>CM028131.1:688049285-688667142 GCA_016271365.2 Neoceratodus forsteri
CGATCTTCTAGAGAGATGGTACTTCCCGCATACTGATGGAAATGTTATAGATCCTGGCAACAGGTGCCACTATAACAGGACCGCTAGTTTAAGGAATCTTGGTAGTAGGCCATCTGATCCTGCTGATCCATGCTCAGGTAGTTTCCTCAAAAGTCTCAGAACCTCAAGCATGGTGACCTGCTTAAACCTAAGCAAAGTGGAGGCCTAGACTGAGGACACAGTTGGAGAGACAGAGGGTTGACTGGTCAGCCTCTCATAGTCCGAGAGGTCGGAGAAACATAGAAACATAGACTTTGACAGCAGATAAGGACCGCTTGACCCACCTAGTCTGCCCATTTCCCTACCTAGAGGATAAGTTGCAGATCCTATTTAACCAACAGCCTATTTCTTCCTACCTCCCACAAAAATTGCCTTATGTCTGTCCCATGCATTCTTGAATTCTCCCGCAGAAGTGGATATTTAGGGCGTTTGTAGTGGTATAGGTGTTATTGCAGTTGGCATCATTAACAGTCATATCCGTGATTGTCAAGCATCCACCTTGTCCCAAGAAAGTCTTAATATGGTTTCAGAAACCACACGTGTCGTTGGCTGATTTCTGTAGTAGCTTAAGAGAGTAAGCCCTTTTTGCTGCCTGAATTTCTGTCTTGCATGTGTTCCTCTGCCTACGATATTCATCCCATTCAACTTGTCAGACGCTTTTCTTTGCAGCAACCCAGATGTTGTCCCTGCTCCTCATGCTGGTCAGGATCTCACTATTCACCCACCTTGTTGCTATACCTCGGACCCTCCTTATCCTCTCTGACCTCACCCCAATGTTACTCGTCTCTCACCCCAATGCAAGTCAATTACCCATAAGGAACCTCTTGCCTTTTTCCAGTGAGAAAAGACTATCTTGCTATTATTCTGGACCAGAAATATACACAAGTCCCCTTTTCTCCAGCCACCCGCTATACAGTCGTGGATGTGTCTACTTCTTCTATCGGGAGACATCGAGTTGAACCCTGGACCCAGCACAAGGGCTAAGCCTAGCCTCCTCACCTCTACCTGGTCAGACACAAAAGGGCTCAGGATAGCTCACATGAATGTACAAAGCATCAGGCGTAAAATGGCAGAACTGGAATCCAGGGTCCAACTTTACAAACCGGATGTCTTTTGCATCAGAGTCCTGACTAAAGCCCTCCATCCTATCCCACAAAATCGCTCTCCCAGGCTACTCCTACTGCCAGGACTGGCCCAAAAAGAGGTGAGGGGGTACACTGATATATACCAGGGATGGGTTGTTGGTCAGTGAGCTAACTAGCCTCCAGATCAACACAGACATTGAACACCTATACATCACAGTTACCCTAGGTCAGGTTAAACAATTAATAATAGGATGCGTTTATCTCCCCCTAAACTTGCTTCCTCATTCTATACTGAACTCTTCCCCAGGCTTGACTCCCTCCCTCCCAGAGATACAATACTCTGTGGAGACTTCAACCTTGACTGTACTGGACCTAACCAAGTCCACTACCTTGCTGCTCTCTCTAATGCCAAACTTGAACAACTACTTGGTCAGCCTACTTAGCTCAATGTGAACTCAGGTAACCACAGCCTTCGGGATTGGTTGTTAACCAACAACAAGATACATATCAAGGCTGTGGGGATCCTTCCAGATGCATTAAACGATCACTCCCCCACGGTTAGTGTCTGGAGGAACAAATCTCCTCACTCTCCCCAAAAAATTATCAAATCCAGAGACCTGACCAACTTCAACCCAAAAGCCTTCCTGCTCAGTCTTGCCTCTGCAGACTGGACCCCCATTACCTCCCTCCCTGATGTTAATCAGGTGCTGGAATAAATTATCAACACCTTCATCACCATCCTTGACTCCCATGCCCCTTTCAAACTACATAGAGCCAAAGGTGCCCACTCCTCCTGGCTGTCTCAAGAGCTGAGGCAATTAATGCGCTCTAGCGACAAAGCCTGGAAGTTATTTAAACGATCCGGACTGCACTCAGGACTGGATAGCATATCGCCAACTGCGGAACACCTGCAAAGCCAAAACCAACAAATCAAATGAGACCTTCTTCTGTCCCTGCAAGAAACATACCTCTATAACCCAAAAAGCTTTTGGTCCCACATCAACGCCCTCCTCAAAGACAGAGCGGATCATTCCCCAAACAAAGTTGTCAAAAGGGTCCTTTCTTTCCTCATCCTCTGAGGTCGCCACTGAAATTAACCATTTCTTCACTGACCTAGATGTATACAAGGCTGGCCTACCTACCGCCCTCCCCACGGATTAAGGGTCTCTTCCCTGATGCCCCCTACCCCCTCTTCCACCTAAAAACTACGTTGCGGAAAGAAGTCCTCAAACTCCTGTTGGGTCTTAAAACTCATTACCTTCAATAGCTCCATGTGAAGTCTGAACTATCAATTGTTAATTTGACACAAAATGGCCACCAAGAAGGTAAAGAATTAACCCTGACAGCTCACCAGGTTTTGACTCCCTACTGCCTAAATTCCTCAGGATTGGAGCACCCGCGCTTGCCCACCCAATAGCCCTATTGATTAATCGATCCTTTTTCACTCAAAACATCCCTGACAAGTGGAAAAGTGATCATTGTCCCGGTACACAAAAATAACCCATCCAACTTCGTAGAGAATTATAGACCCATATCCATCTTATGCCCCATAGCAAAAATTCTGGAAACTTGCACCCTTACCATACACCAACATAGTTTTCAGAAAGCACACGGGATGGAATCAGCCCTTCTAAAGGTCATCTCGGACATCTTTCAGGCTATGGATCAAGATTGTGCCACCGGGGCAGTCTTTATAGACCTTACAAAGACCTTCAACCTCGTAAATCACCCACTGCTCATCTCCAAGCTCCATTGTATTGGCCTTGACAACAACTATTTCTTGGTTCTCCCAAACTATCTAACTAACCACTTGCAATGTGTCAAGTGGACGGGTGCTTACTCCTCCTTATCTCCCATTACTGACGGGGTCCCCCAGCGATCGATCTTGGGGGCCCCCTGCTATTCTCCATTTTCATCAGTGAACTCCCAAGAAACTGTGGGGGGGCCTCTGTCCAGCTCTAGGCAGACAATGCCATACCATATAGATCCAGTCGGGATGTCTCATCTATTAAATCTGACCTAGAGCTCGACTTCCAGCAACTGGAATCCTGGTTCAAGGAAAACTTACTGGTATTGAATACCAAGAAAACAAAAACCATGTTGTTCCATCACACCTCCTTTGATACCACCTCCCAGCCCCTCCTAGTAGTCCACACCTCCCATGGGGTGCCTTTAGAAGTAGTGGACTCCTTAATACCTAGGCCTGACTCTTGAATGAGCATGCAGCCTTCGAACCGCACATAACAAATGTCATTAAGGCTACTAACCTGAAACTCTGCCTCCTTTACCAAACTGCCCCCCTCATTACACCCCAGGCTAGAAAAACAATTGCCTCGGCTACATTTCTCCTAGTCCTGTTCTATGGGGCATCCATTATTCACGCCATTCAGACGTCTACCTTGGCCAGACTTAAGCAGGCCTGCCTAGAGTTGCACGCTTTGAGGCCAAGGCGCCAGCCCATGCCCACCACTGCGACGTGCTCAACACACTAGGTTGGCCATCCTTTGAGGCCAAACTGGGCTTCCCTGTACTTTGTATGGTCTTTAAACTCTTACACCTTCCCTCCCCTCCTCTCCACCCTGCTTACCCTGAAATCCTTCCCCAGGACTCTCAGATCCTCCCACCTGCCTTTACCAAGCATACCTAAAACCCAGCTAGCCATAGGTAAATGATCCTCTTCTGCTGCACCTCAAAAGTGGAACAACCTCCCGCACAGTTTGTTTCTTGCTTGTCTCTTCCCCAGTTCAAGAGACACTTCAAAGAAATCTTCGTCCCACAACCAGTTTGTAACGGTAACTGTGTATGACCCACTTATGGCAACCTCTCCTACCTATCCATATCCACTCTTCCTACTTCTCACCCTCTGATTCATACTCTGTACCTATCTCATGACTTCTCCTCTGGCCCTCACCCTCCTCCTACTCTTATACATATAGGTATTATATTTTATTTTTGATTATAATATCTGTACTTATCTGTATAATATCTGTATAATAACTGACACATGATTGAATTGCTATGCACTTGCACCGTAATTGGAGTATCAGGGAACTGTTTATACACTGAATTGTTATGCATTGTCCTCATCTGGATGTCCTGTTGTATTACCACTGTATTTATTCATGTTTGCACCTAGCTGACTGTTGTATGGGATCACAAAGATTTGTTCTTGGAATGTATAATTCCCCAGATCACCCCTGAAAAAGGAACAGTATGTCCCAGCGGGTCCACCTGGTCATCAAAATTCAAATAAATAAGATCTCTCCCCATCTTTTTGCGGGGAAGAATTAATTTACTTAAGATGAACATCCTGCCAAGACTTCTTTATGCTATGCAGATGGTGCATGTGGGGCTTACCAGGGCAGATATTAAGAGAGTGGAAGGGGCCTTTACAAAATTAATCTCACAGGGGAAACGACTTGAGGGTCAGTCTGCAGCGATTAAAAGTGAACACAGAGGGTGGAGGTCTGAACTTTCCAGACTTACAAAACTAAAACCTGGTGATCCAGCACTGATATATCCAAGATTGAGTAAATCGCCCTTCTGCTGCGGGATGGCTGGATCTGGAGGAAAGGGATAGTATGGGAAGGTTAACAGCTTTCTTGGCACAAAAAGGACGTAGAGCGTATATTAATAAGGGAGGGACTAACCCTACAGTGTCTGTAGTCTTAGATAGTTGGGAACAGATGGGTAGGGCACAGAATGTTGGAGTGGAAGAAACATGACTGTTCCCGGTCTCAGGGAACCCGTTCTTTGTGCCAGGGGTAGGCCATGCAAGGTTCAGAGAATGGGAAGCCAGAGGGATTTTTTGTGTGGGAGACCTGTATACAAGAGATGGTGTTTGGTCCTTTACTGAGGTGCAGGAGCGAGCAGGATTGGGCCATTCGCACTTTTTCCAATATCTCCAGGTCAGGGTGTACAGCAGGGGTTTGAGGAGAGGACAGGTCCAGGCCTCACCATTAGGGTGTATAGAAAACATGGTTTGTTCTGCCAGAAGGGATGCCTAGGGCACAATCCGTAAGGCAGTAAGAGAGGGGAAACAATTCCTAGTGGATACCATCCTTAAAACGAGACACCTCTGGGAGAGGGATATGGGGTTGGAAATCACAGGGGACTACTGGAAAGTGGTGCTACCACTCCACATGGGTATATTGATTACATAATAAATATAAAGAATCCTTTTAGAAAATGTATCCACCAATTATATTGCCCACCTCTTATAATAAGTAAGTTCAACCCAGCTATATCCCCAATCTGTGCAAGATGTAATGGTGAACTTGGCTCCTATTACCACTACTTCTGGGCATGCCCAGTCTTACAAACCTTCTGGAAGGAGATAGCAGGGGAGGTGGGGAAACTATGAGGGAGAGATCTTCAGGTGACCCCCCATTGCTCTTCCTGTTTGGTGTAGAGGATTTAGGAGAGGAGGGATGGGCTCCCATGCCAAGATGGGTAAGAGTACTCCTTATTCTGGCACAGTACTGCATCCTGAATATCTGGATGTCAGGGACGGTCCCCACTGTACAACAGTGGCAGGTCCTCTCACTGCAGGCTTTAGCAATGGAAAGGCTTTCATATGTAATGAAAGAAAAGGGAAAAAAGTTTTATAGGGTGTGGGAGCCCTTTCTTTCCTCTCTTGCATTGGCAGAGTACCAGATTGTGTGTGAAGGGTGGTTCTAGAGAGGGGCTCAGGAAAGGGGAGGAATTGGGGAGAAGAGTGGGAATTGTATATCCACTCCAGGTATCCCATGGATGAGAAAAGATATCTTTATACGTGGGGAAACACCCAACAGATAGACCACAAGAAGGGAATAGACAAATCGACTTATTTTGATTTTGGTTTTATTACATATATTAAAAGAAACATATAAGGGAAAAAAAGGAAATGATTTGTATAAGTCAGAAATCTGACCTTAAAGGTGATCCACCACTGAATGGGCAGCCAGTGCAGTTCGCACAGCACTGGAGTGATATGACACACACGAGAGGTCCCTGTCAGCAACTGGGCTGCAGCGTTCTGACCCAGCTGCAAGTGGTGGATATCAACCCCCAGCAGTCCTAGGTAAAGGGAGTTGCAGTAATCAAGGTGGGATGTCACAAAGGCGTGGATCAGCATGGGAAGATCACCGGACGGAACTAGGTGCTTGACCCTGACGATGTTCCTCAGATGGTAAAAAGAGGACTTGACAACTGCAGACACCTGAGATCGCAGTGTCAGACCACCATCAAGAATCATCCCTAGGTCCCGCACTCGTTCAGAGGAGAGAAGCTGGGAGCCCCACAAGTAAAGCCCAGTAGGCTGATCAGCCCCCAACCCCCCATCCGGCTACCCGGATCCACAGCCATCACCTCAGTCTTTCCCGAATTCAACTTTAGCTAGCTGGAATTCATCCAATCCTGGATCTCAGCGATAGTACAGTTACGTAGGAACTTACTGTAACAGTAGGGCTTACTTCGAGAGGATTCCTTCAGTAGGTCATTGCATATAGGACTGACGCCACCTGGTGTCGGGCCACACGGCAGACTTTTCTAGCAATCCCTGATGGGGAACCGCCCACCCGATGTCACGTGGCCGTATCTAGTGGGCAGTCCCCACGCCTGCCCTCCAGTTCTCCTGCTGAACCTACTGAAGGAACCTCTCTCGATGATCTACTGTTACGGTAAGTTCCTATGTAACTGTACTATCTTCAGGAGAGGCTCTTGCAGTAGGTAACCTTTTCCCACCCACCTTCCTCCTTTGTTTTCTTATTCATGCTCTCTTTCAAGAAAGCCATTTTTTAGATTTAGGAGCCTCTTTCTTTTCTCCTGTCATGACCCTTGGTGGTCTCCAGCAGGAGAACTGGAGGGCGGACGTGGGGACTGCCCATTATATAGTGTCACGCTGATGTCAGTCATGTGACGTCTGGTGGGCAGTTCCCCGTCAGACACTGCTAGCAAAAGTTTCCGTGTGGTCCTGACGCTAGGGGGCACAGTCCTACAAGTAATTACCTCCTGCAAGAGCCTCTTGATGATCTACTGTTACGGTAAGTTCTTACGTAACTGTACTTTTCGCACCATCTGTCACCCATAAAGCCATGCAGAGAGGGTTTGAGAACTCCAGCCTCAAGTCATGTTATCCTTTATTCTGTCCTTGATGATAGATTGCAGGACCCAGCCCAGCACTGATGTAAGCCTGACCATCCTGTAGTCACCTGTGTCCAGATTGACCTCTTTCATTAAGATGGGGACAACACTGGCCACTTTCCAGGCCTCCAGTGCCATACCTGTGTGGTGATGTTACAGGTGTGTGGACGTGTTTGTGTGTGTATATGTACACGCCTTCCTAGTTGGATGGAGCAATACCCAGTAGTTTTGACTATTCCAGTGATGACATGGAGACATAAAAATGTTATTTTTACAGTGGTAACAGCACATACCTTTATCACATTTTTTTTTTCATTTATTTTACCATTCATTGTATTTTTTTATCTATTTAAAAGTTTTACCTGGGCTGGCTCTATGGTGCCGAGCTGAGGGAGAGAGAACTGTGGCACTCTGGTGACCCAGGTTCTCCCTATGAGCCCGGGACAGAAGGAGCAGAGGCCAGCAATAAGGGCTCACGACATCCTTCAGGATGCCCTCCTCCCAAGGAGGGGTGGGTTGCAGTGCCACTTACTTGGCAACACCTAGGTGACTGAGGGGTTTATAAAAGCGTCCCATACCGAAGGTGTGTGTAATGTGTAAAATTCTGTTTAATTTTTTTTTTACACACACACCCATATATTATTTTATTTAATTAATGGTTATAATTTTTTTCCCTTTCAGCACAGTTGTTAGTGCAGCACTTCTGTTAGAGATAGTGAGACACACACACTGCCTGTCTCTCCCCTTTTTTTTTTTTTTTTTTTTTTTTTAAATTTTTTTTTAACATTGCAGTGGAAATGGCATTCTGAAGAGTCACGGTCCATCAGCATAGCTGCATAGTGTAAGACGCACTTGAAAGGTATGAGCAGCAGGATCAATGAGATAGATTTTTTTTTTTCTTTTTCAAGGCAGTATCAACTAGATATTTAAAAATATTTAAATCTTACTTGCCTTAACAGTGTAAGGCAAAGCTTGAGAGACGGTTTCAGTGCTCGGTAATGGAGCCGCCATGTTTGGTAAGATGTTCAGCCTACCCACAGAGAAACTACGCACCAATTAGCTCTCTGTGGCAGTGCTTAATTGACAGGTGCTGATTATAACCTCCTGCTTGTAACCAAAAATATGAACTAGGAGGTTGTAAATGGAGATAAGTATCATTATCCATATGTAAAAAAAATTATCACCATTAGTTAAAGAGTATTTTACTTCTTTTGATGAAGTTAAAGGCATAACAGTTTCTTACTGAAATACTTTGGATTTTCTTCCGTAACAATGCACAAATTCCATTGGATTATTTTTACTAACAGTTTGAAATGTAAAGGTGATAACTCGCTAGTTTCAATGCACATACAAATGAATTATAATAATTGCAGAAAGTTTTGTAACACTTTCCACAATTATAATAATTTTGTATGTGCACCTCAGCATTGCACTGGCCCTGCCCAATGCCTTGTCGCACTGGCCTGCAAAATTAAATGTCATCAGATGTCATGACCCCTGGTTCCCTTTCCTTATTAGTGACAACCAGTACCCCTCTCCCATTTTATACTCATCTACTGGGTTTTTGTGCCTCAGGTGCATGAGTTATACTGTTTGGTACTGAACCCCAACTGTCATCTCCCCAAGTTTCCTAGGGTCCCCTTTCATTTTATCCACCCCCTCCTGAGTATACGCCCTGTTGCAGTTCTTGGTGGTGTCTGCAAAAAGGTGTACCCTTCCTTCAAGCTCTTGTGTGAGGACCGGCACCAATTCTGAATCCCATGGCACCCCACTGGTCACTTCTCTTTCATTAGAGTGAATGCCATTTACCACCACCCTCTGCCACCTATCCATTAAGGGTGACCTGCAAAGTTATTCCTGCAGCCCGCTTCCATCCTACATACCTTTGTTAGCAGCGTCGGGAGTCCGGGGCTGCTTTCGGTTACATTTTCTGACTAATCCTAACATTTTAAAATACTACCGAAACTTTTTGGCGAATACGGAAGTGTTGGCGGGTTGCGATTGAGCGGCCCAAGTGTAGCTGGGTAGTCTACACAGTTTTGTGACATTGCAAACACCATAGCTCTCTATGGAGCAGCAGGGGAGGGGGGCTTAAAATGCTCATTTTATTACTTTTGCTTGATGTTTAAATTAATATCTGTAGCAACACCAGAAAGGGCCATTTCTGTAGATATTAATTTAAGCATCAAGACCCCTGCAAAAGTCACAAAACTGGGTGAAATACCCAGCTACACTTGAGCCCGCTCAGTCGCAGCCCGCCAACACTTCTGTATTCGCTGAAAAGTTTCAGCAGTATTTTAAAATGTTAGGATTAGTCAGAAAATGTTACCAAAAGCAGCCCCGGACTCCTGCCGCCACTAACAAATGTATGTGGGATGGGAGTGGGCTGCAGGAATAACTTTGCAGGTCACTTTTAACCAGGTTTTTTTTACCCAATTTATAACTTTGGCTTTCAACCCTAGACTGTCTGACTTCTTTATCGGACTCCTATGTGGTACAATGTTGAAGGCTTTGCTGAAGTCCAAATACGCCACATCCACTGCCCTTCCCTTATCTATTTCCCTGGTAACCCAGTCAAAGAAATGTATCAGATTTATCTGGCATGACCTCCTTGTGGTAAATCTATGCTGTCTTTGGTCTTGCAACCCTATGGATTCAAGATATTTGACTAGCCTTTCTTTTAACAGGTTTTCCATTTATTTCCCAATAGCTGATGTGAGACTGACTGGTCTGTAGTTGCTGGCTTCCTCCCTGCTGCCACTTTTATGAAGCAGAACTGCATCATCTCTCTTCTAGGGCCCCTAGAACCTCTCCTGATTTCAGTGATATGTTAAATAGGATGCCAGTCGTGCAGCAAGCTCCTCTCTGATTTCCTTTAGCACCCTTGGATGTATCTGGTCTGGTCCCATGGCCTTGTCTACTTTCAGGACTCCCCCTTCAAATCTGTATTCTTGCTGCTCCTTGTTGGTCTTCCCTTCCCTCTCCACTGTGAAGACTAAACAGAAATATCTGTTCAGAATGTCAGCATTTTCCTTATCATCCCCATGCGCAGTCACAGTCTACTGACTTCCTTATCCTCACTGTCCCTACCCTTGACTTCCTCTTCTCACTTAGGTACTGAACCTGAAAAAAGTCTTGTCCCATACTGCCACTCCTTTGGTTATCCTTTCCTCTGTTGGCACTTCTGCTTGCCTCCCTGCCCTCCCTGCTTCCCTCTGTTTTCTTGGTACTTCTTCTTATCCTCCTCACTCTGTTTCTTTGCACCTCCTAAATGCTGTCTTTTTTCTTTCACTTTCTTGGCCACCTCCCGAGAATACTGTAATGTCCTTTTTATGTTCGCTCTTGCACTTGCACAGGGTGAAAATATTGATATGATAGTAGATTTTAAGCAGTGTGTCCCTGTTGGTCCAGTGCAGGGCAGTTTGCAAGGGAATTTAAAGTGTCAGACCAGTCATCAGCCAGAATGATCATGACACCCTCTGGTCTTGCTAGGCGGAAACTTCATGTAGTTCAAAGAAAAGAGCTGCCTGATCATAGGGCGGCTCTTTCCATCATCAGCCACAGTGATAATGACACTCTTCTGGTCTTGCTGGCAGAAACTTTGTGTAGTTTAAAGAAAAGAGCTGCCCAAATCATAGGGTGTCTGTTTTCTGTGATCTGCATAATGCTGCCCAGCGAGCAGAGTTGATCAGTTTCGTATCAGCCTGTTGTGGTCCTCCTCCAGTGAAAAAACAGTCCCTCCCACCCCTTCCTTCTGAATTTTTCAACACCGGGTGCCCAAACCCAGTGCTAGCTAATACCCCACACACTGCTCATTTTCACACTGTGACACTGGGGAGCTCCCCCCACCCTGGTGCCATCAAACATAGCACAGTGCCCAATCCCTGTTGTTAGTATCTGAAATAAAGAAAACCATCCTTCAGTCCCTCCCAGCCCTTTCTTCTTAATTTTCTAACTCTTGGGTACCTAATCCCCAGTGCCAGCTAATGCCTCCCACCAACACCACCAGTTATAACTGCATGACACTGGGGGAGTCCACCCCCAGTGCCGCCAAACATAATACTGACGCTGGCATGCCCAATCCCCAGTGTCAGTACCTAAAGTAAAGAAAACTATCCCTCAATCCCTCCCACCCGTTCCTTCTTAATTTTCTGACACAGGGGTGCCCAGTTCCTGCTGCCTGCTGGTATCCCCCACCCCTTTTCACTGTGCGACACTGGGGATACCATCCCCGGTGCCACCAAACATAATACTGACACTGGGGTGCACAATCCCCAGTGCTGATACCCGAAATAAACAAAATGATCCCTCGTAGTTATCTATTTATTGATTTTTTAAAGTTTATACACGGTATAAAAAAAAAATCACCCATCGATGTCTGTTACTACTGCGGGCACACTGCCATTGTTACCCTCTTCCCATTTAGCACCCACCACCCCACACTCCCCCTTTATTTACCTACCAGAGGTCCAGTGCCATAACCCTATCCGGAGATGTATTTCAACAGGTTTTAACCTTGTCCTCAAAACTTGGTAATAAAAAAAAAAAAAAAAAATTTCCTAGATTTTCAACATGGCCTTTTTGGGACCCCACTTCATGAACAAGGATTGTGAAATTATGCAAATCCATCCCGAAAGGTGATTTTGCAGTCACTGCACAAAATCATCTTTTCGTCAGGATTTGAACATTTACTCCACCTTGTTCATGAGGTGGGGTCACAAGAAGGCTATTAAAAACAACGTTATGAACGTAAATTGAAATGTTTCAACACGTACTCATAACTTTGGTAATTTTCAATATTATAACACCAGATTTTCAACGTAACCATTTTCACACCACCTCATTAATGTGACAGCTGTAATTTTTCAAATCCTGGCCAAAATGTGTTTTCGCACTTGTGGTGCAAAATCATCTTTTGGGCAGGATTTAAAAAAAAAAATTTTCTCCACCCTTGTTCATGAGGTGGGGTCATAAGAAGACCATACTGAAAATGTGGGATAAAAATATTAAAAAATAACAAAGTATGGGTGTGTGTTGAAACTTTTCAACGCACACACGCGCACGTAACTTTCGTTATTTTCAATCTTTTGACCCCAAATTTTCAGCATAGCAATTTTTTCACACTACCTCATGAACGTGACAACTCTTATTTTCTCGTGATGCTACCAGTGCGAATGCGGGGGTTGAGGAGCAGCATACTTAACATTCCAGGTCCATTGGAGGTTTGGACAATTTTTGCAAGTAGTCTGGTAATAAAACTCTTAATTTAATATGGTGCCTGCAGGGGGGTCTGGGAGGTGATGCCCTGATCTGTGCAGTGGTCAGGGCTCCACCTCTGCACATAGAACTCCTTTAATTTTTCTCCATAGTTCCTCTTCCCTACCTTGGCCATCCACCTTTGCTAGGCTGTTTCTAAGGTAGTTTCCAATTACTTTATAGTCTGCACTTCTAAAGTCTAGGACCTTCGTCTTCATGTGGTTTGCTTCTATACCCATATTGATTGTAAACCACACTGTACAGTGATCTCTGGCCCCAGTGGACTGCTCTCTGTGACATCTGTTACTCTGTCTCTGTTAGTGTATTACCTCTTATTATTGTGGGTTCACTTACTAGCTGCCTGAGAAACGCTCCCTGTAAGGAGTCTAGCATTGACCTGTTTCTAGCTGAAACTCCTGCTGGAAGGCTGCAGTCCCCATCAGTGGAACTGAAGTAGAGATTGCCTGCTCTACCCCTCTACCTGCAGTGCTACTCTCTGTCAGCAAGTAAGGTTGGTCAGGAGGTGAGACACCAGGAGTATTGCTTTTAGGTTGCCATTGAAATTTTAAATCCAGTTAGTAATCCAGGCCACCCCCCCTTTTTTTCCACTTAAGAAATGACTGACACTAAGGAATATTGTTTTTAGGTTACTATTGAAATTTAAATCTATACTAGTCACCAGCCTACCCTCCCCCCCCTTTCCACCTAGCCTCAGAGTGTCACCATAGAATCCTCCCTGTTCTGAAGCCATACACTGCTTCTGATGCCCAGCCTCCTGGCTGACCTCTGTCTCATTCTTCAACCATGATCCTTACTACCCTCTACCTCCTCCCCCTATTCTTTACCCTGGCTTACCTCCTCCCTCCTCCTTTCCCTCCCACCGTCCCTCATCGTGGCCCCATCTTCCTCCGCCACCGTCATCTCACCCTCCTATTTCCCTTCCCTGCCCCACTACCCCTGGCCTCCAAGAGTTTTGCCTTCCACCCCACTGCCACTGAGTTAGGCTGCTTAGGTCCCAGCTCCCCCCCCTTCCCGTCACCAATCACCATACTTGCTGCCGAATAAATGGATATCTGTCCCTATCAAACTCTTAATCACCCTGCTACTGTACTTCTAACTGCAGGTGATATTGAACCCAACCCTGGCCCAGCTCACTCCCCCCACCCCTACCTGCCTTCCCAAAGGCTTGAAACTCGCACATCTCAGCATCAGCCTCCTCTCCAAGATCACCCTTCTCCAGCCATTCATATTCAACCTCCAGCCTGATGTTCTTATAATTTCTGAGTCTTGGCTCTCCCAAAAATCCCTGATAATACCATCTCCATCCCTGGTTATGCCTTCATCCGACAGGATAGGCCTTGCAGGAGTGGTGCAGTGGCCATGTATCTCTACTCCTCCATCCATTTATCTCCTGTACTCACTGTCTTCTCCGCTTATGCCTCCAAGCTGTTACTCGAAAAAGTTTTCCTCCCCATCTTTGTGGCTGGAGTATACTGATGGCCGGGCCTCCCCCCTTCATCCATTACCAACCTCTGTACTACTCTCACGTCACATGCCTCCACTGGCAAACTCCACATTCTAGGGAACTTTAGCATAAACTGGCTCTCCTCCTCTCATACCAAAACTTCCAAAAACATTGCATCTCTCAACCTGATGCAATTAATAACCAAACCTACCTGACTGAACCTTAAAACCTGCAACCACACCCTCCTAGACTGGGCTCTCACCTCCCATTTGCACTGTATAATTGACTCTGATATTCTTCCTGATGCCCTCAGTGACCACCACATGATCTCTTGTGTACGAAAGATCCATCGACCCAAAGCTCCCCCTAAAATCCTATTGATCCGCTCATTCAGATTCTTGGATCTGGCTCCCCTCCTAGAGGACCTGGCAAATTCTGACTGGTCACCCATCCCCTCTGCCTTCTCTCTAGACTCAGCCCTCGGCTAGTTCAAAGTCAAATTCATGGATATCTGAAGCCTGCGTACTCCCCTCAGGAGAATCGGGGCAAGAGGGTTCCACCTCCCTTGGGCCATGGCTGAACTGCTGGCCTGCCTGCATGCACGTAATCAAGCCTGGAATGTGCACAATCCGCTGGCTCCCCTGCAAACATCCATAAGTACTGCTCCCTTTGGAATGCATGCATTACGGCTACCAGACTCGCCAAAGCCGAGTACTTCTCCGCCTCCTTTCACACAAACATCAGTCATCATTCCAAATTCTGGAAGGTCATCCAAGCCCTCTTCTCCACACCTCCTCAGACCCCCCCCCCCCCATTCCGGTCCTCAGGGTGGGTTGGCATCTCCCTTTCTGACTCCCTCTCTGTAACTACTGAATTCAGTACCTTCTTTACTACCTGTGCTTCTTCCCTTCTCTCCTTTCTCCCTCTACCTGCACCTATGCATCGCCTCCCGCTGTACTCCCCTTTCATCTACCTCTTTCTCTTTCTCTCCCATAACCCTGTCAGACACTCTTAAGACCCTCCTTACACTAAACCCTGTAAAGGGTAAGAGTCCAGATGGGCTCAAATCCAAACTTCTTCATCTCTCTGCACCCACTATCTCCTCTCCTCTTTCCTCACTCCTAACCCTCTCATTCTCTGTAGCTGCTGTCATGTTGCCTGGAAACACGTCATGACAGTACCCCTCCCCAAAGGTGGTGACCCATCTAACCCAGGAAATTACCATCCTGTTTACTCCCCATCCTCTCAGAGTATCAGGAGCATATAATACTATCCCAACTCTTACCTTTCCTCAGCTCCTCCTCCTTACTAACCCCTTTCCAGTTTGAGTTTCAGAAATTCCACTCAACCTCTACCTCCCTCCTTCAGCTTACTGATTCCATTTTCTCCATTATAGACAAGGGCCTTATCACCACTGCAATCTTTGTCAACCTGGCCAAGGCCTTTGACACAGTATACCACCATCTCCTCCTTGATAACATTGCAGCAGCAGGGCTCTCGGCCCCCACCACTAGCTGGTTCTGCTCCTACCTAGAGGGTAGGTCTCAATCAGTTAGGATAGGTGACTTCCTATCCCCCTCCCTCCCCATCAGCACTGGAGTCCCTCAAGACTCTGTCCTAGGCCTGTTTCTCTTTTTTTTTTTTTTTTACTTCTTTTTACCTCCGGTCACTGGAGTGGTGGCCTCCCTCGGGCAATGTCCCTGTTATCTCCCGACCAGCCTGAAACCTCCCACCCCTGGGTCCCCTCCTGGAGCTCTGCTGATACCTTACTTCTGCCTGGCGAGGGACCCCCTGGCTTACCGCCACTCCTACAGGTGCCTAGACATCTAATATCATCCAGGCATTGGTGGTATGTGGAAGATCAGGACCCAGGTGGGCGGGTCCAGCAGTAGGCATGGGGCCAAGGCGTGTCATCGACCTACCAGCACTCTGGGGCGGTTCCTTGTTCTGGTGGTTCCTCCCCCCCAGCCCTCTTCTAGATGAGCACGAACATGCAGTGATACCCAGTGGAGGAGGCGCGCTTGTTCCCAAGTGTGTTCCTGACGACGTCTGCTGTGCTCCACCTCCCCTCTTGCGTGCAGGCTGCTGGTACTGTACCACTCATCTGCCATCGGGAGGCACCAGAGTGCTGAACCCTGCAACCCTCCCTCCCCAGTTGAAGACGAGCTGTCGATGGACGCTACAGCCTTCTCCTCCCCTGCTGATCCCTGATGGCCCTCGCTTGTTCCCGAACACAGGTCGCCAGCGTGGCACGAAGTGTGACATCCAGAGCTTCAACCCTCAGCGCCACTGGGTCAGCGGCTTCTCTTTTCTATCTTTCTACTGTCTGCACCTCTATATCTATCCACATGTACGGGGACAACACTGTTCTGTACCCCTCTGGCCCCTCCCCCTCTGCTGTGGCAATAAGGCTCCAGCTGGACTTTGACAGAATTCAGCTCTGGTTCTGCTCAAACCAGCTGCTCCTAAATGCAAAGAAGACAGTTTCCGTGACCTTAGGCACTAGGCGGAGACTCTCTAGGCATTCCTCCCTTCCTTCCTTCCACACCATGGCCAGCTCTACGATTGAGAACGTTACCTCCTTTATTATTTTTTTATTTATTTATTGAATTTTGTTGACCCGGTGTATCTCAGGGTCTGGCTCCACCAACACCTCAACATTTCTGAGCATGCGGACACCATCCACAAGAAACTGCATCCCAAACTTGGTGCATTTTGTAGTAATTGTGGGTGTATACCCCTTCCAGCCCACCGCGTGCTTGTCTAGAAAATGATCCTCCCCATTATCGATTATGGAGCTATAGGCTATGGTGCTGCTCCTAAGTCCTCCTAGCCAGACTGGACGCCCTCTTTCACTTGTTCTATTGCTTTGCTCTAGACTGTCCACTCCAGACTCCCCATTGTGACCTCTATAAATCTGTCTCCTTCCCCTCTCTTGCTGACAGACACATCACCCACTGTACCAGTTTCGTAACAAAGTACCGGTTCTGGTCTCTCCCCTCTTATCTCATCTCTACTCTCTTCCCTCCTCTCCCCTCCCCATCCTTCTACTCCGTTTGCAACTCTGATCATTGGATCTTTGCTCTCCTCCTTGGTCTACAACTGCTGGCCATACTCTCTTCTCATATCATTTCCCTAAACTCTGGAACACCCTTCCCCCATCCGTTCGACCTTACCCCCCTTCCCTCTCCTTCTTCTCCATAATTTCACCTTCCCTCCTGCAACTGCTCCTAACTTCTTCGTCCCCTGTCCCCTACCCCTAACCCTAATTGTGGCATATGCTCTCTTAGCTGTTATCTATATGTTTCTCAAGCCTACTCATGGTAGTAACCTTTGTAAATTGCCTGAAATAAGTCATGATCCTACCCGCATCATTTAATTCCTCTAATTTGTTTTGCCTGAATTGTACCATATTGCCAGTTATATATTTTTGAACTTGCTATCTGTATTGCTGTTCTACATCCCCCTAGCCCCCCACCCACCCCCCAATGCATCTGGAAACCAGCAGTATGCTTGCTATGCTTTTCTTGGTGACATTTTTACATAAAATAAGTCTCCAACCAGCACCACCTCACCCTTATTTGCCATTTGTTGATGTTTTCCCCAATGCCTTGTCCAGTTCCTCCCCTTGTGAAAGAATGCTCCCCCTTATACCGTAAGAGACATCGTTTGGAGGCCGTATTTACTTACATACAAGCGTTTGTAAATGCCTAGCATTGGCTGCTTGTTAAGCAATTTGTTTTTTTGCAATTCAGTCCCCAAATTTTGAAGATACTTGTTGTAGGATTTTGCCTTACAGATATGACATGTGCCATGTATACTGTCTTAGCCAAATGTAATTTCACACCAGAGGTACAAAAACACATCTTGTGCAGGATTTTAAAAATGACACGTCACATTTAAGAGGTGGTGTGGAAAAATGGCGATGTTGAAAGATTGGGGTCAGAATATTGAAAATGAGTGAATGTTGAAATGGTGTAACGTTCAGTCATAACCTGGGCAATTTACCATATTTGTACACTAAATATTCAGCCTATTAGACCACCTAATGAACGCGGTAGGTGAACATTTTCAAATCCCTGCAAAACGTCATTTAGTACCACAGGTACGAAAACACATTTTTGCTAGGATTTGAAAAAATTGACAGCTGTCACATTCATGAGGTTCTGTGAAGAAATCGCTGTGTTGAAAATTTGGGGTCAAAATATTGAAAATTACCAAAGTTACAAGTCTGTGTTGGTAAATTTAAACGTAGGCTAGTAACTTTCTTGTTTTGTAATATTTTTGCTCCAAATTTTCAACATAGCCTTCTTATGATCCCACCTCATGAACAAGTGCAGAGAAAATGTTCAACTCCTGCCTAAAAGGTGATTTCACACAGCGACTGTGAAATCACCTTTTGAGATGCAAAAACGCATTTTGCCCAGGATTTGAAAAATGACAGCTGTCACATTCATGAGGTGCAGTGAAGAAAAGGCTACTTTGAAAATTTGGGGTCAGTATATTGAAAATTACCAGAGTTATGAACCTGTGTTTGCAAATTTCAACATAGGCTCATAACATTGTTTTTATTACATTTTTGCCCCAAATTTTCAACATAGCCTTCTTATGACCCCACCTCATGAATAAGGGGAGAGAAAATGTTCAACTCTTGCCCGAAAGTTGATTTCGTTCAGGGACCGTGAAATCACCTTTCAGCACAGATTTGCCTAACATCACTGTAATTGTTCATGAAGTGGGGTCCCAGAAAAGGTATGTTGAAAAGTTGGGGCTCAAATATTCAGAAATGGGCAAGTTATACCACTAAATTCAAAACCCCATTGATACACATGGAACTGCATACGTGATTTCCTCAGTTCGCGGTCTGGCTTTGAAAAGTGAAGACGTCTCGGCAGTCCGGAGAAGATCACGGTGTCGGACCCCTGCTGGGTAAGTAAGGGCTTGGGGGGGTGCTGAGTTGGAGGGTCGGGTAGGGGGACTAACGGCGCAACAGACAACGATGGACAGTTTTCTGTTTTACAGGGTTCAAAAAAAAAAGAAACAAAGCGATGAGAGGACGATTTTCTATATTTCAGGTGATGACACTGGGGCTTGGGCACCCCAGTGTCAGTGTTACACTTGGGGGCTGCTGAGAGGGAGGGTCGGTGGGGGAAACAGTTACGGGGTGTCTCGCAGACATCAAGGGACGGGTTTTCTTTGTTACAGGCAATCAGTATAAATAAAATTAAAAAGAAAAAACTGTGGGGACAACACTGGGGAGTTGGGCACCCCCAGTGTCAGTGTTATGTTTGTGGGGGAGGGTGCTCAGAGGGAGGGTTGAGTGAGGGGAGCAGTTACAGGGCGCCAGCTGCAGACATCGAGGACAGCTTTCTTTGTTACAGACAATATATCACTCCCAATGTCAGTGTTATGTTTGGGAAGGGGTGGAGCAGTGGGTGCTGAGAGGGAGGGTGGGAGGGGAACAGAAACAGACATTCGATGGGCGTGTTTTTGTTGTTGTTGTTGCAAGACCAAAGGCGACAAAGGAACAGGGCTGCTTTGAAAGCCGCTCGGCTGTTTGCTGAAGGCTTCATTCAAATCAAAGGACTGAAGCCTTCTCTGATTGGAGCTGCTTCGGTCCTTTGAAATACACAAAGTTTTAGCCCACCAAACAGAGAGTGATGTCAGGACCACAGCCTGTGGTCACTGGTGTAGACTGCAGAGCCCGTGCTTTTGCGAACTGCAATGAGCTCAGCAGTGACACACTCCCGAAATCCCCTATCATTGCCACAAAACGTTGGGTAAGAAAAATCCTGCTCTGCCATCAGTGCAAACACATCATTGACTGTGCATCATTCCCCAACAGCCATTCATATGCACCCTTTCACGTATTTTCCCCTATATATTAATTTGCATTCATTTTATAAGTGCAGTAACACAGGATGTGCAGTTGCTGTCTGATATGCACACTTCTCAGATGGTTAAAGGCACTTGGCTGTAGCTCATGCCTCACAACACACCCGAGGCATTTGTGTACCAGAGTGCCATCACACACCTTGTTGTTTTGTGCCATCATTTATGTAGCACACAGTATAAAGTGCAAGAGCCCGAACAGGAGTTGTGTGTATCATGAAAGGCACTGATGTTGCAGCAGTTTTGTTAGCAACATGGCTATACCAGTAGTGCTAGTCTGCAGGGATAGTACGACATGTGTATATAGGACATCCTCTGATATTTTTTTTTTTTTTTTAAATCCAGGTTTCCTCTGTCTAATTAATGATGTGATAGCACTGGGAACCTGACAGACAGTTTTTTTCTAAAAGATTAATGGTCTAAATAAGCAGCTGTCCACTTAATAGACTTGACGGTAAATAAGGCCCCACGATACTGTGCAGCAAAGACAGAGCAGGCTAATTAATCTCTTTTCTTCTTACAGACCAGCAATCACCTTCTCGGCCCCAAGCCATTTCCTCTAGACAGGCTGCTGGCAATCTTCTATAGCACTGTGGACAGCAGAGTTGCTCCTACAGCAAATATCTTCTCCCAGGTGAGTGAGTGCAGGCTACCACTGTAAAATAAAGCACTTGGGATTACTGAAAAGGTTATAGTGTTTTGTGAGACACAATGAGACTGAATATTTTTTTTTTTTGCATTAAAAAAATAAATGCAACCGATCCTAAAGAATGAAGTATTTGCAGAGTTGAATGTTTAAAGAAAAGTACTGAAATCCTGTAATGAGTTATTGATTGCACACCAGCAATAACACTTTGGTATCAATTTTTTCTGACTTCTGAAGTCTTAGTTTTAAATACCAAGTATGGTGGTGGTTGTAGTAGTGGGAAAAGTAGTTTGGCTTTATTTAGGTATAAATCCTGGGGAAGATTATGATATTTAGTTGGGTGGTCTTGCATACTAGGAGTTAAATGTTCAGTGAACACCCTGTAGCTAACCCATAATATAAAAACAGCCTAATCTAAATGCCAAGAAACATGCTTCATGCTCATTTTTACAGTTCTTAAAATTTTCAGGCTTTTTTCCTGATGTTCCCTTGTCTGACACCTTCTCTGATTTATCTAGTCAAATATGAATTTTGGTTTATCCTTAAAGAGCAACTGTCAGGATTGAGGCAGGCAGCCCATATTGTGAAGTTGCTTGCCCCGGCAGTTATTTTATCAGTATTTCACCTTTTGCTTCCATTTTAAATGAAAGTTACAGCCTCCGTAAACTCTGGCTGGTAATGCCGAGCCTGCCGAAAGCGCTGCAGCCCTGCCCCTAAAAACTGCAGTTTAATGACGCAATGTCGGGAATGGGGCTGCAGGCACTCTATAGGTGCAGTAGTATAATCAGGGAGGTGGCGCCACCTGAAATGTACTTACATTGTCCTTGCCGGCAGGTATACATGTATGAGGCTATAGTATATGTTATGTATTAGTCATATAACCTGTATGGCAAAGATAATGTAAGTACGTTTTAGGCAGCACCACCTCCCCGATCCTATTACTGTATCTACAGAGCGCCTGCAGCCCCATTCCCAACACTGCATCATCAAACTGCAGTTGTTAGGGAGGGGGCTGCAGCACTCACTAGCCGGCTTGGCATTACCAGTCAGAGTTAATGGAGGCTGTAACTTTTAGTTAAAATGGAAACAAAAGGTGAAATAGTAATAAAATAACTCCCGTGGCAGGCAACTTCACAGTATGGGTGGGCTGCCTCCTACCTCATACTATGACAGTTGCTCTTTAATATGCAGTATCCACAACACTTTCTTGCCTTTGTCTTATAGCACTGTACCCCGCCTGTTCGTTAGCTTTAACTGTGCCAGGCCACTCAAATTCTAAAAGCCTGTGAAAAGGTCTTTCAAACAAGGTTTTGAGCAAGCGTCACTGTAGGTGTCAGCAGTTTGTGCATATAAACATGTAACCCATCATCACGTCAAGGCAGCAACCATTTCATGAACTCTTGAGATAGAAAGTGATGTCACTGAGGGGCAAGCGGTATGTTGTTAAGCACAGCTTGGCCGTCAGTGGCTTTGCGCTCTGTCTCAAGATCCCATTATATGGCTGTTGCTTTGATTTAATTTATGGATGATTTAGATATATTTACATTTCGGGTTTGCTGATACTAACAGATAAGTCCAGTGTCTTGTTTAAAAGACCTGTTAATGGGCTTTCAGAACTCAAGTGATCCGTCACACTTACCTCCTGCTTTAAGAAGGCCTGACAGACTGATCATGTAAGAGGAGAGAGTTGGGTTTAGCCACAAACCTAATGGTAGTGGGGCCCAGTGTAATAATTGAAAAAGGGTAGTTACAGAGTAGAACATCCTTTTATCAAACTGTTTGTCTCTTGGTGCACAGTGTAAATATATTTTTAAGAACAAAAAGCAGTTCTGTGTCAGTTTGTGGGCTGCAAATAAAACAAAGGGGTTTGAATAAATGCACACCATTGATGATGTAGCCATAGCTCTTCCTTTGGAATTATTTATAAAGAAAATAGTTCGGTATAGTTGCACTGGCAATCAGATTTTGTTACCGGGTCCTGTGAGAGGAAGGCCTTATTCCTACAGGCTATACAGTTCTACTCCATTGAAGCCCAGAATCTGTGCTGGTTCTGTCTGGGAATTCTGTAGGTTTATTAGGAACCCTGCGGTTTCCAAGGTGCTTCTTACCAGCTGTATGGGGCACATTGCCTCCTGTTTTGATTTCCCTGAGACTAACCAGTCATCCAGGTAAGGGAAAACCACCACACATTATTTTTTTTTTTTACTTTTTGTTTGTTGCAGTTTGTATGATACAACGCACAGTGTATAGTACAAAGATAGCAATACCTAAAATGTATACCAACATACACAATATACAATACAGAGAGAGCAATACATAAGATTTATAGCAGTGGTCAACTAGTAGCTCCTGTACAGTACTCTCTCAACTAGTGTTGCTCAGATGAATCCAGACAAATCCGTATCCACAGATATCTGCCCTTTTGCGGCAGGATAGTGGATCTGCCAGATACTTCCACTATCTGCCTGTGGATCCGGCCATCGGATCCCACGTTATCTGACAGCTGGATCCCTGGATCCGGCACCGGATAATGCGGGATCCAACCTCCATATTCGGCCATCCTGGGATGGATCCAACTCGAATAGTGCCGCCATCTGCCGGATCACTGGCAATTCCATGGTGGCACCATCCGAGCAACACTACTCTCAACAGTTATATCATCCAGGGTTCCCGGCACAATGACGATCATACACATGCATTTTAACCAGAGGTGATATGAGCCACGGGAATGTCATGAGGTCCCTAAGAACGATTTGTGCATTGCTCAACGTGAATGCTTCTATAACAGGCCTCAGCCTACTGTGTCCCCTTTAGATATGCTCACAAATGCAATGCAAGATGGCTGATTCCAAAGAGCCTTTTACCAGTGTGAAAATTAAGACATATAAAGCCTACTAAACTTGGAATTCAGTATCCAGACAAGGTGTAGTACTACTAAATTAGTGTAAAGTGCACATTAAAGGGGAACTGTCAGCAATAAGAGCCTCATACCTAAGTGTAAGGCTGATCCCAATTTGCACATTGGGTAAAAAAAACTTTTTTTTTTTTTTTTTTTAACTTGCATTCTACCACACTGTAGTAAACAGTATTAGGCTAATTTTGCTGACTTCTAAGATGCCATTTCCTGTAACCAGAAATCCCAGAATCAGAGGAGGGCTGCAGAACTGGGAGATTCAATAGCCTGCAGAATACTTGTTCAAGATTTTGTAAGCCAAAATCAAATGTTTGTTGCTCCTGCTGTGCTCACGGTGCCTAGTACAGTCCTCTGTGACTGTGCCCAGTCCCAGACGAACAGCAAACCAGCAAACAGAAGATTGTAGCTTATAAAAAACTCTGACATTCACTGCAGGCTATTGACTCTCCCTCTGCTGCAGGCCTCCTCTGATGTCAGCAGCAGCGAAGTCTGGCATTTCTGGTTATAGGAAATGCCTGCTCACAAGGCAGTGAAATTAGCCTGATACAATCTACTACACCACAGTAATCAGTAAGTAAAAAAATGTTTTTGCACACAGAGGGTTAATTAGGATCAGCCACACGTGTGGATATGAGGCTCTTATTACTGATAGTTCCCCTTTAATACAGCTGTATGTCTCATTTTAGAACCAATCAATAAAAAGCACTAATAAACATGTAAGTGTATATTTTTTAACAAATCCACTGTGCCTTTGTGAAGAACAAAAATTGAAACAGTATGTAATGTTTGGTAAAGTTGAACAATTTACAGATGGGGAGGGTGCACTAGAGTCCAGTGTGCTTGGAGGCCCAGCTAGATGTTCGTATATGGAGGAAGATAAGTTTGGAGAGGCAGGACAATGTTACATCATGAAGTCTCTTTAAGATAGTCAGACACCAACTCCCACCATTTTATCATCAGTCTCACATCTTGAAAATGTAAAACAAACACTTATTCCTTCCCCTTCGGTATATTACACACAGAACAAATCTCAACGTGGGGGCCTCCGAGTGTAAATTATTCAAAAATGTCTTACCTTATCCCCCCACCGCTGCTCCATTCAACCTATCACCATCCTGTTAGATGAGAGTCCCGGTCAACCCTTATTCAGACCCCCCTTTTCAGAGTCATCCTCCTCTCAATCTCAACAATGATCGGATCTCAGGCTGTCCGCCACTTTACCAGCATCTTTGGGTCAGAGAAGATGTATTCATGTCTGCCTATTAACACTCAGAGCCAGGGCGGAAAGACCCACTGATGTTGCACTTTAAGATCCCACAGTGTCGATCTGACCCTGAACACCTTTCTTTTCTGCCTTGTGGAATAGCAGACATCTTGGTAAATCAAGATCCTCGACTCCTGAAATTCAGTAGCCCCTTTGCGTCTTGCAGCCTGGAGTGCTATATCCCTCTCCTGCATGCCTCATAAGACTGCAAAAAGGGTGTAGGGGCCTGCATTGGAGGATTGTGCTCTGCAGGGTGTCCACTTTGGGCAGGAGCTCCTCTGGCAACTGCAGAATATCCTGTAGCTATTTGGAGATAGAACTACAGAGGTGGTCCTCCTCTGCTTGCCCAGGGATCCCTAATATGCACACATTCTTGGCTTGTTGTAAATTCTCCATGTTCTCTGGCCTGTCATAGCAGCAAATTTTGAGGGGCCATTTTCTCAGTAGCTTTTACTGCCTTTTTTTTTTTTTGAGTCTTTGGCGCTGAAGACATTTGCGCTTCTTTAAGGTCCAGGCAGGTCTCCGCTTTGTTAATCCGATCCTGCATGCTGTCCTGCTTTTTGCTGAAGTCTTGCACCAGTCGGACCAGTTGCTGCAGCGTTTTGTTTACCATGGCCAGGGACACCTCCTGCACCCCATCTGCACTGGAGCCCACTGCTTTCTTGGCCTCCCCAATTCTGATGTGTCCTGATGGCCCTCCTTTCAGTTTGAAAAAGTCTGTGCTAGCCAATGCTCCTTTAGGCTTTACCATAATGCACACATGTGCCTTGCCCAACACCAGGAAATGCAGTTGGAAGTCCACAATTAAGTATTGCTTTGTTTAAATGCTGTTTTGTAGAAGTAGTGTCATGGGCTCCAGAGCTGTGCATGTGCTCCCTTCGGCTGCTCACTAGCGTCCCCCCAACACTTTTTCTTCTCAGGAATGCTATTAAGCAGTTTGTGAATACCGTTAATGCCAAGGTGAAGCCAAAGGGGAGGGCTGTGAACTGATATTGGCAGATCTTCTTCAAGGATCTCTCTTCCTTTAAGCCACACCTTTGGAATTAGGGGTTGGCAGTATAGCCTGGAGGTTAGAGTTACAAGCTGTGAATGAGATTGGTACATCCAGTAGATCTGGGTTTGATTCCCACAGCCTCCGCTTACATACTGTGTGACTCTGAGCACGTCACTTAACCTCCCCAATGCTCCCGGGTCACCCCTAAAAACAGGCACTTGTGCCTAGTGGGCCTTATTCGGTTACCAAAGAATAAAAAAAAAAAAAACTATCCCCGTGTCAGTGCTAGGACCACATGGAAATTTTTGCTAGTGGGGGATCGTCCACGATAACATCACGCATCAGCGTCTACGTAAAGGTGGGTGGCCCCATCTTTCCTCAGTTCTTTTCCTGCCATTGACTGTACTCATCGGACCTGCTGTGGAAACTAATACACCTACCCCTTGCCATTTATTTAAAAATAATTACTAATAAGTTAGTGATACTGTCGACTGCTGTATGCCTCCAGAACCAACAATGTTGTTCCAGTACTGTGACTGCGGTGAAAAAATATACAAGGACACAGGGAAGAGAAGCCCTGAAGCCACCTATAGGCTGGGAGGGAAGTTGCTGGCAGTCACAAGGAAAGAGAGAGACTTGGGCATCATCATCATCACCAATGACCTGAAATCATCCAAGCAGATCACTAAAGCGGTAGGTAAAGCTAGGGGGATGTTGGGGTGTATTAGTAGGGGTATCACAAGTCGAAAGAGGGAAGTAATAATCCCTCTTTACAAGACATTGGTTTGGCCCCATCTGGAGTACTGCGTGCAGTACTGGAGGCCACACCTTCACAAGGACATTAACCAAATTGAAGCAGTCCAGAGAAGGGCACCAAAATGGTGCAGGGACTGCACCAGAAGACGACATGAGGACAGATTAACTAAGCTCAATATGTATACCCTAGAGCAAAGAAGGAGAGAGAAGTGATATGATCGAAACATTCAAACACCTTAAGGGCACTAACAAGGTGAAAGAGTCTAACATGTTTCAGTATAAAAATATAGCAGGACAAGAGGCTGTAAGATTAGAGGCGATTAAGGGTAATGTGAGAGTTCTTTTTCACAGAAGAAGTGGTGGATGCATGGGCAGCCTACCTCAGGAAGTGGCAGATATGAATACAGTGCAGGGCTTCAAACAGGCATGGGATAGGCATAAAGGAGCAATACAGATGAGGATGAATAGATAAGCCATTGACAGAGCAAAGGCCGATGGCACATTCATAAAGGTAGAAAAAGAAATGGGCAGACAGGATGGGCCTTGCGTTCCTTATCTGCCGTCATCTTCTATGTTTCTATGATGACAACCGCAACGTGTGTGTCTGCTGTTTAGGTCTCTCTCACGACGTCAGGACTTGTAAGATTTACCAGGGCTTCAATCAAGCAACAAGGCAACGCAGAAAAAAGGTGCTCGAGAAGTTTGTTTCTTTTTAGAAAAAACTCTAGCGGCAATGCTAAAAGCCCAGGGTCAGAAGGAAGCGGCACAAGCCCCATCAACTGAATCACAGTTGTCGAAGTCCGAAGATCGTGAAAAGGAGTGGTCATCATTGGGACATAAGCATAAAGAGAAGGACAGATCAACGTCTCCAGCGAAGTCCAGGTCACCGTTGCGGCCCGTACTCACTCTACCTGCGTCGTCACGATCCACCCCGGCAAAGGTGATGACAGCCCCCCCTGACTGTTGACCAGACACGAAGGTTGCGGCTTGACTTAAGCACTACCATAGCTACTACAGATGGTACATTGCAGTCAATGGGGGCAAGCTTGTCATTGACACCAGCAGTTGTGACCCTTGGCCAGGGTATCGTCAATGTGCAGGCAGTGCTGGCGTTGTATTCAGATATGATATGGTGCATATTGTTAGGCCTGCCTTTGCAGCCTACATTGCCATTGACGGGAGTTACTGTGTCACAGGGCCCGTTGACTCCCTCAACTGGTACTCAGCAAGTGCCTACTGAACAAAGGCTTGTGGTGTCACCAGTGAGGTCATCCATTC
Source organism: Neoceratodus forsteri (assembly GCA_016271365.2). NCBI lineage: Eukaryota > Metazoa > Chordata > Ceratodontiformes > Ceratodontidae > Neoceratodus > Neoceratodus forsteri. The sequence continues at coordinate 688,076,998 of CM028131.1, forward strand.
CCTTCGCCAGTCAGGACATCGAGGAGGAGGAATATAAACCTGACTTCATAGTGGAGGAGGATTATGAAGAGGAAGATGAATATGAAGAGAAATGTTATGCTCCGTGTTCTAGCTCCATTGTATCCTCTTGCAGTGAGGACTCTGTGGTGTACACACCCAGCTCTCCTTCTAAAGACCCCACTTGTCAAACAGTGATGCAACAAATGCAAACTACTGTGGGTTTGCAGAAAAGGAAGAGGATTCCTCTAAAAGGCGTTTGATTGAGTTTCTGGAGGTGCTCTGCACTCTCTCCTTCATTCTCCCTTCAGTTTATTCTGCCTTGGAGGATGCCATTTTGCTGCCTGGTATAAGCCAAATACTGTACTAGCAGTCCCTAGAACAGCTGACAAGCAGTACATACGAACATACGAAATTTGCCAGCAGATAAAGGCCTAGAGGTCTATCAAGTCTGCTCGAATGTGCAGCTAGCACCCCTTATTCTGCAGCTGCCCCTCCCTTCCACCCTTCCCCTTCATTAACCCTCCCCCTTGTCCTATCCCATCCTCGTTTGAAGCAGTCCACTGTTCTACTGCATACCACTTCAGCTGGTAAGCATTCCACCCAGCCACCACCCTATCTGTAAAAAAGTGTCTACTCATCTCCCTCCTGAACCTTCCTCGCTCCAGTCTCATATCATGGCCCCTGGTGGCTCTCCCCTCCCTTACTTTGAACAGCCCCTCTGTACCCATCTTGTTTATTCCTTTCATGTATTTAAAGGTTTCAATCATGTCACCCTGTCTCTCTCTCCTCCAGTGAGTACATGTTCAACTCCTTAAACCTCCTCTGTATGATAAGTCCCTCAGCCCCTTGATCATCTTTGTCGCCTCAGCTGCACCCTCCAGTAACTTATGTCCCTCTTCAGATACGGACGCCAGTACTGCACGCAGTACTCCAGGTGTGGTCTAACTAATGACCTATACAGTGGCAGAATCACCTCCTTTCTCCTCGAGGATATACCCCTTGCAATACAACCCAGCATTTTGTTGGCCTTTGCAGCTGCCTTCTTACATTGTGCCGAGTTGTTCATTGACCCTGTAATGAGCACACCCAGATCCTTCTCCTCCTCTGTCTGCACTCCCCCTAGCTGGTAACTCCTCCTTGGGTTCTTCATCCCAAAATGCAGCACCTTGCACTTTTTGGCATTAAAGCCCAGTTGCCAGGTGTCTGACCAGGTTTCAAGCTTTGCCAGATCATCCTGTAACCCCTGCCATTCCTCTAGGTCATCCACCACCGCGACTATCTTGGTATCATCAGCAAACAGACTGATCTTGCTCTTGATGTCCCATGATATGTCTGCAATGAATATCCCAAACAACACTGGTCCCAACACCGAGCCCTGTGGAACACCGCTCGTCATTGCCCTTGGGTGTGAGAGCTCCCCACCCACTACCACCCTCTGTTGCCTTCCCTGCAGCCAGTTTCCTACCCATCTCACCAGCTTTGCACCTGCCCCTGTGCCTACTAACTTCCTTCCCAGCCTTCCATGTGGCACTGAGTCGAATGCCTTACTGAAGTCCAGATACAGGACATCCACTGCATGGCCCCTGTCTAGTTGCCTAGTTACCCAGTCATAGAACTCGACCAGGTTGGTTTGGCAGGGTCTGCCACATATGAAGCCATGCTGTCTGCTGTCCTTTGGCCTCTAGGAGGGCCACCAGCCTCTCCTTCAGGATAGTCTCCATTAGCTTACCCACGATGGATGTGAGGCTCACTGGTCTGTAGTTTCCCAGTTCATCCTTGGGGCCACTCTTGTGGAGGGGCACCACATGAGCCATCCTCCAGTCCTGAGGTACACACCCCGAATGTAGTGAGGCATTAAATAGGTCTGCCAAAGGTCCTGCAAGGACCTCTGCCAGCTCCTTCAGTACCCTGGGGTGGATGCCATCTGGGCCTGGCGCCTTATCCACCCTCAGTGCCTTCAAACCCTCTCAACTCTGCTTTCCATGATTTCCCATCTGTCACCACTTCCCACCCTGTTTCTGCCATTCCTCCCACCTTGGGTGTCACCCCTCTTCTCTTAGTAAATACTGAGCAGAAGTACTGCTAGTGCTTTGCCTTATCGCACTCTGCTTCCACCCAACCCCCCTCCTTCCTAATCCTTACTATGTGGTCCTTACAGCTCCTTTTCTCCCTGATGTACTTAAAGAAGTCCTTCTCCCCCTTCTTAATGCCTTGTGCCAGCCTGAGTTCCATAGATGCTTTGGCTCCCTTACTGCCCTTGTCACCTCCTTCGATTCTGTCAAGTACTCCTCCCTGTCCTCGCCCCTCCCGGTTTCTTGTACTTCCTAAAGGCAGCTCTTTTCCTCCTTACCTTTTCCATGACCTCCTTGCTTAACCAGATCGGTTTCTTAGCCCTAGCCTTCTTGCTCTGGGCTTTGCAGCAGGTTTTGGTTGCCTCCACTATCCCCAGCTTTATGAGCTCCCACCTCTGGTTAGTGTCCATACTAGTTTGAATTCTGGCCAGGTACCCTTTACCACTTCCCCATCCTCCCAAAGTCGGCCCTCCTGAAGTCCAGCACTGTGCCAGATTCCACTCTTTCCTTGCCCATATCCAATGTGAGTCATACTGAGTGGTGGTCACCCCTGACAGCGGTTCCTCCACTGTAAGTTCTCTCACAAAGTCCCCATTTGCCAGCACAAGGTCAAGGGTACTCCCTAACCTGGTTGGTTCACTGACCATTTGCAGCAGGAAGCTGTCCTGGAAGGCATCCAGCAGTACCTGCCCCTTCTGTTCCTGGTTGTTGGGGTGCTCCAGTCCACTCCTGGCATGTTGAAGTCCCCACAATCACCACACTACCCTTCTCATGGTCCTCCTGATCTGTCCATAAGTTTCCTGTCTAACTCCTCCGTCTGAGATGGTGGCCTGTACACCACTCCCATTCTAAGAATCCTATTCTTGGAATCCTGGATTTGCATCCAAAGTGACTCCGTACTACCCTCCTCCCCTTCCTCCCTTACACACTTCAGTCCTTCCTTCCCATATAGTGCCACCCCCCCCCTTCCCAATCACCCTGTCCCTACGAAATAACCTGTACCCTGGTACAGACAGGTCCCAGTCATTGTATTGGGTGGCCCATGTTTCCGTGATGGCTGCAATGTCCACCTCTCTCTCTCTCTGCCATGAGAACATGTAACGCTGCAGTTTTCCTCCCAAGGCTCCTAGCATTAAGGGTAAGCACCTTCTACCCCCCCCCCCCAATCCTGCCCTCCTTTCCTAGCATCACCAACAGTACTTGCCATTTGTCCTTTGTCACTGTTATGGGGGGTAAGCTCATATGGTTTCCCAACCTGTGGATTCTGCATATCTCTTCCCCAACTGCCACCCCCACTCCTAGTTTAAATTCCCAACTTCCTCTATGTACTCCTCCATCCTCTGTTTCAATACTTTCTTTCCCTCCTCACTCAAGGTAGTCTGTCCTTGGCATAGAGACTGCTGTCCTCCCAGGTCCTCGCCCCAACAGCCCATACCCTTTAGCACAACACCAGGTTCTTAGCCATCCGTTAAATTCCTCTATTCTCAGCTTTCTTGTTGTGTTTGACTGTGGTACCGGAAGTATCTCTGAAAAGTTACTGATCTTCCTGCTCCCTCACATAATTGTGCTAGTTCCTCAAACCTCCTCTGGACTGTATCTACTGTATTGTGAGCCAGGTCGTTTGTCCCAAGATGTATAATTAAATGAGGCTTGTCCCTACCCCTTCTAGCATATTTCAGAACAGACTGTCCCACCCTTTCCGCCGTCATTCCTGGCATGGCCTCCACCCAAATGCGACTATGCCTCTCCCCCTTGCTACCCCACCTAACTCCTCTTAGTATTGAGTCCCCCAGCACTAAGATTCCACCCCTCTTACTCCCTGCTTGCTTCCATTCATCTCCCTCTCTCATTTCCAGCTCCTCTTCTTCCTCCTGCACATTATTTCCCCCTTTTACCCCTGTTGCAATTCTCCCAGCAGAACTTCCCCCCGCTCCAGTTTGGTCCAGGCATTTATCAGTTACTCCTCTAATTTCATAATTTCCCTCCTCCACCTTCTTCCTCTCTAGCAGTGCACAACTATTTTCTGAAGGCCCTTCACAAATGCCTGCTCCCTCTCTCTTCATAGTAACCTAGTACCCTGCATACCTCTCAACTGTACCACATTACGAGGAACGTTCCTCATTTTACTTCACAAAATCTCCTTGTCCCACATTCAATGTTAGCATTTTAAAGCAAAACTCTATAGTAAATGATGCAAAAAATATATTATTCAATTAATAACAGACTTTCTGAACATAAATGGAAACATTTTTACAGTGTTCTGAACTTCTTATGTAAAGATTTGATTAAGTGTTCCACATTTTGCTCCTTTGTTCCACATTTGGGGGACAAAAGGTTGAGAGGTATGGTACCCTGCCCCTGCTGCCAAGTCTTATTACGCCAAACAGCCAGAAACGGATTCGGTGGTCATCATATGACTGCCCATGATAGATCAATGGCACCAAGGCATATGAGTACCCTATCACCTGATAGGAAATCCCAGAGTCTAGACATGATGGGCAAGTGAACCTATGCCTCTGCCTCTCTAAGCCTGCGTCTTTACAACTATCAGTCTCACATGATCAGTTATCAAAACAGCTTGTGAAAGGCAGCCAAAGCTGCAGCTATGGCCCTTCCAGAGGGCACAGCCAAGAATTAAGTGATAAAAAATGTAAGTGCAGGTGATGAGGTAGGAAAACACCTTTGCTCAGCCTGTGATGTCTCAGATGCCTCTGCCAGGGCAACTGCCACTGGTATTTGCATAAGGCAGTGTTCTTGGCTGAGAGTTGCTGGGTTTGCAACTGATGTGCAACAAACAGTATGGAATTCTCCCTTTAGAGGCACCAAATTGTTTGGCTATCACATAGAGGAGACTTTGAGAGGTGTACAGTCCTCAAGAATGACTTTGAGGTTGTTTAAGTCCCTGTACCCTACACTGCATAGATGTAGAGGTAGGGATCCTTTCGCCAGCCTGCTGCCAAAGGGTGGCCATCAAGCCTACTGTCAGCAGGACTGAGGGAAGGGTGGTGGAGCCTCGCCACCTCCCTCTTCCCCAGGAGCCAATTCCAAACTTCCAATGCCTCTGGCTCAGCATGACTTGTGCAGGACTCCCCCAAACCACTTCAGGTGCAGGAGGTGGTGGTAGGGGGTCGCTTCTCCCTTCATTTAACACAGTGGAGGGAGATTACTACAGACAAAGGGGTACTGGAGATAGTTGCAAAGGAACATGCTCTGAAGTTGTTAGACACCTCTCTGGAACATCCTCCGTCTCTTTAAACTTACTGTATAACCGGGACCTCTGTCCCTGTTGAAAGAAGACGTACAAGCCTTACTGACCAAGTGTGCCATAGACCCTGTGCCTTCATGCCAGAAAGGCAAAGGGTTTTGCTCCAGATACTTCCTGGTCTCAAATGGACAGGAGATCTCAGTCCTGTGCTAGACCTGCGAGACCAAACCTTCTACATAGAATACAAGACGTTTTACACGGTCTCTCCCCTCTTACAGACTGGATTTGCTTCTTGGACATGAAGGATGCATACCTTCATATAAAAATCGGACAACATCCCAGAAAGTACTTGAGATTTGTCCTGGAAGGGGAGAATTTCCAGTTCAGAGTATTGCCCTTTGGCTTGTCTTCTGTGTGTTGGGTCTTTACCAGCGTTTAGCTGTGGTGGTAACAGCCCTTCACAGGGAAGGTCTATATGTCTTCCCAGGTTCCACCCATTTAGGGCGCCGGCGGCAGTGCACCTGGTCATTAGGGCGCCATGTTTTGAGGTCGCTGGCACCTCTTTTTGTGTGGGGGGCTGTGCTCCCACCACCCCCTTCTATATATACTAACTCTGGGGGGGGGGGCAGACCTCAGGAGGGGCGCGAACTCCTGAAGTAGGCGCCCTAAAGATGGGCACACAGCCGGCCAGAAGGGGTCTTCCCATACTTAGATGATTGTCTATTGAAAGCCATATCCAGGAGCCAACTTGAACATACCCTGTCCCGCACAAGGCAGGTATTTGAAGACTTGGGAGTTACAGTGAATGTACCAAAATCAGTACTGACCTCTTGCCAGAGGCTGCAATATACAGGTGTCGTCCTGGACACAGAACAGGGCAGAGGGTTTCTGCCTCTAGACAGGGCAGAATGTCTCAGGGCTCAAACGCAGCTTTTGTACAGCAGTCAGTATGTCTCAGCCAGGACTTTCCTGTGCCTGCTAGGACTTACGGCAGCAGCCACTGTGACAGTGTCACTGGCTTGCCTGCATATGCGGATACCACAGTGGACACTGAGGGTGCAGTGGGACCAATTATTGGACGACAGGGACCAACAAGTGCTCATCATGTCCCATTTTTGCAAAACATTGTTCTGGTGGATGAACCACAGCAACCTCTTGAGAGACTTTGCAGTCTTAATCCCAACCCTTACTCAGATTCTCACTTTGGATACATCAGGATCCAAATGGGGAGCACACCCTGGCCCTTATCAGACCCGAGGCTCTTGGACACAGGTGGAAGCCAAACTGCACACAAATTTTGTAGAGATGAGAGCTGTTAGTTTTTAGGCTTTCCAGGAGCATCTGACTCCGATGGTTTACGTCAGTATTATGCATTACATAAACAAGGGGGGACTCATTCCTGTACCATGTATCAGGAAGCAATGAGAGTGTGGTACTGGGCGATAGAACATGGCCTGGAGTTATCAGCCATGCATCTCCCAGGAGTACAAAACATCTTAGCAGATCAGCTAAGCTGGTTGCAGTCCAAGACAAAGGAATGGGAACTGCTGACTTCGATGGTGGATGATATCTTCGCAAGGTGGGATTGTCCAGAGTTGGATCTTTTTGCGTCCCCACACTATGCAAAACTTCCACATTTCTGCTTGCTTACTTCAGGGCCTGGAGTTTTTTGGTGAGACGCATTGTCCCCCTCTTGGAAAGGGAAGTTTCTAGGGATGTGGATATGTTGTTCTATCCACACTGTTTGGCATGTCCCTTTCCTCTTTAAATCTTGCCGGATGGTCTGAAAGCTGGCTCCTCCCACCCTCCCAGGTGGTGTATCCCTCGGCTCTGCCCCTTGATGCCAGATCTCCTTTTCCAGTGGAAGATTCTGGTTCCCTCCTTACCGCTCCCACATTGAGTAGGCCCTGCAATTAAACCTTCGGACAAATTACCAAAAATGAAACCCATTAGAGTCCTCACCCGGGTTCCGCTGGTGTCCTTGTGGGCAGAAGATGTCTCGTACCGACCTGCACGCCATGTGCGTTTACTGCCTGGGCCATGACCATGATACTCAGGCCTGCGACTTTTGTCGCACATTCCATACGGCAGTGCTGGACGATTGCCTTGCACATTTGCAGCTCAGTCGACCGAATAAATGGTACCCACCGGTTAAATCCAAAGACGTCCGTTGTGTGGTCTCCACAGCCGCGGTGTCCGCCGAACAACTTGAGCCAATGAGGCCTTCAAGGAGGAGGTGGCTTGCGCCGCTGAGCAGTCCTCTTCAGTTTTGATCTTCGTCCCACTCAAACTGGGCTTTCCCTTCTCAGCCTCCTTCAAGGAGTTGTGCCAGTCTCTTCTGACAAAAGGGGAAGGCCCTTCCAGCTCGCACATCTCCCACTCCCATAAAAAGGATAAGGAGTCGAGAGAGGATTCGTCATGTCGATGTTGAGGGATCAGTACTATTTCACGAGATTCAACTTCATGACATGTATTTCACTGACACCAACTTGCCGACATTCTTAAGATCCTGCCGAAAAATAAACGGACAGAAATCAGCCCGACATGCAAGAACAAACACAGAAATTGAAGGCAAGCTTTAATAGTGGCATAATGCAATTTTTTTTAGCTACAGAGCACTGCTAAATATGGCAACATTCTTGAACTTTTATGAAAATTACCCAACCATTTGGATGCTTGTAACTTTCATGCCGTTTGAGGTACAGAACTGACATTTAACATGCTTCTAAGTGCGACCGTGGGGGGGGGATAAAAACATAGAGGTTGACAGCAGATAAGGACCGCAAGGCCCATCCAGTCTGCCCATTTCTTTTTCTACCTTATAAATGTGCCATCGGCCTTTGCTCTGTCAGTGGCCTATCTATTAATACTCATCTGTATTGCTCCTTTATGCCTATCCCATGCCTGTTTGAAGCCCTGCACTGTATTCATAGCCACCACTTCCTGAGGTAGGCCATTCCATGCATCCACCACTCTTTCTGTGAAAAAGAATTTCCTCACATCCCCCCTTAATCGGCCTCCCTCTAATCTCATGCTGTGTCCTCTTGTCCTGCTATTTTTCTTATATTTCAACATGTTAGACTCTTTCACCTTGTTAATGCACTTAAGGTGTTTGAATGTTTCGATCATATCACTTCTCTCCCTCCTCTGCTCAAGGGTATACATATTGAGCTCCGTTAATCTGTCCTCATATGTCTTCTGATGCAGTCCCTGCACCATTTTGGTTGCCCTTCTCTGGACTGCCTCAATTTGGTTAATGTCCTTGTGAAGTTGTGGCCTCCAGTACTGCACGCAGTACTCCAGATGGGGCCTAACCAGTGTCTTGTAAAGGGATTACCTCCTCCTAATGCTATGATACCTACTACTACACCCCAACATCCCCCTAGCCTTACTTACTGCTTTAGAGGTCTGCTTGGATGATTTCAGGTCATCAGTGATGATGATGCCCAAGTCTCTTTCTTCCTTTGTGACTGCCAGCAACTCCCCTCCCAGCCTGTAGGTGGCTTTAGGGTTTCTCTTCCCTGTGTGCATGATCTTGCACTTCTTTGCATTAAATCCCAATTGCCACTCTTCTGACCATTTTGCTAGTTTATCCAGATCTCTTCTCATTCTGCCCACCCCATCTGGATCATCTACTCTGTTGCAGATCTTGGTGTCATCTGCAAACAGACAAGCCTTACCCTCTTGTCCATCTGCAATGCCACTAATGAAGATATTGAAGAGGACTGGCCCCAGGACTGATCCTTGAGGTACCCCACTTGTGAATTGCATCTCTTCTGACTGTATACCATTTACCACCACTCTCTGTTTTCTGCCCGTCAACCAGTTTGCCACCCAGTTGACCAACTTCTGATCCACGAGCCTACCAGCTTATTTATCAATCTTCTATGTGGAACAGTGTCAAAAGCTTTGCTGAAGTCAAGGTAGGTGACATCAACTGCTCCCCTTGGTCCACCACTCTGGTTACCCAGTCAAAGAAATCTATGAGATTAGTTTGACAGGACCTTCCTTTGTAAACCCATGCTGTCTTGGATCCTGTGCCTCTATGGATTCAGGTGTTGCACTATCCTTTCCTTAAGGAGTGCCTCCATAATCTTGCCCACTACTGAGGTAAACTGACTGGTCTGTAGTTCCCTGCCTCCTCCCTGCTACCACTCTTGTGGAGCGGGATCACATGACCCTTCTCCAGTCTTCTGGGACCTCTCCTGTGCTCAGAGGCTCACTAAACAGTTCTGCTAATGGCTCTGCTAGTTCCACCCTTAGCTCCTTAAGTACCCTGGGATGTATGCCATCAGGTCCCATTGCCTTATCCACCCTGAGCTTAGTGAGCTTTTGTAGGACCCTTTCTTTTGTGAAGGGAGTAATGCTCACCTCCCTCCCCCCGTGTGCATGGTGCTGAGCTGTGGGCCCTGCCCTACCTTCTCTTCATTAAATACTGAGCAAAAGTATCTATTTAGGATAGATGCTTTTACAGGGTCCTCCTCCTCACATGCCCCCTTTTCTCCTTTGAGCTTAGCAATACCCCCTCTGGACTTTCTTCTTTCACTAATGTATCTATAGAAAGTCTTGTCACCTCCTTTTACTGTTCGTGCTAGTGTTTCCACAGTTTTGGACTTTGCCTGCCTTACTGCCTTCCCTGCTTCCCTTAGGGCAGTTTAATATGCCTCCCTATCTTTATCCCACTGTGTTCCCTTATATTTCCTGAAGGCCAGCCTTTTGGCTCTGACCTTTTCTGCTACTGTATTTGAGAACCAAAGTGGTTTCCTTCTTCTTTTGCATTTCTTTTCTGTCTAACACAATGGGATGTTGCTTCAAGTATTGCATCCTTAATGCTTGCCCACTTTGCCTGTACCCCCTCACCTGTGTTTCTTTTTGCCAGGGCTAGCTTAACTCTGTTGGCCATCTTATCAAAGTCAGCTCCTCTGAAGTCCCATATTTTTGCCTTGGAATGGGATGATTTAGATGTAGTGGCCAAATTGAACCATACCATGTGATGGTCACTGGCCCCCAGGTGACCTTCTACCTGGAGATCTGTGATCCCTTCCCTGTTAGTCAGTACTAGATCTAGGATAGCCCTGTCTCTTGTGGGTTGTTGTACCAGTTGTTTGAGGCCTCCCCTGCAGGGAATCCACCATGTGTTTAGTTCTGGCAGATGTTCCTGCTGGTATTGACCAATCTGTATCTGGCATGTTGAAGTCTCTCATTATCAGAACCTCCCCTTTAGCTGTCATGTTTTGTGTATCTTCTAACAGTAATGTGTCTATGTCCTCCCCCTGGTCTGGGGGCCTGTAGACAACACCAGTTCTTATGGCTGTCTCATTTCCTCTTTCCAGGGTGACCCCACAGTTCTTCTGGCTCCTTACGTGTATTCTGAATTTCTGTAGCTTTGATATTTTCATTGACATAAAGGGCCATTCCACCCCCCCTCCCCCCCCACCCCTGCTTTTTGTACCTCGGGTAGTTGTGAAAAGGTGATTTAAAGATGTCAATAACCACTCATAAATGCAATTTTTTGCTCTCTTCTGGCATGAATAGGATGCAGCAAGAACAAACACAGCAATTGCAGGCAAGCTTTGATAGCGGTATTAACCACTCGTAAATGCAATTTTTTTAGCTACAGAGCACTACTCTCTCCTCTCTACTCTCTCCTGGCATGAATAGGATGCAGCAAGCATTAATTAACTACTCGTAATGCTATTGAACAAATGCTAGAAATGCTTACCAGATGCTGGTGTTGTATCAGGCGAAAATTCATGAGGTGCATATCCATATAAAACAAATCCATGAGGTGTATATCCATATAAAACAAAGTTCTATTTTTCATGTTTAAAATCATACTTCTACAACAAATAAATAGTTACAACACCATGTTGTGTGCGATGCCACGAACAGAGTCTTTTGGCACGCGGGAGTCTACATCAGCCACAACATTGCTGATTTTTTCCCTCCCTTTCAGCGTACTGCTTCTTTATTGGTGATTTTGGGAGGCCACGATTTATTTTTTCAATAGTAGTGTCAGTGACAGTTTGTTCAGTGTACAACTCTTCAACAAATCTGTGGATGCCGACATGGGAGTTGCCAATTAGTGTCCAAAGCTGCCTGTGCCAAGCCTCCACCTTATTTTGTGTTCGCGGTGTCCCAGTCAACATTTGTGAATGAACAGACCAGAAATGAGGAGGGTATAAAGGGACAGCTCACACCACAATATTGTTCCTCATTCTTCGCCTGACCCTTCCCAAAATGTAATTTTCCTCAAACCAGTCTAGGGTTGGAGCACCTTCTGGAGGCATTTCTTGCTTTATTTCCTCATATACAGCGGGAATTTTCTCAGGGGTTAGAAAAGCTAATGCCACTAACTGCTGCATTTTTAAGCTAAAATCAGGGTCTGTTCCATACTTTGTGGCAAGCCCAAATCCCTGAATCTTTCTCCACACAATTTGTCCTAAATGGAAAAGGCAACCCTTGTTTATTGCACTGGGGAATTCAATTTTGCAAGCATTTATAGCAGCTTGCTCAAAGTCTGTTATAATGACACGGGGTGACAGTGTATTACCATACTCCTGTGCCACATCTTGCAGGTCCTGAAACATCGTGACATAACAGTCCTCGAACTTAGCAGACATTAGTGCGTACACCAATGGCAATATTCGGCATGTCTCTACATTCCCAACTGGCGCATAGATAGAATACAGCTAAACAGAACAGGTTAGGTACAGTGCAAAATGTTCCATCCATAATCCAATAGTCTGCACTCATTAGCTTTTCAATATTTTTTGGGTGGTGAATAACAGAACTCTTTCATTGCCACACGTAGCATCTCGGGCTAGGAAAGGTTGCCCATTGACTGTGGTGAATTCAGGAGGTATTGCAACCTCCTCCAGAGTTCGTGGTTCAGGTGCTGTGTTTACCTACCGAGCGCGCTTAATTACTTGCCACAGTGACTGCTTGGGAGGCAAGTTCTGACAGACTTCAGGACACAAACTGGCAGTTCCACTCTGTATTAGCTGTGCCGGACTGTCATGCGTTGTCAGGGCTCTTTGCTTCAAAGCTGCTATCGCTGTGGCAGTTGGAGCAGCACAAGCATTGGGGCTATGGCTGTGGTCAGTGGTTGACCGGAAATGGTGTTGCCCATCCAAAAGTAGTGTTGAAGTGCGGCTGTGGCATGACAAAGATTTTCTTCCCTGGCAGCATCAATAAAATGTTTCATTATGATTTCGTTCTTCAACGTACAGATAGCCATTAACGCTCAACTTCTGATTTCCATGGTGCGAGGGCACCATATCGCAAACTATAGATTCCACCGCTGACAAGACTGCTTCTGCCATTTTGATTTGCTATACCCATTCGGCCTGTAATACGGCCTGTCCTTTATGCCATAGTAACTTCATGTAAGTAGCCTATCAGAGTGCTGTTCATTGATGTTTCATGCTGTCATGATCAGCTGTTCCATGAACAGCTGTTGGTTTCACTGTATAGGTACTAACGGCATCAGGGGGACTACTCACACTAGCATTTGAAATTAAATCTATGTCGGGAGAATTACCTTGTATACTGGAGACAGCACATAGAAAAATAGACAGTGATAGCATTTGAAATTAAATATGTGTCAGGAGAATCACCGTCGGTATAAAATCTACAGCGGGAATGTTATAAACAGGAAGTAAAAAACGGGCTCTTTTAATACGGGATGATCAATGTTGGGAGATCATACTAGACCCAATGTTGCTCTTGGGACAGAAAGAGATCTCAACCCTAGGAGTCTCCTGCTTCGACTTCGGTCGAAATTGCGACCTCAGCTGCTGGCTTCATAGTGCCCCCATCAGATCAGTCGGCTATGACGTGGGACGACGACCTGGTCGAAATTGTCATTGACCCATTGTCGACTGATGAGGCCAACAATTCTTTGTTCAGGACTCCGGTCTTGCTTCGACCTATGGAGGAGGAGACCCAGCCTGATGGGAATCCACCTGTGGTCTCTGTCTCTGACCTGTAGGAGCTGCGGTTCTCCCCGGCTCCTTCTAAGCACCCCTGTCTGTCCCCCCGATGGTAAAGTTCTCGAACACCCTTGATCAGCAGGCTGAGGAAGTCTCATAAGCAGCGCTCCAAGAAGTGGCAACACCACTATTCATCCTCGTCCTCCGCGGATGAGGAGCTTTGGCGAAAGCTATGTCAATGTTATGAGGACCTTGTGTGGCAACAGTTGGTGATGGCTGGTCCGAAGTCGACCCTGGCTTCCAACCCCCAGCCAACACGTGGCTGTCACCCTCTAAGCCGACGCAGACACCACCCCTCTGCCCGGAACCGGTGAAGACCCTCCTGGCTCGGCCAGAACCGGCCTCTCCACTGATCCTGGTGGAGCCGCCACCTAAGCAGCCTCCCTCCATGGTTCCTTCCAAGGAGTCTCGCCCGTTAAGGGCCTGCTACACAGGCTGTCCATCACCCTCACTCCCAACGGTCTGCAGTGGGTCAGAAGTGACTCTGGTGGTCGGCCGCTCGATCCGGACTCCTCAGAGTCTGAGGACTCAGACTTCAATTTGCGTCCCTGTGATGACGATTCAGTGAGTCTCTCAATGGAGGAAAGTCCCACGTCCTTCCTGGGTATCCTCCGTCTCATCTCCGAATCCACTGTCTGATGCCCTTGGAACCTGTTGAAAAAATGGGCCGAATATCCCCTAACAGATATTCTCAGAAAAGGGAATTCTCTGACTGAGGTCTTCCCAGTGGCCAGGGCCATAGTTGGCCTGGCCTTGGAGCTTTGGCAGCACCCATCCTCCTGCCCTGTGCCTTCAGCCTGGATGGCCCGCAAGTATGTGGTTCCCATCAGCTCCCCTTCGGGGTTCATTCAGCATCCCTCAGCCTAGGGGTTGGTGACAGAGTCTGTGTTTCGGCACTCAGGCACCTCAGGGGACACTGATAGACTTTCGGACAAAGAGTTCAAGAAGTTGGACCATTCGGCCAGAAAGGTCTATACTGCCTCTTTGCTTGGTTTCTGTCAGTCGAGTTCGGCAGTCATCATGGTACACCTCTCCCATGCCCTCTTGGACTCTCCCCGTGGACCTTCAGACCACGGTCAAGCAGGTCCGGGACTAGGGTCAGGCTGTTGCTAAATAACTCCAAACGGCTCTGGACATTGAGGATTCTTCTGCCCATTCGGTGGTGGCCGCAGTCATCATGCGCTGCAGAGCCTGGCTGAGAGTCTCAACCTTTATGGCAGACACCCAGCACAAACTGGTGGATGTTCCCTTCCTGTGTACCGACTTGTTCGGCCCAGGAGTTGAATGCTACCTCCAGCGCATTGAGAAGTCCAGTGCCACCTTGGACTCTGTTGCTTCTGCCTAGAAGGAACCCCAGGGTTCTCAAAAACAGAAAAGGAAGCCCTTTCGGCCCTCCACCCCTGCAGCCAATCAGCCCCAGTACCAATCTGCGCAGCAGCAGCGGGCTCAATCCTGGCGCCCTTGACCCAAGTCAGGGGGCGTCAGCAGCCCATAAGTCCGGAGGGATGGGCTCCGGCGGTCCCCCTGCTGGATCCTCCTCCTCCTCCTTCAAGCCTGCACAGTGACAGGTTGGGGGCAGCCACTCCCATGCCTGTCACAACCATTCTGGGTCCTCCCGTGGGGGGCTGGCTCCGCCACTTCCTTTCTGCCTGGTCCACTGTCATAACGGACAGGTGGGTCTTGGAGATGGTTGGCCAGGGACTGCCTCTGGAATTTGAGCAGTACCCACCAAGCCGAGCATACTCAGTCTGCTCTCAGTGACGACATCGCCCAACACCTCCGCAAAGAGGTAGTAGCCCGAGTCGCGGATCCCCCTGTCAACCTAGGGTTCATTTCCAGGTACTTCCTGGTCCCAAAATGGATGGGGGGCTGGCACCCCATTCTAGATTTGCACAACCTGAATCAGTTACTCAGGTCTTGCACCTTCAGGATAGTAAGTCTGTCTCAGATCATGCTACCTCTCAAGCAGAACATGTGGTTCTGCTCCCTGGATCTCCAGGACGCATTCTTTCACGTCTCGATCCATCCGTCTCACCGAAGGTTCCTCTGCTTCAGGGTGGAGGGAGCCCTCTACGAGTTCCAAGCCATGCCATTCGGCCTATCATCAGCCCCCAGGGTCTTCAACAAATGCATAGTAGTGGTGGTGGCCCATCTTCAGTGTTGAGGGGTCAGAGTTTACCCCTAACTCGACGATTGGCTCATAGCAGATCCTCCAGACTAAAAGTGGAGTGGTCCAGGGATTCTGGCCCTTCAAACCTGCCTCAGTCTTGGCCTCCTGATCAATGAGGCCAAGTCGGAACTTGTACCTTCACAGGTGATCTGCTTCATCGGGGTAGAGCTTGACTCTTGCTGAGCCAGAGCCAAGCTCCCGGCGGACAGGGCGGAGGTTCTCTCCTCTTTTTCCCAGTCATTTCTGGTTGGGCAATTGCGCCCTGCCTGGGACTTCCTGTGACTTCTGGGTTACATGGTGGCCTGCACCTCCGTGGTCTAATGGACCCAGTGGCATATGTGCCCCCTTCAGTGGGAGCTGACTAGCTAGTGATCCCAGAGTCTAGGTCATTTCGACCAGCTGGTCACTGTAACTCAGAAGATGTGGGATGCTCCCCAATGGTGGACCACCCTGGAACGTCTGCAGGGAAGGATCCATTTGTCCCCCCCAAGCCAATGGTCATCTTGAGGACTGACACCTCTCTCACGGGCTGGGGTGCCCAAATGGGGAACCACAGATTCCACGGGCTCTGAACCCCTGAGGAATCCGGATGCCATATTAACCTGCCGGAGCTCCAAGCAGTTCGGCTGGCACTGGCTGCATTCACTCCGTTCCTTCAGGGTCAAGTGGTTCAAGTCCAGACGAACACCATGACCATGTACTATATCAGCAAACAGGGCGGCATGCACCCCCAGCCTCTTTACAGGGGAGCGCTCCGAATCTGGACCTTCGTGAGCCGACTAGAGGCCAATCTCCTAGTCATCCATGTGGCAGGAGACTCGAATCAGTTGGTGAGGCGTCCCACAAGTGGTCTTTCCATCCAGAGGTAGTGCACAGCCTGTTCTCCTAGTGGGGCACCCCTCAGGTGGACCTGTTCCCCTCCAGGGAGAATGCAAAGCTGAGGCTGTTCCATGCCCACCCCAGCAGGGTTCGCTGCAGGGGGATGCCTTCTTGAGGCCATGGACCCCAGGCCTCTTCTGTGCCTTCCCTCCACTTCCCTTGATCCACAAGGTGCTCCTCAAGGTCAGGAAGGACAAGGCACAGGTGATCCTGGTTGCCCCAGACTGGCCCAACCAGTTCTGGTATCCAGATATCCTCTGCCTCAGCATCAGACTCCTGAGGCGGCTTCCAGCACTCCTGGACCTGCTCTCCATCAATCAGGAGAAGTTATTCCACCCATGTAATACCCCAAAGTTGGGGTTCTTCCAGTAGTTCCCTGTAGTCCCCAGTCTCCCTAGTGTACCCCAGTAAAGGTGCCCAAATCACAGACTAAAATTATGCCAAGCTAGGTTGCTATGCCAGCATGTGGCAAAAGTAAACATTGTGCTCAGGTTAGAATGCTGTGCTGAGCTGCACATGCACAGCATTCCAGAACCAGAATCTGTTCAAAAAATAAAAGTTGTTAGGAGAGAATTGTGGTGGCTGTGGAGGAGAGAGGATGCTGAAAGTGTGAAGGGACAAGGAAGGACCTACCTGGAGGGTTGAAGCAATCCCTGAGGGCTTACCTGTGTGCCTCTTCTGCCTCCAACTGCTGAAGACTACCGTGAAGCTGTTGCGCGGTCTGCGGTGCCATCGTGAGGCACCAGAGGCACTGAAGCCATCCGGTTTCCTTTTGAAAAAGGGCTTGTTGCCCAGTTTATTATTTTTTTAAATTTAAAATTAAAGTTCTCTTTCCCCCGGAGGCAGCGGTAGCAGTGCCGCATCGTTTGCACTTCAGTCAGGACCTCTCACTGCCAGCAACACATCCCGAATCAGCTTCTCGAACCCCAGGCTTGGGTGGTGAGTTGGCGGCAGCACCAGCAGCTAGGTGCTGACCTCCTGAAGTTATTTTGTTTAAAAGAAGTAAAAATTAATTGTTTAAGCGCACAAGGCACCTAAGAAATGGCCGAGCGCTGTGACGAGGTGGACCAGAAGGAGGCTTCTAATTTAAATAAATTAATATTCAGGTGTGACAACGCCCAGAGGAGGGTCCCAACCTAAAGGCCCATAGGAAGAATTCATAAATATTCATGGTCGGGGGGACAAGGCAGGGCAGAGAGAAAAGAGTGATGGGAAGGCCTAGGACAGGCCCAGCAGGTTTAAAGGGGACAAGCAAGGCCAAAACCAGTATTTAAAGGTGGCACGCATAGGCCCAAACCAGTATTTAAAGGTGGCAAGCATAGGTCCAGAGATTTAAAGGGGGCCCAGCCAAGCAGTCCCGAATGTTTAATTAAAGGGACACGTTAGGTCCATCACTGCTGTTAAAAGGGGCTACTAGGCCCAGATCTTAGAGGCAAGTCAGGCTCATGGTTGGTTAAGGGGGCAACCAGAGTTCCAAGGTCTGCAGTTAGCCACATAGGCCTATAGGTGTCAGAGGGGCCCAGCAACATTAGCGACCCCAAATGTTAAGGGAGCCTAGTTAGCCACATAGGCCCACAGATGTTAAAGGTGCCTAGTCTGATATTTGAGTCTATAGCATTTTGAGAGAGCCTATTCCCAACTGTAGTGTATCCACAGTAACAGAAGAAACTGATTTGGTTAGAGGGACCCTTTAGCAGTTAGAGTTACTGAATGCTAGGGTTCACCCAGAATAGTAAAGTGCCTGTTTATTTACTGTGGTCTGGACATTGAGACTGTGCAGTTGACCACTACAGTAGGAACTGTGACATTTATTGCATTTCTGTTCATTCTACAAACAGTATAAGTGCCAGGACTGTTCTTGCATTCCTTTGTGCCAGCATTCCGATGCTGGAAAAGTGTCCCAGTCAGTCTTCAGCAATTATCAGAATCACTTCACTAGTGTACACCCCTACCAGTCTTCCTCAGTCCTTCAGGAATCATCTCCCAGTGCATAACAGGAGCAGCCAACATCAACTTCTTGAAGAACTGTGTCGCAGTTGTCTCAAGTTGCAACGTCCTGTTTATTGTTTTCTTTGACAGTTCCCCAAGTACGGCTTGGCCCAATGCAGAATCTGCCATCTGTTTTCTTATTTTGACATCCGCATCAGAGTACCGTCCGGATCGTCTGTTCCGTTGTCTGAGTGACGGCCTGTTGGTTGTCCTATGTGGGCCCTTGGCTCTTCCAGCTTTGGAGCCCTGAACTTTGTCGCACGGTTGTTGTTTTATATGTGCCCTTGGCTCGTCTGGCCTTGGAACCCAGAAGACCATCGTTCTCCTACGTCCAGAGACTTCCTCTTCCAGACTTCTGCTTCCCATGGGGTCTACATTGTCTTCTTCATCCGTCAGTCCAGAAGTGGGCTGTGGCAGGGTGATCTCCTTCATCCTCTTCATCCGGCTGTCCAGAAGTGGGCTGTGGCAGGGTGATCTCCTTCATTTGGCAGTCCAGAAGTGGGCTGTGGCAGGGTGATCTCCTTCATCTTCTTCATCCGGCAGTCCAGAAGCGGGCTGTGGCAGGGTGATCTCCTTCGTCTTCATCCAGCAGTCCAGAAGTAGGCTGTGACAGGGTGATCTACATCGTATCCTTCACCTGGCAGTCCAGAAGCAGACTGTGGCTGGGTGGTTTGTATCGTTTCCCTCTCCGGGCAGTCCAGAAGCGGACTGCGACAGATTTTGTGTGTTTCAAGTCCCAGCAGCCCTCAGTGGGTTCTTAGCTAAAGAAATCTTGGTACATGTGCTTGTATTCCGACAACCCTAGAGAGGTGGGGTGTGGCCGAGAACTCATGGTAACATAGAAACATAAAAGTTGACGGCAGATAAAGACCGCAAGGCCCATCCAGTCTGCCTATTTCTTTTTCTACCTTATGAATGTGCCATCTTCCTTTGCTCTGTCAATGGCCTATCTATTCATACTCATCTGTATTGCTCCCGTATGCCTATCCCATGCCTGTTTGAAGCCCTGCACTGTATTCATATCCACCACTTCCTGAGGTAGGCCGTTCTATGCATCCACCACCCGTTCTGGGAAAAAGAACTTCCTCACATTACCCCTTAATTGGCCTCCCTCTAATCTCATGCTGTATCCTCTTGTCCTGCTATTTTTCTTATATCGAAACATGTTCGACTCTTTTACCTTGTTAATGCCCTTAAGATGTTTTTTTTTTCTTTTTTTTTTACTCTTTTTATATCCCTCCTTACTACCCCCTTGACCCACTCCTTCTGACCATTGATCAGTCCTCCAGGGGAGACCTTGAGGGTGTGGGACTGGGCGGTGGAGCACCGTCTTCATATTTCAGGAGTCTGGACAGGACTTTCCAGCTGGAAGGGTAGTCCTCAGCTGAGATGCTGAGGAGATGCCCACCAATGGAGTTCGCGATGAACCGGCTCCGAGATCCTGACTGGTAAGTCCAAGTCGTCCCACTGGCCCCAAAGAGTCCATTGAATGGTGCGCATGTTCTGCCTGTGGGCCACAGCCAGGAGACTTAACCCTCTGGTCTGTCCAGTTAATTCGGTTTTACAATACCTGTTATCCCTGTCGGAATCAGGTCTCAGTTACTCCTCCATTAAAGTACACCTGGCTGCGGTTTCTGCCTATCATTATTCTGTTCAGGACAAAACTGTGGCTCAATTGGAGGTGGTAAAGACTTTCCTGAAGGGGATTTTACATTTCCATCCTCCGGTCCGGGACCCTGTTCCTCCTTGGGACTTGTTGTTTGTTCTGGAGAGGCTCACGCTTACCCCTTTCGAACCAGCCATGTTATGTGAGCTCCACTATCTTGCTTGGAAAACTTTGCTCTTGGTGGCGGTTACTTCAGCTCGACGCATTTCTGAGCTTCATACTCTTATGTGTCGAGAGCTTTACCGTATGTCCCATAAGGACAGGGTTGACCTCTGTACTAATCCTAAATTTCTTCCTAAGGTAGTGCCAGAGCTTACACTTAATCAGTCTGTTCAGCTTCCGGTTTATTTTCCGGAGCATTCCAATAGGGGAGAAGCTCTTTTGCACTCTCTGGATGTGCACTGTGCTCTTCGATGTTTTTTGTCTAGGACGAAGGGTATCCGGAAATCGGACCAATTGTTCATATCCTTTGCAGATAGGTCCTTGGGGCACCTGGTTACAAAACAGATGCTTTCACGTTGGCTGGTTCATTGCATAACCTTCTGTTATCAGCAGGCTAACAAGACCCTGCCGGGCTCGGTCAGGGCTCATTCTACTAGAGCAGTGGCTACCTCTTTCGCAGCCCTTAAGAGGGTGTCAGCAGCCGACATTTGTGCTGCTGCCACCTGGCACTCAGTTCACACCTTTATCAGGCATTACAGTCTGGACATCGTTTCCAGACGCCGCGCAGGTTTCGGCCTGGCGGTCCTCCAGGGCCTTATTTCCTGAAGAGGTCTTGTCTCCCGAGGTTTCCTGCCCCTCCTTTCCTTCCCATTCTGGATTGTCTTGAGTTTAGACCTAGAATGGGTTTGTGTTGGTTGACTCCCCTTCCCAGGGGTTGTCTTAAGTTTATACCTCTGGGAGAGGTTTTCATATATCTTACCTTTCCCCCGCCCTTTCCCAGCGGTTGTCTTTAGCTTCTACTGCTTGGGAATCAGTCCTATATAAGTGTTACCTGCTGCAAGAGCTTCCTCTCAAAGTAAGATAGTACAGTTACGTAAGAACTTACCGTAACAGTGAATCTTCGAGAAAAGCTCTTGCAGCAGGTATATCCTCCTTCCCTCGGGGCGAGCCTTTTCTGCTCTGGGTCAAGCTCAGCTCCCTTTGTGGGCCTTGCTTATTGTTTTTTTCTGTGGTGTATTTTCAGCCACAGTGTTAGTTGTTTGTTGGCCTGACTTTGGGCATGCAAGAACTGGAGCATGTGGGGACCGCCTACGTCCTTTATACTATGTGACTTCGGGGCGGAGCCGCCGCCGGGTAGGCGGTCCCACGTCGGTATTGCTAGAGAAGAGAAATGCAGAGATCTGCCTATATAAGTGTTCCCTGCTGCAAGAGCGTCTCTCGAAGATCTACTGTTACGGTAAGTTCTTGCGTAACTGTACTTTATTATTAGCAACTCACTGAAGCAATCAAGTCAGTGCAACAAGGTCTATAATAGCAAGGCTAACAGGATGCTAGGATGTACAGAGAGGGGTATTGATAGCAGAAGAAAAGAGGTAATACTTCCCCTCTACAGATCCCTGGTGAGGCCTCACTTAGAGTTCCACACCCAGTTCTGGAGTCCTCACCTCAGAAAAGATAAGGGTAGGTTGGAGACAGTGCAGCGCAGAGTAACAAAAATTATTCAGGGTCAGCAGGGCAGATCCTATGAGGAGCGCCTCAAGGCATTAAATATGTACTCAGTGGAGACCAGAAGGGAGAGGGGAGATATGATGGAGGCCTTTAAGTTCCCTAAAGGAAATAACAGAGTTAACTGCGGGGAAGTATTTAGCCTGAATACCAATTCGCGGTCACATGGACATGAATGGAAATTAATAGGATGTAGGTTCAGGAGAGATGTGAGGAAGTACTACTTTACAGAAAGGGTGGTGGAACCTTGGAACAGTCTGTCTGTTGAGGTGGTGGGCACGAAGACAGTCAGGGGATTCAAGCAGGGCTAGGGCATAATGATGGTAATAGTGGTTACCGGGGGAGACAGGACCAAGGAGGAGAAAAGAGAGAGGATGGGGAGGGTTAGTACCTTGGAGAAACAGTAGGTTCCAGGTATTATAGGGAACTTGGACAGACTGGATGAACCTCTGGTCTTTTTCTGCCATCATGGACAGCCCCCGGCTAGCATAAGTTTCTGTTTGGTCCTAGCATTGCTGTGGATATAGTTCCAAAGGTGTGGTCTAAGGGAAGAGATTCTCTCGATGGTCTGCTTTTACTGTAAGTACATAACTGTTCTTTTCCCAGCCTGAACGTGATACTTTCTATGACTGGGTCTGACTGGGATATGGAAGTAGGCATCCTTCAGATCCAGTGACCCCAGCCAGTATCTTTACTGCAGAGATGGCGTTACTGTACCCAATGTGACCATCTTACATAGAAACATAGGTTTCAATGACGTTTGGCACAAGGCAAAAGCTATCTAGGATTCCTAGTCTCCCCTCCTACTGCACCCTTGATGGGTCCTCCATTGAGAATGTATTATCTTTCAAGTACCACAGGGTATGGCTTGACAACCACCTCGACTTTTCTGAACATGTGAATGCCATTCACAAAAAAAATGCACCCCAAGGTTAGGTGCACTGTATCGCTACCGTGTCTGTATCACTCTGCCGGCCCACAGAGCCGCTGTTCAGAAAATGATTCTCCCCATGTTTGACTATGGTGATGTAGTCTACAGCTCGGCCTCTAAATCCACCCTCTCCAGACTGAACACTCTTTCACTCCTTTGCTCTGGGCTGTCCACCCAGCACTCATCACTGCACTCTCTACACCTCACTCTCCTTTCCCTCGCTTGGAGCGAGATGTCTGGCCCATTGCTCCTCTTTTACTGCCAAATACTGGTATGACTCCTTCCCTGCCTACCTCTACCCTTCTCTCTCCCCCTGCCTTCTCCTAACTCCTATACTCTTCGCAAATCCCACTTCCGGCCCCTTGCTGTCCCCACTAGGACCACCTCAGCTGGCCAGGCTACTTTCTCTTACCGACTCCCTAAGCTCTGGAACTCCCTCCCCCTCTCCATTTTGTCTGACTCCTCCCCTCGCGCTCTGTCTTCCCTACTGCATAACTTCACCTCCCCCTCCTGTAACTGCATCTGACCTTCACTTTGTGCCCCACTGCCTTCCCTCAGTCCCACATTCTTTTTACTGCCCATACTCAAATATTTATTTGCTTTAAGTTGATTGGCTTGCTTAATTACATATTGTACATAGCTGTATTCTAGTATTTAATACAGTATGAAGCCATACTCTGTTGCATAATAAAAAAATGTACTCTGTGCATAAATCAAGTTACCTCCTCTCCTTGTCCCCCGCACACATCTGGAAATGAACTGTTAGCTCAATATACCTTCCTGGTGAAACTTTTCAAATAAATAAAACCTTGACAGTGAGGGCAGAAAAAGACCAGAGGTCCATCCAGTCTGCCCATGTTTCCTGTCATCGCTGGAACCTACTGTTCTTGAATATTTCTTTCTTGATATGTCTGTTCAGGTACTTTAAATCTATATAGGTTACAATATCCCATTTTCTTGTGGGCTAGGAAGTGTCTTGAAAAGAGGCTCTTGCCCCACTGTGATACAGGGACCTTTTCTACTGCCCTTGCTTTCAGTAAGTTCTTTACTTCCATTTATAATAGAATTCTATCTGTTGGTGAGTGAGCTGGAAAATTTTTTGGTTTCTGCAGTTTGGGAAACTTTTGTAATCACAGGGACAACCCCTGACTCACAACTTCCAGGACCCACTTGTCTGTGGTGATTTCCCCCCAACCCCCGTTCTCTAAGTACTTGGCCAGCCTTCATTCCCACTGGCAATGCCTGACTGGTGACCTGGGCAAAATTGTCAGGGATTTTGTTTTGGCTGTGGCTTAGGGACTGGAGTTGCAGCACGCCTTGCACCTCTTCTGCCCCTTCCCCTATAGTACCCTCTTTGTGGCTGATACTCCTAGCTAGTGTAGGGTTTGAGATAGTAACCTCTGCCCCTGCCTCTCCTTCCATAAGGCCTGTGTGAAGTGGAGGCCTTTTCTTTCTCAGTAGAGTTTTTGTAAGTGGCACTGTATTCATCCACCTTTTTCATATATGCATCTGTTTTGCCACTAAATAAGGTGTTTTCCTCAAAGGGGAAGTCGGTGACTTTCATCTGAGTGTCCTGGCTAAGGACTGTAGCTCTTACCCAGGCAGTCCTCAATGCCACCGCATGCGCCAAGATTCTTGATACAGAGTCATTGATATCTACAGCCATGTGCAACTTTATTTAGTGGCATCCAGGGTAGAGGTGGGCAAGCCAGAACAGACTCGAGCCTCGCTCAGGCTTAGTGCCTGGCTCATCCTCTTAAAAGCAGTCGAGAGCCAAGGTCAAGTGAAGCCAGTTATGGTAAAACTAAACATTTTTGTCAGCCTGAGCAGTTAGTGTAATATCTGAAATGTTCAATTCCTGTGTAGAAAACAACTTGCAGTAGCCAGGGCTCGGCTCGTGTTTTGGCTCGTACAGTCAAGCCAGACCCCTGGCTCCACTGTTGATTAGCTCTAGAGTGAAAAACTTTGCTCCACCTGTAATCCGGGGTAGACTTTGCTGTTACTACCAGATCCTGTGCCACTTCACCATCTACGGTATCACTTAGTGCCAGTTTTGCGTTCCACAGTGCTTTCTGAAATGAGCTAGGCCAAATAAGCTGCCTGTGTTAAAAGCAGGGAAGCTGTTGTGTACACGTTTTTTAACCACGGTGTCCATTGTCCTAGAATCCTTTTTAGAATCAGCCCGATGGCGCTGAGGGTTGAGGCACTGGATGCCACACCGCCGACCTGGGTTCAACTGGGGGGAGGTAGGATTGAGTGTCCCAACGTATGCTCTTCTCCGAGGACTGGGTTACTGGGCAGCAATGCCCACAAGCGTTGTTGCCTGTGGAGGCACGGGCAGCAAGGTGCAATGGCTCCTCAAGGGAGTCAAGTGGGGAGAGCACTGTGGATGCTTGATGGCGGCATGCGCAAGCATACTGTACGTCTGGAAACAAGTCCTTCATGTCGGTGCCCTCCGGGGGTAGGGACGAACTGGCAGAAAAAACAAAGGTAAAGAAAATCTCCCAGTATCATACATCATAACGCTGGGCTCCCGGTATGTCGGGCCCAGCTGACAAGACTGGAGGAAAGGAGTCCCCCAGGCCGAGACCAGGAGGAAGTTAAAAAAAAAAAAAAAAAAAAAAAAAAAATCCAGGTTGGCCCGGTGGCGCTGAGGGTTGAGGCGCGGGACGCCACACCTCGCTCCATGCCGGCACCAGGTTGAGCAGACTCAGGTTGTCGGTGGGTGGCCGGGGAGCAGGCTTGGCGTCCGACAGCTAGCCGTCTCCAGGGAGGGATTTGGCCGATGCCCGACGCACACGACCCGAGCAGAGGCTCGAGGAAATGCAAGCTCCAACTCAGGAGTAGAGGGGTGGCCAAGGCAGCCAGGACGTCGGCGTTGGTGCCTTCGTCCAGGGAGCTAGTCTCTGCTCGGGAGAGAGAAAAAGCGTGAAAATGCTGCCACAGCTGGGAAGATGGGGACCCGAGGCCGTGCCTGATGTGCGGGAACCGACCAGCAGCCCTCGACTGGCCAGCGTGAGTATCAGGCGTTTGCCCTCTGTCCCGCCCGAGTGAAGCAGGCTCCATTGGGCTTGAGGGTCTGACTGAGTAGGGTTCCAGGCAGTGGATGTCCACTTGTCTCCCCTGAAGTGTCGGAGGTGGCAGGCAAGGGGGAGAGATAAAGAATAATTGCAAAAAAAAAAAAAGAATCCTTTTCAGGGATCTGTGCAGAGGGAGGTACCTTTTCTTTGCCACAGGCAGCTGCCTGTATCATTCTTTCATGATCAGGGTGGGCATATGGGCATTCTACTCCCTGCTTGATCATCTGATACTTTTTCACAGTTTTCTTACCAACATCAGTTGCTGAATTTGGTGTTGTCATGATTTTTGATGTGTTTTTTTTTGAAGGACTTGTGAATAGGGACCATTAGCCTCCTTGTAAGGGCAAGCCCCATCGTGTCCATGAACTTCACTTCCTCCTCATCCTCCTCTGTTTCATCAGAGGGGATGTTGAGGGTATCCACCATCTGTTTGATGAAAGAAGAGTAAGAGGGATAGTCGTCAGTAACTCTAGGAAGGGAACCAAACTCTTGATCATTGGAACCATTAGGTTCTATAAGTTCACCCTGTCCTCCTCTTCATAAAGCGCACCCCATCCATGGGAGGTGGTGTTGCCTCTATATCACTCACTTGTTGAGACCCCACCTGGAGTACTGTGTTCAGTTTTGGTGGCTGCATCTCTGCAAGGATATAGACAGGGTGGAAGCAGTCTGGAGGAAGCCTACTAAAGTTATATGGGGGTTGTACAAGAAACCATATGATGAAAGGTTATGGAAGCTCAACATGTACTCCCTGGAGGAGAAGAGAGGGAGAGGGGATAGGACCGAGATCTATAATTAGCTCACAGGGGTGAACAAGGTTTTGAAGGAGAGTCTCTTTCACAGGAAGAGGAGCACTGAAACACAAGGGCGTGCTATCACGGGGGCGGGGGGTGAGGAAATAATTCTTCACAGAAATGGTGGTGGATGCCGGGAACAGCCTGCCAAAAAAGGTAGTGGGGGCAAAGACAGTGGGAAGCTTCAAACATACATGGGATTGGTACATGAGTATAATAAATAGAGGTAAAGGAGTAGGCAGGGACACCTGTGACCATATTGAGTTCAGGATATAGTGATGGGCAGGGCAAATATGGCAGACTAGATGGGCCTACTGCTCCTTTTCTGCTGACACATTCTGTGTTTCTCTGTTTCCTGTAGAGGCTGCTGGTCTGGAACCCCCGGAAAAATAATATAATCACCTCCTGGTAAGAGGTGTAGGGGGAAACATCGCAACTTCCCTGGGGTGGCAAGACAGCGGGCACTGCAAAATCCCGATCGACGGAATGACTGTCAATCAGATTGCAGCCCCCACATTGCCAATGAGGTAAGGGTTTCACTGCGCTGATGGCACACCTTTCAGTACAAGGGAACTGTAAGGTCGGGGGCAGCAGTGGCTCCATATGGCAAGTGTCTGAAGCTGCCACCAAAGGCAGAAAGTGACAGGAGGGACCCATCCCCTTCCACCACAGACCATTTTAGTGGCATGTTGGGGGTCAACTAATTTGTTTGGGTTGTCTCTCGAGTTTCAGGTTGTACACCTCTGCCAGTTTTGTGTCCCTCAGACGTAAGTGCCTTTGCAGGACCCTCACCACATTTTGGGAGCAAGTTCACAAACTATTAGTGCTGCAGGCAATAGAACCAGTTCCCGAAAGTCAAGATCAGCAAGGATTTGTGGTGTGGTACTTCGTGTTACCCAAGTGAATGCAATCCTGGGTCTGTAGATACTCAAATCAGATTCTCTGCAAACAGAAGTTGTGCCTTGTCTTGCTGAATTAGCTCATTCTGCCTCTGGAGCCTGGCACATGGTTCTGCTACCTAGACCTCCTGGTCAGTTACTTCCGCCTGCCTGTCTACCCATCTCACATGTGGTTCCTCTACTTTTGGGTGGAGGTGATCCTTTACCAGTTTCGAGCCATGCCATTCTTTACCAAACTAATCTTGATAGTGGCAGTTTTCCATTGGCACAGGGGTGTCAGAGTGTTGCCTTACCTTGGCAACTGGCTCATCATGGGTAGACCAATTCAGGATATGGTGCTGGCAAGGGATTTGGCCATCTCGACATTCCAACAGATGGAACTTATCGTTAACCTCAGGAAATCTATGCTGATGGCAAAGCAGGTTTTTCTTCGAGGTGGAACAGGACTTTTTGTAGACAAGAGCATGTCTTCCATCAGGCAGGGCCATGGATCTTTTGTCCTTTGCCAAATCTTTTCAAGCTGGGGAACCCCACTAGGTCACTTACTTCCACTTGCCTGCCTACCCATCTCACATGTGGTTCCTCTGCTTTTGGGTGGAGGTGATCCTTTACCAATTTTGAGCCATTCCATCTGGCTTGTCATTAGCCCCAGGTATCTTTACTAAACTAATCTTGATAGTGGCAGCTTTCCTTTGGCACAGGGGTGTTAAAATGTTGCCTTACCTTGGCAACTGGCTCATCATGGATAGACCGGTTCAGGATGTGGCGCTGGCAAGGGATTTGGCCATCTTGACATTCCAGCAGATGGAACTTATCGTCAGCCTCAGGAAATCTGTGCTGATGGCAAAGCAGGTTTTCATCGGGGTGGAACAGGACTTTCTGCAGACCAGAACATGTCTTCCATCAGGCAGGACCATGAGTCTTTTGTCATTTGCCAAATCCTTTCAAGCTGGGAAACCCCACCTGGATCAAGATATCCTCCAGGTTTGGGGCTTCAAGGTGTCTACCACAGCATACCTAATTGGGCCCGCTGATATATGCAGTCCTTCCAGTAAGAACTGGACCCAGATGCATGCAGACGTAGACCAGCAAGGTTGGGTGACCCAGTCCCTGCTGGATACCCTCCATTGGTGAATGTCCCTTCGGAACCTCCTAGAATGTATTTTATATTGTACGTAATTGTTATTAGTACACTGATCGCCCGAGAAAACTGGTCAATGGTCCTATCAGTATAAATAAATAAAACAAACAAAACAAACAATGAATACCCTTCATTCGGCTGCAGCTCAACAGTGTCCTTGATGATAGACCAGTTGTCCAGGTTATCACAGATGACACAATGACTATGGAGAAGCAGGGTGGTGCCTACTCCCACCTGCTGTGTCAGGAGTCCCTGCAAACATGGACAATGACATGCTTGCTTCAGGTGGATCTAGGGGCTTTCCGTGTAGCAGACTGAAGCACCCAGCTGATGGATGCCCTCAGCTGTGTGAGGGAGGTGTTTCATGAGTGGTCCCTCTATCCAAAGAAGGTATCTGAGGTGTTCCCATCATGGAGAACTCTGATGGTGGCCCTGTTTGCTTCCTGAGAAAATAAGAAGCATGAGTTGTTTTGCATCTGCCCCCCCAAACACACACACACCCCAAATTCTGTGCTGCAAAGTGCTCCTCTTTCCTCATCCCTGTTCTTCCGAACTGACCCTGGCAATTCTGGTATCAGTATATTCTCTAGCTTAGCATCAAACCCTCTTGGCTACTCCTGCTCCTGCCAGACCTCATTACAAGGTCTGAAGGGACAGTCAAACACCTGGACCTAAAGTCCCAGCACCTAGCAGCTTGGTTCTTGAATGACTAGAATTCCAGGCCTAAGGGCTTTTCGGGACATACTCTTGATCCAAGAGGCATCTTGAAAGGACTTGGCTTACAGAACTTACAAGTTAAAGAGGTTCTCCTGCTGGTATGAGTTCCACACTTTTTCTTTTTTATATTTGCTCGTTATACCTCCTTACTCACCACACTAGACCCCTTTCATCGGGGAGCCCTCGGCTGTGCACGCTCCCGTATTTCCGCCAGAGGTAACTCCATTGGGGCACCGAAGGACCTCCCCCCATCCTGCCATGGTTTACCTCCCAGGCGGGAAGGAAGGGGACCCCCCTAAGTCCCCGAGTGTGTGTCGGGTGGACTGTCCCGGCCCTCCAAGGAGCCTGGTTATGGAGTTTCTTGGGACAACCGGGTCCCGTCTTCAGGCGTCTGGTGTGGGTTTTTTCTGCTTTTCCCAGTGCCGCCCCATTGAAGGCCGGCGCTGGGAGCCAAGGCGGGCGCGTTACAGTGCGCTGCCTTCAGCTCAGCCGACGTCCTCCCACCTGCTTCGTGCCGTCCCACTGCACCTCCGCCCGTGGTCACCCAGGTGGTGGTAGAGTGGCAGGACAGGCAACCCACTCTCCCTGAAGGAGAAGAGCAGCCTAATGGGCTCTCAGTCCTCCTCCCCCCGGCCAGCCCTCCAGCAGCCCAAGTCCGTTCCAGAACCCTGGTCACTGATGTCGCAAGTGGTGGCTCTACTGCTGGGACGGCCTGAGGTCCACACTTTTTCAACTATTATTTTTTTGCTTCATGAAACACATTCTAGTCTACCTTTGGGCCCTATCTGTCAGTACTGTGAGCTACATCCTGTAAGGTGCACTGGACTGCCATCTTGGCATACCCTGTTAAGGAATGTATTCCCACAGTGGGCCAAGAGAAGGTAGCGTCCAAATTCTTCAAGGGTTTGGACCAGCTCTACTCCAGTGCCGGACTCCCCCTCTGTCCTGGTATCTAACTCTGGTGCTATCTTGGCTTATGAAGAAACCCTTTGATCTCGTGGACAAATGCCATCTCTAATTTTTTGTGAAAAAACTTGTTCTTGGTCACCATCACCTTGACCAAACGTGAGCAAGCTCCAGGTACTCTTCATGGAATATCTACCGTATATATGGTTACAGCAGTTTTGCTGTAAGCATTGTTTTAAATATTAAAAGCCCCATGAAAGCAGTAAAAAATAAGTGCAATACCCGCCCTTTGATGTTTCATTCATAGCAGTGGTGGAATCTAAGTCACACATTTTGCTTATTTTCCCATCAGCCTTTACTGGTATCACAGGGCAGTATGCTGGCTGACTTGTTTGCCATATTATTGTGGCATTAAATGCAAAACTATGAACTAGAAAAAGGTTGTGGGTCTTCTTGACAAAAAAACCACCAGTGTATTCTGATGTGTTTTACCAGAACACATTTCTTTCTTTGTATGTCGTTGAATCATTCTTCCTGTCTATTGTTGTATTTGTTAGGTTCCTAATATTAATCTCTCAGTATAGTACAAGTGCATTGCTAGTATATTGATATAGTAAATTATATATATAATTTAAATTATATGTAAGTAAACAAACTATATTGATATACTGAAACTACTATCAATTTAGTAGAAAATGCATTATTAGTCAGTTTTGTAAAAGTCCATTTTCAGTACATCAGTGCATTGATAAGTTGCTAGCCCTAACACTTCAGTGTTAAGCCTTCTTAAAGATAACTTCTTCAAGGGTAAGCACCTGCAGGAGGTGTGAAACTGCATCGGGGATTTCTTTTGTTTGTACCTCTGCCAGAAATGCACTGTTTTTAAATATGTTTCACTTTTAAAAAGTATGGAATAAACGTTTGCCTTTTTACTCTCAGAATGGGGTAAAGCAGTGATTATCCGGGTAATGTGGACAAGTACGGAAGAATTTTCCTTACTATTGCTTTGCTTCTTTTCCTCGGATGCACTGCCATTGCAGGGCGATCTATTTTTTACATTTGTTTTTTATGATGACATTATTTGTACCACCTCCGCAGACCTGGGTCCCGGTATTTTTCCTCCATTTTCTCCCCCATGCCCTCTCCCGTGCAATGGGCGCAGCAGCTGTCTCCACCTCTGTGGAGGCAGCCAAGCACCCTGGGTGCCAGGCCAAACCCCTCTTTGTTGTGCTGATGCATGCAGCACAACCCCAAGGAAGGAGAGCAGTCCTCCGGATCGCTCAATCCTTACCTCCCCGGCCAACCCCCGAACAACCTGAGTCCATTCCAGAACCCGGGTCACCAGCGTGACGAGAGGTGTGATGTCCAGCACCTCCACGCCACTGGGCCGGCCTTTATTTTTTACATTTATAGTATATTACAGCAGTGTAGAAACTACACACTTATGCCAGATCAACAGAAAGACTTATTTTTAAGTTTAAGGCTGCTTTTAAACAATGGAATTGTTTTCCTTTTTGTTTTGTTTTGTTTCTTCTTCAGTTCTGTTTATCTCTTCAGTTCAGGTGAGGATGTACCCCTTGTTCGCCCTCTCCCCCAGACTGTCCATCCGGTGTCCTCGCCAAGCCGTGGCCTGCAGCTTTTCCCACATGTGGGGGGGCTCCCCCGGGGGGGGGGGCACAGCTGAGGCTTACACCCGGGGCATCATTTGGGAGGGAGCCCTGGAAGCATCATCTTGCTGCTTTCCCCGAGGGTTTTCTGCTTGTAACTTTCTCAGAGGCTCAGATGTGCGATGCCATCAGCGAGTGGACATGCATGCTCCCATGCACATCTCACAGGCATCCACTGCACCTCCGCAGTACATGGTCTGGACAGTGTACACTCTGTCTCCACAGGGCGTCCCTTACACGTCAGGAGCTCACAACCCCCCACCCCAAAGGAGAACTGTCCAAAGGTTGCTCATCTATCCCCGACTGACCTCTGACACTCAGGCTCCTTCCTGAACCGGGTTGCCAGGGTCAGACAGTGGCGCTGCTTCTACACCGTTGGGTTGGCTGGATTTTTGGTTCTTAAAGGAGAAAAATAAGAGTTTTATAGCATTACATAATATCCTCATTTCTGTCTAGTAATCCCAAATTTTCCTCTGCCTTCGCTGGCTGTGACTGCTAAACAAGGAACAATAAGCTAGAAAGTGATGACACTATCTCAGTGGAACTCCAGTACCACCGTTTCTGGTATGTCACAGCAGCAGCTGGCTTCTCAAAACCATCACTGGTCACCTTTAAAATATATTCTGACAAAATTCAGCTTTATATCTAATTTCCAATAATTCTTTATTTATGAAGCATTTTGCTTGAAAATAGGGCGTTTGTCCCCAAAAAATCATCTCCCTCCTACATTTCCCTCTACTGAAGTCAGGGGTGTACAGATCCTATTGCCTCCTGTCTGGGGCAAGTACATTTCCTTGAAGGGCAAGTACAAAAAGAGAGCTAATTTCATTGTAATGAATAGGGGCAAGTGAAAA
Source organism: Neoceratodus forsteri (assembly GCA_016271365.2). Taxonomy (NCBI): domain Eukaryota; kingdom Metazoa; phylum Chordata; order Ceratodontiformes; family Ceratodontidae; genus Neoceratodus; species Neoceratodus forsteri. The sequence goes on from CM028131.1 coordinate 688,109,630, forward strand.
TTCAGCCACAGTCTTGTCTGGGCAAGTCCTAAAGGTTTTGATTTGAACACCCCTGACTGAAGTCATACTCCTCTGTTTTTGAAATTATAATCATTGTCACAGCCACAGATTGTGATGTTACAAATAGACAACTGGGCCTTTAGCAGAGGGAAAAGCAGGACAAGTTGATGAAGTCTGGACAGCAGAAATCCTGTTTTCATGCAAATGTCCTCCATGATAATGAAAAGGGGAAGATTAATATAGAGGGTTACTGAAATGTAAGATGGATTGTGTAGCAATGGTAAATATAACACATTTTTCTGGATACAGGAAATAGTTAAATTCATAAAATGGTAAACACGTACACATTCATTGTTTACAGACTTCCAAGTAGTTCAGATTCTCTCATAGTCATTGGCCGGGTGCTGTATCTTGAAGCATTTCATCTTCCACTAAGCAATTGGTGTAGAAAGGCACAAAATGTGACTGCTGGTGAGATCACAGATAGTTTGATACATTTTAATAGGCCAGTATATGTCTTGTAAAAAGATGTTGTACACAAGCTTTCAGGGCCCAGCAGTCCCTTGGTCAGGTGCAATAACCAGCGTCTAGTTGGACAGACACAATGAGGCATGTTGGGGGGGGCACATATGCACTCCATGCTCTAGAAATATCAGTTTCTAGGGACATGGATATGTTGTTCATCCACACTCATTGGCAGGTATCCTTGCCGCTTTAAATCTTGCCGGAAGGTCTTCAAGCTTGCTCCTCCCACCCACCCGGGTGGTATAACTCTCGGCTCCGCCCCATGACGCCAGATCTTCCTTACCGCTTGGAAGCTCAGGTTCCCTCCTTAACGCTCTGCGTTTGAGACTGGTTCCTATTTCTCCGTTTGCGGATTTAAAAATAAATTTTGCGAAAAAAGACATCGGTCTTGATCCCTCGCGTGACTGCGATGGACCGTCGACTCCGGTTTGGAGATGCCCATGCGGGCAGAAGATGTCTCGGACGGATCCGCACTCCGCGTGTGTCTACTGCTTAGAGCCTTGAGCACGACCCGCGGGCTTGCAACCTGTGCTCATCTTTCTCGGCCTCGTCCTCGAAGACCGTGCTGCCCGATTGCAACTGGGCCGTCCCGAGGAGCGTTTCCCTCCGGTGAAGTCCAAGAAGGCCCGGTTGGCGGTGTCCGCGGCGGCGGGCTCGGCAGATCAGCTCGAGCGGATGATCGCCCTCGAAGAGGAGGCGGCGCGGGCTGTATCTTCCTCGGCCGCGGCATTTATCCCGCTCTCTCTGGGTTCTTCCTACACGGCTTCTTTTAAGGAGCTTTGTCTGTCCCTCTCCACTAAGGGAGAAGGGCCTACGTCTGCTGGACCTTATTCTCGGTCCAAAAAGAAGGACAGGGGTAAGTCCCTCCGTCGACGCTCTTGGGAGCGGGAAAGGTCCCTCTCCCCGAGTCGTCGACCGTCGGCGATCGACCGCTCGGCGCCCACTGGCCTCATGGTGTCCCGTCAGGTCAGTTGACCGAGACTCCCACCGAAGTCGAGATTTTTCTCGACCCGTTGGACGGGCTGTCGCCTTTAGCAGCCGAGATTCCCCTCTCCCCGGTTCCCCCGGGAGGAGTTGAGGATCCCGTGGGCTCGCCTGTGCCTCCGGTTCCGGAGCCCTCGGATGGACCATCCGAGCCGAAGGGAGCGCCGGTTCCGGCCGACACCTCCCCGCACCGACCTCGGAAATTCCGGGACTCTCGGTCTCGGACCTCTTCGCGGTCCAGCCGATCCCACCGTCATAGGCGGTCTCGGTCTCGGCACCGCGGTAGGCGGCGTCGCCGCTCGTCCTCGTCCTCCTCCTCGGATGAGGGGAAGCTTCGGCGTAAGTGCGTCGTGATGCGAGGACCTTGTGTTGCAACAACTCCTCCTGGCGGGAGTAGCCGACCCGTCGCCTTCCCGGCCATTAAGTGACTGTCACCGGGCGGCCGACACAACCCCTCGACTTATCCGAGGAGCCTATACCCAGGCGGTTGTTCGGCCAAAACCAGCTGCTCCACGATTCGGTGGAACCTCCGCCTCCACAGCCACCAATTGGGGCTCCGACCAAGGATTCTCGGTCGGCTGAGGTCTACCCATCGGCTGTCAGTTACCCTCACTCCCGACCGACCTCGGCAGGTGAAGGGTGGCTCAGGCCAGAGGCAGCTCTTGAGGACTCTTCGAGTCCGAAGATGATTCCTCCTTTTTCTCAAGCGACTGGACTTGGAGTCTTCAGGAGGTCAGTCAATGGACGATAGCCGTCGTCCTTCCTAGGACTGCTTGGCTCATCTCGAGTCACGGGATGGAGCTCGAACCCGTTTCCAAACGGGCCAGGTATCCCCTCACGGAGATTCTGGACCGAGGGGATTCTCCGACGGAGGCCTTTCCGGTGGCCGAGGCCATAGTGGGTCCGGCACTGGAGCTTTGGCAGCGCCCTGCTTCCTGCCCTGCGCCTTCGGCCAGGATGGCCAGGAAGTATGCGGTCCCTACCGGTTCCTTGTCCGGTTTTTCGGAACACCCCTCTGCTGAAGGGTTGGTTACCGACAGCGTTTTCAGCGCCCGGCTAGCGCCAGGATGTGGACAAACCTCCTGACAAGGTCAAGAAATTGGACTATGTCAGGCGAAAAGTCTATGCTGCGTCTCTCTCGGCCTTCGTCCAGGCCAGTTCGGCCGTCCTCATGGCACATTTTCTCATGCCCTGTTGGGCTCCCTGGATGAGGTCATCCTCATCTTCCGCCGATCTGCAGACTACGGTTAAGCAGGTGCGGGACCAGGGCAGGGCAGTGGCCAAACAGCAGCTCCAGACTGCTTTGGGTATAGGGACTCATGTGCCAGATCGGTGGCGGCCGCGGTGGCTATCGTCGGACGGGCTTGGCTGAGGATATCCACCTTTCCTGGATACCCAGCACAAGTTGGCGGATGTTCCCTTTTTGGGGACTGACCTCTTCGGCCCTGGGGTGGAAGGTCACCTGCAGAGGATCGAGAAGTCCAATGCTACCTTGGACTCGGTCTCTTCCGCTCAGAAGGACAAATGCCGCAAACCACAGCCTAAGCCCTTTCGTCCTTCTGTGCCCCGGCCCAGCAACGTCAGGGCCAGCAGGCTCGGCCTTGGCATCCCAAACCCAAGCCGCCGGCTTCCTCTAACAGGAGGCAGGGAGGAAAAGGCCCAGGAGGTCCCTCGGCCGGTCCCTCCTCCAAGCCTGCCCAGTGACGGGCTGAGGGTGTCACCCCATTCCGTCACCACCCCTGGGTCCCCGATGAAGGCAGCTCCGGCACACTTCCGTTCCGCCTGGTCGCTGGTACCACGGACAGGTGGGTCTTGGAGGTGGTGGGAAGAGGCCTGCCTCTGGAATTCGAGCAGGCACCACCCTTCAGAGCCGTCGCCCCTCGGGGGGCTTCGGGGTCCCCAGCCTCACTGGCGGCTCGTCGAGCCAACATCGTTCTCCTCCTCCAGAAGGAGGTGATAAGAGAGGTGGCGGACCCTCCTTCAGACCCAGGGTTTGTGTCCAGGTACTTCCTGGTTCCGAAACGGACGGGGGGCTGGTGCCCCATTCTCGACCTACAAGACCTAAACAAGTTCCTAAGGTCTCGAACCTTCAGGATGGTCACTCTGGCTCAGATAATACCATCCTTGGAACGCGGCATGTGGTTCTGCTCTCTGGACTTGCAGGACGCGTTTTTTCACGTCCCTATCCGTCCGTCTCACCAGAGATTCCTTCGCTTCCGAGCGGAAGGATCCCTTTCGAGTTCCAAGCCATGCCCTTCGGCTTGTCTCCAGCTCCCAGGGTCTTCACCAAATGCATGGCAGTGGTGACAGCATTCCTGCGGCGCCGAGGGGTCCGGGTGTACCCTTACCTGGACGACTGGCTGATAGCAGCTCCCTCCAGGAAGGAGGCAGAGTGGTCCAGAGATCTGGCCCTCCAGGTCTGCTCTCAACTGGGCCTCCTTATCAACGAGGCCAAGTCGGAACTCGAGCCAAAGCAGGTGATTCTATTCATCGGGGCGCAGCTCGACTCTCTTCGAGCCAGAGCGCGGCTCCCGGCGGACAGGGCCGGGGTTCTTTCCTCCTTTGCCCGATCATTTCTGGTTGGGCAATTGCACCTACCTGGGACTTCCTCGCCTCCTGGGTCTCATGGCGGCCTGCACCAGCGTGGTCCGTTGGGCCCGCTGGAACATCGTCCCCTTCAATGGGGACTGGCCAGCCAGTGGTCCTAGCGCTGATCCTTTGGACCAGCTTGTAGCCGGTGACACAGGGGATGTGGAAACGCCTCCAGTGGTGGACCGCTCCAGATCATTTGCAGGAGGGCATCCCCTGGCCCGCCTCGAGCCGAGGGTCTCTATCGACCGATGCCTCTCTGATGGGTTGGGTGCCCATCTGGGGAACACGGGCTCATGGCCTCTGGTCCTCGCGGGGTCGATGCCACATCAACCTGCTGGAGCTCGAGCGGTCCGCCTAGCTCTCACCGCCTTTGCTCCGTTCCTCCGGGGTCAAGTGGTCCGGTCAGGCCGGACAATACCACGACCATGTTCTATCTAAACCGCCCAGGCGGGGCCGCTCCATGCTTCTATGCAAGGAAGCTCTCCGCATTTGGTCACTCGTGCGCAGCCTGGAGGCGGATCTCCTAGCCATTCATGTGGCAGGGCCTCCAACACCCTGGCCGATGCCCTGAGCCAGATAGGGGCTGCATCCCACAGGTGGTCTCTCCTGCCAGAGGTAGTACAGCATCTGTTCTCCCATTGGGGCACACCTCAGGTGGACCTGTTAGCCTCCAGGGAGAAGCGCAAGCTGAACTGTTCCATGCCAGCCCCCTCAGCAGGGCTCGCTGCAGGGATGCCTTCTCGAGGCAGTGGACCCCGGGCCTCTTTTACGCCTTTCCCCCATTTCCCTTGATCCACAAGGTGCTTCTCAAGGCGAGGAGGGACAAGGCGCAGGTGATTCTGATAGCCCCAGACTGGCCTCGCCAGTTCTGGTACCCAGATCTCCTCAGTCTCAGCTCCAGGACTCCGCGGCAGCTTCCAGCTCGCCCGGACCTGCTCTCAGTCAATCAGGGGAAGGTGTTCCATCCGGACCTTCAATCCCTGCACCTGACGGCCTGGTTCCTGAGCGGCTAGAGTTCCAGGCCTTGGGTCTTTTCCCGACGGTGGTCCTCAATGTAGTTGAGGGCGTCCTGTAAGAGTCGACCAGAAAATGTTATGCCTTCAAATGGAAAAAGGTTTTCCATTTGGTGTCAGGGCAAGGGCTTGGACCCTTCCTCCTGTTCCTTGGCAAGCATCTTGGACTATTTATGGTCCCTTTCTAATCAAGGGCTTAGGTCCGCGACCCTAAGGTGCACCTGGCAGCCATCTCTGCTTACGAGGCGCGGGCGGGGAAGCAGTCGATGGCGCAGGAGAAGGTGGTCTGGCGGCTTTTCAAGGCCTTGATCAATTTCCCCTCCAGTCACGGGAACCCCCACCTCCGTGGGATCTACTGCTGGTACTGGCAAAGCTCATGGGCAAGCCATTCGAACCTATGCACAGGTGTGCTCTCTCTCACCTGTGTGGAAGACCGCCTTCTTGGTGGCTATCACGTCAGCCAGAAGGATGGGAGAGCTCCAGGTGCTTTCCATCGAGTCTCCTTACCTGGTCTTCCACAGGGACAAGGTTGTCCTCGCCCCACCGAAATTCCTTCCGAAGGTGGTGTCGGAGTTTCACCTTAACCAGGTGTTGACTCTGCGGTGTTCTACCCCACATCACACCTCGGAGGCGAATATAGGCTCCATACTTTGACCCTAGAAGGCGCTCGCCTATTACAAAGAGCGCACGGCTGAAATTCGGGGAGAGGTTCGCCAGCTGTTTGTCACCTACGCTGAAGCCGCATCTGGCAGACCTGCAGCCAAGCGGACGATAAGCAGGTGGGTCACTTCCTGCATAGATGTCTGCTATAAGTTGGCGGGCATGGAGCCTCCCAGAGGGATAAGAGCTCATTCTACCCGCCATACTGCTGCAACGGTGGCTGCTTCCAGGGACGTCCCTATCCAGGAAATCTGCAGGGCTGCTACCTGGAAGTCAGCAAACACCTTCATTACCCTTTACCACATCGACCTTGAGTCACGCCGGGATGCTGGTTTTGGGGCCTCGGTTCTCCAGTCTCTCTTTCCCAAGTAACTATTGGGGGTGTGCGTCTTGCCTCCCTCCTCCCGGAGAACTGCTAGGAGTCTGCCAATGAGTGTGGATGAACAACATATCCATGTTCCTAGAAATACAGGTTACTCACCTGTAACAGGAGTTCTAGGAATGGTATATATTGTTCATCCTACAATCTCAAACCTCCCGGCCCGGCGCTTTAACCTGAGCTTCCAGCGGGCCAGATCTGGCGTCATGGGCGGAGCCGAGAGTTATACCACCCGGGTGGGTGGGAGGAGCAAGCTTGAAGACCTTCCGGCAAGATTTAAAGCGGCAAGGATACCTGCCAATGAGTGTGGATGAACAACATATACCATTCCTAGAACTCCTGTTACAGGTGAGTAACCTGTATTTATGGCACTGCATATTTTGTTCCTGCGGACTATGAAGCAGCATTGGCATACCAAATAACTTTCAGCAGTAAATGAGAAGGCTTGGCAAGGTTTGGTCCATACCTCTCAAATGTCCCTGATTTTCAAGGATGTCCCTAATTTTTCCTCAACTGTCTCTCATAAAATTTGTGTTTTTTGTAACTGAACAGTGTAGATTGTAAACACAAAATAATGTCAAACATTACAGTTAAGTGTTTTTTTTTTTTTTTTTTAGAAAATGCAATTTACACTACTCCCTTTATACTATTAGCTTACTGAGTGAATATTACCTGTTTTTAAAATGTGTCCCTTATTTGGGGGTCTTTCACCCGATTTTTTTTTTAAGCCTTGTCCCTGATTTATGATGCAAGAGGTTGAGAGGTATGGTTTGGTCAGTTAATATAACCAAAAAAAAAAGGTGCACCCAAACAGACACGGCAAAACCATGAGGCAGAGTGTAGGAAGTTGTCTGCTAATATTCCACTAGGTGGCAGCATAACTACATTCTAAATGTCACACAAATAATCCTATTTTCAATGGCCATAGACTATAGTGATGGCTGTTGAAGAAAGACTTGCATGTCATTTTTTCTTTTTACTGTTTTTTTTTTCCACCTGGGTTATGTATTGTAATAAAACAGAAAAATGCATACAATAACTCCAGGCTACCGTTGAACCTATTAATTCCCAGAGCTTTATGTGTTTTTTTTTTAATTCATCGTATTTACCCAAAGACAGCGTGACCTAGATAAATAGTTTCAGATTTTAATGGGGTTTCTGCCTTCACCCAGTTAACGTATATACTGTAGCCAGCAGGACACAAGTACAGGGTGGTCTAATGACTTGTTAACGATCACACAGTGAGCCAGTATTTGTCCAGGAACAGATTAATTGAGCCAAGGCATATTTACAGTGAAGCCCTGGTGTACACATACATGGTTAAAACATGCGTGCATGCCTTGAGGAACAGTATGTAGTGGCACTGTGTTCCTGATTTACATTTTAGTACTGTAACCATTGCCACGCTGTTTTCTAGTATTATATTAAATATATTCATGTTATATAGGATAACAGGAATATACCATAGCTATGAACAATTTTTTCTTTCTAGAAATGTACGCAGGATAGCCCTGCTGAGATGCAGCATCATCTTTTTCAGTGAGGTCCAGCGTCTACCCATTTCCTCCCTCGGACCCCCATGAAAACGAGATGCAGCTTCTCATGGGGTTATCCCAGATGGAGTAATTTTGAATAAATACATTTCTACAGCTGAGTGGACCAGAACACTAAGAGGTTAAATGACTTGCTCAAGGCCGCACTGTGAATTTTTTGCTCTGGTAGGGTGTGAACCATTGATCTCCTGGTTCCCAAGCCAGTGTTTTAGCCACTAGACAATACGTTTTTCTTCAGCGAACAGGGACCTACTGAAAAAAATGGTTTGAAATCATTCTGTTTATGGCAGTTAAATTTAAACAGCAGCTGACACGATCCAGAGAACTTCAACAAAACATAATAGCAAGAGACAGCACAACTTGTATTTCTCATTTAGTTTTGTATTTTTCCTCCCTATTCTTTATTAAGAAGGTCATTTGCATGAAAACAGAATCTTTGCTCCAGAAGACTTAATCTGTTCCGTAGACTGCTTGTGATATCACAATTACTCCTATGGCAACAGATTGTGATGTCACAACAAAGGATTATGATTTGAAGTAAGCTATAGAGACAGATGAACTCTAAGGGATAAGGATAATGTATTCATGCAAATTTCCACAGTAATAAATTAAGGGAAAGAGAATTCTTTTTTTTTTTTAACTCATTTTTTATTGTGGATATGTGAGTACAAAACAGTGTACAATACATATCAAAGTGTCTTCAACAGTTTCACATTATTATACATTGGTAGCAGGGAGACCAATTTAAAGTAATGCATGGTTGGCGTTCTGGAGCGGGCCCCCTCTCAGAGAGAGTACGATTCTCGTTGTAGTTCAGAGGGGGGCCTCTGCCCTGCCTGAGTACAGTTGTCAACTTATCCATTTGTATAATCATTGGCATGCATATTTTTTTCCCCCTCCTCTCTTCTGCTTATTCATTTGCAGGTTCCGCCTTACCCTCTGGAACTAGCCAACGCACTGCTGTTTAGCATCTCTACACGCTGATGAAGGTTACCACTAACACTCTCCACTTAACTTTGATAAAACATTAAACAAAAACTAGAGAATAAACCTTAAAATGGATTAAATACTGGTTTGTGGTCTTTTTGCTGGAGTTTTTCCTTTGTTACTTCTCTGACCTGTATCAATCCATTTCTGACCTAAACTATTATACTACTTTTGGCTGTCTGTTGAGGCAGGGACTCCCTTCCAGATAATATAACCCTGTCAAACTCCCTTTGCTGTCCTCTGAGTTGGGGCCTGAGAAAGCCCCTCAGCCCCCTATTCCTGGTCAGTGTCTCTTGTCTGTTTTCTCCTCCCAAGAGGGAGCTCACTCCCTTTTTAGCAGCGTTTCCCCGATCTTTCCGCCCATCTTTTCAGCGTTCTTCCTCTTCTACCCCCGAGTTACTAACTACATGCCACTTATTCCAGATCTCATTATGTTTGTCTGTTAGCAGCCTCAGTTTCACTGTGAGGAGTCCCATTCTCTCAACGTCATTTACCCTTTGCACCCATGACTCAAAGGAGGAGGCAGAGCTTTTTAGCCAGTTTATTGTGATTTCTTTAAGTGTCATCAAACACAGTATTCTCAATAGCTTCTGGGACTGTAGGTCTCTCACTTCCTGGGCTTCTGTGCCTAGGACTATTTGAGGGAAGCCTACTGAGATCTGGGTACCCCAAACCCTACTGATTTCGGTTCTTACCATCTTCCAATACCCTGTTATCTTGGGGCATGATCAGAAGATATGATAGAGAGTGCCATTCTGCCCACACTTCCTCCAGCAACCAGCCGAGTTGATCGAGGGAGTGTGGAAAAATCTCGTCATACATTTCCACTTGAACTCCCTCCATCCGGGGGAGGCCGTAGTCCTCCACCCCTTTTCCCATGCCTTCTTCCAGCTTTCCCTAGGGAACTCTTCCCCTGCCTCCTCCACCCATTTCTTCCTGAGGTCCTAAGAAGTCAGTACCCAGACCAAGCCAAATATGTAAAATATTTATTTTTAAACAAGTGCATCAGTACAAACATACCGGTTCTTAAAGCATAATGCTCACAGACATAAAAAATAGTACTAAAAACACGTGCAACCTTAACCATAGCAATTTAGACATCATGCATTCCTTCATTTATTTTCAAGGATGGCAGTAGGAAAAATCCATCAATTAGTACCCCCATGCAATAATTATTTAATCAATGATTGAATGTTATAATCGAAATACCAATGATGTCATTTATTTTTAAATATGATAATTAAAATTAATCTCTATCCATTAATTCATCGGTGCCTTCATTCATTAAGTATTTGATCGTAATAGGCTACTATAATCAAAACATAGATGGTATCGAATTAAAGATTATTAATTTAAGATTAATTACAACAAAGCATTGGAGAACTATTGAATAACATAACGAAGATGTTAACTCAATCCCAAGTTAGTAGGGATTATCTACTATAACACAAATTACCTAGTTACAACGAAGTATTCAATAACATAATAAAGATGTTGGTATGATTTTGGACTATACATCAGGGCCAAGTGACACTGATAGTAACCCTGAGGTTTTTCCCGAGCGAGAGGATTTTCATTCACCCCGGGATCAGCAGCAGCAATTTCAACAGTACCCCCCCGCAGCGGAGATTCAGCAAGAGGAGAACTCGATTCCAGGAGCCATTTTTCCAAAGAAGAGGACCGGGGGGGGGGGGGCGTGGAAGAGGACGAAGGGGATACAGATAATAAATACAGTTATTCCAGTTTCAGCAGTGATTAATTTATCGGGACATTCATTAACTGCTGATGAAAAATCTGTACTAAATAAAAGACTCTCTTTTTCTTTAACTAAGGACTTTAATCATTTTCAAACTGTAGTTGATTTACATCGTTTTGCTAGGAAAATTACTTTGAAATCTACGTATGATAAAGATGTTGATTCAGTTATGTCCAGTATTCCTGAAATTAATGATTATGTGTTAAAACCAAAATCGAACTATTGCCCCACACTTAGTCCTACTATGTCAGTTTTTGTAAAAAAATGTGAGATTGACATGGAACAGCTGATAAATGATTCTTTACCTAGGTGATTTAATAATTGTAGTAGAAATGAACGTCTAGCACTTAACGATTTATCTGCCAATCAGGTTATTGTGATTAAAGGAGCTGACAAAGGTGGGGCAATAGTCATTATGGATAAAGTTAAATATATTGCTGAAATTAACAGACAATTAGAAGACACGACCTTCTATGAAAAATTACCTAGCAGTAATGTTTGGGAGATAAGGAAAATAGATTCTGTCCAGGAAGAGGGTCTAAATAGTGGTTATATCACTAATATACAGTACAGAGCATTAGTAGTTTCATATCCTGTGGTACCAACTATATACTGTTTACTGAAGATACACAAAAATTCATTGAATCCCCTTGGTAGACCTATTATCTCGGGAGTTGGTTGGTTAACGGAAACTTTATCTAGGTTCGTGGATGCATTTCTACAGCCTGTTGTGCAACAGTTACCTTCATATTTGAGAGATTCTATGGATATTATAAATGTCCTTGAATCAATTTCCTTAGAAGGAGAAGTGTTGTTAGCCACTTTAGATGTGGATGCCTTATACACCAATGTACCACATAGTGGTGGTTTGGAAGCTTTGGAACATTATTTGGATTTAAGACCCCTTCCCCATGTTATACCCACTAGCTTTTTGGTACAATTAGCTGAGCTAGTCTTGGAATCGAATATTTTTTTGTTTCAGGGTAATTATTACAGACAAATTAAAGGCACTGCTATGGGTGCCTCTATGGCACCTAGCTATACTAATTTGTATGTGGGTAAATGGGAGTCAGATTGAATACGAAGAATGCCACAAATCCATACTTTTGTTTTCTGGATTTGTGCCGTTGCTTTGTTGATGATATTATTATTGTCTGAAAGGGATCAAGGCAAATGTTTGTAAATTTCGTTGATCGGTTACACACTACGAGCCCACATTTGCATTTTAAGTTAACCGTAGACGGAAATAGGATTAACTTTTTGGATCTCAGGGTGTTTAAAATGAATGGTGGTAAGGAGATTGTTACATCCCTATTTTCTAAAAGTACTGACCGTAACAGTTTATTGCTGTCAAGTAGTTTTCATCCTGGCCATATTTGCCGAAGTATACCTAAGGGGCAAATGATCAGAACTTTAAGGAATTGCACACAGAGACAAAATTTTAATACATTTAAGGAAAAACAGATATTATGCTTTCAGGAACTTGGGTATGGAAGAGAAGTGATTCGAGAAGCTGTTGAAACAGTAGAAAACATGGATAGAACTGCTACCCTAATTCCCAAATCATCAAAATATAAACTAAATAATGAGTATAGATCTTTTGGTTTTGTTATGCAATTTAGTACTAAATGTGCTGGTGTAAAAAAGATCTTACAAAATAATTGGGGAATATTAAAAACAGATGAAAACATTTCTAAACATATTGGTGATGCTCCCCAAGTAATTTTTACAAAAGCTCCAACCATTAAGGATAAAATGGTGAAATCTTTTTTGTCAGATAGTGATAAAAATAAAAATTGCACTATTTGGACAGCCCCATTACCATCTGGAACGAAAAGATGTGGAAATTGCAAATTTTGTTCATTTTTGTTGGTGACTGATAATTTTCATAGTCTAATTACAGGCCAGTCATTTAAAATTAAAGATTGATTTTGTGTAATACAATGTCAGTGGTGTATCTGTTAGTGTTCTTGTGGGTATTTTTATGTAGGACGTACTATACATGAATTTAAGACTAGGATTGGTGAACACTTACGGGCTGTAGATAAACATGATATGTCATATGCCATTGTACAGCATATAGCTAAAAGTAGCGATGCGAAAGTAAAACATGATATTAAATTCATTGGCTTGGAAAAAGTAAGAGTAGGACCAAGGGGAGGTGATTTGAAAAGGAAAATAGGACAACGGGAGAGTTACTGGATATTTATGCTTAAATCCAGAGAAGGCTTTGGACTTAATGAAAATATAGATTTGGCTGCATTTCTTTAAAAAACTCAATGTTTTTTTCAAAATAAATGGGTGCTTACAATAAATAACACATAGCATGTAGAAATAAATAACTAACTTAAGTTGTGTTTTTACACAACTAAATTATAAAAAAAGGTAATTGTGTAACAGTAGATATTCCGTATTATCTTGGGATTGTGTTAACATCTTTATTATGTTATTTAATTGTTACTGAATACTTTGTTGTAACTAGGTAATTTGTGTTATAGTAGATAATCCCTATTAATTTGGGATTGAGTTAACATCTTCGTTATGTTACTCAATAGTTCTCCAATGCTTTGCTGTAATTAATCTTAAATTAATAATCTTTAATTTGATACCATCTATGTTTTGATTATAGTAGCCTATTACGATCAAATACTTAATGAATGAAGGCACCATGAATTATTTTTATTTTATTTTATTTTATTTAAACAGCAGTTTGGAAAACCTTTGAGCCACAGGCTCATTTACAAAGGTACCTTGTCACAGTAAGACAAACGAAAATACACAGTATAGCAGTACAACACATAAGTATAACAGTAACTTAAGACATAGATACAAACAAGCTGGTACAGGTAGGATTGATGCAAACAATACCAGAGTTATGTTGTCCTTAGCAGCTTAGTAGTAAGCTTTGTCATAAGTATTGAGTACTGCTTTGACTAATGGCAATTACAGCATCGGGTGTTAATAAGGTGATTACGTAAGGAAGTTTTGAAGCACGATATAGTTGGAGCTTCGGAGATGGAGGGGGGCAGTGTGTTGAACCAGGAGGGGGCCCTAAAGCTGAAGGCTCTTTGGCCGTGAGAGGTCCTAGCTCTAGGGATAGCAAGAGAAGTTTTCCCAGAGGTCCAGGTATGAACTAGTGGGACAGAGCGTGATGGTGGTAGTCAGTCCTGGGGGGATAACCCAAGGAGGGTCTTTTTGTAAGGGTACAGGTCAGATATTTGAGGGCGCCTGGCCAAGATCAAGTACCAGTGCTTTAGTGTACAGTAGACAGGTGTGTGTCAGCCTAGGTGCCCCAGTAATTAACCTGCAGGCCTTATTCAGAGTAGTGCGAATTTTATGGAGTGCGGTCTGATCAGCAGCACCATACACCGGCAGTCCATAGTCCACTAGGGACAGGATAGAGGAGGTGATCATGAAGTCAAGAGCCTCGGGGAGGCAGTGTTTATACCGATGTAAGATGCCCAGTCGGATATTAGTGGCAGTGGCTAGGGCAGCGATGTGTCCATGGAAGGAGAGGGAGGGGTCAAAATGGATCCCTAGGTATTTATAGGAGCAACCTTGTTCGAGTGGGAAAGAGGACCCAGAGTGAATGAGGAGTTTGAAGTTGCAGGACTTGTTTTGAGGATGAGTGAAGAACATGGTTTTTGGTTTTTTAAGATTTATCACCAATCTATGTTCCTTGAACCAGCCCTCGGCTTCAGCAAAGGACTTCTGCAGCGAGTCCTGGAGGACAATAGGGTTACGACTTGAGGCAAAGATGACTGCATCATCAGCGTACAATAGAATGTTCCCCGAGCAAGAGCGTGGAAGGGTGTTAAGGTAAAGGGAGAAAAGTAAGGGGCCCAGAATGGAGCCCTGGGGAACCCCAGAAAAGATGGGACAGATGTTTGAGTAGGTCCCATTAATTTTTACACGCTGTGAGCGGTCAGACTGATAACTGGAATTAATGGATGGACATTCATTTTAATTGTCATATTTAAAAATAAATGACATCATTGGTATTTCGATTATAACATTCAATCATTGATTAAATAATTATTGAGTGGAGGTACTAATTGATGGATTTTTTCTATTGCCATCCTTGAAAATAAATGAAGGAATGCATGATGTCTAAATTGCTATGGTTAAGGTTGCACGTGTTTTTAGTACTATTTAATGTCATTAAACATATATGTAATTTATCTCTGATGAAGCTTGGCGTTTAGCCTTGCTAAACTTTCGTAAGATTTTTTTATGTCTGTGAGCATTATGCTTTAAGAACCGGTATGTTTGCATTGATGCACTTGTTTAAAAATAAATATTTTATATATTTGGCTTGGTCTGGGTGCTGACTTCTTTGGAAATTCGTTGATATATTTGTTATAGCACCAGTCATTCTCGGTGCTGTTCATTTTCTAAAATATTTTGTGATTCCTGAGGTCCTCAGAGTGGTTTTCTCCATCCCTTTGAGGGCCTTATATTCCCCTGCTACTCTGCCTTTAAGATCCTTAATCCTTGTGGCCCAGTACAGAAGGATTTCCAGTGTGGACATGTCTCTTGTTACCTTGTCAGTAATGTCATTGGACAAGATATAGTGCCTTATTTGGAGGTACTTATGAAAGTCTGTGGGATAGGGCATATTTCCCTTGCAGGTCTCTGAAGGACATAACCCTTCCATTCTGCAATAAGGAGCTGTACCTTATTAGCTGCTGTTGGTTCCACTGACAGAACCCTGGGTCTTTCTGGGCTAAGAGAAATTCTGGGTCCCCTATTATTGATGTAAGGGCACTCTGCGTGTTTGGAGTGACTGCAAGTGTCCTGGCCTTGGCTATGACTCTGTGTGTGTTTGATCCAGAGGTTGTTTATTTCCTTCCAGACTTGGGCTGTGAAGGTGGCATGAGGCAGTGCAAAGAGGGGGATCTTGCCTGTTTGTGAGGCCTCGATCTCCCTCCAGCCTGAGTCTGTACCCTGTTTTAGCCAAGTCACCACTAGTGCCAGCTGTGCTGCATAGTTGTACATTAGCAGATCTGGCATGGCCAAGCCCCCCCTGCTTTAAGCTCCGTCTAGAGTGTCATATAATTTAGGTGAAACAAGGAGCTCCTGTAGAAGGTGACTTTGACCCCAGATGTCTTACCACATTATGGGCGGACAATTTAAAAGGGAAGTTGGGGAGCATCTCTCTACTGATAAGGCCACTCACCTTGATGGCCTCAGACTTCTCCAGATTTATCTTATAGCCAGACAATTGGCAGTATTCCTCAAGGGTCTCTAGGAGTGCTGGGACAGAGGTCTGCGGTGAGGTAAGGGAAAAAAGGGAATCATCTGCATATAATGATATTTTATGATCTTACTTCGAGGAGAAGCTCTTGCAGCAGGTTCAACAATGAGGACTGGTGCCACCTGGCGGCGGTTTCGGCAACTTTTTCTCTAGCAGTACCGACGTGGGGGACGCCCCCCACTGACGTTGGCTCCACCTCCAATGATGCCCTATATAAGGGAGGAGTTCTCCACGTGCTCCATTTCTTTTCCGCCGCACGGTCAGGGTTAGTTCAACGTTTCGGCTAGTACCAGTTGCACTTCTCCACCGGTTAGATTTTCACTGAAAATTTGGATTTTTGATATCTATGTCATCACATTTAAATAAGTGCGCCTGTGGGTGACAGATTCCCGCGAAAGACGGACATTCTGCGTGTCTCTACTGCCTGGGGCCCAACCATCGCACCGACGTCTGCCCTCATTGCCAGGCCTTTAATTCGCAGACACGAATCGGGCGCCAGCAGTCCTTCGCAGCTTTTCTTGCAGAAACTAAACTTGCCACCATGGAACGGGCCTCTTCATCGGGGGAATCCGAACCTCAGCCCTTTCACAAGCACCATAAAAAAACATCAGGAGCAGGACAGAGGGAGATCCCACTCGAAGCATCAGTCCTTGGGATCGAAGTCCGGATCGTCGGGCCATGACTCCCGCC
Source organism: Neoceratodus forsteri (assembly GCA_016271365.2). Lineage (NCBI taxonomy): Eukaryota > Metazoa > Chordata > Ceratodontiformes > Ceratodontidae > Neoceratodus > Neoceratodus forsteri. The sequence goes on from CM028131.1 coordinate 688,126,026, forward strand.
TCACGACGGTCAAGCCTTCGTCGGTGGGTTCCACTCTCACTTCTCTCCAGCCCTTGAAGGTCTCTGTCTTCCGAGACGCCCAAGGGTTCAGGTAAGGGCTCCTCCTGCTCGGCTTCCTCCTCAAAAGCCGACTCCCGGGAGTCGAGCAAGGCCTCAGGGTCTTCGGCCGGCAGAGCCTCCTCCTTGCTGCCAAAACACAAGGCCTCGGATGGACGCCAGCCTCCGACTGTTGACTGGCGTTCGACCGAGAAAACATCTAGCCAAAAATCCAACCGTCGTCCATCCCAGGAAAAGGAAAGACGTCCGTCGAGTCACAAGGAGAAGCGGACGTCAGATCTTCGTCCGCCGGTCATAGTGAAACCGACGCCGGTTCTGTCCCCGATGTCAGTTCGGACACCCCTTCCCCACGGTCGCCGGTCCGCCTGATACTGGACGCCGACGACGGTGGTGCTGACGCCACCCCAATGTCCCCCCTTAGGCCGATGCCGGTCGACAAGCGTTCGGACCTGGCGCCAGCCCCCCCCCCCGGGACAACTGGGCTGGTGCCGGTACGGGCTCGGGCGCTCCTCAGCCTACACCTGACTCGCCCAAGTTGCATCTCTCTCAGGTTAAGAAGCTTTTTCCCCCACTGGTGGGACACAGTCAAAAAGGACCTGCCAGCTGGGGTGCCTCCATCCACTCCGGAGCCAGTTCCTGGCGGAGTTGAACCAGTTGATGGGGGGAACGATGTGCCTCCTCCTAAAAAGCACAATAAAAAATCCGAGAGGGACTGGTCCAGCAGTTCTTCCCATTCCCCTTCTTCTCTTCTAGACAAGAGGCTGAAAGGGACGAGGCGAAGCCCCTCTGCCTCTTCCCCTACCACCTCCTACGTAGACTCAGATACCTCCTCCGTCTACTCAGAGCCAGACCCAGGGGACACAGAGGGTTTTCCCAAATCCCCTCCAGATGACCCCAGTTTTATGGTGGTAGTGAGGCACATCCAGGCCAACATGGGCTGGGACACAGAGGCCCTGGACCCCGAGCGATTGCGGCTGGCTAAGTACCTCCGCCAAAAAGACCCAAAGCCAGCGGTCATCCCTCTCATGGTCGACACCTTTGCAGATGTCACCCATGCGACCTGGAAGCGTCCTCATTCCTCCCCTGCTGTGCCAAAGAAGGCTCACTGTCTCTACCGGGCGCCTGCGGACCATTCCTTTTTGGCCAAACCACCCGCTGCGGACTCGGTGGTGATTTCGGCAGCTCATGATCGTTAGCAGAGGCCCAAACATCTGAGCACCCAGACGCCTGATAGAGAATCGAAGCAGCTGGATTCCATGGGCCGTAAGGTGTACTCTGCTGCCACCTGTAGCATAAGGAGTCTCAACTTCTTAACCCACATGGTCCAATTCCAGAATGTCCTCTGGGAACAAGGATTGGACATAGTGAAGAACCTGCCCGATTGTCCTCAGCAGACTGAGCTCACCAAGCTACTGCAGACTGGCTCAGACTTGGGTACCCACGTTCTGCGGTTGGCCTATGACTCTGCAGACACCTCCTCCAGGGCGGCCGCCACTAGCATTTGTCTCCGACGCCATGCTTGGCTTCAGGTATCTGGTTTCGATCCAAATGTTCGTCAGTCTTCTAGATGCTCCCTTTGAGGGCTCAGTGCTCTTCAGCGAGGATACAGAGCGTATTATCACCAGGCTGCAGGACTCTGGAAAGGCCGTCCGTTCCGTGCAGTCCATGTACCGCCCGAAGCAGGGGCGAGCCAGAAAGCCTAGTGTTTGTGGCCGTGGGGGACACCAATCGCAGCAACCTTGTTTCAGCAGCATGCTCAACGAGGTGGCTTTGGTCGTGGGGCAGAGCCAGAGGCTCTTTGGCATCTGCCTCCAGACCTCCCAAAGCAGGCGCTGCCGCCCTCCCTCCCCCACCCAATGCCTGACTATTCAGGCAACCCTCTCCTCTGGTAACTCCACCAGGGGAGCCAGTAGGAGGATGCTTTTCGCTCTACGCGGATGCGTGGGCTCAGGTGACCTCAGACCACTGGGTTCTAGAACTCGTGGAGTTCGGGCACTCCATAGAGTTCACATCCGTTCCTCCGGACAAACCACCCCCCATCCCGGTACCCAAAGAAACACAGAGCCCTGATCAGACAGGAGATATCCTCCCTTCTAGAAAAAAGGGCCATTGAGCTGATTCCACCGGCTGGGTCAGGAAAGGGGTTTTTCTCCCACTTCTTCCTAGTTCCGAAGAAGTCTGGAGATCTCAGACCCATTCTGGACCTCAGCGATCTCAATCAGTGGGTTTCCTACAAGAGATTCAGGATGGTTTCTCTACCCACTCTCCTCCCTCTCATTTCGGCAGGAGACTGGCTAGTGTCCCTGGACATGCAGGACGCTTACTTGCATATCCCAATTATCAGAAGTCATCGGAGATTCCTCAGGTTCAGGTCCGAGAACGAGGACTGTCAATTCCGAGTCCTCCCTTTCGGTCTTTCCTCGGCCCCAGTGGTCTTCATGAAGTGCTTGGTGGCTGTAGCCACAGCGCTTCCAAGACGGGGCCACTTTGTGTTTCCATACCTGGATGACTGGCTCTTCCTGGCCCATTCCAGACCCCTCCTGTCGGAGACTCTTAAGGATTCCATCTCTTTGTTTTAGAGTCTTGGAATCACCATCAACAGGGACAAGTCTCATCTGTCTCCATCTCAGATCCTCCAGTTTATAGGAGCTTCTCTGGATACCACTCTCGGGAAGGTTTTTCTTCCTTGCGACAGAGCGGGTCGCATTCGTACCATCGCGTCCCAGGTCTCTTCAGCTTCAGAGGTGCCGGCTCGCCTGCTCCTCAGATTGCTGGGACACATGGCAGCAGCCATAGCGTCAGTCCCTCTGGCCCATCTCCACATGCGGACCATTCAGTGGTTCCTGAGGGTTCAGTGGGACCAGACGTCAGACGATCTGGATGCCTTGGTCAGAATATCAGAGCTAATCCGCCGAGAGCTTCACTGGTGGATGTCGTCCGAAAATCTCCTAAAGGGCATTCTGTTTCAATTGGGGGTGCCTGCCCAGTCCCTAACAACGGATGCATCGTCCCTAGGATGGGGTGCACATTTGGGGAACCATCGTACACAGGGTACTTGGTCTCCCCTAGAACCGAATCTGCACATCAATGTCCTGGAAATGAGAGCAGTGCTCTATGCCCTTCAAGCCTTGGTGTCGGTCCTATCACCGGGCTACCTTTTGGTGCAGACAGACAACACCTCGGTGATGTTTTACATCAACAAACAAGGCGGCACTTATTCGTATCCCCTTTGCAGGGAAGCAATGCGGGTATGGGATTGGGCCCTGGAACACCACCTGTTCCTGACAGCAGTTCACGTTCCCAGGCTTCAGAACGTGCTAGCAGACATGCTCAGCAGGACAAGGTCGCAAGCTCACGAGTGGGAATTGTATCAAGACGTGGCAGACCGCATCTTCCGCTTGTGGGGGACACCAGAGGTGGATCTTTTCGCGTCTCAATACAACGCAAAACTGCCCAGTTTTTGCTTGCTAGGTCCAGAGCCTGGTGCTTCTTGACAAGACTCGTCATCCCTCTGCTGGAGCAGGAGGTTCCTTTATGCCTTCCCTCCCTTCTGTCTTCTTCAGAAGGTCCTGTTCAAGGCCCAGTCGGAGTCTTCCACCATTATTCTGATCGCCCTGATGTGGCCTCATCAGATTTGGTTTCCATTACTGCGGCGTCTAGCGGCAGAACCTCCGATGCCTCTTCCTCTGTCCTTGCATCTTTTGTCACAGGACAATGGGTCCTTGTTACACCCGAACCTGCATTCTCTTCACCTGCACGCCTGGCTCCTCAGGACTTAGCCAAGGTCCATTTTGGGGTGTCTGATCAGGTTGTCCAGGTGTTGGTTGAGGCTAGGAAACCTGCCACCAGTGCCACTTACGCTATGAAATGGAAATAGCTTTGCATTTGGGCCACAGCGAAGCAGGTGGATGCGTTGGTCTGTCCGGTTAACACCGTCCTGGAATACTTGCTCTTTCTTTTCGAGAAAGGCCTTAGTTACTCCACCATCAAGGTACACCTAGCTGCCATCTCCGCTTACCATTCTTTTGTGTCAGGTAAGGCGGTGGCTCAGATGGAGGTTTCCAAAGCTTTCTTGCACGGCATTCTGCATATCAGACCTCCCATCCAGGACCCTGTTCCTCCTTGGGATCTCCTGTTCATCCTGGAGAAGCTCTCTCTTCCTCCCTTCGAACCGGCTGTGAGCACTGAGCTTCGTTTTCTTTCTTGGAAAACACTGCTTTTGGTGGCTGTTACTTCGGCCAGGTGCATTTTGGAACTGTAAGCCCTCGTGTAGGGAACCCTGTCTGGTCTTTCACAAGGACAGGGTTGATTTGCGCACAAATCCGAAGTTTTTCCAAAAGTGGTCTCAGAGCTCACTTTAAACCAGTCTGTTCAGTTTCCGCTTTATTACCTGGAGCATTCCAATAGGGGAGAGGCCCTTCTCCATTCCCTGGACATCCACAGGGCTCTCAGGTGCTACTTGGCTAGAACCAAGGAGATCAGGACCATCTGATCAGTTATTTGTATCTTTTGCTCCACGGTCTGCAGGTCACCCAGTCACCAAACAGACGCTTTTGCGCTGGTTGGTCCATTGCATCTCCTATTGTTATGAGATACACAATAGGTTGACTTCGGGGTCGATTAAAGCCCACTCTACGAGGGCTATTGCTACTTTGTTCACCACACTGAAAAGAGTTCTGATGGCAGATATTTGCGCTGCCGCTACCTGGAGCTCTGTGCACACCTTTGTCAGGCACTACAGCCTGGACATTATTTCCAGATGCAGAGCAAGGTTTGGCATTGCGGTCCTGCAGGGCCTGGTTTCCTGAGGGTTCTCCACTCTGTTTTTTTCTCTGTTTCCTGTTCTTCCCCCTCCCAAGGGGTTGTCATAAGTTTATACTGCTTGGGACTCGGTCCTCATTGTTGAACCTGCTGCAAGAGCTTCTCCTTGAAGTAAGATAGTACAGTTACGTAAGAACTTACCATAACAGTAGATCTTCGAGAGAAGCTGTTGCAGCAGGTATATTTCCCGCCCTCCTTCCCCCAGGGATCAGGTCCTTTCCAGGTTGGCATCGTTTCTCTTGAAGGGTTGTCTGTTGACAATCAGTTATCGTTACTGACCTGCCGGTTTCCTTGCCTGACAGGGGGGCATCCAAGAACTGGAGCACTTGGGGAACTCCTCCCTTATATAGAGCGTCGTTGGAGGTGGAGCCGACGTCGATGGGGGGGGGCGCGTTCCCCACGTCGGTACTGCTAGAGAAAAAGTTGCCTGAACCGCCGCCAGGTGGCGCCAGTCCTCATTGTTGAACCTGCTGCAAGAGCTTCTCTCAAAGATCTACTGTTGCGGTAAGTTCTTACGTAACTGTACTTTCCCTGCCCCCTCCCTGATCGCCTCTGAATTTCTAACAGCTACTGCCAGGGTGTGACAGGGTTGGATTGGACCATGTCCCAGTTGTTATAGAAAGTGTTTAAATGCAAGGATCTGTTCTATTCTCTCCTGTCTCTTGTCTGTCTGGTTGCGCGAACAAATTTTCTAGTGAGACCTAGAACTTGATCACCCTGACAGTCTCGCAATTATTTGCCTCTCGTGTTATCTCTCAGTCTTCCATTGCTGTTTGTCTTTTTCTCCCTTGCATATCTGCTGATATAAAAATATATGCAAATCATTATGTGGAAATTTAACTGATATTGGGATCCCTTTGGTTAGAAATTATATGAGCATACGAACATATGAAATTTGCTAGCAGATAAAGGCCTAGAGGTCTATCAAGTCTGCTCGAATGTGCAGCAAGCACCCCTTATTCTGCAGCTGCCCCCCCTCCACCATTCCCCTCCATTGACCCTCCCCCTTGTCCTGTCCCATCCCCTTTTGAAGCAGTCCACTGTTCTACTGGATACCACTTCTGCAGGTAACGCATTCCACCCAGCTACCACCCTCTCTATAAAAAAGTGTCTCCTCATCTCCCTCTTGAACCTTCCTCCTTCCAGTCTCGTATCATGGCCCCTGGTGTCCCTCCCCTCCCTTACTTTGAACAGACCCTCTGTACCTGTCTTGTTTATTCCTTTCATGTACTTAAAGGTTTCAATCATTCCCCCCGTCCCTCCTGTCCTCTAGGGAGTACATGTTCAACTCCCTCAGCCTCCTCTTGTAGAAGTTCCCCAGCCCCTTGATCATCTTTGTTGCCCTGCGCTGCACCCCCTCCAGTAATTTAATGTCCCTCTTCAGATACGGGCACCAGTACTGCACACAGTACTCCAGGTGCGGTCTAACTAATGACATATACAGTGTCAGAATCACCTCCTCCCTTCTCGAGGATATACCCCTTGCAATGCAACCCAGCATTTTGTTGGCCTTTGCAGCTGCCTTCCTACATTTTGCCGAGTTGTTCATTGACCCTGTAATGAGCACCCTCAGATCCTTCTCCTCCTCTGTCTGGGCTAGCTGCACTCCCCCCAGTTGGTAACTCCTCCTTTGGGTTCTTCATCCCAAAATGCAGCACCTTGCACTTTTTGGCATTAAACCCCAGTTGCCAGGTGTCTGACCAGGTTTCAAGCTTTGCTTGATCATCCTGCAACCCCTGCCATCCCCCTAGGTCGTCCACCACTGCTCCCATCTTGCTATAATCAGCAAACAGACTGATCTTGCTCTTGATATCCAATAATATGTCTGCAGTGAATATCCCAAACAACACTGGTCCCAACACCGAGCTATGTGGAACACTGCTTGTCACTACCCTTGAGTGTGAGACCTCCCCCCCCAGCCACTCCCTCTGTTGCCTTCCCTGAAGCCAGTTCCCTATCCATCTCACCAGCTTTGCACCCAGCCCTGTGCCTTCTAACTTTCTTCCCAGCCTCCCATGTGGCACAGAGTCAAATGACAAAGAACCTCTGTGCATAAACACTGAGGCAAGGGTTGCCCCAAAGGGCATTTGGCTGGGAAGCCAAGTTTCAAGAAAATACAAAATCACACATGCCCCCACAATACAAAGCATCATGGGCTGCATATGCAAATCACCACAGAATGTTATGCTGGTCCAACTTTAAGCAGAATTGCATGGTGCCGAAAGGCCTCTCACACAGTTTGCAAAGGGTGCTAACAGAAGACAGACAGTGTTTCGTCCTACCAGGACTCATCAGTATGCCTCGTGTGTTTGACACCCCAGTGGAATGGACCAGCTACCCCTAAGGCAGTGTGCCTGGGATATGTTGTGGTTGAACCCATTAAAATAAAAAACTATTTAAAAGACAAAGAACCTCTGTGCGTAAACACTGAGGCAAGGGTTACCCCAAAGGGCATTTGGCTGGGAAGCCAAGTTTCAAGAAAATACAAAATCACACATGCCCCCACAATGCAAAGCATCATGGGCTGCATATGCAAATCACCACAGAATGTTATGCTGGTCCAACTTTAAGCAGAATTGCATGGTGCCGAAAGGCCAGTCACACACTTTGCAAAGGGTGCTAACAGAAGACATAGACACGTGTTTCGTCCTACCAGGACTCATCAGTATGCCTCGTCTGTTTGACACCCCAGTGGAATGGACCAGCTACCCCTAAGGCAGTGTGCCTGGGATATATTGTGGTGAACTTCTGTTAGTACCCTTTGCAAACTGTGTGAGAGGCCTTTCGGCACCATGCAATTCTGCTTAAAGTTGGACCAGCATAACATTCTGTGGTGATTTGCATATGCAGCCCATGATGCTTTGCATTGTGGGGGCATGTGTGACAGAGTCAAATGCCTTACTGAAGTCCAGATACAGGACATCCACTGCATGGCCCTTGTCCAGTTGCCTAGTTGCCCAGTCATAGAACTCCACCAGGTTGGTTTGGCAGGATCTGCCATGTATGAAGCCGTGCTGTCTGCTGTCCTGTAGTCCTTGGCCTCTAGCAGGGCCACCAGCCTCTCCTTTGGGATAGTCTCCATCAGCTTACCCATGATGGATGTGAGGCTCACTGGTCTGTAGTTCCCCGGTTCATCCTTGGGGCCACTTTTGTGGAGGAGCACCACATGAGCCATCCTCCAATCCTGAGGTACACATCCTGAGTGTAGTGAGGCATGAAATAGGTCTGCCAAAGGTCCCGCAGGGACCTCTGCCAGCTCCTTCAGTACCCTGGGGTGGATGCCATCTGGGTCTGGCGCCTTGTCCACCCTCGGTGCCTTCAAACCCTCTCGAACTCTGCCCTCCATAATTTCTCCATCTGTCACCCCTCCCCCCCCGTACCTGCTGTTCCTCCCCCTTGGGTATCCACCCCTCTTCTCCTTAGTAAATACCGAGCAGAAGTAATCATTTAGCACTTCTAACCCCCCTCCTTCCTAATCCTTGCTATGTGATCCTTACAGCTCCTTTTCTCCCTGATGTACCTAAAGAAGTCCTTCTCCCCCTTCTTAATGCCTTGTGCCAGCCTGAGCTCCGTAGATGCCTTGGCTCCCCTTACTTCCCGCGTCACCTCCTTCGATTCCGTCAGGTACTCCTCCCTGTCCTCACCCCCTTCCATGTTTTCTTGTACCTCCTAAAGGCAGCTCTTTTCCATGACCTCCTTGTTCAACCAGCTCGGTTTCTTAGCCCTAGCCTTCTTGCTCTGGGCCTTGCAGCAGGTTTTGGTTACCTCCACTGTCTCCAGCTTTATGAACTCCCACCTCTGGTTAGTGCCCATACTAGGTTGAATTCCGGCCAGGTACCCTTTTACCACTTCCCCCATCCTCCAAAAGTCGGCCCTCCTGAAGTCCAGCATTCCTGTGCCGGATTCCACTCCTTCCTTGCCCATATCCAATGTGAGCCATACTGAGTGGTGGTCACTCCCTGACAGCGGTTCTTCCACCGTAAGTTCTCTCACAAAGTCCCCGTTTGCTAGCACAAGGTCAAGGGTATTCCCTAACCTGGTTGGTTCACTGACCATTTGCAGCAGGAAGCTGTCCTGGAAGGCATCCAGCAGTACCTGCTCCCTTCTATCCCTGGTTGATGCGGTACTCCATTCCACTCCTGGCATTTTTTTTTTTTTAACTTTATTTCACTCCCGTCATGGCCCTGTGGATCCTCTCTCAGGCATCCTGTCCTTGTCCTGCCCGCCTGAGGATCCTCGAACTGTACCTTGTCTCTCCCCCCCTTCTCCGCAGTCAGCACCCCTGGTTTAACCCATCCGGGATGGGTCACACCTCCTCTTTGGATGCTCTTAGTAAGGCAGTCTCTGGCTGCGGGTGAGTGCCCATGGGGGAACTGAAAGGCCAGTCGAGGGAACCCGGCATAGGGCATGGAGGGCAGATGCCGTTGCCTGATCCACGGCACCGGTGTTTTCCTTTGTTCTCTGCTACTTCCCCACCCCCGCGTGGGCACACCCCGATGCATCGGCGCACGGCAACCCTGCCTGCGTCGGCCACGCCTTACATACTGCCCAGTGCTCTGTGGAGCCCCCGATCTCCACCAGGGGCTGCCGGAACATCGGACTTCCCAGTACCCTCCCCCCAGGATAGGAGAGCAGCCCAGCGGGTGTTCAGTCCAATCCCTCCCCTGCCGGCACCCGAGCTCGCTTCTGAATTTGGGTCGCCGGCGTGGCGCAGCGTCCAGCACCTCAACCCTCAGCGCCACTGGGCTGGCTTTACTCCTGTCATGTTGAACTCCCCCACAATCACCACACTAACCTTCTTACAGGTACTCCTGATCTGTCCCGCTACTTCCCTGTCTAACTCCTCCGTCTGAGAGGGTGGCCTGTATACCACTTCCATTCTGAGAATGCTATTCTTGGAATCCTGGATTTGCATCCAAAGTGACTCCGTATTACCCTCCTCCCCTTCCTCCCTTACACACTTCGGTCCTTCCTTCACATATAGTGCCGCCACTTCCCTTTTCGAATCACCCTGTCCCTACGAAATAACCTGTACCCTGGTACAGACAGGCCCCAGTCATTGTATTGGGTGGCCCATGTTTCTGTGATGGCTGCAATGTCCACCTCTCCCTCTGCCATGAGCACCTGTAACTCTGCAGTTTTCCTCCCAAGGCTCCTAGCATTAAGGGTAACCACCTTCCACCCTCCTTTACTAGCATCACCAATAGTACTTGCCATTTGTCCTTTGTCACTGTTATGGGGGTAAGCTCATATGCTTTCCCAACCTGTGGTCTCTGCATGTCTCTTGCCCACTTGCCACCCCCCACTTCTAGTTTAAATTCCCAACTTCCTCTATGTGCTCCTCCATCCTCTGTTTCAACACTTTCTTTCCCTTCTTATATATTATATAGTGTTACTGTTGAAATGTATGTAATTATAGTTTGAGATGATTGCAAAAAGCTATTGGAAACTCAAGGGGTTACCTGAGTGCAATTTATAAGCCTTTTGTAGAAGAGCTGTGGAAAAGGGGCTCAGCTCAGGCACACTGTGTTCCTGCCAGCACCTGCCTGAAATATACAAGAACACTTTGGAAGGGGGGGGCGCTGTTGAGCTGAGAGCAATGTACACACACTCGTTTGGAACTCCACGGTTTAGAACCTGAAAACGCATTCAAACTAACCTTTTTGAGAAAGAGTTTTAAGAGATTTATTACCTATTGATGAAAGTAGTTCTCAGACTGCATAATGGAGAAATTTATTTCCTCCAAAGTAATCGGGAGAGGCGCTTCAGCGCGAAGGCCTGTTGGCTCTATCGTAGTTGCTGCAGCAGGGAGCTCTCCTGTGATATTGCCACATTCGGAAGCGAGTGTGAAGCCTAAAGCAATGGTTAAACCAGCTTTGGCATCAATACAAAATCTCCTGGCTGAAGTTAGGCTTTCTTCTGCACGTATCGAGAAAGCGGAGATAACCTCTCACTGTTCTGTAATTGAAGCTAGACTCGAATCCACAGAGCAAGCCATTAAAGACAGTGACACTGAGATTAAAGCTGTAGCTTTAAGGACTTTAACACTAGAAGAAGCGGTGACAGCTTCACTGCATGAGCAGCTGTCTCAGTCATCAAGAATGGAGCGACTGGAAAATAATGCTTTAAAAAGAAGTTTGCGACTAATTGGTTTTCCTGCAAGTGTCCCAAATACAGAGCTAAAAGAAGAAGTGGAGAGAGCTCTTACTTTGGTGTTTTCTCTTGAGCCTGCACCGATATTGGAATCACTATTTCATCCTTCTTCTCGCCAAGCAAAAGACTCAGTTGTTGAGCCTCAGAAAGCAAGTTACATTATATTGACTTTTAATACTTTGGCAGAGCGGAATATAGCTGCTTCAAATGGCTAGACTGAGGAAACCGTGTGTTTATGAGGGTTAGCTCTTTCATTTGTTCCCTGACTTTTGCCTGTTAACTCAACGTCGTCGCAAGAGATTTCTCCCAATACTTTCTGAGTTTAAAGATGCAGGGTTGCTGGCTGCTTTATTAGCACCAGCATGACTTCTAGTACATTTTCAAGATAAAACGCATTTTTTTGAAGATCCTGATATGGCTCAAGCTTTTTTTGAGAAAATTGTAAAGATTCCTGAAGATATAAGATCTGAATTAGATGTGGAAGAAGAAGTTGATGTTATAGTGTATGATCCTGTTTAAACGACTGGGCTTGGACTCTTTGGATTCTTTGAAAATTTAGATTTCTCTTTTTTTTTTTTCCTCTCTCTCTCTTTTTGGGTTTTAACTTTGAAAATCCAGCCAAGGGGAGAGGGGTTGCTTTCTTTAGGATATAGGCATTCTAGTGTTATTTAGTTTAATACTTGAAGTGGGATGATATAAGCTTGGAGCACATCCGAATTAACTATTAGATTAAAATACAACATAAGCTCTGGGAAGTTTTTTAAAATAATTTTTTCCCTTTTAATCCCTCTAAAAAACATTAAAAGCATTTTTTGTGGGGGCGCTAGAGAGCCACATTCACAACCGGTAGCTTTCTCCAAAGCTCTGCACCTCGAACTCCCGAATACCACATAAAAACAAAATTTAAAATCCTTTTCGACATAGAAAAGTTGCAGATTTCGATAACTTAGTGCCCACGAAAGAAGTAGATGCCAAATTTGCGATGGGTAGTCCCAAAGGAACAACTTCAGGATCGTCTCAAAAATCAGCACCCTTTGCTGCACTGAATCAATCTGGAGGGCCAGGACAAGCAGTGGGCCCTAGTGGAGAGAAAGATACTTCCCCCTGGGAGACGGTGTTAAATGCAGTCCGAGAGATGGACCAAAAGTTGGAATGGGTCCTGGATCGCCTAGGTGTGCAGGACGCAAAAATTGAATCTGCAACCAAATTGGCACAAGATGCAGATACCCGATTGCAGCGGACCCAGGCAACACTTTCAAAATCAACTTCGGAGATCAACTACCTACGTGCCCACATGGAGAGGCTCGAAAACTCTGAGCGGGCCATGAATCTAAAGCTGGTGGGGGTCCAGGAAGATACCGAAGGTGCTGATTTACTGACCTATTTAAAGAACTGGCTAATTGGTTCTGTACCTCCAGATCTACAGTATGAGGCAGACTCTTTAAGACAGGCATTCCGGATTAACTTTAGGAGGGCCCAACTAGATCGTGAGACCCCTCGTACAATCCTGTTAATAACGGATGGGCCGGCAACCAGGGACAAAATTCTTCAATGGGCAAGAAACATAGACTTTGACGGCAGATAAGGACCACTTGGCCCACCCAGTCTGACCATTTCCCTACCTATTGGATAAGCTGCAGATTCTAGTTAACCAACAGCCTACTTCCTGCAACCCCCCACTATAATTGCCTTATGTCTGTCCCATGTATGTTTGAATTCCCCCACTGTTTTAGACCCCACAACCTCTCCAGGAAGGCGGTTCCATGCGTCCACCACTCTGTCTGTGAAAAAGAATTCTCACATTACCCCTGAGCCGTCCCCCCTCTAACTTTAAATTGTGCCCCCTTGTTCTTACACATCTCTTTTTCTGAAAGATGCTACCCTCCTGGACTTTGTTGATTCCCTTGAGGTACTTAAAAGTTTCTATCATGTCCCCCCGTCCGTCCTTTCATCAAGGGTATACATATTAAGCGCTCTCAGTCTCTCTTCATATGGTTTCTGATGTAGACCCTGCACCATTTTAGTTGCCCTCCTCTGGACTGCTTCCATCCTGTTTATGTCCTTGCGTAGATGAGGTCTCCAAAACTGCACGCAGTACTCCAGATGGGGTCTCACCAACTGTCTGTACAGAGGGATAACCACTTCCCTTTTTCTACTTGTGATGCCCCTTCCTATGCATCCCAGTATACCCCTGGCTCTCCTTATTGACTTCTCACATTGCTTACCCACCTTTAGGTCATCTGATATGACTACACCCAGATCCCTTTCCATTATTGTTGTCGTTAGTACCTCCCCTGCTATTGTGTACTCTTCTCCTGGATTTTTATTTCCAAGGTGCATTACTTTGCACTTCTTTGCATTGAATCTAGGTTGCCATATGTCTGACCATTCCTCCAACCTTGCTAAGTCCCTTCTCATCCTTTCTACCCCCTTGTGTATCAACTCTGTTACAGATCTTTGTGTCATCCGCAAAGAGGCATACCTTTCCTTCCAGGCCCTCCGCAATGTCACCTATAAAGACGTTAAGGAGGACTGGACCCAGTACTGAGCCCTGAGGTACTCCACTAGTAATCCCCCTTTCTTCAGAATGTGTTCCATTCACTATTACCTTCTGTGTCCTGTTGTGCAGCCAGTTTGCTAACCAGGCTACCACCCTGGGACCCACTCCCAGGCTGGCTAACTTGGTTGTTAATCTTTTGTGCGGGATTGTGTCAGATGCCTTGCTAAAGTCTAGGTAGGCCATATCCACAGCCCCTCCGTGATCTATTACTTTGGTCACCCAGTCAAAGAAATCGATTAGATTCGTCTGACATGACCTTCCTGCTGTGAACCCATGCTGCTTTGGGTCCTGTGCCCCGCTGGCTTCTAGGTACTCAACAATTCTTTCCATCATTTTCCCCACCACTGAGGTCAAACTAACAGGTCTGTAGTTTCCTGCTTCTGCCTTGCTCCCACTTTTGTGAAGGGGAATCACATCTGCCCTCCTCCAGTTCTCAGGTACCACCCCATCTTCCCATGATTTGTTAAAAAGTGTGGTTAGTGGTGTCACTAGGTCCTCCCTTAGCTCTTTTAGGATTCTGGGGTGAATCCCCAGGCCCCATTGCTTTGTCCACCTTTGAGTTTTAGGAGTTCTTTCAGTACTCTTTCTTCTGTAAATGGACTGGTGTCAACCCCACTATCCAGAGTGCTTCTACTGTTTGGTTTAAGTAACTCCTCCTCTTCTTCTTTTGTGAATACTGAGCAAAAGTTTTCATTCAGTATCTCTGCCTTTTCACTGTCTCCCTGTGCCCACCTCCCCTCTCCTTTATTAATCTTCACTATCCCTCCCTTAACCTTTCTATGCTCCCTAATGTACCTATAAAAGGTTTTATCCCCCTTCTTAACTGAGTTGGCTATCTTTTCCTCGGTTTGGGCCTTTGCTTTTCTGACTGCCTTCCCCACTTCTTTCTGCTTTAATTGATTCAGTTACTAACATACTAAAATGCCAGCAGAATAGGCCTAACGGTCTTTCGTGTCTGCTCGTTTGGTCAGCCCCCACCCTGGGTGCTGACCTTGCTTCCCCCTTGCCTTCTCTGGCTTCTCCCTTCCCAGTTCTGGATATTCTCGCTGCATTAGATTTTGCTTCCAGAACCCTTCCCCTGTACCTGTCCCCCCTCTTGAACCCTCCACTGTCTCTGCCTCCACCAGCCCCCTAGGCAGCGCATTCCATGGCTCCACCACCCTCTCAGTGAAGTAGCATCTCCTCCTTTCTCCCCTGAATCTTCCCCCCCTCTGCAGCTTCCACCCATGCCCTCTAGTGGCCCCCTTCTCCTTCCTTCCTTCGAAGCACCCTGACTGTTCCTCCCCTATTTACCCTCTTCATGTACCTGAAGACCTCTATCATGTCCCCCCAGTCCCTTCTCTCTTCCAATGTGTACATATTTAGCTCTTCGAGCCTCTCTTCATAGGTCCTGTTGCCCTCCTCTGGACCTGCTCCAGGAGTTTAATGTCCCTCTTTAAGTGTGGCCTCCAAAACTGCACGCAGTACTCGAGGTGTGGCCTCACCAAGCAGTTGTACAGAGGGAGTATCACTTCTCTCCTTCTGGAGGTGATCCCCCTAGCGATGCATCCCAGCATCCTGTTGGCCTTGGCTGCTGCCCTCCTACAACTCTCCGAGTTGTTCATCTTGACATCGACCACCACCCCCAGGTCCCGCTCAGCCATCGAGACTTGTAGCATTTCCCCCCCCAGGGTGTACACTTGGCCTGGGTTTCTGGCCCCCAGGTGGAGTACCTTGCATTTCCCTGCATTGAACCTCAGCTTCCACTTTCTAGACCATCTTTCCAGAGCCTCCAGGTCCCCCTGTAGGGCCACCCTTCCCTCCTCCCATCCACCACTGCCCCCAGTTTTGAGTCATCCGCAAAGAGACTCATCTCACTCCTGATTCCTGTCCTTATGTCAGAGACGTAGGCATTGAACAGGGGGGGCCCAAGAACTGATCCCTATGGGACCTCACTAATGACCCTCCTTGGGGATGAGACTATCCCACCAACTACGACCCTCTGGGTCCAGTCCTGAAGCCAATTGCCTATCCATCTGATCATCTGGTTCCCCACCCCCATTTCTCCCAGCTTATCCAACAGGCCCATGTGAGGAACAGAGTCAAATGCCTTGCTGAAGTCTAGAAAAAGGACGTCCACTGGTCTACCCAGGTCCAAGGCACTCGTCACCCAGTCATAGAACTCCACAAGGTTTGTCTGACACGATTTCCCCGGGACGAATCCATGCTGTCTGTCGTCCAGGCACCCTGACTTTTCCAGGTCCCCCCCCAGCCTCTCCTTGACAATGCCCTCCATTACCTTGCCCACCATCGATGTCAGGCTGACAGGCCTGTAGTTCCCTGCCACCTCCCTTGATCCCCCCCTTGTGGATAGGCACTGTCTGCGCCACCTTCCAGTCCTGGGGCACCCACCCTGTCCTCGGAGAGATGGTGGAAAGCTCCACCAGTGGTTTTGCCAGGACATCCGCAAGTTCCTTCAGCAGTTTGGGATGTAATTTATCAGGCCCCGGTGCTTTCTCCGTCTTAAGGGACCTGAGGGCTTCCCTCACTCTCTCTGCTGTGATTTCCACTTCCGCTACCTCTTCTCCCTGCTTAGCCTTCCCCCCTCCTGCCAGTGATGCCTCCCCCTCTCCCCAGACCCGCCGATCGGTAAGGGTCCACCCGTCCTCAGTATCTCTGTCTCCTCCCATGTATGATGCAGCACCCCCATTTTCCTTGATGAAAACTGAGGTGAGTACTCATTTAGTACCTCAGCCTGCCCCGGGTCTTGTGCCCATCTCTCCCTGTTTTAATCCTGCTAATCTGCCCCTTCACCCTTCATTTTTCCCCAATGTATCTAAAGAACCCTTGTTCCTCTCCTAATTTCCCTGGCCAGGTTCTGCTCCTTCCTTGCCTTAGCCGCCTCACCACCCTAGTGGCCCTTCTAGCCATCAGCTTGTACTCCCTCGATCCCTTCACTCCTTGAGCACTTGGATTGCCTATAGGCTGCCTTCTTTCCTCGCACCACCTCCTGGACCTCCTGGTCCACCAGCAGGATTTTGGGCCCTACCGCATTTTCGTCTTTACTCTTGCACAGGTGCTGGTAGCATCCTGCACCTCTCTCTGATGATTTCCACCTACTATCAGCGTCCATGTCTGACCAATCACATCCAAATGATCCTAGGATCCTTCCCATTTCTTAAAATCCGCCCCCGAGTCAGTTACCTCCATCTTTGTGCAGCGTTCTACCACTCTAGGTCCAGGCAGAACCAGACCGTGGCATGGTCACTCCCCGCCAACGGGTCCCTTACCTCTAGGCTCTCAATCTGGTCACTGTCTGCAGGACTCACATCCAGTGCCAAGGCCCCTGGTCGGTTCCCCTACCTGCTGAGTTAGGAACGAGTCTTGAAAAACATCCAACAACCTCTGTTCCCTGGTCACCGAGGATGTCATAGTCTCCCGGTCTGTTCCTGGCATGTTTAAGTCCCCCAACACCACCACCCTTCCCCTGCCCAGTCTGCAGTGTCTCCCAGCATCTGCCACCAGACTCTCCTCCAGCTCCTCCGCCAGTGCAAGGGGTCTATATACCGCTCCTATTTATACTCTCTTGCCCCCCCTTGTTATCAAGGTGACCCAAATCACCTCCACGGTTCCCTCCGCCTCCTCTACTCCCTCTATGCCAATGCAGTTTTTGACTATCATTGCTACCCCTCGTCCCCTTCCCTTCCCCCTGTCCTTCCTGAACATAGTGTAACCCTCCAGGTTCAGGTCCCAGTCGTGTCCTGCAGTGGCCCAGGTCTCAGTGACCGCTGCCACATCCACTGCCCTCAGTTAGCATCGCCTGGAGCTCAGGCATTTATTGCCCAAGCTCCTGGCATTTAGCAATCTACCTTCCACCCTTTCCTATACTTCCATTTCCCCTCGTGTTCCCATGGGATTCTGTTTTCCTGGTCTGCACTTTACCAGTCGGCCTTTTCCACGATCCTCCAGCTCCCGATGGAGACCGAGTCCATCCTTTATCGGCACCCCTTGACAGCCTTTTCTCCCATCCCTCCCCCCTTCACAAGTTTAAACCCCACTTTTCACCAGTGAACCCCTCTATTTTCAACTTAAGGATTCCCCTTCCCTCCAAATTGAGATGGAGCCTATCTCTAGCATACAGCTCCTTATCCTCCCAGGTCTCCCCCAATCCCCCATCAACCCATACCCTCACACCACTCCCTGAGCCATTGGTTTATCTCCCTAATCTTCCTTTTGTGTTCCCCACTAGCCCTTGGCACCGGCAGGATTTCTGAGAAGGAAACTGTTTATCCTATGTCATGACAGATCCTGGCAAGCTCCCTGAATCTTGCTTGTATCTCTAGCTCGCTATTTCCCTCAATGTCATTTGTACCCAGGTGGACCAGTATGTCCGGGGAACCCCCACAATCCTTTGCCAGCTGATATACCTCGTGCTTGGCCCTGTGCACCATTAGTCCAGGGAGGCATTTTGTTCTAACTGGCCAGGCTTCTCCCTCCCTATCCCATTTGATACCCCTGATCATAGAATCCCCCAACAGGAGGAGCACTCTGACCGCTCCTTTTCCTCCATTCCCCCCATTCCATGTCCCTCATCCTTTCTACTGGCCCCTCCACCCAGCCAGCTCCTTGTTCCTCCCCCTATCTGGGTGCCACATGCCACCCCTCCTTATTTAGCCTGGCCACCCCTTCCCCTATCCTATGCCTCTCCTCCTCCTGAGTATCCTTCTGTACCTTGCTACACCCCCCTCACTGCTCGCGACACTGGTCCTTCTCCCCATCCACTAAACTAGCCTGGCTTCCTCCTCCTTCCTTCCTGTCTCCATTTAGTCCCTCCTGCTTGTTGTGCTCCCCTGGCCTAAACCCTCAGCTCCCTTTACTGTATCCTCCTTGTACTTCTGGTCCTTCTCCTTTACCTTTCCTCCCAACTGGTCCTTCTCCTTGCGCTTTCTTCTCTTCCCTGCCCTCCTGCTCTGATTGACTGCTCCCCATTTTCCTGCATTCCAGGTTCCCCCTGCTCCAGCCCCCGCCTCCTGCCCCCACCCCTTTCCGCTCTAACCACCCCTGTCGTGGCTACATCACCCCTCATCCTCGAGCAGAAGAAGAGAATTGAAGGTTACTGAGTGTAAGGTCCGATCCACCTCCCTCGCTTGCTTCCTTCTGTCCAGTCCCGCCATCCACCTACTTCCTGAGAATGTTGTCCCTCTGGCCCCCCTTTGTGAGGGTCCCCAGTTACCTGCCTGCTTCCTTGGTAGTGTCCTTGGGCCCCTCTGCCAGGGTAACTATGTGACCCCCGAGTATTCTCCTGCACTCCTTTCCCTGTGCCCCTGCCCCCAGTGCTTGATGCAACCGTGGAGATCCCTGCCCCCTTCCCCAACCATACCTCCCCCCTTTCCCCAGCTGTCTCCTAATCCCCGCAACCTCCTCCCTTAGCTGTGCCAGCTGGTAGCACACTGGGCAACCACCGAACTTCCAAGCCCAGTCCAGTATCATGGCTGCTCCACACCCTGTACACCCCACCACCCTCCCAAAGATGCCGGCCCTAATGACGTGTGGTTTCATCCCCTTCCAAGTAGGTTTCCTTGGGTGAGCCACCAGGTTCCCCCAGTCCAAGACACAACCCTACTGCCTAATCAGGTCACCCACTAATCCTTGATACAGTCCCACAGTACACCGGTACCCCTGTTACTAGGTGCAGTACAACACAGTAAACTTATAAGGGAAATGAACAATTCCTAAGCTCTCTCTCCTAGCCTTTAAATCCAACCCCAGTGGCTAGAACTCATGAGCTGCACCTGCAGCCTTTTCCTTCAATTGCAGGGAGGTGTTCCCTATAAATTAGCAGAACTCTGGGGAGGGAGGGGTGGGGAGGTGGTCTTGGGCCCACACCCTACCGAGAGGGAGTGTATCAGCCCCTGTGTCTCCTCCCAAGCCCAGCAGCCAAAGAACCAGCCCCAAGCAAATCCCACCAGATAGGTTTTAAATCAGAAGAAATAGGCCTCCACCAGCGCAGCCTGTTACACAGTGAAACATCCAACAAATGAGCCCACTTACAGCCACTCAAACCAGTTTTCAAACTTCCAACAGCCCCCAAACAATACCCTGCTAGCCCCTTAGAAGTAGAAAAGAAATAACCTTCTACCAAGTAAAATCCACAAAACCCGTGAAAACAACAAGCAGCAGCTACTGTCCTGGAACACAACTGATCCTGTCCCCTTCCAGTTCCTTCTGAGAAGCCAAAGCAGCTAACACCACAAACCTGATTCAGCTCTGCCTCCAGTCAATTAGCTGAGTGAGACCTGGCCAGACCATTAACACCCTTCCCCCACTATGCACTAACCTTTGCAGCTACTGAAGTCAGCAAAAAGGAATCAAAATTCAACTCAAATCCCCCAAAACATGTTTGCTGCCAAAGGAAACAGGTCTCCAATTTAATCAGCTTCACTAACAACACATCAAAATAGGCTTGAAATTAACAGATATAGGTCTCCAATTCAAATAACCAGGCCTAAGCAAATCCCACCAAATAGGTTTTAAATCAGAAGAAATAGGCCTCCACCAGCGCAGCCTGTTACACAGTGAAACATCCAACAAATGAGCCCACTTACAGCCACCAATCAGTTTTCAAACTTCCAACAGCCCCCAAAACAATACCCTGCTAGCCCCTTAGAAGTAAGAAAGAAAAGAAATAACCTTCTACCAAGTAAAATCCACAAGAAACCCTGTGAAAACAAGAAGAAGCAGCTACTGTCCTGGAACACAACTGATCCTGTCCCCTTCCAGTCCCTGTCGTGCTCAGTCTGTGATTCCTTATACCTTTTGAATGCAGCCCTTTTCTCCTTAACCTTCCCTGACACCTCTTTTGAGAGCCATAGTGGTCTTTTATTCCACTTTGCTTTCTTCATTTGTTTCACACAAAGGCCCGCCGCCTCCATGATGGCAGTCTTGATTTTTCTCCATTGTTCTTCCACCCCTCCTTTCTGGCCATTTGCTAATGCATTCCTCAGGTATTCACCCATTATGCCAAAGTCAGCCCTTCTAAAGTCCAGTATCCTTGTCTTTGTATGGTTTGTCTCCATGGTTGTGTTTATTGTGTAGCACACTGTGCAGTGGTCGCTTGTTCCTAGATGTCTACTGACTTCTAAGTTTGTGATCCTCTCTCCATTTGAGAGTACCAGGTCTAATATTGCTCCCTCCCGAGTAGATTCCACCACTAGCTGTCTAAGGCACGCTCCCTGTAGGGCATCGAGAATGACCCTGCTCTTGGATGTGGCTGCAGTCCATGTCGCCCAGTTAACACCTGGCATATTCAGGTCCCCCATCAACAGTATCTCCCCTTTTTCAGCCATTTTGAGAATGCCCTCTATCATTTTCTTGTCCATTTCCGCCCCTTGAGATGGGGGTCTGTATACAACCCCTGTGTGGATTGTGATGCCATTCCCTGTCTCCAAGGTGACCCAGAGTTGATCTTGTCCTCCCCCTTTACTTTTTAGTTCTGTAGCTTTGATCCTTTCCCTTATGTAGAGAGCTACTCCACCTCCTCTTTTACCCTCCCTGTCCCTTCTGTAGATTGTGTACTTGGTATGTTGACATCCCAGTCATGGTTCTCCGTGTACCATGTTTCTGTGACTGCCACAATATCCAAGTGTTCCTCTTCCATCAGGGCTACTAGCTCTGGAAGCTTGTTTCCCAGACTATGGGCATTGATACTCATTGCCCTCCATTTAATGGTGGCTTTATCCTTTTTTACCCTATCCCTGCACTTATTGCCCTTGTCCATTTTTCCATTTGCCCCTGTCCTGCCCACTGACTTATTGAGTGAAAATGGAGGGCCAGGAGATTAAAATATTCCCAGATTGGTCCTTTGCAACCTGGACCAGGAGAAAATTGTTTGATCCACTTCGGAAACAACTTCGAAGCTTGGGGTTGGCTCATTCGCTTCTTGCCCTGGCTTGTCTACGGCTGACCTATGGAGGGAAGGCTTACCAATTTAATGACCCAGATGAAGCCAAGAAAAAGGTCGAAGCTATTGCCCAAGAATTCCGATCGAGACCACCGGAGAATTCGGGACTGCCTTTGGTCTCTGAGGACGATGAGGACTAACCATGACTGGTACTATATACACATTTTTCCTGAGATGACTACGAGGTTGACGGGTGATAAAGAACTCACTCCAGGACTACATGGCTCTAACTGTTTTGTTTAAAATCTCCCCTTTAAAGGGAATATGTTAGTAGGAGTATTAAACTTGTGTCCTGTATGTTTAACCAGAAACAACATCTGATTGTATGGGAAACTGATGCAATGTTGTTCTATGTTTAGAATAAGATGTGGTAGCTGAGGGGGAGAGTGTAAGAGTGGAAGGGGGAATAATATTCCTTAAGCCGACGGATAATTAAGTGGGGATTGTTGCCTAGGGCTACTGTATTTATCCTTAAACTAATATCTAACTTCGTCTTTACCCCACAAGTTTAATGTGGCTACCCTTCCTAAATATTTAAATTGTGTACTCTCTGAAGGAGAGGCTCTGGAATGTACCCCACATGATGTACTACCTGGCAACTGATAATCAATACTGATGCTAATATATGCTTGAGACTATGTAACCTAATCCAGTTGTACACATCATTTTCTATGGAAACATTGTAAAATGAATAAAAAGGAATATTACAACAAAAAAAAAAACATTTTTTGTGCTTTATTCACTTAAATTCTTATGTAAATTAAAATCTTAATGTTTATTTTTCAAGGTGTAACCGAATGCAATTTGATCTGTTCTTAAGGAATAAAAATAAAGTATAAAAAAAAGAATACTTGGGAAGATGCTTGTTAAGAACGGGGCAGTTGGAAGGACTTGTAAGACAGGGCTGCAGTTTATTTGTTTATTTTGTTTATTTAGATCTAGGATTACAATTACCTTTGAGTCAAGGCTCTTTTACAAAGGTTCCATGTCAGGAGAGTACATAGATGTTAATCATGTTAAACAAAGGCATACAACATTAAATAGAGCATACAATATTCATCAGTTCAGGTACAGCATCACGGTAAATAGGATACATGAATAACACATACAGGGAATCATTTCAGAAACATAGAAAAAATCAGGGAGGAAGGGTGAGAGGATAGTGGGGTGGCAGCCAAAAAAGAGACTAGAGCAGCTCACGGCATTGTCAAAGAACATCAGCGGGGGGTGGTTGATATCAGTGGGGAAGGGGGAAGTTAGGGGTGCTTGCAAGTTGGACACAGAGACTGAAAGAAA
Source organism: Neoceratodus forsteri (assembly GCA_016271365.2). NCBI lineage: Eukaryota > Metazoa > Chordata > Ceratodontiformes > Ceratodontidae > Neoceratodus > Neoceratodus forsteri. The sequence continues at coordinate 688,148,852 of CM028131.1, forward strand.
GCTCTGATGGAGCTCCTCTATTTTATTTTGCCTTTGTAAATAGTTATACTGAACAATTTAATTTTTTTTTGTTACTGCTAGTGTAAATACATTTTTTTTTTTGCGAATTTTACAACTGTTCCTGGTTTTTCCTATGCTTCCTGACCTGTGCCTCGACGACATGGGTTCAATGCACAAAGCAAAGAGGAATGGGGACAGTGGGCATCCCTGCCTCGTGCCCCCTCTGTAGGTGGAATCTGGGAGATGTGACCCTGTTGACCCTTACTGTAGCTTGGGGTGAGGTGTAAAGTGCCCTTATACTATCTCTAAACTTTTCTCCTAGCCTCATTACCTCTAAGGTTTTGAAGAGGAATCCCCAGTCCACCCGGTCGAATGCCTTTTTGGCATCCATGAATATTGTCAGCGTAGGCTCTTTTTCCTTTTGTTGCCAAGCCATCAGGTTTAACAGACGGCAGATGTTGTCGTGGATTAATCTCCTCTTGATGAAGCCTGTCTGGTCTGAGTGGACTACAGACCCCACTACCCCCTGTAGTCGCCTTGCCATTATGGCCGTGAATATTTTTTGGTCCACATTAACCAAGGATATTGGTCGGTGTGACCTGCATAGAGTGGGATCCTTACCTGCCTTGTGGATCACTGAAATTTGAGCATATTGCCATGAAGGTGGGGCCCCTTTGCCCTTTTGAATTGCCCTACAGACTTCCCCTAAGTGGGGGACTATGTTATCCCCAAAAGTCTTGTAAAACTCAGTTGGGAGGCCATCCGGGCCCGGAGTCTTTCCTCCCTTTAGCTGTTTTATCGCTCCCACTATTTCTTCCTGAGTTATTAGAGGTTCTAGTTCTTCCATCTGAGTTGCATTTAACTTTGGTAAGGACACTTTGTTGAAAAATCTCTGTACTTTCTCCTCCTATTGCTCTATTTTTTCTGCTGTGTATAATATTTTGTAGACTTCTAGAAAATGATGGGAGATTTTCTTAGAGTCTGAGTCATGCATCTGTTACCTATGATGCTGCCGAATCTTGAGGTCCACTCACCCTGTTGCTTCCTTGCGTAGTTACCATGCCAGCACTTTTCCTGCATGGTTCCCTGCTTCATAGTACCACTGCCTAGAGTATCGAAGGGGGCCCTCAAATTATCATCCAGTAGCTTATTAAGTTTATTTCTTTGTGTTTCTAGCTCTCCCTTTACCTTATCATCTAGTGCAATTTTATGTTCTGCTTCTAGGTTGAAAATCTTTTCTTCTAAGAGCTCCCTCACCTTCTCTCTCTTTGTTGCTGCCGCTAGACTAATGAGCTTCCCGGTTAGCACCACCTTAAAGCCGTCCCACCACATCGCTGTTGAGTATTCTGAGGGAGGGGGTTCAGCTGTTTGTATTCAGACAGGCAGGTGTTTACCAGCTCCTTGCATCCCTTCCTATTTAGGAGAGAGTCATTAAGCCTCCAAGATGAAGACCTCCAGGTGGGTGCCAGGGAGATAGTCATACTGACCACCCCATGGTCCGACAGGGTCCTCAGTGAAATCCGAGCCATCTCCAAGGTATGTGCCCACTCCATCGAAATGAAGAAGAGGTCGATCCTTGAGTATGATTGGTGTGGGGCAGACCAGCATGAGTAGTCCCTCGTTGTAGGATTAACATAACGCCAGGCTTCAGTTAGGCCCATCTCCCTAGTTATGCCATTTAAGCATTTTGCAGTGGATGATCTTGTACCTCTCTCCCTTCCTGACTTGTCTAATGAGGGTTTTAGGGCAGTGTTTAAGTCACCTCCCACTACGAACAATTCCCCCCTGGAGGGAGGGCAAATCTGGGGAGTATCTGTTTTATGAAATGTACTCTTTTCTTTCTGGGTTGGGGGTGTATACATTTAACAGAGAGCAGGATATGGATCCTTAAGTTCCTCTTATCATTAGGAATCTGCTCTCTGTGTCCTGATGGCATTCTGTAATCTCCAGCAGGCAGTCTTTGTGAATTACAGTTGCCACCCCTCTTTTGTGGGGATGTGAGTGGCATGAAGAGTGGAATACCTCACCCATCCACCCCCTTTTCAATTTTTCCACTTCTTCCGGAGTAAGATGAGTTTCCTGTAGGAACACTGCCTCTGCTCTCTCTTTTTTCAATTAATTTAAGATTTGTGTTCTTTTGATAGGGCTGTTCAGTCCCCTAATATTGTAAGTAACAATCTTACCCTTTTCCATTTCTCATCATATTCTGATATCTGACTTAATTCATTCTCTTCACCAGTGTTAAACCTTCATAATCTGAAACAGTTATAACATTAACACAACTTTCAGCTAACCCATTGCTGAACTTAAACATCCCAAGGTGTCTCTGACTCCCAACCTTTCTCTTCAATGTTACCTGAAGGGTTGGGGCAGCCCTCCCCAACATGAGGCTATGTGCTATACTTGCACTTTCAATCTACCATTTCCTGAATATGCAACTCTGTAAACCCACCTATTTCCCCTTTTTAATAGTGACTTACTATAGGCTGTTGTCCAATTGTGAGTGAATTCCTTGGGCGCTTATTTTCTGATTTCTTTCCCACCCTCATCTGTGTGTATCTTTCCTGGTGGGGGTACCCGAGTCCACACATCAAAAAACAAAATACAATACCAGGGGTGACCTTTGATCCTTTGACTGCATTTAGGGCTGTCAATCCTGTTGTCCCGCCACGATTCGTCAGTTGGAGGCTATTTGAGGGGGTCTACCCTTTTATGTGTTAGCAGCCCTGTTATTGTGGGGTAGCCAGAGTTCTCTCTGGGTCCCTGCAACCATCCCCTCTTTCCTCTCCTCTTTTGTTTATTTTTTTAGATGTTGGGTGTGGTATAACGTCGTGAGTCCCTCCCCCAAGTATCTTCCCTTCTTCTGCGTTTCACCTCGCCGATGATTTGGGCTACATGATGTTCAGTATGGACTCTCCCCCCTTCCCTCAGCCTTTGTGGCTATGTGGGCCACCAGGCTCCAGGGAATCCCCCTGCTCCGGTAGCAAATCTCCCTCTCAGCCTGTTGTTTCTCCAACATTTTTACCCTCCCACGAGAAGGAGGTCTTACCGTATTAGGTTCCCCAGCTCAGGAGAACTCCCTCTCCTCGTGAGACCACACTGCCCATTCTCTGCTCTTCCTCCAGTGTCTCCATCTGGATTGCTCTTCGTGAGGTGCCACCGTCCGCACCGCTCCCTTCGCGGCCCCTCAGTCAGCCATCATCCTTCTTGTCGTCTGGCTTTCCCTCTTCCAGTGCCTCCTGTGGAACCCGTTCTACCAGAGCATCGTGGTCCCTACAGCAAAGAAGAGGAAATCACCTGAGCAGCTGAACAAAGCATTTGAGAAGAGAAAAAACAATGCAGGGGTGATTACCTCCATTCAGATCACATTTTAGCTTGTCTTACCTTTGAATGCATGTCCCATTCCCCCCTCCACCAAGATACATACTTACAGGATCCCAAAAGCCGCCCCCCCCAATCCAATTGAACAATCTGTACCGTGATCAATCCCATATGTCCTCTGTTTCCCAGTAACTTGAAATCATAGGTTAGTGTTCATGTTCGCAGTCTTCAGGAGTATTCACCAATGCATTCCCTCGTGGTGACACCATCTTCCTTCCCCTTTCAGTGCCACGTGGAATCCAGCAGGTCTCAAATCTCCCAGCTTGCCGTGATTCCCAGTCCATAAGTAAATGTTCAGTTCAGCGGGGATCAAGATGCAGAGGTGGTGGGTTGGGATCCTCTTATTGGCCCAGTATTTGTGTTCTGCATGCCCTGGAGGGGCGACCTTATGGTGGTACCTGCAGCCCTCTTGCACGGGTTAGAGTTGCTCAGCTCAGTTGGATAGGCATCGTCAGGCCTGGTAAAGAGCACGAGGGGACTTCTCGCTGTTGCAACATCGCCTTCACTTCTTTCAATGTGTGAAAGAACACTGAGCCATCTGGCAGAAATATTTTCAGTTGGGCTGGTGCAATTACATGCATTCTTGTGCCTTTTGAGCCCAGAAACTTCTTGATGGCCAATAGAGTGTGCCTCTTCTGTTGCGTTAATGGGGTAAATTCCTGGTCAAAGTATAGGCACCTGTCATCGAAGCATACCTCCTTTTTGGCCCAAGCTTTCTGGAGGATGAGGGTTTTAATCCGGTAGTCCATGAATTTCATGACAATTGACCGTGGATTAGCTTTTGGGTCAGACGGCTTTTTAGCCAGTGCTCTATGCACTCACACTATATTTAAATTTGTGTCTGATGGCAGGTCCAGCAGTTGCTTTAAAAAGGAATCTAAGAAGGGTTCTTTTGGGCCGTTTTCAGTGTCCTCAGGGTGCCCGTATAACCGTAGGTTGTCTCTCCGGGCTCGTAGTTGGTGATCATCCAGCTTTCTACCGGCAGTCACAAGGGAAGAAAGGGACTCGGGCATCATCATCACCAATGACTTGAACTCATCCAAGCAGACCACTAAAGCAGTAGGTAAGGCTAGGGGGATGTTGGGGTGTATTAGTAGGGGTATCAGAAGTCTGAAGAGGGAAGGAATAATCCCTCTTCACAAGGTCATAACCAAATGATGCAGTCCAGAGAAGGGCAACCAAAATAGTGCAGGGACTGCATCAGAAAACATATGAGGACAGATTAACAGAGCTCAATATGTATATCCTAGAGCAAAGGAGGGAGAGAGGTGATATGATCGAAATATTCAAACAACTTAAGGGCATTAACAAGGTGAAAGAGTCTAAAATGTTTCAGTATAAGAAAAATAGCAGGACAAGAGGACACAGCATGAGATTAGAGGGAGGCCGATTAAGGGGTAATGTGAGGAAGTTCTTTTTCGCAGAAAGGGTGGTGGATGCATGGAACGGCCTACCTCAGGAAGTGGTGGATATGAATACAGTGCAGGGCTTCAAACAGGCATGGGATAGGCATAAGGGAGCAATACAGATGAGTATGAATAGATAGGCCATTGACGGGGCAAAGGCCAATGGCACATTTATAAGGTAGAAAAAGAAATGGGCAGACTGGATGGGCCTGGAGGTCCTTATCTGCTGTCAACTTCTATGTTTCTTTTCTGTGATTTCTTTTCCCACCTTAGGAGGTAGCCAACAGCTGAATCTTGCTTTTCCATCACTTCAGTGGTCTCTGTGAGCCCTTATTCTGTATTGGAGGCTCGTTGAGTAACTTCCTGAATGCCTTTGGTGTTTTCCAAGATAGCCTTCTGGAGGTTTGTCATTGTGGTACTTAAGTTCTTTGAACAGTCTTTTTGAGATAATGGTAAAGTTATCATTAGTGTCCTCCTCGCTTTCCTCACTTCGAGAGCCTGATGCATGGGAGGCCGACCTGCTGCGGCTTGCGGCCCTGGTGTCCCAGGTTTCCAATCGGCCAGTCAGCTTGAGATACCCTAGCAGGGTATCTTTTAGATTATATTTTGTTGCCATTTTACCATTAGTTGTCTTAGCTGTATCATTCAGATGGATGGAGTTGCCTTTCTAGTGATTTACAAGATAATTGCAGCTCGAGGGTGCGGAGCAGTAATTATTCACATCTTCATGGGGTGAAGGCGGTACCGGAAGTCCAAGGGAAGGAGAATTCTATAACATATATACATTCAGAGTTTTCTTTGAGGTGTCGGCAGCTCTTTAAGTTACTGTGTCAACTAGTGTTTTGACTGTACCACCATCAGGCGTTACCATTCTTATGGTTGTAAGAGTGGCCTCACATTCTTGGTGTATCAGAACCACTCACCTTTGGATTGCAGTTCTCATACCCGAAGAATACATGCAAGACCACTCTTACCTGGAAGAGTAGTCACTCTGGTGATATTAACATACGGCCAACACCTCCAGAACTTTGAAAAACATAATTTTGGAACACAAAGTAGCTATTTCACTAACTCTTTATTTCATCTCCCCAAGTACTTATTACTGAGGTCATATGCACAAAAAGAGGATATTTGTTACTTGAGAATCTACCTGCTTCTGTTGCTTATTCCACAGCTGATGCCTTAATACTCTGCTTATGATATCACAGTTGTTTCCAGGAAAACAAACTGTGACCTCACAATAGAGGATTATGACTTGAAGTGGGAAAATGAGCTGTAGGGGCTGATGAACTCTAAGGGATAAAGATCTTTTTTTTTTTTTTTTTTTTTTTGGGGTGTAATAATTTCCTTCTTATATTATGAGGGAGAAGAAATCTATAGAAGATATCTGAAACACAGACTGAATTGTGCGACGTTTGTCTAAATATTATGTTTTCCAAGAGGTAGCCACAACTCTTTAAGGTGCCTAGCAGCAAGGAGGCTAATTTTCTGCAGTCCAGTGTCAGGGGAGGGAGACCTGTGTTTGACATTGGTTGAAGGGGACAGGTGTGGCCTGCCTACTCAGTGTACGTCAGAAAGGTCTGCTGCACTTAACTTCCTTCCCCAGGGCACCCAGAGAGCAGTCATTTGCCAGCAGGCACTATAGACCCACCTGAAGGTATCCAGAGTCCTGGTACGCTGTGCTCAGCCACCATCAGCCTTGACGGAGATCCCAGGCTCTGGACACAAATCCAGGTCCCCAACATGGTGAGCAAAGGCGCTCCCCACTAGATCACCACCACAGCTCATTCCTTGTATTTGAATCAGTTTTCAAAACATTGCTTTAGAAACTTGGTAAGGCAAGGCAGTTTTATTTCTAGAGCAGCCTACCCAAAAGAGGCCCAGAGCACTTTACAAAAGAATAATAAACAATATACATATGATCATAGCCGTTAATAAATTCAATACATACAGTATAATATCAGCGGTGTAAAGTCATTTGTCAATTTTCAGTGCCAAACGCTAGTGTAAAGAGATGACCCTTTTTAAACACCTCCACAAAGGGGAACACCTTAGATTGTATGACTAGAAGTTCCAGACAGACAGGGCTGTCATTGAGAGAGCTCTGTCCCCAGATTGTTTTGAACATGATCTCAGAATAGTCAGAAACAGTTCCCCTGTGAAATGGAGCAAGCAGCTGGGAGTATATCAGACCAAGCAGTCTTTGAGGTAGCCCAGGCCGAAACCATGTAGGGCTTTTTTCAGTTTGAGAATATGGGGGAGGGGGAGACAATACAAGTTGTGGGCGATAACATTCATTAGATTCTTGTTCTTGAGAACAAATGTTGGCCATTTTAATCACTGATGTGTTACACAGATTTGCAAATGTAACCCCCCTACAAATGGGGGTTCCCGAAAGTCTTCCTTGGGTTTGCCTAAATGCCCACTGCCAGGCTGTTATCCTGTGTCTTAGTGTTTTAAAAGTGTTATATGAGAGTGCCTTAATGCCTCTGTGCTCTGTCTCTTTAAGAGCTGCCTATATCGTGGTGCTTATTTTATCTTGGAGGGGGCTGAGTGTTTCTATTCTCAAGTCTCACCCGGGCTGCCAGATAATTGCTCCATTCTGCCATCGCTATTTGCGCAGAGGGAGCTCCATTAGAAGTAGTACTTATTTGCTGATTATCTGTTAGAATAGTAATGATATTGTGGTTTATCTAACTTGCCTTCTTTGCAGCATGAACAGTTCTGTTTATCACCACCATCTTGGTCCTGGACTGCCAGAATGGGCCAATCAGTACCTTTGGGGACCCTAAAATGGAGTCTGCCCCCAAGGGTCTTGTGGGAGTGAATTTCTGTAGGAATTGTAGTTCTCACCCAAGGAATTCTTTAGCATCTATTGACAGAAGCAGTATGCCAGCTGGGTTCAGCTGCCCCGGAGAGGAGGAGTCAATGCAAATGAGGAAGGCATTGGCCAATCAGGATACAGTTAGAGTAGAGTGCTGCCTGCAGTCAGCCTGAAGGACCTCAGAACTTTTTCTCCGCTGAACTGGCAACACTGCCCTGGAGCTCTTCTCTTCAGAGATCTTCCTGTGCCATTTTGTTTCTTTTTGGGTGCTGCTTTAAGGGATTTTGTATATTTTCTTCACTTTATCTATTTTTACCGCATCTGCGCTGGATTCCACGCTGTTGCTGGATTTTTTTGTATTTTCCCACTTCGGTTTTTTTTTCTGAAGTAAAATTCACCCGTGTGCATGATAAATTGTGTCATTTTTATTTAATTTGTTAGTTTTTAGTATTTATCGGTGGTTTTTAATGCTTTTGAGGTAAAATGATTGACTTGGTTTTTCGTGCATGTGTGCTATTTTTCCTGCTAGCACCAGCGAATTCTGAACCCTTTTTCTGTTTAAATTCAAAATGATTAATATTTGAAGGGTAACTCCTCTCTTTGGGGTGAGACTCTCTTGTTTGCTGTGCAATGGGCTTTGTTAACAAGAGGTGTGGAGGTGGTTCTGTTTTTCCTTCTTTGTGGAAAAAAAATCTCAAAGTTGATTTTGATTTGTTTAAGCTTTGGCCTAACTATTACTATCTGGGCTTTTAGTCTCCCCAAAAAGCGTGAGGAGGTACCTTTGGGACTTCTATTATTACAAGTCAGGTTCTGTAGTAGTTGTTTCTCTGTCCAAGCCTTTAATTTGAAAATAGGCAGGGTGTCCTCTTCCCTGCACAAAGATAGAGATTAATGTCCTCTGACCCTCCCTCCTGAAGGACTTAGGGAGATATCAGGGGTTGATAAAATTATGCCCTCTGCAACTGAACTTCTGAGAGCTTGGCAGTTATTCCAGACTTTATTTTCTGGACGTTTCTCGGCTCCTTCGGGTCCGAGTATTCTTCTCTTCTCCTTGTCAATCCTTACGCCCAAGGATATTATTGTTATGATTATTATAGTCATTTAGGAGAGGATTTTCCTTCACGAACTCCTCTTGGGGCCCACTAATTCCTGTCGGTCACCTTGAGGTTGATTCAGGTTATGGTATAATGAGGCATATACAGTATATGTGTGTGTGTGTGTGTGTGTGTATATATATATATATATATATATATGTATATGCACACACATACATCCGGTGGACTCCCTGGACTTTCCCCTCCAGGATGACACCGATAAAGAGGTGGAGGACGACGACTTTGTAGATCTGGTGGTTGCTCTCCTCCAAAGAAGTTGACAACTCTCTGAAGACTCCTACAGGTAAGTTCTGGAAACCACTCCTTCTCTTTCGGGATTGACAGAAGCATTCAGATGAATTACCAGCTTGGTAAGTGTTCTGCTGTTTTTTTATCTGTACACTTTTAGATTAAAGAGAGTTAGTGCAAACAGCGGCCTGCTTCTCAGCCTCGTGCCACTGTCTGCTTTCCCTCCAGAGATAGACTCTAGATAATCATATACCATGTGTAAGTAATTTTACATAATGCCTTTAACCTTTGTAGCATACGCTATTATATATTAAGAGTGTTTGATGTGTACTATCCTTGCCATAGTGCGGCATCTGTTGAGCACTATTCACAAGGAGGTTTGCTGGAATACCCAAGTGGCATTTAGTAGCACTATGCTCTCATAGTAAGTCATAATGTTACAGTTTCTAGAGTCTTGGTGTAGGTCTTTTCCCTCAGGCTTGCCTGTCTGAAAAGTTACAGCCTTTTGGGTTATGCTTTGGTGCAAATTTTGGTTGGTCTTTATGTCAAACTGAAGCTGACAGGCACGTATGGACGAGTTTAACTCTCCTAGTACTCAGTTAAATTTAAGCGTTCCTTCCCCAGAAGACTCAATGGGGGGCTTCGGGTAGGAATTATTCTCCCTTTAACCCTTTTTTCCTACGCCAACACATTAGGAAATTTCCAAATGTGAAGTTTTCAAGGGGTTTAGGCAGGAATGTGCTTTCATTCCTGATAATCCCTTTTTTCTTCAGTTACTTTTCTTCTTGGTTCAAGTTTTTAACCCTTCTTTGGTTGGTAAAAAAAAAAAAAATTTAAATAAAGGGAGATAGATATATGCGGTTATTAACATTTAAATATATATACAGTATATCTGTGTGCATGATAAGTAAATAAATACTGTATCTAAAGTTTACCTCCAAATGCTGCATTCTCTGTTGTTCTTCAGTAGCATGTCAGCAATGGTAACTAGAGCACCAGAACCTTGTGAGAGTCAAAGTTGTGAAAGGGTTCCCTCCTGCTTGGGAGTTGGACCTTTTTTCCCAGGCTATTACCTGAATCTTAAAGGAAAATAGGGAACAGCAATTTTCACAACCTGGGGTCAGGATACTTCCTTGACTCAGGTCTTTCTTTTGCAAACGTAGGGGATTTTTCTTGTCTCCTTCGATACATTCTGTGTTCTCAGTTCCTTAGTATGGGGTTTTCCTCAAGTAGTTTTATTCCATGCCGTTTAGACTGCCTCCAGAGTGTTCTCGGATACGGAGTAAAGATCAGGCTGTTCTCCAGGTATCTGGGTAGGTTGGCAGTTCTCCACTGAAGACAGGGAAACTTTGATTTCCCTTATCAGAGGCTCGGCCAATCTTAGCCAATTCCCCTTGACTTTGGTTTTCAAGCTCTAAGTCTGACATTTTGTTTCCTACAGTCTCGAGGGTTCTTTGTACCTACTAGAAAAAAGTCCCCTAACTATTTAAATCTCAGCAACTCTTAGGGGGCAATGCTCATCTCTTGTCAGGGGAAGCACTTTCCCTGTATGGGGTGCATCATTTTGTCACTAAATTCCCAGGGGCTAGGCCTCTAGGTTAGATTCCAAATAAGAGAATTTTTCGTGAAGCTTGAACCCTGTTACAAGCTGAACTGGTGTAAGGAAACAGTGAACTTCACACCTCTCCCCTTCAAATCTTCAGTACAGAGGCTTCCTTCCAGTTGCTGCTTCCCTTCCGGGGGTTCCATCATTGGATCTTGGTTTCTGAGAGAGTCCTTCTCTCTTCAGTCCCTGGAATCTCAGAGCATCTCTATCAGGCCTGCATTTTTTCAGTCCAGAGGCCATTTAGTTCGATATCCTTGCCCTGTATCACACTAACGAGCATTTGGGACACAGGGCTTCCATTCTGTCCGCAATAGCTATGCGTTTTGATCTCTAGCTGACTTCTTTGGAGGTGTCTTAGTCACTCATCCATCTGTCGGGCAAGGACAAAACTTTGGCAGGGCCACCACAAGTGGGCCCTTTGGCATATCCTCTAAGCCGCAGTAGTCAGGGCCACCGCAACTGAGCCCTCAGCACACAAGTCCTAGCCACATCATTCAGGGGAAAGGTCAGGTCCAGATCTGAATTTTCGCCTCCAACCCGAACCTCCAGTTTTTTCCTTTTTTCTTGTTGCAGGCCCCAGCTCAGGGTTCCATCCAGCGGATTTTGTTATCTCAAGACTGGCCTGAGAAATTTTCTTTCTCCTTATATCCCTTGTTTCCTAAGTACCTCTCTAGTTAAGGTATCAGCCATCACGATCCCGGTGGCTCTGGACAACCTTGGTACTTTCTGAAAAATCAGGAGTAGTGTTTTTCTCAGCTCCCAGTCTTTTCTTCTCAAGGCCTGGTTCCTGAGAGGCTAGATCTCTTAGAGTCCCTGTACCCAAACAAGGCCTGAAACGTCTATGAAAAAAAAAAATGTTTTAGTATCACGAAAACCTCCGTTTTTCTAGGGGAAGTGGTTTTACCCCTGGGTACAAGGACAAGAGCCTAGAGTCTTTCAATCCTCTTTCCTCTCATGACTGGATTATTTAGTTCATTTCCAGCCATTACAGTCTTGGACTTTGAACTAGTTTGGTCTTTGTGACTTGTTTCCTGTAAAAGTATAAAGGTTTTTATTTTCCTTCCAACAGTGGGACAGTAGACCTCTTTTCTTTGGGAGTACACCTAATGGTTACTTGGATTCCTTTTCCGTCAGGCAAGAGAAATCTGTCTGTTCTCAGACCATTTCAAAGAATTCCGTAAAGGGCCATCTTCACTTCCAGACCCTGCTAGGGACCGGAGTTTTTTCCCATGGAACACAAACCTCTGTAAGTTCAGTTTCATGGGATGTCCCTTTGAATCTGTGAAAATTCTGTCCTAAAGCGAGTAACATCGTAGACAATTTGTCTGCTTGTTTTCCTCTGTCAGACGTTTTTCAGAGTTTCAGGTTGTTCTCTTAGGCCTTATCCTCTCAGTGCCTTTATGAACAATTTAGTCTTCTGGATGGATAGAAAATCTTTTTCTCAAGTGTTCTACCATTTCCTTCATCAATCCTTTTTCTCTGCCTGTACTGCTCTTAGGCAAGTCCTGTCTAGGATATCTCAACCTGCTTGGATGGGGCAAGAATTAGTCCTGCCGGTCTGCGTCAGCAGTTCTAGCAGTTCAGGTTCTGTCATTATCATACTTTTCTTTCCTGCGTTTTTGCAGAAAAGGAGACACCAGTGACCAAGAGTATTTTCCCACGGAATTGTTTTCCTGTATTTTGGGTCTGGTACTGTAAAGCTCACATTCAGCCTTCTCGTGCTTAGGGCCTACTTACTGGAGACCAGCTGCCTCCTGGGCAGCGTTCAAGGCTATATCCTCACCAGAAGTGTGCAGACCACTTATTTGAAATTTGCTTTTCACATTCAATAAGATCTTTCTTGGATGTGTAGTCTGATAGGATGCCAATTTTGGCAGGATGATACTTTAGAGCCTCTTCTTAAAATAGGTTTCTGTGCCCTCCTCCCAACTACACTGCTTCGAAGTCTGCTTCTGTCAGTAGATGCTAAAAAATTCCTGGGGTGAGAAGAAACCATTACTCACCGAAGTAATATTACTTCTTCCAGAGTATTCTTTAGCATTATTGACACTCCCACCCTTCCTTCCCTGGAAACCTTGTCTAAAGGCTCTGCTAGGTGATTTAGCCAAATTTGACTACTGTCATTCGTTCGTGTGATTTAAAAAAAAAAAAAAAATTTTTTTTCATAATAGTGGGTTAGAATATATAGTGGGTTATTGCCAACAGTTTTTTTGCCCCTAGTGGGCACAGTTTTTGCTCTTTTTCAGCTTCGAAATGCGTTCTGGGGTCCTTCAGGCTGACTGCAGGCAGCACTGTACTCTAACTGTATCCTGATTGGCCAGTGCCTTCCTCATTTGCATTGACTGCTCCTCTCCAGGACAGCTAAACCCAGCTGGCATACTGCTTCTGTCAATAATGCTAAAGAATACCCTGGAAGAAGTAATATTACTTTGGTGAGTAATTGTTTCTTTTGAGACTTTGGTGCCTAAATGCACATCAAGGGGGAGTCCTTGCTTTGACTGACAGATGAATCAATGAATCGAACCTGTTGGACCAAAGGGAAATTCCCAAGCTGCCTGCTGCAGTGAATCAGTCTGGAGTTAGAGTTTGGAGAGTAAACCACTCAAGTAATTCGAGCAGCAGCTCCTGCGTAGTTCGCACGGGAGATTGGTGGAAAGGCTGAGTTTGGCCTGCCTGCCTGCTGTCCCTAGAGAGGGAATCCTTTGAAAGGCTTAGCAATCGAACTGTATCCGAATTGGAGTGTGATAAAGCCACTGAAGAGTGACCAGATTTAAACCTGAAGAAGACCGAAGATTTGCTGTACGCGATCAGCCTTTCAGGACATCCATTCACCACAGAACTCCCAGTTTTGCTCAGAGACACTGATATTACGACTGGATTGCTATCCGTTCGGTGGTATGGTGATTGCTTTAGTATAAATATACTGTAACCTGTTAGTGGGCTGCAGTTTAGTTCCCCACTGTTTAATTGTGCCTTGCTTGCTGGAAGCTGCATCCAGCACCTACCGGACTGAATCCGCATTCTTCTCCAGTGGTCTGGGCCTCCACACTTTGGCCCAGCCAGCTACTCATGTCACAGAGAAGACCATTGATGAGAGACCTGCCTGGGGATCAGACCCCTGCTCAGCATCACGAACAGGAATGACACCATGGTGAATTGCGTGGGCCCTGCTTCTCCTGGCAAACCAGCAAGTCATCCTACAGTCTCCATTTCATCCATCCTGTGTCGTGTACTGGGTAGTGTGAGTAAACACCAGGGTAGCTCCCTGCTACAACAGCTCAATCAAAGTGTGTCATCTGATTTAATTGTTTTGTCTAATCATCACAAATTGAGTCTCCTGGCTCCAGATTACAAATTGTGTGTGGTTGTGCATGCCTTTTCTTTTCATCACCGGGCCCCAACCAGCTGCAACGCCGGCCGGCCAACCCCAGGCAACGTTCCAGGCTAGCCCACCTTACTTCCAACTGGGTACCCAGAGAGTGTGACTGTGCAGGGACTAAAAAGTGCCTGCATAATTGCCTGACTAGATCAGTTTTAGAATCAATCAACCTGATTATGCCCCTCCCTTGTTCAAGTCCCCTGAATAAATCAGATTTGCATTTAATCCGACTGTGGTTCCAGTTTGTACCAAAAGCACTGTACTGTTGTTTGCTGTGGGTAACCTTGTTTTACAGGTGGTCTCCAGGGTCGAATTGGTGGAACCAGCCCTGGTGGTAAGTGCAAACAGCGTGGGGATTTGTATGCTGAATAGGGGCTACGGTGAAAGTGTTTGTTGCATATTGTCTAGGCACTAGAGGGGAAAGAGGGGGGGTTACAGTGTCCTGGAGGGCTGTACCCAGGTTAGCCTTGCTACTAACAGCCCTGTCCTCCGGGTGGAGGCACCCGTTTCCTTACCCAGGGCCCCTTAACCTGCAACTAGCCAAGCAGTCAGGGGTAGTAGCCTTTGGGATAGCGCCACCTAGGGGTTGCACAAGTTTAAATTTGTGCCATTTTTCCATCTCCTTTTACCCTGACCTTCCCCCAAATCTTTGTTTTATATAATCTAGCCCCTACCCCCCATAACTAGGGCTTTGGGACTGCACTTGCAATGGCACCACTTTGACCTTTTTTGTTTGAGTCCTTTGCCAGTGACATCTGTGGTCCTAGTAATGAGGACTGGCTTAAACAGTATTGATCTGAGCTACCGCTGCTCTTCTGTTTATTTCCCCTGTAGTCCTGTGTGACTTGCAGCGACATGCACTTGGCTAGTGTCGGTTATGTCTGTCATCCAGATTTTAATAAGCCATTGCCCTTTTTTTTTTATTCCCAGTCTGTGCATGTGAAACTTTATTTCCTGTCATTATCAGCCCCTTTGTATAATCAAGTATTTAGGCATGACCTGGGGGAGACAGATGACATGAGATGAAGCCAAGAGATGCTTGCCCAGGGACGGATTAACAGGGTAATGAAGTGCCTTAACTCAATTATTAATCCCTGTGTTAAATGTTTGGAAAATGTGCCATTTTGCCTTTCGTTTCTTTTCCCATTTAAAGCAGCAGTGCAAGTTCACAGTGAAAAACCTGAATATACTTTTTTTATTCTATTTTAAATTAACCTATACAGTATCCTTTCCCCATTTTTGAGCCTCTTTAAAAAAAATGTTTTGCATTTTAAGTACTAAACAGAGTGCTCATATTAATGTAGTTCTGTCCAGGTTTTCATAATCATTCTATGGTGTTTGTCAGCACCCATTCTTTCCCATCACTTTTCTTGTAACTAAAATAAACTAGCATGACGCACACTCTGCTCCCTGACCATGTGGGACAATAAGGTGATAAAAATAGCAGATAATAAATGCTGATGAAAATCTGGTGATAGCCATATTGAAAGGAGTGCAGATATAAAAAAAATTGCGCTAAAGCAGAAGCAAAATTGGGGAAAAGGGTATAATACAAGACGGGACATAAGAGTCTCACTAGAATAGAATAAAAGCCAAACGTACTGATAATGCAGCCCTCTTATCACTGAGGATAAATAACCTTGGTCAGATTTTATAAGACATCTTAAAATATTTACACTAGAGCTTGTGCCTATTACTGGGACTAGTAAAAATCTGCTAGCTGTAGACTAGTAAATGAAACGCGTCAGATGATGCCAATTTTGTGATCTTTGACTGGAGCAGATGGGGGAAGGAGCAGGTTTCAGGTCCGGAGCGTTTTACTGCTTATATATTTTGTCTGCTGTTGCACGTTTTGCACCTTGAAATAAAGAAGAAAGCTCCTTTTGGATCTAAGCAGGTCTCTTGCCTTTTTTTTTTTTTGTTACTGCTTCGAGTACACTGTGATCTATGATAAGCATCAGGCTTATAAAACAAATACTGTGACTGTGGGCAGATGAGTTTTTTGTGTGTGCCTTAACTACATTTTGTTGGTTCGGCACTGCACTTCCAGGTGCATCTCCATAGACTGTTCTTTAAACTAAAAATGTGTTGGGCCAGCCCATCAGTGCAGCAGTAGCACTACCACTCCCAACACTGGCGACCTGTGTTCGGGAACGACCTCGGGTAGTCAGGGGCCAGCAGGGGGGAGTAGGTTGGAGCATCCCAGGGGATGCTTCCCCATCCTCCGCCACAAGTCTGCCACCTGGGTGACCACGGGTGGTAGTGCGGTAGATGGAGAGTGAGGTAAGGGATGTCACTGACATCAACAAGCGAATGCACACTCGAGTGTGGGACCTGCATTGACATCCTTGCACACTACATCCTCGTGGTTGACCAAACAAGGAAAAAGTTCCCAGCACCCTCCATGATGACGGCCCATGGGAGCTTACTGGGCCCTCATCGCCCGCCGGTCCGTGGCATGCCCCGACGAAACGTAAAATTTCGGGGGTAAGTCTCCCCACCCTGACCCCACCTTGGGGGCATAACCAAGGCTCTATGGAGGGCGTGACTGCAGCTGTGAGGGCTTGGGAGCTTCCCACTGGGTTCGAGGGGTCTACGGAATGGCCGGTGAGGAAGGAGAATAAAAAGAAATATGTGTTGTTGCTGTCTTAGTAGTGTGGTACTTGCATTAAAGTGGGGCAGCAGATACAGTCACAGTAGATTCCTAGTTTGTTTCTTACAGTTTCCTGAATATGAATCGTCTGGAGAAGATGTAATTTGGTTTTCTTGTAGTAACCCTGCTATGAATGACCCATTCTGCCCTGTTAAAATATTTTTCTAGCCAGCCCGGTGGCACAGAGGGCTGAGGTGTTGGCACCTTACCTTGCGCTACGCTGACGACCTGGGTTCGGGAGCTACATCAGGTCACTGGGCTGCCAGCTTGGGGGGGGGTAGGTTGAAGCAGGATTGAGCCGCGGCCCTCCCCTCCAAGTATGTCCGTAGTCCCGCATGTCCGAAGTCCCGCTTCCACCGAGTGGCGGTCCGGTGGGCACGTAGGCAGCACAATGTGGCAATACAAGTCAGGGGAGGGGAAGAAGGGGCCACCGGATCCTGGCGTATGCATGCGCTCCACGCATGTACACGCATGTGTACGCTGTGGCCTCGGGGAATGAAAACCGATAGTGTATATGAAAAATATATATATTTGTCTAGCATTGACCCTGCAATAATGTCAAGAATTGATTCTTTTCCTTTTTTCGACAATAAAAGATTATCTTTGGAAACAATTGTACTGTTATTGAATATGGTATTTCACAAGACACATTTTAGTCACCTTTGTCGATTTCATTATTACTCAGAAAAATATCAACTGTGGGGAAAAAAGTTATGTATGCAAATGATGATTTTCTGAAAGTGGCCGGTAAGACAGTTGATGTAATTATAAGGAAATAAGTTGCATAAAACTACATTTTGGCATCGGTTAGTTACAAAAGAACAGAAAGTCAACATTAGGGTAAAAAGTCCCCCGAGTCATCGTGATTGTGTGATGTGGTGTTCCTCATGGTGTGAACAATCGTATGAAACAGCGCTGGCATTACCTTAACCTTGGCATTCAGGGCAAAGAAATGTACTTGCAGACCAGTGCATTGAGAGAGGGTGCTAAAGGTAGGGTAGCGTCAAGGCTGCTTCATACGATCATTCGATCCACAAGGAACACTAGACAACACAATCCCAATCAGGGTTCCTCACTGCCTGTGAATATAGTATGGTGGCTTTGATGATCAGGGTGAAGGACACATCCTTCCTTGGACCTCCTATATGCAACGCACATTTGCATAAGTTGTTTTTAAGTAAGGTATAATGCACTGGTGTCAAAACGGGTAGTAGTGCAATAAAAGATGGTGGTAAAGGTCTGTTTTGTAAGATTTTATTAAATCAAATCAGGGTGATGACCAAAAATATAGTCTGGTGGTAAAAAATATATATAGTACGGTAACCCACCTCGCTAAAATAATGAGTGAGGAACACTGCACAAAGCTCCAGGGGAATTTTTAACCTAATGTCTAATTTATGTACTTTTATGGCTTTGAGCTTTAACCCAAGCCAATGCCAAATTCTTTTTTTCTATTCATTTCCTTTCTTTTTGAAATGGATTATTAATAATCTTCTGTCGATATTGTCAGCGCTTTGTTGGAAAACAAAACAGTTGCTGGTGTCCAGTGGCAGCCCCTGCCTTCACCCATCCCACACCTTCCAGTGCATGGCATCAAGTTGCATCATCCCTTTTTCTGCCCCTGTACCAAGCAATCCCTGATGTCCAGTAGCACCCCCCACCCTGCCCCAAGCCAGGCAATCCCAGGCATCAAGTGGCACCCACCCACCCATACCCTTCCCCAGGATGAGTAGTCTCTAGCATCAAGTGGTACCTCCCACCCTGTCCTAAGCTAATATTCCCCGGCATCCACTAGCACTCCCTTCCTCAGTCAGCCCAAAGTAATGCCACCCTCTTCCTCACCCAGCCCCAAGTAATGGCACCTCACCTTTACCCAACCCCAAGCTAAGCAGTCCCTGGCATCCACTTGGTACTCGCTCGCCCTACCCTAGGCCAAGCAGTCCTTGAGATCAAGTCACAGTCCCCTCCCATACATTTTGTAAGGCAGCGGTACCCCCCACCCTTCCTTTAACCAAATGTGTGGCGTCCATTGCCCACCCATGGCACACCTACCCTTCCCATGCCAACCCCCCAAAATATCCACAGATGACAGCTGGCACAAACCCTCAAGTCACTATACAGTTGGTCGCCATCTGAACAAATCCCAACAACGATTTACTAAATACACACACAGCATGTATTTCATAAATCCCAGATTCGTGATGACATAGTTGCAAATCTGGGTCTGTGAAATACACAGTGTGTGCATGTATTTAGTAAATTACATTTGTGATTCATTCAGATGGTGGCCAGACGTGGAGATGGATGCAGGGTTTGTGCCAGTCACCACCCTAAGGAGGGGGACACTACAGGACCATTAAGGATGGACTTCCAGTGGCCACCTTTGTTGTGGAGGCTGTACTTTTGGGGTCAGGGCACCAACATGGAACTGGAGATGCACTCCCGATGGCCACATTTTATTTTTTGGTTACTAATTCTCTGACACTGGAGTGCACTTCCTGACTGTCCCATAAGGGGTTAGAGGGCTTCAACCACCCACCGGGATGGGCTCATGGTGACCCTTTTTTTTTTAAACTTTTTCAAGAATTGTCTTACACCAAGGTGGGCTCCCATTGTCAAAAAAATGGTCAAGGAGGGAGGGCTTCAGCAGCCACTGGGTATGTGCTCCCTATGGCCGTATTCATTTCCTTTCCTTCCTTTCCTTCCTTCCTTCCTATAGCTGGGTGGACTACTGGTGTCAAAATCAGGGGCAGGGGGTAATAGCAACCATCATGTAATGAGTCTCAGTGGTATTATCAGTCTTTTTTGGGGATTGTAAAAACTAAGAAGTAACACGCATTTGTCAAAGCCAAATGTTCGCCGACCGGAAGAGATGCAATATCTCATTTTCAGTGGTGACCTGCTTTTACAGATTTATAGATTGTATATAACCAGTATAGGCCAGCTGAGAGGCAGTATCTAATTTTCAGTGGGCTCCCACATTTTAACCCCAAATTTCCAACAGTCTTTTTATTACCTGACGTTATGATCAAGACAGGTGGAATTATTTTTACATGTCATCCGAAAGGTGATTTTGCAGTGTGACTGTGAAAACAAGTTTCAGAGGGGAATTTGAAAAATGACACCTGTCATGTTAAGGAGGTAGGGCAACACAAAGGATTTGTTGACCATCAGGGGCCAAACTCTGCAAAAATAAAGTTATGAGTAAATGTGCGAAAAGACATTTTGGCCAGGAATTGAAAAATGACAGCTGTCACATTCACAAGGTAGTCTGAAAAAATAGCTATCTTGAAAATGTGGAGTCAGTATATTAGAGTAGTCGGATTTTCAGAGAAGTTTACTATAAGAGGCATTTTTTTATTAAGAGTTGGTGACAAGTCTTTTGAAGATAAACAGAGTGTGCTGAATCCAAATATGGTAGATACCAAACTGTATGTTGTGTAGTAAGGCCTCTACAGAGAACAAAGTAACACGCAGAAATCGCTGAAGTGTAAATCTTTATTTCCTTTTCATTTAAGATTAACATACTTCTGTTGGATCTTAATGAGCTGTAGGATGTAATAACAGTGATCAAATAATATGCACAGTTTTTATAAAGCTATTGAATTTCAGTTTCTTATTTGCAAGAGGTACTAGAAATATTTTAACGTGTTATACAACCATGAAAGGGCATGTTTACATGGCTCTTACAACTTGAGCAGTAGCACTTTGAAACAAAAGTATACCTACTGAATAAACAATCAGAAATACAACACATAATCTGAGAACACCTGTTTTTAAAACAAGTGAAAATATTTTCTTGACTAAACATTAAGTAAACATTTTAATGCACACAAGTTAAGCACACATGTTAATGTTGTACTATTCCAAGAAACGTTGGTATACAGTGGCAGACTGAATCAACTTCTCATTAGGTCACTTACTATGACACATCTACTTGTTTGATAATACTGTCCTTAAAGAGCTGCTGATGCCATCTGGCCAAAAGTGTTACATTGCAGAATTAGAATAAGCATATCCACAGTAAATCTCATACCAAAAAGTAGATTTCTGTGTTACTTCATTTTAAAGTTATTAGCCATTTTGTAACCCTGATTTCACTACCTGTTCACAGAAAGCCTGTTCCACTGAAGAGCTGCTGCTGATGTCATCTAGGGACCTTACAGTTTATTCTTCCATGTCAGCAAGCTTATAGGACCTGTTTCTCTAAAGCTGTAAAGATCATGTACAATGATTTTCATAAATAAAACAGGCAGCATGAGTTAGTAAACATTGCTTTAAAAACTTCGTGTTTCAGGATTTGTAACAAAACTGACAATATTTTGTATGGATGCCTTTTTATTGAGGTCCTTTTGCTGAATGCTGGATCATAGCACACTGTGAGGTTTGCAGACTGAATATGTTTCTAATAAAAGGCTGAGCTCATTCACACTTATCAGTCAATTGGGGCAACTTCTAAGAATGACAATTTAAAAGTATTATCCCATCTACTTCTTAATGGGGGTGGGGCAGACTCATCTACGTTGTACTCTAAATTACAATGATCATTTTACAAGAGCTAACACTTCCACCCCTAGTAGGAATTAAAACATATAAGGCCCCTATTAAAACATATTGTAAAGCAGACAATGACAAACAGCAGTAAAATTAGTAGTACTCTAACTGGCTTCAGCAGTCTGGAGGCATGCTGACTTAGTATCCAGCAACCCTTGTGAAATGGACCACACAAAAACAGCATTAAATAATACAATTTTATCAACTTTGTTACAAAACCTGGAACATATATAGTATTTATAGCAATGTTTACTGTCTGGTTCTGTCTGTTTTACTTGTGAAAACCATTGCACATGATATTTACAACTTTGGAGAAATGGGTCTTATAAGCTTGCTGACAGTCATTACTAGACTTTGAGCTCCCTACATGACATCATCAGCAGCTCTTTACTGACACCTGCTTTTATTGCAGAGGTAGTGCAATCAAAGTTACAAAATGACTAATAACTTTAAAACTAAGTAATGTAAAAATCTAGTTTTTGGTATGAGATTTAATGGAAGTATGCTTATTTGGATTCTGCAGTGTAGCACTTTTGGTATCAGTGGCTCTTTAAGCACTAAGTGTGAAGTACATTGACACAACCCTTGGTCCAGTTCTCTACATTTGCATGCTCCTGTACAAACAAGTTGTGCTGTCCTACACCTGTATCGCTGACTTCCGCACCCTATTGTGCAGTCACAGAATATTGCCTCCATGCAGTCTGCTGGTATTGGTGGCAGTGACATGAGCTGTGGCACCAGAACTCCGTCCTCTTGTTTCCACCATTGTATTTGGAGGAGGAAATATTGGATTTGTGCAGTGGGCCTGTCTCCAAACTAGTGTCTGGTAATGAGCTCTCTTGAAGAAAAGAGCATCACTTGTTGGGGGTAGAGCTTCTGATGACCGCAAGCGTATGAACAAAATGGCATGTGCATCATCAGTGCTGTGGACCTCTGCCAAGCCATACATCTTACAAATACACTTTTCTGCGCCGTTCACCTTCTCTGAGTCCAGGTTACCCTGTCCAAGGTGTGTTAGAGGCTGATGGTTTTGCTGAAAAACTTTCTATGCAGTCTTCTTACTGTGCCCAGCAATAAAAAAGGTAGCATCACAGCCAGTCAGGGCATGAAAATAGGAGCTGAGTTTCCAGAACAGTGGGTCCATATTGTAGTTTTTCACAAATGGCATGAACAAGAAAGTACTTTGGTTGCTTTGATGTGCCAACTTTCATCCAAAACTGCCTACATGTCATTTTGCACAGTGAGCCAACAAAAGAATAAGCACCTAATGTCCCTGGCTGCAACAACCATATGAGTTCCTGCACGCTATCCTCCTGCTTGGGCTCACCAAGAAAATACACTTGGTCTGCTGCTACAACCCTCCTAGAGCAGGCACACCTGGGCTCTCCTCGCTGCTGGACAGTGTGAGTGAGAGAGTTGGCACAAGTGAAGTTCTCATCGTTGGTGACTTCAACCTAGATTGGCTAGGCTCTAACCTGAAGTCTTATGAGCCACTACTCTCGGGCCTCGCCCTAAATCAGATTATCACCGAGCCAACTAGGCCCTCTCCCCGAGGGGGAAAAGGGTCACTGATAGACTGGATTCTGACAAATAGACCAAACAGGATCACATCCTCGGGCACCCTACCTGATGCCATCTCGGACCATTCATCCACCTTTTGTGCCTGGGGTATCACACAGGTGCAAATACCTGGAAAAGTGATACAAATGAGGGACTTCTCAAAATTTCACTTGCCCGATTTCCTTGCTGACCTCCACTCAATTGACTGGTCCAGGGTCCTCGCCTCCTTTGATCCGGACCAATCGCTGGGTGCTTTCTTAACTAAATACATCCCAGTACAGAACAAAC
Source organism: Neoceratodus forsteri (assembly GCA_016271365.2). Taxonomy (NCBI): domain Eukaryota; kingdom Metazoa; phylum Chordata; order Ceratodontiformes; family Ceratodontidae; genus Neoceratodus; species Neoceratodus forsteri. The sequence goes on from CM028131.1 coordinate 688,171,846, forward strand.
ATGCCCCCCCTCACAAAAAGGAGGGTGCAGGGCACCGTTACCAGATGGCTCCATGCGGGCCTTTTCTCCCTAATGAAACTCAGGGACAAATGTTGGGAAACCTACAAAGCCTCCCACAGCCCTGATGACCTCACCGCCTATAGGCGCCTTAGAAACACCTGCAAAAATGCCATCAGATGCCGTTCCTCTCTACTCTCCTCAGCCAGCAACCCAAGGAGTTTTTGGCAGAACATCAGAAGCGCAGTGGGGGGCTCTGCCAGAGCACAAACCACGGACCTCCTAATAGACGGGGTTAGCTGCAACAATCCTTGCACTATCTCTAATACCTTTAACACAATGTTCTCCCAGCTGCCCCCCCCACTCCCTGCCCCAGCCACTTCCGCACCCCCAAGCGCTCACCCACACGAACCCCTCCCCAACAGCTCCTCTCGACCTGGACTTGAGGCCCGTCCCTCCTTCTTCCTTCAACTAGTATCCACTGCTGAGACAAAGAGGCTGCTTGCCACCCTCCCTCCTCACACTGGTGCAGGACACGATAATCTGGAGCAGAAATTGCTCAGGTTGGGTGCCCATCTCCTTGCCTGGCCCCTAACTCACATCTTTAACTCCTCGTTAACAGCTGGTGTCATCCCGGAACTCTGGAAGGTAGCCAAAATTACCCCTGTCCTCAAACAAGGTAACCCCAAAGACCCCTCTAACTACCGGCCTATTGCCATCCTGTCGGCCGCCTCCAAACTCCTAGAAAATTGTGGCTTCTCAGTTAAGTGTATATCTGCAGGAACACAACCTCCTCTCTCACACCCAACTGGGTTTAGGAAGGGCACAATCTGACCACCGCCCTCGCCCGTGGTTACCTGCAAGATCCAAGACAGCTCACCGACCAGGGCAATCTCACAGGTGCAATCTTGGTGGACCTCTCCAAGGCCTTTGACAGGGTAGACCACTCCCTCCTCAGCTCCACTCTCCTTGACCTTGGACTCTCTAACTCTGCCCATGCCTGGCTCCTCAATTACCTTTCTGGTAGGAGGCAATACACTAATTTCAACCAGACCCATTCACACCTCTCCACTGTCCAATGCGGGGTCCCCCAAGGGTCTGTCCTCGGTCCGACGCTCTTCTCCCTTTTTATTAACAAACTGCCGTCTGTCCCCACCTATGGGCAAATTACCTTATACACTGACGACCTTGTCATCCTAAACAGTGCACGCGACATCGGCACCATCAACGTCCAACTAAACTCTGACTTCAAGCAGATCCAATCCTGGTTGACAGCACACAAGCTCACCACCAACCTCAAGAAAACACATGCCATGCTATTCGGCTCCCTTGGTAGAACAAAACCTGTTCTGCCCCCTTCTAATCCTGAGACGGCTTGCCCCTGCAGAGCAGTTCCAGTCAGCAAGTATCTTGGCGTCTCCTCTGGACCCCCAGCTGGACCTCTCCCAACACATCCAACATCTGTAAGGCCACGACGCAACCCCTGGTCTTCACAGACAGAGAGAGCAAAACTGCCTCGCTCCAGCTGCTCGGGTGGCCCTAGCCAGGGGTGTTCTCCTCCCCTTCCTCTGCTACGGACTCGTGACCTTTGCCCCCATGCCAAAAATAATCCTCTCAAAATGGGACATGACCTTCAACAGCATCTGCCGCTTTGCACTTTCTGCTCCCCCCCTTACACATCGCTGTGACCTCTACATTCGGCTCGAGTGGCTCCCCCCGGAGAAGCACCGTATCTTTGTCATAGGTAACCTCATCGACAACATAGTCAGAACATCCACCCCCACTGCCCTTGCCCTTCCACTCCACCCAAACATCACTACCTACCATCTTAGATCACGGACGGCCCTCTCCCGCCCAGTTCCTAGGACACACTCCCTCACGGGGGATCGGGCCTTCGCCAGCTATGCCCCGAAACTATGGAATTCCTTCCCAGCCGTACACGGGCCACCCCCTCCCACGCTGTATTTAGAACTTCCCTCTGGAACTTCCTGAAGGATTCCTCCACCTGCCATTGCACTTTGTAGCCACTCCCCACACTACGTCGGCACGGTGGGCCATAGCGCTCCTCTGAGACCACTGCACTTTCTTTCTGGTGACCTATTTGCCTGCACTTCCATTGCAAGTTAAATCTGACTCAATTCTCTTGTTTATGTATGGCCTTGCTCATGATTCCCCCAGGCCACCCGTAACCTCCCCCTGGGCTCATATGTTGTTTTGTTTTACTACTGACTGTCATTCCTCTATGTATACTGGTACCTCACTGTATGTAAAAACCACACTAGTTGCCCCATTGTATATAGACACTGTAATTAGTCACTTCACTGTATGTAAAAGTTGTATAAGTTGATGTACCTGTAAAAAATGTCAAGTCTGTAACCCTCCCGGGTCGCACCTGAAAATAGGCACATGGATGTCTAGTGTGACTTACCCGGTAAACAAAAGCAAATAAATAAACCACACTGTCAGCATCACTGTGGACACAGTGCAAAATCATTATTGTGTCTGCTTCTTCCTGATGAGCACACAGCTGATTGCTGTCAACTGTTGCTGTTGAGCACCATACTTCAGCCTCATCCTGAAAGCCACCAGCCAGAATGACGATTTTATCATGTAGTGCTTTTGTCATTAGCTACTCAGATAAAAATATTGCAAGGTCCTCCTTAGTTTCTGGAAGCGTAATGAAATTCATCCAGTTACTTGGAAGAGGCACATATTTGCCTTCCACCACTCTTCAGATGGGTCTTGTATGTCTTGAGCATTTTTGCTGCGTACCACCCTTAATAGATTCTTTGTAGTACCTGTCAAACACAATGTCTATTCTGTGGAAGTCTGCTCCAGTCCTGATTACTGTTTTTACAAGTGTGTCTACAAGGTCTCCAAATGTTTTGGGTCCAGACGGCTTTCCTATGACTTGTACCAAAGCCTGTGCATCTGTCACAAGACAGCTTCTCCCAACAGGGCGAACTGTTGGTGGATAGTGGACATCAGCTGTCAGTACATCACCCAGTAGTGCTTTTATGTCCTTTTTACAGCTGAATGGGTGGAACTGAGCAGACATTTTGCCATCACTGTAGCAGAACAGAGGGTCGCAACCAGAATTCGACCCTGTGTTCTTTTACAGTGATGCGGCAATATCTGGACAGCACTGTCCTCCGTGACAGAGCTCCCCTCCACAGCCCGGTCACCCCCCTCCCCACGGGTGCACTACTTCAGGAGTGAATTTCTGGGAAAACTGCGCATGTGCGAGTATTGCACATGCGCAGTTTTCGTCACCGCCACCATCTTGTGCATGGCACACCATCACAGCTCCGACAGCTGTGCCATTTGCACAGGACCCGCTGCTGCCACCGCTGTATCGAGAGCTGTACTGCCACTTTCTGGAGCAGTTGACGCAGGGGTAGTCGCCTATAATGAGGTGCTATCTGGCCATTGACTCCCTAGACCTGTCCGCATGCGACCCAGAACTTTACCTGAGGTCGCCTGCTGGAGAGCGATCTCAGGGAAATGAAGAAGCTGGCTGGAGATTAGAGCGCCGCTTGAGGAAATCCAGTCTGGGGCTGACAAACTGGTCCTAGTGCGCATTATTGCATATCAGGAGGCAATCAATCAAAAGACAATATTTTTGTCTCGGAAGTTGCTGCTGGGGAAGTCGACCAGCCTCACTCTTCCGGACTGTTGATAGACTTCTCCATCTACTCTGTCTTCAGCCCGGAAGAGTTTCCTCGAATGAGGATTGTGAGGAATTTGCTCGGTTTTTCTCGGATAGGGTGTCTGCGATCCGGCAGGAGGTTTCCTCAGCCAGTAATGTCATTGCTGTCAGTGGTCGCCAGTTGTGTTCTAAGAGCACTCTGTCTAGGTGGGGGGAGTTTAGGCCAGTGGAGGTTCGTGAGGTCATTGAGATAGTGGCCAACTTGAGGTATACCTTTTGTGAACTGGATCCCGTGACAATGCGCTTCTTGATGAGGTGCATTGACACTGTTGGCCCGATGTTTGCCCTGATTGTCCGGTGCTCCCTGAGTCAGGGTGTCTTTCAGATGCCTTGAAGGAGGCTCTGGTGGGACCCCACACAAGAAGCTTCTGGACCGGAGTTAGGGCAAATTACCGTCTATCTCAAGCTTCCATTTCAGGGAAAGATTGTTGGTAGGTGGTATCACTTCAATTGGGGAACATCTCATGACCCACGAGTTGTATGATCCCTTCCAGTCAGCTTTTCGGGCCAGACATAGCACTGAAACTGCATTAGTTCGGGTGCAAAATGACCTCCTCAGGGCTAGAGATCGGGGGGACAGGACAATTCTTGTTCTCCTCGATCTCTCTTCAGCATTTGATACTGTGGACCATAGTGTATTGCTTTTCCGCCTGAGAGAGTTATGCGGACTCACCGGTGTTGTCATCAAATGGTTTGAGTCATTTCTTAGTAACAGGAGGCAGCGGGTTGTGATGGGTAATTTCTCATCTGCACCCTACCTCCTTTCGAGTGGAGTCCCTCAGGGTTCGGTATTGGCCCCTATGCAGTTCGCAGTGTACATGCTGCCCCTGGGGGAGATCATTACGAAGTATGGTTTGAGTTTTCACTGCTATGCTGATGACACTCAACTATACCTTTCCTTTGCCCCAGGAACATCAAATGCAGTGGATGTGATAAATATCTGTCTGGCTGAGATAAATGACTGGATGTCTTCCAGCTGGCTGCGACTGAACCCTAACAAGACTGAGGTACTAGTAGTGGAGTCGAACAGAGTTCGTGATGGGATGGCCTCTGACTCTGTGACTGGCATTGCGCTAGGAGCGGTGTCATTGATGGCCTCCCCATGGGTGCGTAATCTTGGTGTGATCTTTGACAGGAATTTGTCCATGGAGGCTCAAATATCCTCTGTGGTTCGTTCCTGTATTTTTTCATCTGAGAAATATCGCCAGGATTAAGCCCCTTGTTCCGGCTCTGGACCTCCCTACTTTGGTACATGCCTTAGTCACTTCTAGGCTTGACTACTGTAATGCCCTCTATCTCGGGGTCTGGAACTTCTCTTCGCAGACTGCAGCTAGTGCAAACGCTGCTGCCTGGTTTTGACTGGACAAAGTAAGTTCAGTCACATTATCTCGCATTGGTGAATTGCACTGGCTGCCTGTCAGGTGGAGAGTATTGTTCATGTGGGCTTTCTCACCTATAAGACCCTACATGGACAGGGCCCTGGTTACCTTTCTGATCTCCTGGTACCGTCCACCTCTATCCGTGATCTCCGCTCCTCTAATAGTGGCCTCCTCAAAGTCCAGGCGAGATTGAAATCAGCTGGGGATCGATCATTTGGAGTTGCTGCTCCAGCTCTCTGGAACTCGCTGCCGTTGGAAGTGAGAGAGGCCCCTACTATAGAGGCTTTTAAGAGCCGTCTGAAGACCTTTTTATTTATGCAGGCTTTTGGAAATTGAATTTATATGTATGTTATTTTAAGGAAATGTATACGGTATGACATACTGTACAGTTTTGTGCGGCGCCCAGAGCCTGTGGGATTGGGCGTCTTTTTAAATAAAATTGACATTGACATTGACTTTCCAAATCATAGCTCAGCGCAGCCATATCAGCTTGGCCCAGAGTTTGTTTAGACTGCCATTTGTCTGTGCTAATGCCAAAGGGATAGGCATTAACTCATGTTTCAAAGTCTGTTGCAAATTCAGTCCTACCGGCTTCACAGGGTGTGAATAGTCGCTGAAGAATATTGCTGTCTGCCTTCATGGTTGAGGTCTCTGCTTTGACTTCTTTCCCCACCTCATACAACATGGAAGAAGTTGGAGCATTATTTTTAGGTGGTGGATCATGAATGTGTACATGTCCAGGCTCCCCCTCGTGTCATAAGCTGTTTCAGCAAAAAGCTGTCCAATTGCACTTGTCCTAGGCTCTTTGCATTCAACAGTGCATCTTGTATGGCTTCAGTAGCCAGATCTTTTGTTGCAGTATTTTGCAGTGAAGTGGGTGGTTCCTCCCTAAAGAAAACCTTGAACATTTGAAGTGTCCGTAAGAGTGCATCCTCATCTTCATTGTCACGTTGCTTTCCTGCCTTTCTTGACTCGTGAATAAGTTGGTCATCCAAGCCAACATGGAACATGGCTCTGATGTCTGTCTGCTGCAATATGGACTCTCAGATTGTAAGACAAGGCTCATCTGCTGAGGGCTGAGCAAGTCTTGGTGATGCCTACAATTCCATATGCCATCAAGCCACTCTTGGCTCTGATCAGGGTCCACTTGGTTGTGACATGATCCTTGACCACAAAGTTCCCTTGCTGGAACCCCTTGAGCACTTCAGCCGGTAGTTGATGCGTTTCTGCGATGTAGATGGCACTCCACCTTGCATAGTTTGTGTGGTCATATCTCATGAAGAATGGCAGCATACATTTGAAGACGAAGAGATGCAGCTCCCAATTTCCTTCTCTCTGGGCATGGTTGAACATGAGCAGTAAGGCCATAATTTCCATGTACTGCCATCAAAACCTGAAGATCACACTACCTTCACCTTTGCTGGTCACAAATGTAGAGGTGAGATTTTGAAATCTTTGTGAAGTAAGAACTGAAGTAAGAACTAATATGACCTCACCATAAGAATGTGACTGATCGGCTTTGATGATATCCTCTTTGAGCTCTTGATCATGCGCTGCTATAAAGTCCAAGAATTGTGGAAGAAGTAGGCACCACAGTGCTTGAAATGTCTGTTTGTGGGTCTTCATCGCCCTGTCATATGACTTGCCATTCATAGCTTGTTCTGTTGAGTTTGGTCCAGGAACTCCACTTTCAATCCAGGCATCTGCTAGCCCCAAAGCCTGTGTGTACTGTCCTATAACTTTTTGAAAGTTCTTTGAGATATGGAGGCCTCCTAATTGTGGAATAAGCCACGCTCTATACCCTGGTGTGGCCCATTTTAGTTCCATCAGTTTACAGTACAGGGCTTCATCAACAGTTAGAACCACATACTACTGCCCAAGCACTGATGTCACATGTTTGCAGCTCTGTACAACAGTATTGAGGGTGTCTAGCTCATGGGCAGGGGCTTGAATGATTGGCATGTATCCAGTTGTAGATATTTTTGGTTCTGTTGTCATGTGCAATTGGTTGAAATGTGTCCATCTACATCTTGGGTTCTTATTTTGATGTTTAATGATAAAGGCCATATCAGAAGCCCTTGCCTGCACTGCAGCGTTGCAGTTTTCTTCAGATTCAGAGAGACACTCTTTGCAAACGCGGTTCTTGAATACTGGTTTAGCTTTACCATCTCTTAAATTGGCTGGTATGTTTGTGTCAATTGCATCCAGAACATTGAGTGTGCTCTTGTTTGATGGCTTTAGATTAACATCAAATCAGGGGCTCATCCTCTTTGCCAAGCAGCGATTTGGGTTGCTTGGAATGTGTATTTGCCATACAGAGAAGCATCGTTTATGTTGGTATTGTCAGCTGTATAGTAAAAAAACTTCCCAGGAACCAAGCTGGGAAGAATAACAGCACCATTCTCAGCATCCATGGTTTGTAGGGTTTTCTCTGCTAGGGCTGTGTCCACCTTTAGGATTCCTTTGTAACTAAACTAGTGACACCACTGACTACCCTCTTTAACAAATCGTGGGAGGATGGGGTGGTACCTGAGGACTGGAGGAGGGCAGATGTGATTCCCCTTCACAAAAGTGGGAGCAGGGCAGAAGCGGGGAAACTACAGACCAGTTAGTTTAACCTCAGTGATAGGGAAAATGATGGAATCACTTCTGAAGGAAAGAATTGTCGAGTACCTAGAGGCCAGAGGGGCACAGGACCCATGGCAGCATGGATTCACAGCAGGAAGGTCAGGCCAGACAGATCTAATAGATTTCTTTGACTGGGTGACCAAAGTAGTAGATCAGGGAGGGCTGTGGACATGGCCTACCTAGACTTTAGCAAGGCATTTGACTAGTCCCACACAAAGATTAATATACAAGTTAGCCAGCCTTGGAGTGGGTCCCAAGATGATAGCCTGGGTAAGAATTGGCTGAAGAATAGGACACAGAGGGTAATAGTAAATGGAGTCCACTCTGAAGAGGGTTGCTAGTGGGGTGCCAGGAGTTCAGTATGGACGGTCCTCTTCAGTGTCTTTGTAGGCGACATTGCAGAGGGACTGGAAGGAAAAGTATGTCTCTTTGCAGATGACACAAAGATCTGCAACAGAGTTGATGCACAAGGTGGGATGAAAAGGATGAGAAGGGACTTGGCAAGGTTAGAGGAATGGTCAGATGTATGGCAGCTTAGATTTAATGCTAAGAAGTGCAAGGTAATGCACCAGTGGGAAAAAAAACCCAGGGGAAGAGTACACAATGGGGGGTGAGATACTAACAACAACAGAAATGGAAAGGGACCTGGGGGTAGTCATATCAGATGACTTAAAGGTGGGCAAACAATGTGAGAGGACAGTAAGGAGGGCTGGGGTGATACTGGGATGCATTGGGAGAGGCATCACCAGTAGAAAACAGGAAGTTATTATCCCTCTGTACAGACAGCTGGTGAGACCCCATCTGGAGTACTGTGTGCAGTTCTGGAGACCCAATCTCCGCAAGGATATAGACAAGATGGAAGCTGTCCAGAGGAGGGCAACTAAAATGGTGCAGGGTCTGCACCGAAGACATACAAAGAGAGGCTAAAGGAGCTTAATATGTATAGCCTAGAGGAAAGGAGGAGAGGGGGACATGATAGAAATGTTCAAGTACCTCAGGGAATCAATAAAGTCCAAGAGGTAGCATCTTTCAAAAAAAGAGGTATGCAAGAACAAGGGGCACAATTTGAAGATGGGCGGCTCAGAGGTAATGTAAGGAAGTATTTTTTCACAGAGAGGGTTGTGGATGCATGGAACGGCCTTCCAGAGGAGGTTGTGGAGTCAAAAACAGTGGTTGAATTCAAGCATGCATGGGACAGCCATAAGGCAATTCTAGGGGGTGGGCGTAGAAAGAAATAGGCTGCTGGTTAACTAGGATCTGCAGCTTATCCATTAGGTAGGGAAATGGGCAGACTGGGTGGGCCAAGCGGTTCTTATCTGCCGTCAAATTCTATGTTTCTATGTCCATGTTAATGCAGTGGACAGCCTTATGGAAAAGCTGAGCAAGTTTTTGTTTATTATTTCTGTTTATTAGTTTAAGAAACATACATATAAACAATGCTTTGAACACCAAGCATTCAGAATAGAAAGAACATTGAGGATGCCACTCCTTAATATACGCAATATAAAAAAAAAAAAAGATTGGAGCAATACAGATACGACATATAGGAGGAAAGCAAAAGCATGTCACATGCATTACATATAAGAAATAGCCAATGCTGTGTAAAGTGGCCCATGAGTAGCATGGTTCAAATCCAAATGACTAAAGTAATAACTTATTAAAATTCTCCCCGACCACACATAGGGGGAAGGAGAAAGTTTCCATGCCTTCCCACTGTCTGAGAGTACCAATGATAGTACATATCGATTAGAAATAGCCTGAGTACTAAGCAGCTCAAAAAAAAAAAAAGGTATATAAGAGTATAGCAGCTCAAAAACTCACACGTTAGCGGGAACCTCACAAAATGTGTGATGGCAGGCCCCCCAAGTTGAACAGTAATCCAAACTGGTAAAACAGCTGAAAACTATTGCAAAAGGGACCTTACCTGGGGCAGGCCACTTACCCACCACACAATCGCCAAAAAAGGCACAAATAAAAAGTACATATTTTAAGTTCAAGTAAGTTCATCTTTTGAGGATGATTCTTGTGGGCCCGCAAAAGCCGATGGAGTAGAAGCATTCCTCTGGGCCCATTTCAATGTGTCTGCCGGATCCGAAAAAATGAGTACCTTTCAATTATACACAATCCGCGTACGGGCTGGGAACACTATGCCATGTGGGATCTCTGCTTCCCAAAGCATGGCATGAATCCCGTCAAACCTCTTCTTCTTCTTCTGATGAGTTGCATACCTTAAGTCTGGATATAAACACATCATCTGACCGTCCTGGAGTAAAAGCCACTTCCTACATGCCAAGGGCAAAAGAAAATCCCTACTGCCCACGCCATCTGTAATCATTACAATGGCTCGGGGAGCCTCTGGATTATCTGGCCTACCATGGGAGGTCACCCGATATGTCTCTTGAATATGAATCGGGCGACAGGCAATATCTTCTCCCAAGTGTTGAGTCAGCCAGTCTAACAGAAATAAAGAAAGATGATCTCCCTCACTCTTTTCTGGCATTCCAATTAGTCGGATATTTGATGAGCAAGCTTGATTTTCCAGACTTTCAAGCCGAGAACGAAGGTGGACATTTTCCTTAGTTAAGATGGCTGCTGTTCCAAATGCTGCATCAGCACGTTTGCCGGCCTCCACCGAGGAGGTCTGAACAGAAGTAAATGTAGTTTCCAGGACCACCACATGATTTGCAATGGAATCAAACTTAGCTGCCAGCTCAGAGATTGCCTAGATTAAGCAGTTCATTTTAACCCTCAAAGACTGTAGGGCTTCCACTTCGGCCTCCCCTGAAGGATCGAGCGCTTTCTTCTGGTCTGATCTCATAGTGGGAGCTCTCGCAGCAGTTTTAGATTTTGTGCCTTCGAGTTGCACATTATCTTTCCAACTCATTTTGTTCTTAAGAGACTCCTGCAGCCTGCTGAAAGGTTTAAAAGAGCAATTCTCACCAAAAAGTGTATGTTTGATCTTCTGTACTCTATTCAAGCGGTAGACATCCTCTATCTTGATTTCAGCAAGGCTTTTGACTCTGTGCCCCGAAAAAGGTTGATGAGGAAGTTGGTGGATCTCTGGGTTGGAGAAAAGATTGCCAGATGGGTGGAAAACTGGCTGAAGGACAGAACCCAGAGGGTGGTTGTGGGGAGAGAGTTATCTGGTACCAGAGAGGTAACCAGTGGGGGTCCCATAGGGCTCTGTGCTAGGGCCGATGTTGTTCAGTGTCTTCATCAGTGACATTTGGGATGGCATTAAGGGCAAAATGTGCCTATTTGCGGATGACACCAAGCTCTGCGGGAGAATGGACACAGCTGAAGGGATACAGGACCTACTGGAAGATCTGGAAAAGCTGGGGAGATGGTCCAGGATCTGGCAGCTTGGCTTCAATGCCAAGAAATGCAAAGTTATGCATATTGGAGCCAAGAATCCCAGGACAGAGTACTACCTGGGTGGAGTCAGAGTACCAGCATCAGAGGAAGAGAAGGACCTGGGAGTGATGATCACTAATGACCTGAAGCACTCCACGCAGTGCAAGAAAGCAGCAGCAAAGGCAAACAAGATGCTGGGATGCATATCTAGGAGGATCAGTAGTAGGAGAGATGAGGTTATACTGCCCTTGTACATGTCTCTGGTAAGGCCGCATCTAGAGTATGAAGTTCAGTACTGGTGCCCACACCTCAAAGAGGACATTAACCTGCTGGAGAAGGTCTATTGGAGGGCTGAAAAAATGATAGTGGGTCAGCAGGGTAAGGCATATGAGGAGAGGTTAAGGGCACTGAACATGTACTCCCTGGAAGACAGGAGAGAGAGAGAGGGGACATGATTGGGACCTTCAAGTACTTGAAAGGGAGGGAGGTCAGGAAGCACTTCTTCACAGAGAGGGTGGTGGACACTTGCAATACACAGCCAGAAGAGGTCATCTCGTTGAAGACAGTGGGCAGCTTTAAGAGAGGCTGGGATAGGCATATGGGGAAAGTAAGGATCATGGGTATGGAGGATGGGAAGAGTAGGGAGGGAGGGCAGGGACAGTAGGTCGAGCTGTACACCCTGCAATATGAGCAAACTTGCTAGACCAAATGGCGTTCTTCTGCTGGCTTCTTCATATGTTCAATGGGCAGAGCTCTGAATTCAGGCAGCCATCTTACTCAGGCTACACAGCGCCCCCTGAACAAGTTGTTTTGACCTTGTTGCCTGATAGAGGGTGCATCCAAGACCAATATGCTTTGGTGTCCATTTCTTTCCACCACTCACACAATATACAATGTCTTGAGCTACACTAGGCACCTTGAATTTCACCAATTCTTGTTTCTCAAGGTTCTCATCATCAGCATAACCCTCAAGAAGAGACTAGCCTTCATACAGCAGGTGGAGGAACATGTACAGGCTATCTGGAATGCAAGTAGCTGCATCATCCTCGCTGACAATGAAACCTTTGTGGCTAGGGTGTGACAGAGTATTTTCCCAAATTTTCAAAGCAGCATGAACCAGTGACAGAAATATGTCTTCTTGGGGATGGTAAATGGGGATGGCCGTTGTTATCATCTTGGAAAGAATCCATTATTTGTGAGATGGGTACATACAGTATTTATACTTGGCTGAAACTAGGAGTATTTGTCTCTCAGCAGGAGTCTAATCCGGCAATGAAATGAACTGAAATAAATCCCCAATATGAGGTTGAAGTGTTTCCTTGAATGATGATCTACAACTGACTCTCTGATCCGCCCTCACGCCCCAATGTTATGTGACATCTTTATAGGGAGAGTCTGGGGGCTCACTGCATCCACTTGAATGGAGCATCTTTTTCACAGGGGATTTTGCAATTTCAGATCTGGATTTGGTACCAGTTGATGCCAGATTCAGCTAACAAGATTCTTGCTAATTGAACCCTGGCATTATCTGTATCAAAACCCAATTTAAAATGGGAAAATTGCCTTTGAAAAAGGCGTTCCATTCAAGTGAATGGAGCATGGCCTCGTGCTCTTCCTATGAAGATGTCACATAACATCAGACTGCAGGGGTGGATCAGAGAAGTCAGGCAATGGAAAGAGATCATGTGGCCAGCCCCTTGGGAGCAAATTACAGTCTCTTCCCTTGCTGTGGGGGCTACTTGAAAAAATTGGCAAACATGATGGAGGAGCTCCCAGTGAGGTAAGGGTGCTCCCTGTTAATGCTTTTCATCACTAAGAAAGGTGCGCTTTAAGGGATGGTCGCCAGCCTGGAGGAGAAATACCTTGCTAAAAAAATGTTCCAAAGGATTTTATAGTACTTGTGGTTGAACTGACAATCCAAAAGTATTTGTAAACTGATAACACCTTTCTTTGCTATTGAAAAACAACTCAAAAACTGAATTATTTATTCTGTTTATAAAGCATGCTTTTCTATGTCTCAAGGTGCCCCACAACAAAATTCAGGTAAAAGGCAGTTGTAAAATCAGTACATACAGAGTGCATATTAATATAAAATGTTTAATTTTTTCAAATTCAGTTTTGCTTCCCATGATATAGCCCTTTGAGGTAAATCATCTTATTAACAAGTGATCCTAGCGGACAGCGGTGCTTCATTGTACCTCCCGTTTACCATTCTGTTATCCTTTGTAACTATTTGGTTATTTGTATTCATCTCCATTGCATCCTTTGTGTGTAATGAATTTGGGTCTCTTTCAACAGGACCAGGGAAAAAAATCATTGGAGCTTTTAAAAACTCTAACATGCGCTGCAGGCTGTCGAATCTGTCACTGGTGCAGCCCTCCTCTAATTTAGGTATAAGGGATTCTGGGATTTGTAGTGATAGAAAATGTCTGCTTGCAAGTTGGCAGAATCAGTCTGATACAATCTACTAATATATTGCAGTAAACAGTAAGCAAAAACAATATATAGTTTTGCGCACAAAGCTCAGACTGAGACCTGCCCCACACTTGGGTGTGGGGCCCTTAGTGTTGATTGATCCCCTCGAAGTGTGAAAGCGGTGTGGCTAGTATATGTAGCCTAGCAGTTTGTACTCTTTGGGGGTATTTTGCTGTTTTTTTTTTTTTTTTAAGGCAGAAAGCAATAGCATGAATGCCTATTGTTGTCATTAATATTCTTCGTGCAGAATGTCTAGATAATTGTTAAGTTTAGTGTATGAGAGTCGATTGTGATGAGGTCTGCATAGTCACATGGCCAGCATAGTATAGTATAGTACCAGTTGAGACATTTCCTAGTCAGTTACTCCCTCCCAAGGGTTTGCGTAGCCATGATGGTTTGCTTTGGGATTTAGACTTTAGAATGGATGCGTGTGGCTCGAAGCGATTTTCAAAAACCAAATTGGAAATTATCGGTCTTCATGTAACATTTGTGCATCCTGCATTCTCCTTTCCTTCCAGACTGCCTCTCTCTTAAAGTGCCTACTTTATAGTCTAGGTTTGACTGTAGTGGGTGCCTCATACATTGGTCTGTAGTGGAGTGGCTGCTTTAGTTATGGAATGAGTGCATTATTTCCCATGGTCCTTAGTGAGGCTGTGTCACAGGGTGGTAGTCGGGGGGACTTCTCAGGGAACACTCGATGACAGAACACTCCAGACAGTAGTTCAGTTTAAAAGAAAAAAGCTTTACTGCAGGAAAAAATAAGCAAAGGCTTACATTCAGCTTTACACTAGCTGTTTCAGTTCAGTCTCTGCCTGTAGCAAGCCCTCTCAGGTTCTCTCCCTTTATTGGGTGCAAGTGTTGCTTGTTAACACTGCCCCCCTCCCAAGGGACTGACAACAGCCTTAGCATGCAGTGAGGTCTTAAAGGGGCAAATTTAGAGCAAGAGGGGTTTGTTTCAGATCCCCTTCCTGCCCCTGTAGAAACCTGTATCACAGCATCCTTCCCGACCCCTTTGAAAACCCGTGTTGCAGGTTGTGATGGGGTTTACAGGTGTAGAGAGCGTGATAGACCCACACTCCATCACATAAACCCCCCCGGAGCATGCCTGTGGTACTTTTGGTAAGGGCCACCAGAGACCCACCCTCCTAATAGAAAAAAATCTACATTACCATGCTGGGCACTTTACAGGTGGCGCACATTGGACGAAAAAGGCTGTAGCACCAAATACTACCTGGTGACACAGGCATTGGTATCTTGCATAGTATGTAATCAGTTGAGGGGGCATGATAAGAGATGAGGGTAAACCTCTATCCCAAGAGATAGTAGTGTAGGGTGACCACCACCCACTGTACTGCCATACACTCTTTCTCCAGTGAGGCATAGCACTGTTCCCAGGGGAGAAGTTTGAAAGCAGATATAGGATGGGGTAAATCCCATCTTCAAAATCTTGTGAAAACACTGTCCTCTGCCTTACCTCACAGGCATCTGTGTACAAAATAAAAGGGCAGTTGAAATCTAGACATCTTTTGACTGGCCCCTTTGCTGTCCCATAGTTAGGTGACCAAAAGACCATATTTGGGGCGTCCTTCTAGGTCAAGTCAGTCATTGGGGTAGCAAATGTCAAGAATTCCAGAATAAACTGGTGGTAATACCCCGCAAGTCCAAGAAAGTACCTAACCTGCTTCTTAGTAGTTTTAAGAGGCAGTCGGCTATAATAACTAGTCATATGTGGCCATTCTCAACCATATTCCCCATTTTCAATGGTACTGAGAGGCCACAAGCTGACCTACACAGAAGTAGGCCATATATCCCACGTATTTTGTCTCTTGATGTTTTAGATCACAATTCACAGCATTGGCAGTGAGATCTGCCTCCCTGAGTGATTAAAGTGCCACAGCTGCATCCCGTAGGTGGCTGTCCCAGTCAAGGCAAAAAATGTATTTAGTTTTTGTTAACCAGGTAAGTGTACTAGACAAGAAATGCCTATTTTAAGGCATGGCACGGGAGGTTGCAAACATCAGTCGAAATTACATAGTGCTGAAGATGACAATACAATACAAATGTGACGAGTAACAATATCTGGCAGAGCAGGTGTAGTGCAGTAGCATATCCACTTAGGTAAAGAAAACACGAGTACACTGCAAAATACATAATACATCACATGCATTTTTACAAAATGTGGAAGATAAAATACAAATGTGACAAGAGTAAAGAACAGCTAAAACAAGCATGGAGTAAGCAGGCTGGAGCATTACAGCACAAGTAAGGTAAACGTGAGTACATTAGTGATGGCAAAAAGTCAAATTACCAGTATAGAACAGGGCATCAAGTACAGGAACATATATCAGTGGAACCTGAAAACTTGTAAAGTTCTTTCTTGAAACCAGGGTGGGACAGAGAGACCTGAAAAGTTAGGTGGAAGGGAGTTCATACCGTCCATGGGGATGGATTATGCGGTCCATCGTCCTCTGGCATGTGGCCAGGGCTCCATACAGTCCAGGGTACAGCATGGTAAATTGATATAGGCCAATTGGAGTGACAAAGGCTGTTTACTCACAGGACTAAGAAGTTAATGAGATTTGCCAATGCCCTTTGTTCAGGTCCATGGTACTGATGTAGCAGGCTTTCCCCAGTTTGTTCAAAAGTTTGTCTACCCTTGGCATAGGGCATGCTTCGAACTTGGATGCAGCATGATCTTTCAAGAAGTCTATACCAAACTGTGTGGATCCATGTGGTTTGGAACTAGCACAGTATGGCTAGTCCATTCACTCTGGGATTCCATAATGACTCCCAACTCCAACACAGACCGCATTTCCTCCTGTACCATCTCTTGGATTCTTTCTGGTAGTGTGTATGGGTGTTGGCAGATCCGGACACCTGAGTGCATGTCTAAGTGGTGTTGGATCACATGGGTTTATTCTGGCTTCAGGGAGAATACATCTCCAAAATTCTGTTCCAGCCACTGGGTTTCTTGCTTTTGGGTCTGGTTGAACCAATTTTTCACTGAAATGGTGCTCGATTCCTTCCAGATTTGAGGTCCTAAATGCAGGATTCTGTCCTCAGTGTCTTCATCCATCACCTGACTTTTGGCCCTTTTAGGGTCTTCTGGGTCAGTGAGCAATACCCCTCTGGCTTTCCAGGGTTTGGACAAATTAACATGGCAAATAATTTGTTTCTGTTTTTTCTTGTTTGGTTGTAATACTTCGTAATCAACTAATTCTGCTTTTCTGAGGATTTCCTGTGGTGACAGAAAATGGCAGCACCTGGGGACACTGGTGCAGAAGCAACAACAAAGAGCCCCTCAGCAACATAGCGCTGTGCCCAGTAACCAGATCTTTAAAAAAATGCACTGAAAACACAAAATGAATGAAGGTGCTTCATTGAATGACTAGCATGACAGCACCTAGCTTTACCTTAAAGATATATTAATGTTTATTTATACTTCTCTTCCTTTAAAAAGTAGTAGGATAAGTGGGGAGAAAAGATTTATAAGCAGAGGGGCCAAGAGACCAGTGGCTAAACTATAGTTTTTCAATTTGTAACATCGGGATACTGTTGTTTCTGGCCACTTTTTCTGTTGTCTTGTGCTTGGGGTTCTGTTTTGCTGGGGACTGTGTTTGAATTAGAGGGTTTCTTGCAGCTGATTGTTTTTGGAGGAGGAAAGGGGGGGGAGCTCAGGTGAATAGACCGCCCACCCTCCCCCATCCTACCCACCTTGGGCTCATCTAGCTTTATAGGGACACACCTGGAAGGCATTTGGATACTTCCTGTTCAGACACAGAAAAAGGCAGAAACACACAAACAACTAAATGAAGTAGACCTGAAAATTGTGTGATTGAATTGTGAAAATGCTCATTTGATGAACCCTGCCCCAGACCAAATCTATTAAGTACCTGGAACAAGTACTCCCATTCAGTTCTGTCAGAGGCTTTCTCGGCGTCCATGGACAGCACACAGATCTCCCCCCGGACGCTGAGTGCCCCACTGAACTACATTCAGCGTGGTAGGACAGATGCCCCTCTACAAAACCCACCTGGTCCACATGCACCACCTGGGGCAGTATTACCTCCAGATGCCTTGCCAGCACCTTTGCCATAATTTTAATATTGCAATTTAATAATGATATAGACCTATAAGAAGCGCAATCAAGGGGTTCCTTTCCTGATTTTGGTATTAAGTATATATTTGCTTCACTACATGTTTGGACAGACCTCCCTTCCCCCTTGCTTCCTCCATTACTGCTCTGATTGGGTCTGTCAGCACCAGTTGTAGTTTTTTGTAGTATTCTAATGACAGTTGACATCTCACAAATGACATCTCAGAGACTGGCCTCCACTTGCTCATCCCTGCTTTATGCAGATGATCTAATACTTTATCATTGCACGAGATCTTTCTTTGACCTAAACACCACTCTCTCATCTGACTTCCTCCTTATCCAAAGCTGGCTCACGAAAAACAACCTTGTTCTAAATGCTAGCAAAATGTAATCCGTGTTATTTGGCTCTGCCACCAGATTAAGGAATTGCTATGGGAAATTGTCTATTACCTGCGCCGATGGTTCCCCGCTGGAGAATGTTAATTCCTTCAGATATCCTGAAATCACGCTTGATCCCATGTTAGATTTTGACCTTCACATTTCCATCACATGCAGTGCTGCCAACTCTAAAATTGGTATTGCCTATAAAACCAGTTGTGCTATAACCCCTTCTGCCAGAACTGCCATTGCGCAGGGTGTTCTACTCCCCGCCCTTGCCTATGGATGGATGGGAGTGGTGTACAGGCCACCCTCTCAGACTGAGGAGTTAGACAGGGTTCTAGCAGAACAGATCAGAAGGAACTGCGGTAAGGGCAGTATAGTGATTGTGGGGGACTTCAACCTGCTGGGAGTTGATTGGGGTACCCCAGCCACCATAAATAAGAGGGAACAGATACTTCTGGATGCCTTCTAGGACAGCTTCCTACTGCAGATGGTCAATGAACCTACCAGGTTAGGGAACACCCATAACCTTTTGTTGGCGAATGCTGAGTTTGTGAGGGAGCTGAAAGTGGAGGAACCGCTGGCGGGGAGTGACCACCACTCAGTGTGGTTTAAGATAGACATGGGGAAAGAGGGCATAGGATTGGGTACAAGGGTGATAGACTTCGGAAGGGCTGACTTCGGGAGGATGAGGGAAATAGTACAGGGGTATCTGGCCAAGATCAGTCCAGATATGGACACTAATCAGAGGTGGGAGGTCATTAAGCGGGGTATGGAGGAGGCAACCGCAACATCAGAAGCCCATTTCTTCAAGTGGTGTAACAGGGTGTGCTTTGAAACAACTGAGAAGCTGCATGGGATATACTATATTGGACTAGAAATCTGCAACTGATCTCTCTTACTTACATCTGAGGGAAGTTTTCCTTACTTTACAGTCTTACGTTGGTATTGCTTTGTGTTTAATTATTTTCGTTTTTAAATCAGGAAGGGGTTTTTCAAAACTACTTATCTTGTGAGCAACTTCAGAAGGCTTGAAATAACTGCATATTTGATTTTCCTTTGTGGCTAACTGGACTGTCTACTAGTATTCTGTGACAGTTTGCATTAATATAGTTGGAAATAATTTACTGGTAGTAGCTGTGTACTTTGTATAGCAAAGGCTGCAGTTTGTAATTTGATGCCAGACACAGCCTCAGGTGGGGGAAATTGTCTTCACTAGTCAGGGAGACCTTGCATCATAGCCAATTGTTTTGGGTGGAGGAACATTCTAGCATTGATCAATTACTATAAACTACTGGTGTGATCCTGTTTCAGACAGAAGCCCATCTCTTCAAGTGGTGTAACAGGGTGTGCTTTGAAACAACTGAGAAGCTGCATGGGATATTCTATTTTGGACTAGAAATCTGCAACTGATCTCTCTTACTTATATCTGAGGGAGTTTTCCTTATTTTACAGTCTTACATTGGTATTGCTTTGTGTTTAATTATTTTCGTTTTTAAATTAGGAAGGGGGTTTTCAAAGCTACGTATCTTGTGAGCAACTTCAGAAGAGTTGAAATAACTGCATATTTGATTTTCCTTTGTGGCTAACTGGACTGTCTACTAGTATTCTGTAACAGTTTGCATCAAATTACTTTTAATAGTTCACAAATCAGTTACTGGAGGTTAGCTGAATTACTATAAAGGGCAGTACTCACCAGGGTGGTGGAGCAGTGGTGTATTTGATTGTTTTTAACAGTCACCAGTGGTTGTGGACTACCCACCCCCTCCCAGTGGCGTTTTCCTTTATAGCCAAGGTTCTGACATCACTTCCTCAACAGGTCTTGGGGCAGAACTGTCATATTCTTAATAACCCAGCACAGTGCATAAAGGGTAAGAACACACCACACAAAGGAAGAAAAAAAATATATATATTTATATATTTATATATATATTACATATTGTATATTATAAGGTTAGGGACATGTGGGGAGTGGTGCAATGCACTGGCTGTGGGGCAGCAGTTTTCCGGGAGACATTCTGGAAACTGCGTTGCTGTCCTATCTGCAGGCAACTGTCAGCTCTGAGGGAGGAGGTAGCCCACCTCCAGGCTGAACTAGCAAAGACTAAGGAGGCCTCCCCCACCCAAAGAGTACCACTGCCACAGAGGCTGCCAAGTATGAAGAGCAGTTGGACCACAGTGGGTTCTGGGAGGGTACGGGTGGTGGAACAGAGGTGAAGCCTCCTAGTTGTACCTCTACACAAACCATATGCCAGTCTGGCAGAGCACGGTTCCTCTATGATGGCACCCTCAGTGGAGACCAAGAAGAATGCTGAGGACACCCACAATGGAGACTCACAGAAGGGTGGCAAGGGACACCACAGGGACAGGAAACAGCTTCTGATAGGGGACTCAATTGTTAGAGGGGTAGACCTGGGGAAGGAAGAGGAGAGGGAAGTAAGGTGCCTGCCTGGTGCCATGGCTTGGAGGGACAAGAAGGGAATCCTCAGGATTGCAGAAGCAGCATCACAGGAGAGGGAATTAGATATCATTGTCCACCTTGGGACAAATGACCTAGCTAGGCATGGGATCAGTGCAGTGCATGATGAAATTGTGGAGTTGGGGAGAGGCCTCAGACAGGTAGCAATCACAGTTACCTTCTCAGAGGTGCTGCCAGTCCATGGCAGGGGTGAGGCTAGGGTACTACACACCATGCAGTTTAATGAATGGTTGCAAAACTGGTGCAGAGCTCAGGGCTTTGGCTTCATTGGGGACTGGGGGTACACCTGGAGAGATGGTTTATACTGGCACGATGGTCTGCATCTGTCCATGAAGGGAACCAAGATCCTAAGTGACAGGTTTAAATGCTTCCTTGGCAAGCTTTTAAACTAGCCATGGGGGGAGGTGCTAATAAGAGGCAGGACATTTCAAGCCTCCCCCCACAAAACATGACAGGTAGTAAGATAAACACTGAGTTACAGTGCTCAACAGAAGGCAGGACAGGGGTAAATGGAAAAATAGACAAGGGCAAAAAGAGCAGGCATGGGGGAAAAAGGATAAAGCCAGCATTAAATGGAGGGCAATGAGTACCAATGCCCGTAGTCTGGGAAACAAGCTTCCTGAGCTAGTAGCCTTGATGGAAGATGAACACTTAGATATTGTGGCAGTCACAGAAACATGGTACACTGGGAACCATAACTGGGATGTCAACATGCGAAGTACACAGTCTACAGAAGGGACAGGGAGGAAAAGAGGAGGTGGTAGCTCTATACATAAGGGAAGGGTCAAAGCTACAGAACTAAAAAGTAAAGGGGAAGACAAGAGGCACTCTGGGTCACCTTGGAGACAGGGAATGGCATCACAATCCGCAAGGGGTTGTATACAAACCCCATCTCAAGGGAGGAAATGGACAAGAAAATGATAGAGGACATTCTCAGAATGGCTGAAAAGGAAGATACTGTTAATGGGGACCTGATATGCTAGATGTTAACTGGATGACATGTACTGCAGCCACATCAAGAGCAGGGTCGTCTCGATGCCCTGCAGGAGGCAGGCCTTAGACAACTAGTGGTGGAACCCACTGGGAGGAAGCAATACTAGATCTGGTACTCTCAAATGGAGAGAGGATCACAAATTTAGAAGTCAGTAGTCATCTGGGACAAGCGACCACTGCACAGTGTGCTTCACAATAAGCACAACCATGGAGACAAGCCATACAAAAACAAGCATACTGGACTTTAGAAGGGCTGACTTTGGCAAAATGGGTGAATACCTGGGGAATACATTAGCAAATGGCCAAAAAGGAGGGGTGGAAGAACAATGGAGAAAAATCAAAACTGCCATCATAGAGGCAACAAGCCTTTGTTGGGAAAAAGGAAAAGAAAATAAAGCGAGTAAAAACCACTATGGTTCTCAAAAGAGGTGGCAGGGAAGGTTAAGGAGAAAAAGGCTGCATTCAGAAAGTATAAGGCATCACAGAAGGAGCACGACAGGGAACTGTATCAGTTAAAACAGAAAGAAGTGGGGAAGGCAGTCAGAATAGCAAAAGCCCAAACTGAGGAAAAAATAGCCAAGTCAGTTAAGAAGGGGGATAAAACCTTTTATAGGTACATTAGGGAGCATAGAAAGGTTAAGGGAGAGGGGAGGTGGGCAGAAGGAGACCGTGAAAAGGCAGAGATACTGAATGAATACTTTTGCTCAGTATTCACAAAAGAAGATGAGGAGGAGTTACCTAAACCAGACAATAGAAGCACTCTGGGTAGGGGGGTTGACACCAGTCCATTTACAGAAGAAAGAGTCCTGAAAGAACTCCTAAAACTCAATGTGGACAAAGCAATGGGGCCTGATGGGATTCACCCCAGAATCCTAAAAGAACTAAGGGAGGACCTAGGGACACCACTGACCACACTTTAACAAATCATGGGAGGATGGGGTGGTACGGGAGGACTGGAGGAGGGCAGATGTGATTCCTCTTCACAAAAGTGGGAGCAAGGTAGAAGCAGGAAACTACAGACTTGTAAGTTTCACCTCGGTGGTAGGGAAAATGATGGAATCACTTCTGAAAGGAAGAATTGTTGAGTACCTAGAGGCCAGCGGGGCACAGGACCCAAAGCAGCATGGATTTACAGCAGGAAGGTCATGTCAGATGAATCTAATAGATTTCTTTGACTGGGTGACCAAACTAATAGACCAGGGAGGGGCTGTGGATATGGCCTACCTAGACTTTAGCAAGGCATTTGACACAGTCCCGCATAAAAGATTAATAATCAAGTTAGCCAGCTTGGGAGTGGGTCCCAGGGTGGTAGCCTGGGTAGCAAACTGGCTGCACAACAGGACACAGAAGGTAATAGTGAATGAAAACATTCCGAAGAAAGGGGTTACTAGTGGAGTACCTCAGGGCTCAGTACTGGGTCCAGTCCTCTTTACATCTTTATAGGTGACATTGCAGAGGGTCTGGAGGGAAAGGTATGCCTCTTTGCAGATGATACAAAGATCTGTAACAGAGTTGATACACAAGGGGGGGGGTAGAAAGGATGAGAAGGGACTTGGCAAGGTTGGAGGATTGGTCAGACATATGGCAACTTAGATTCAATGCAAAGTTATGCACCTGGGAAACAAAAACCCAGGAGAAGAGTACACAATAGCAGGGGAGGTACTAACAACAACAAAATGGAACGGGACTTGGGGTAGTCATATCAGATGATCTAAAGGTGGGTAAGCAATGTGAGAAGTCAGTAAGGAGAGCCAGCGGGATACTGGGATGCATAGGAAGGGGCATCACAAGTAGAAAAAGGGAAGTGGCTATCCCTCTGTACAGACAATTGGTGAGACCCCATCTGGAGTACTGTGTGCAGTTTTGGAGACCTCGTCTACGCAAGGACATAGACAGGATGGAAGCAGTCCAGAGGAGGGCAACAAAAATGGTGCAGGGTCTGCATCAGATATCGTATGAAGAGAGACTGAGAGAGCTTAATATGTATACCCTTGATGAAAGGAGGGATGGGGGACATGATAGAAATGTTCAAGTACCTCAAGGGAATCAACAAAGTCAGGAGGTAGCATCTTTCAGAAAAAAGAGTGTAAGAACAAGGGACACAATTTAAAGATAGAAGGGGCGGCTCAGGGGTAATGTGAGAAATCTTTTTCATGGAAGAGTGGTGGATGCGGGAACTGCCTTCCTGGGGAGGTTGTTGGGGCTAAAACAGTGGGGGAATTCAAACATGCATGGGACAGACAGAAGGCAATTGTAGTGGGGGGGGTGGCAGGAAGTAGGCTGTTGGTTAACTAGAATCTGCAGCTTCTCCAGTAGGTAGGGAAATGGGCAGACTGGGTGGGCCAAGTGGTCCTTATCTGCCGTCAAAGTCTATGTTTCTATGCACAGGAGTCTAGAGTAAGAGGGCAAGGGCCTAGAAGCTTAGTTGGGTGAGCAAGGGGGTCATGGAGAAAGTAAGAAGGAAAAGAGACACCTTTAGAAGGTACAAAATAACAGGGAGGTGGGAGGACAGAGAGGAATACCTGAAGGAGTCAAGGGAGGTGACAAGGGCAGTCAGGGCAGCCGGGGCATCCTGGGAACTCAGGCTGGCACAGGGCATTAAAGTAGGGGAGAAGGACTTCTTCCAGTACACCAGGGAGAAAAGTAGATGCAAAACCAAATTGTGAGGATTAAAAGGTGGGGGGTTGGCTGGATACCAGAGTGGAACAGGCGGAAGCTATTGAATGAGTACTTCTGCTCAGTATTTACTGAAGAGAATGGGGAACAGTACCGGGGGCTGAGGGGTGGGCATGGGAGGGGAAGAGGTGACAGACAGTGAAATCCCAGTGGGCAGGGTACTGGAGGGATTGAGGGCACTGAGGGTAGACGAGGCGACAGGGCCAGATGGCATACACCACAGGGTGCTAAGGGAGCTAGCAGAAGTCCTGGTAGAACTGGCAGACCTGTTCAGTGCCTCCCTGGACTCTGGGAGTGTACCACAGGACTGGAGGATGGCGCACGTAGTGCCCCTCCACAAGAGTGGCCCCAGGGATGAGCCAGGGACCTACAGACAAGTAAGCCTTACATCCATCATGGGAAAGCTGATGGAGACAATCCTGAAGGAGTGGCTGGTTTCCCTCCTAGAGGCTGATGGGCTGCAGGACAGCAGACAACATGGGTTTGTCTCAGGCAGATCCTGTCAGACCAACCTGGTAGAGTACTATGATTGGGTAACCGAGCAATTAGACAGGGGCCATGCAGTGGATGTCCAGTACCTGGACTTCAGTAAAGCATTTGATTTGGTGCCACATAGGAGGCTAGGTAGTAATCTGGAAGGCACAGGGACCGGGGCGAAGCTGGTGGGATGGGTAGTGAACTGGCTGCAAGAGAAACAGAAGAGTGTGGTGGTGGGAGGGGAGCTCTTGTCCCCCAGGGCAGTGACAAGTGGGGTGCCACCGGGCTTTGTTCTGGGGCCGGTGTTGTTTGGGATCTTCATAGCAGACATCAAGAGCAAAATCGGTCTGTTTGCAGATGACACTAAGATGGGAGCAGTAGTGGATGATTTACAGGAGTGACAGGTGTTGCAGGATGATCTGGTAAGATTGGAGGCCTGGTCAGTCACTTGGCAGCTGGGGTTCTATGCCAAGAAATATAAGGTGTTACATTTCAGAACAAAAAAACCCAAGAAGGAACTCCCAACGGGGGGGGGGTGTCAGCTAGCCAGGACAGAGGAGGAGAAGGATCTGGGGGTGATCATAACGGGAACAATGAACAACTCTGCACAGTGTAGAAAGGCAGCTGCGAAGGCTAACAGGATGCTGGGTTGCATTGCCAGAGGCATATCCTCCAGCAGGGGAGAGGTGATACTGCCGCTGTACAGGTCACTGGTTAGACCACACCTGGAGTACTGCATGCAGTTCTGGTGGCCGTACCTGAAGGACATTAGGTTTCTGGAGATGGTGCAGTGTAGGGCAACAAAAATGATACAGGGGCTGGGGGACTTGTCCTGTGAGAGCAGGCTGAGTGAGTTGAACATGTACTCCCTGGAGGAGAGGAGGGAAAGGGGGGACATGATTGAAACCTTCAGCTACATGAAGGGAATAAATAAGCTGACACAGAGGGGCTTTTCCAGTTAAGGAGAGGGAGGGATACCCGAAGTCACAAGCTGAGATTGGAAGGGGGGAAAGGTTCAGGAGGGAAATGAGGAGACACTTTTTTATGGAGAGGGTAGTGTCATGGTGGAATGCATTACCAGAGGAAGTGGTAGCCTGTAATACAGTGGGCTGCTTCAGAAGGGGATGGGGCAGGGTAAGGAGGAGGGTCACAGGAAGGGGGGGGGCAGCTGCAGTATAAGGGCTGCTGGCTGCACAATTGAGCAGACTCGATAGACCGAAAGGCCTTTATCTGCTGGCAAGTTCGTATGTTCGTATGGCTCTGTAACTTACGCTGGAGCCACTAAAACCAGCCTTCTCAAATGGGATGCCTCTTATAACAGCATTTGCCGCTATGCCTTAGCATTTCCTCACCTCACTCACCACTGTAAGCTTTTTAGTGACCTTAACTGGCCCTTTCCTTCTGCCCACCGATCTCTATCCCTTGGCTCTCTAATAGATGGTATAATTCATTCTGGTGTTCCCTCCTCTCTTGCTAAAATGTTGACACAAACTAACCCACTAAAATTTGCATATTTTTTTTATTTTTTATTTTAGTCTTTGGTAACCAGGTAAGGCCCACTAAGCACACGTCCCTGTTTTCAGGGGCGACCTGGGAGCACTGGGCAGTTAAGTGACTTGCTCAGAGTCACACAGTATGCAAGTGGAGGTTATGAGAATCAAACCCAGGTCTGGTCTGCTGGACGTATTAAGCTTGTTCACACCTCGTTCCTCTAACCTCTAGGCTATACTGCCACCCCAAACAGGAGAGACACAAGCTTGTTTACAGCTGTGACCTGGGAGCACAAGTAAGTTAAGTAACTTGCTCAGGGTCACACAGTATGCAAGTGGGGCTGTGGGATTCAAACCCAGGTTTGCAGCTCAGAGCCTTAAACCATTGCGCTATACTGCCTCCTCTCTCTGTGTTGTTTTTACAATGTATGCTACCCTTATCTACCTTGTATTATTTCTATTATGTTTTGACTAATGCTATGAGCTGCACTGCTTGTCCTGTATAATATTGTATCTGTATTTTGACTGTCTCACTTGTAGTCTCCTGGGTCATGCTTGAAAATAGGCATTTCTGCGTGAAGTGCACTTACCCGGTTATCAAAAACAAATAAATTCTGCCACTAGGCCATCTAGGCCTCCTGCCTTATCCCTCTTCAGCCCCCCATGACCCGCCTCACCTCCTGTGTTGTCACTTCCGCCCCAGAACTTCCCTTTGCTGGTCTGTAAGGGCTGTGACATCTATATCATTTAGGAAGGTGGCAGCCTGCTCCTCCTTGCCCTTACACTCTGCCTTATATAACTTCTGGTAGAATTCCTTGAAGCTATGTCTTATCAGCGGCCTCTCATGCACTATATTACTGTATTCATCCCTAATTGCTGTGATGTGACCAAGAAGCCTTCCTACCTTTTATTAGTCTTGTCAGTAGTGGACCTGGCTTATTACCCCATAAATAGAATCTGACTTGCAAACAACAGTTTTACTTTGGCCTCCCCGTTAGTAGCAGGTTCAGCGCCTCTCTGGCCACCATCAGTGGCCCCCCCACATTTTTTGCCACTCTTTGTTCTAGTGCTTTTATTCTCTCTTCCATTCTTAACTGTTTTTCCCTTTTATCCTTTTTTTTACCCGTGCTACGTAACTAATTATTGCTCCCCTCATGAAGGCTTTCCCTGCTTCCCAGTACACGACTTTGGAGTTCACCGTGCCTATATTAACACTAGCATAGAGTTCCCACTGAGTTTTCAAGTATGTTCGGAAGTCCCCTTTGGCTAATAGGTAGGAAGGGAACCACCAACTAGGCCTCTCCCCCTCTTCTCTCCTCCCTTGAAGCACAAGATGGACCATTGCATGGTCCAAGGTGTGTATGGGATTATGATTCATCCCCAGTATTCTTCTGAAAACATTTCTGGTCACGTAGATATAATCTAACCGTGACCAAGATTTATGTGGGTTGGAGTAACATGTGTACTCCTTCGCCCCCAGGTTGGCTGTCCTCCAGCTATCCACCGGATTCAACTCTTGACATCCCCATTTGCCAGGTCTCTGTATTCCTGTCATTCCTTACTCTGGCCCCCGAGTAGTCTACATAGACACTGTTGGCTGTTAAGGGCCACCAGGCCCATCCAGTCTGCCCGTTTCTCCTACCTGACGAAACAGCCAGTGACCCTATCTGGTCATTGGCTTAGCTTTTTCTTCCTATTTCTAATAGTCCTTTATTCTTGCGCCATGCATGTTTGAAGCCTGTCACTGTACGGGCGGCCACCACTTCCTGGGGCAGGCTATTGTATGCATCCACCACCCTTTCCATAACAAAGACCTTTCTGATATTTCCCCTTATGTGGCCACCCATCAGTCTCATGTCATGTCCTTTTGTTCTGGCATTACTTTTAAACTGGAATATGTTGTCCTCTTTTACCTTGTTCATGCCCTTGAGGTATTTGAACGTTGTTATCATGTCACCTCTCTCCCTCCTTTGCTCTAGCATGTACAAATTGAGGTCTCTGACTCTTTCCTTGCAAGGCTTGTGATGTAGATCCTTCACCATTTTGGTCACCTTCCTCTGCACCATCTCTATTTTGTTAATGTCCTTATGAAGGTGTGGCATCCAGAACTGGACACAGTACTCAAGGTGAGGCCTCACCAGGGTCTTGTGCAGTGGAACTATTACCTCCCTCCTTCAGCTTGTGATTCCTCTTCCATTACACCCCAACATCCCAGTGGCCTTCCCCACCACCTTGGCTATGTGCCTTTTGGCCTTTTGGCCTTCAGGTCATCTGCAATTATGACCCCCAAGTTCCTCTCCTCCTTAATAGCTGCCAACAGTTCTCCCCCCAACCTGTAGCTTGCTTCAGGGTTCCTGCTCCCCACGTGCATGATTTTGCACTTCTTTGCATTAAACCTTAGTTGCCGTGCCTCTGACCATCTCTCCAACCATTCCACGTCCTTTCTCATCCTTTCCACCCCCTCTGGGGTATCCACCCTGTTGCAGATCTTTGTGTCTTCTGCAAACAGGCAAACCTTTCCTTTCACCCCATCTGCAATGTCACTGATGAAGACATTGAAGACATTGAAGAGGACTGGCCCTGAACTGACCCTTGAGGTACCCCACTGGTCACCTCCTTTTCCTCTGATTGGGTTCCATTACCACGACCCTCTGTTTTCTGTCTCTTAACCAGTTTCCAATCCAGTTCACCACCTTGTGCCCCATCCCCAGGCTACCTAGGTCATTGACTAGTCTCCAATGTGGGATGGTATCAAAGGCTTTCCTGAAATCTAGGTAGGCAATATCTACTGCCTCCCCCCCCACCCCGGTCTACTGCCTTTGTCACCCAGTCAAAGACATCTATTAAATAAGTTTGACAGGACCATTCTGCGGTGAACCCATGTTGCCTGGGATCCAACACCCCATGGCTTCTAGGTGCTCCACTAATCTAGTTTAGAGTCCATTACACAATTCAAGTCTCCTCCCAATATAAGGTTGAGAAATTGCTCCTTATGTATAACATCTAACATTTGTTGATATAAATCTGGCTCAAAGATGGCCGGGGCATATACACTGCCATATATTATTTTTTTTACCATATAATTCCCTTTCCACAAAAACATATCTACTCTCTCTAGTGTCTTTGACCATCCTACTAACTTTCAGAGAAAAATTTCTGTGTAGCAGTACTGCCACCCCTCTTTTGTGAGATGAGTAGGAGGCCGCATGACAGGCTCTCACCCATCCTCGTTCTAACTTTGCATGTTTCATTGGTGTAAAGTGTGTTTCCTACAGCAGTACCACATGTGCCTGCCTACGTTTCAGGGCCACTAGAATTTTTGTTTATTTTACTGGGGAGGCAAATCCTTGTACGTTCCAGGAGATAATGTAAATCTTATTTCGGCTATCCATATAGGAGGTTTAACAGTTTCATATATATATATATACATACATATATACACCTCTCTAGCCCAAGTCCTTCTCTCTGTCAGTTATGTCTTTCACTTTTAGACACTATTCATTGTGCTGTAACATATTAACATGAACATGAAAATTAACATCAAACAGAGCAACAAATAACCACAGATAAACCTTTAGCATGGCTCTCAAACATTTTTTGTGAACAGTTTCCCTAGCTCCCCCCATGTAATTCATTTATTCCTATTCCTATCTAAATTCATGTCAGTATTAACTCCGTTTGTCCTTTATTCCTTATGCACATGCCCCCGTCCCACCTTTATTCTGTTCTGTTTCCTTTTACACAGTTACAGACCTCATTGCTATCTTTTTGTTGTTAGCCCCTTCTCTTTGGTCAAGATTTCACCACATTTACGGTGTGTGCCCTCAGATTTCATCGCTGCATGATGTCCTGTCTCCTCCCTGGCTAATCTCCTTGTGCCCCAACTCTTCCTCGTTGTGGCTGCCAGCTGTGCCCCATTTCCCCCTGTTTTTTGCCACTTTTTTTATACTCACCCCCCCCCCAGTGTCTCCAAACATTTTCCACAGCTACTATGGATCCCTCCCTCCATCTCCGTGTTGTTGCACTCGTACCTCCCTTCTGCACTTATCCTTCAGTCGTATATCCTACTGCCAGATCACACATTTCTCCACACCCATATCCTAGGCCCCTAGTCCTTGCATTACATTAATTAAGGTGTCCTCCTACTGCCTCCACAGCCTCTGTTCATATTCGCCACCCACTGTTTACCAGTCTCAGTTATACCACCTCCACACTCCCCCGCCATTCTCGTCCGACTGTGTTCCACCTAAACCCTCAGCCCCCTCCCTGAACCAGTCACCACCAATACCCCTGTCTAAAGGCCTCCTCCTCTTTCCATGTGGTCAGCCTGGCTCAGGCCCTAGTGAGTGGGAGAGACACTTTCCCTACAGGCTGTCCTGACAGTGGTTCTGGGAATGAGCGGGTCCAAGATACCAGCTAACCTACCTGGACTGCCCCGGTGATCAATTTGATTACCCGCCACTTTTAATCGCTAATTCCTTGTGAACATCATCCTCCAGTTAGAGAGCTCGGAGCCGCCCTCCCCAAACTGCATGTCTCTGCTATAACTCCCTCACCCCAAACTGATGGTATCCCCGGCCCTGATTGGCTATTCACGGCCACCATGTCCTGCACTTGAAGCTCTCTTTTTCAGGCCCATGACTCCAGGTATCGGGGCAGGGAATGGGAGAGGGACTGCACCAACCACAGAAACTGCATGTGGTTCCCTCTCTTCCTCTACCTCCGATTACCTGCCAGTGTCCCGATCCCTTCACTCCATTGTGGGCCCCGGATGTCTCCATCGGTATACCTGCCAGGTCGCTCATAGCATCCACCATCTTCCCTGTCCTCCATCATTGCAGGTGGTATCCAGGAGAAAACCAGCAGCGGGTTCGAGCAAACAGTGTGGCAGGTCCCATATCACAGTCAAGTTCATCTTGCATGGGGGGGAAGGGGAGCAGTCTACTCCATGGCAGTTCCATTGTGCACCTTCATTACTGTATCACACTGGTCCTCCTCGTCTAGTGCAGGCCACAGACACCAGTTTTGCATATTCCTCCAGCCTGCTGGGATATCCAGTCCGCACTGCCATATCCACGCAATGTTTGTTGGTTCCCCCTTACCATGTTACACTACACAACTACGCTATTACAATAAACACATTTCAGTCAATTTCAGTAGCTATACCAATACTGCAGCAATCCATGATGTAGGTTTCTCGGCTGACTAGTCACAGAGTTCCACTGGATTTCCAGTTGTGACGGGTAAAAGATCCCCAGGTTCCACCTGTCCACAAGACACCAGCGACGAATAACTTAAGAGAAGGTAAGTCTTTTATCCGATAACAGATGTAGCCCTGTTGTTCATTTCTTGTTTATCTTGTCCCATTCACCAATAAACCGTCTGTTTTCCCACATCCCAAAACGACAGCGTGGCATCCTCTTGTCTTAATTTCATGGTCGCCGAGTACACAAAGAAAAATTCTGTCTTATGTTCTCACAACATGTCCATTAAGTGATTAAACTGATGTCTTCGTTTTTGCAGCCGCACTGAAAAGTCCTGATGAATCGTTAACCTGGTCCCCTCAAACTTCAGCTCCTTGAGTGCCCTGTAGGCTGTGAGAATAGCCTGCCTGTTGCCAAAATGGTGCAGACGAAATATGGTCTGGCAGGTTGGCTGATCTGCTGGCAGTCGTGGTGCCAGGGCCCTATGTGCCCTCTCTGTTTTCACTCTTCCATGCTTTGGGGTCATCCCCAACAACTCCGGCAGTGTTGTCTCGCAAAACTCCGACATGCTTGGTCCCTCTAGACCCTCTGGCAGTCCTCTGAACCTAAGGTTGCTCCTCCTGTTATAATTCTCCTAATAGTCCACAGTATCTCTCAGCTCCTCTAGTTCTTGCTCCATCTTTGCCAACTTGTCTGGTAGCTGCCTCATGGCATCCTCTACCTGCCACACTCATTGTTCCACTTCTCTGAGTCTTTTAGATTGTTGTGCACATTGCGAGGCTATTTGCACCAGTTTGTCTTGCAGTATAGCTACTTTAGGATTTAATCCTGCCAACACTTGTTCTGTGACAGTCTGGCCCAAAGCTCCTATCTTCACTGCTGACAATGATATTTGGCCTGTCCCTGCAGCAAGTACCATCTCTGCCTGGGCACCTTTCTTGGTATATTTAGCCACTTGCTGTGCAGATTTTGCAGTCAGCAGTAGCAAATATTACTCCATGGTACTTCCAATGCTGATCTGTGAGTTTTTCTCTCTCTCTTAGTTATATAAAACTTCAAAAAATTTAAGCTTTTACTGTGGGATGGATCTCTGGTAAGACACGTCCTATCGGCTTAGCTGCTCATTAGTGCTTCCTCCCCTGGGTCAGTACTGTTTAATATCTTCATTAGTGACATTGCTGAGGGGCTGGAGGGGAAGATATGCCTCTTTGCAGATGGCACTAAGATCTGCAATAGGGCAGACACTCCAGGAGGGGTGGAAAAAATGAAGAATGACCTAGTTAAACTGGAGGAATGGTCCAGAGTGTGGCAACTAAGATTCAGTGCGAAGAAGTGCAAAATCATGCACTTGGGGTGCAGGAACCCAAGGGAGGATTACATAATGGGTGGGAAGTTATGAACAGCTATCAAACAGGAAAGGGATCTGGTGGTGATCATATCTAACAACCTAAAGGTGGCCAAACAATGTGTTAAGGTGGTAGGGAGAGCAAATAGGATGTTGGGATGCATAGGGAGAGGTATCACTAGCAGAAGAAAAGAGGTGATGATGCCACTATACAAATCATTGGTGAGAACTTATTTGGCGTACTTTGTCCGGTTCTGGAGG
Organism: Neoceratodus forsteri; assembly: GCA_016271365.2. Lineage (NCBI taxonomy): Eukaryota > Metazoa > Chordata > Ceratodontiformes > Ceratodontidae > Neoceratodus > Neoceratodus forsteri. The sequence continues at coordinate 688,204,790 of CM028131.1, forward strand.
CTGCATCTCCGAAAGGACATAGACAGGGTAGAGGCAGTTCAAAGAAGGGCAACAAAAATGGTGCAGCACCTGCATACGAAGAGAGACTGGAGGACCTCAATATGTTTACCCTGGAGGAGAGGAGGGAGAGGGGAGACACGATACAGACCTTCAAGTACTCAAAGAGAATAAATAGAATACAGGAGGGCAGCATCTTTCAGAAACAAAGATGCTCTAAAACAAGAGGGCATGACATGAGACTAGAGGGGGTGTCAACTAAGGGGCAACGTGAGAAAGTACTTCTTCACAGAAATGGTGGTAGAGGCATGGAACAGCCTCCCAGCAGAGGTGGTGGGAGCAAAGTAGGTGAGGAAATTCATAACTGCATGGGATAGACATAGGGGGACCCTAGCAATTCAAAAGAGGAGTTAAAACCAGAGATAAAGTAGGATCTCTGGCAGTTTTAATAGGTAGGGAAAAAGGGCAGACTGGATGGGCCTATCACTCCTTATCTGCCGTCAGATTCTGTTTCTATGTTTATTAAAGTGCTAGCAAAGTGTCCACAGACATGACAAAAAGTGCCAGAAAAAGTGCAGCTGTGTCCAGGGATTTAGGCTTAGAGCACATGTGTGTGACTTGGAGAGATTTACAAAGCACAAACAAATTGGAAATGATATGTCTTCTTGTATCGTTTGGTATCCTACGCACTACTTTTCTTCCAAATTGGCTCTCTGTTATGCTGCATCCTACTGAAATGCGTGCCATGTATAGTATGATAGCTTGGCAGAAGACACCAGGAGAAAGGACTGCTGTGTGACTGAACTTCTCTGCTGGGACTATATTGCCCTCCTTCCCTCCCCTCCACCCAAAGCTAGTTCTATTTTTATAGGCACAGGATTTGACTGACAACAGGAACTTCTGTTTGGGAGCAGGAAGTGAGTGACCACAGAACCACCAAAGACCCACCATCCTAGAAGGGCAAGAGTAGCTCTCCGGCCCCCTCTAGCTGCTGGAGGTCTGCCTCTGAGCAAGTAACTGGTCTACTGAGAAATATAGGATATTCTTGTCTCAGAACAGGACAAGCAGGAGCTTAAGGGCACACAGGCAGAAAGTAAGGAGAGAGAAAAAAAAACAGAGGAAAGAGTAAGATTGCAAACAGTTAAGGGGCCAGAAATAAGACATGATTGGAGTGGTGCAGTGCAGTGGCTGTGGGACAGCAGTCTTCCGGGAGGACGTTCTGGAGGATGCGGTGTTGTCCCATCTGCAAGCACCTCTCTGGGCTGAGGAGGAGGTTGCTCATCTACAGGCTGAGTTGGCAGGATTGTGGGACCTCCTCTTCCATCCAGGGACCACCAGTGCCTCTGCCGTTGCCTCAGAGGTTGCCAAGAAAGAGGAGCGGTTGGACCACAGTGGGCTCAGGGAGGGTGAGGGTGGTGGAACAGAGGCGCATCCCTCCAGTTGTACCTCTCCACAATTCCTATGCCATTCTGGCAAAGTGTGGTTCCTCTATGGAGGCACCCGCGGTGGAGACCAAGGAGGATGCTGGGAACCTCCACAAAGGAGACCCACAGGAGGGTGTCAGGGACCCTGCAGGGAAGGAAACAACTCCTGGTGGGGACTCCATTGTTAGGAAGGTAGAACTGGGGAGGAAGGGAGAGGGAGAGGGTGCCTGCCTGGCGCCATGGCTTGGAGGGACAGGGAGCGAATCCTCAGGATTGCTGGAGCAGCTGCACAGGGGAGGGAGCTGGATGTCATTGTCCACCTAGGGACAAATGACCTGGCTAAGAGAGGGATTAGAGAAGTGCAGGAAGAGTTTATGAAATTGGGGAAGGGCCTTAGTCAAGTAGCACGCACGGTAACCTTCTCGGAGGTGCTGCCCATCTATGGCATAGGAGAGGCTAGAGTGTTCCGCACCATGGAATTCAATCAGTGGTTGAAAAACTGGTGTGGAGCTCAGGGATTTGGCTTCATTGGGGACTGGGGGTCCACCTGGAGTGATGCAAGCCTATATTGGCATGATGGGCTGCATCTGTCCGGGAGGGGAACCAGGATCCTAGGTGATGGGTTTAAATGCTTCATTGGCAAGCTTTTAAACTAGCCAAGGGGGGAGGCACTGGAAAGGAGCAGGGAAATCCTAGTCCCACCCCAAATAATCACGGTAGTAAGTGCGGCAAACACCAACATAGAGGTGTCAATAGGGAGAAGAGCAGGGGTAAATGGAGAAAGTGACAAAGGCAAGAAGGACAGGGATGGGGCAAAAGGGAGTAAGGCCATCAGGAAGTGGAGGGTAATGAGTACCAATGCCCGTAGTCTGGGCAACAAGCTCCCTGAGCTGGTGGCCTTGATGGAAGAGGGATGCCTGGATAGCATAGCAGTCACAGAAACATGGTACACAGAGAACCATGACTGGGATGTTAACATACCAGGGTACATAACCTACAGGAGAGACAGGCAGGGGAGAATAGGGGGAGGAGTAGCTCTCTATGTAAAGGAAGGGATAAAAGCAACTGAACAAAAGAGTAAACAGGGAGGAGAGGAGGCACTGTGGGTCACCTTGGAGACTGGAAAGGGCACCACAATCTGCACAGGGGTTGTGTACAGACCCCCATGTCAGGGGGAGGGAATGGACAAGGATATGATAGAAGGCATTCTTAGAATGGCAGAGAAAGGGGAGATACTGTTGATGGGAGACCTGAATATGCCAGATGTTAACTGGAGCACATTTGGTGCAGCCACATCCAAAACAGGGCCATTCTTGATGCCCTACAGGTGGCAGGCATTAGACAGCTAGTTTCAGAACCCACTCGTGAGGGAGCAATCTTAGACCTCGTACTCTCAAACGGGGGCAGTGAGAGGATCTCTGATCTAGAAGTGGGTTGCTGTCTGGGGACAAGTGACCATCAAACAGTGTGGTTCACATTAAACTCAGCTACAGAGTTAAGCCATACAAAAGTGAGGGTACTAGACTTTAGGAGGGCTGACTTTGGCAAGATGGAAGAGTGCCTCAGAAAAGCACTAGCAAACAGGCTAGAAGGAGGTGTGGAGCAACAATGGGGAATCATCAAAACTGCCATCACAGAGGCAACAAGCCTTGCGTGAAGCAAATAAGCAAATCAAAATGAAAGAAAAAAACACTATGGTTCTCAAAAGAGGTGGCTGAAAGTCAGGAAGAAAAGATAGCATTCCGGAAGTATAAGAAACACAGAAGGAGCAGGACAGAGCTGTACACCAGTTAAGGCAGAAGGAAGCAGGGAGGAAGTCAGAATAGAAAGGCCTAAACTGAGAAAAGATCGCCAACTCAGTTAAGAGGGATAAAACCTTTTATAGGTACATCATCGAGCGTAGAAAGACAAAGGGAGGGATAGTGAGGCTGAATAGAATGAACGGTGGGTGGGCAGAGGGGGACAGTGAAAAAGCAGGGATACTGAACGAATATTTCTGCTCAGTATTCACAAAAGAGGAGGGGGAAGTGCCTAATCCAATTAACAGAAGCACCTTTGATAGGGGGGGTCAATCCCAGTTCTTTTACAGAAGAAAGGTTTCTGCAAGAACTCCTAAAACTGAAGGTGGACAAAGCAATGGGTCCTGATGGAATTCACCCAGAATTCTAAAAGAATTAAGGGAGGAACTAGTGGAACCACTGGCTACTCTTTTTAATAAATCATGGGAGGATGGTGTGGTACCCGAGGACTGGAGGAAGGCGGATGTGATTCCCCTTCACAAAAGTGGGACCAAGACAGAGGCAGGAAACTACAGACCTGTCAGTCTGACCTCTGTGGTAGGGAAAGTGATGGAGTCACTTCTGAAGGAAAGAATAGTTGAGTACCTAGAGCCAGTGGAGCACAGGACCCAAGGCAGCATGGGTTCACAGCGGAAGGTCATGTCAGGCAGATCTAATAGATTTCTTTGACTGGGTGACAAGTAGTAGACCAGGGAGGGGCTGTGGACATGGCCTACCTAGACTTTAGCAAGGCATTTGACACAGTCCCACACAAAAGATTAATAGTCAAATTAACCAGCAGTCAAATTAACCAGCCTGGGAGTGGGTCCCAGGGTGGTAGCCTGGGTAAAACATTGGCTGCACAACAGGACACAGAAGGTAATTGTAAATGGAGTCCACTCTGAAGAAAGAGGGGTTACTAGTGGGGTGCCAGAGGGTTCAGTATTGGGTCCAGTCCTTTAATGTCTTCATCAGTGACATTGCAGAGGGACTGGAAGGAAAAGTATGCCTTTTGCAGATGACACAAAGATCTGCAACAGGGTTGATACACAAGGAGCGTGGAAAGGATGAAAAGGGACTTGGCAAGGTTGGAGGAATGGTCAGAGTATGGCAGCTAGGATTCAGTGCAAAGAAGTGCCGAATAATGCACCTGGAAACAAGAACCAGGGAAGAATACACAATGGGTGGGGAGGTAGTAACAACAACAAAAAGAAAGGGACCTGGGGTAATCATATCAGATGACTTTAAGGTTAGCAATCAATGTGAGAAGGCAGTAGGGAGGGCTGGGGTATACTGGGATGTATAGGGAGGCATCAGCAGCAGAAAACAGAAATTGTTATCCTCTGTACAGACAGTTGGTGAGACCCCATCTGAGTACTGTGTCCAGTTCTGGAGACCTCATCTCCGCAAGGACATAGACAGGATAGAGGTAGTCAGAGGAGGGCAACTAAAATGGTGCAGGGTCTGCAAGAGAAGCCGTATGAGGAGAGACTAAAGGAGCTTAATATGTATACCCTTGAGGAAAGAAGGAGAGGGGGACATGATAGAAACTTTAAGTACCTCAGTGGAATCAACAAAGTCCAAGAGTAGCATCTTTCAGAAAGAGACTTGCAAGAACAAGGGACACAATTTAAAGATAGAAGGAGGGCGGTTCAGGGGCAATGTGAGAAGTATTATTTCACAGAGGGGTAGTGGATGCATGGAACAGCCTTCCTGAGAGGTTGTGGGGTCTAAAACTGTGGGAGATTTCAAGAATGCATGGGACAGACATAAGGCAATTCTTGTGGGGGGTAGGAAGAAATAGGCTGTTGGTTAACTAGGATCTGCGGCCTATCCTGTAGGTAGGGAAATGGGCAGACTAGATGGGCCTAGCAGTCCTTATCTGCTGTCAAAGTCTATGTTTCCATGTTTCTATTCTGTAGTGGACCGGCTGCTTCAGTGATGGAATGATTGCACTGTGCTGAATTGCAGTGGTCCTCTCTGGGACTGGCAGTGATTACACAAGCTGGTTCTGTTTGCTGTGCCCCTAATTTGGGCTGCCGCTGATCAAATAAGTTGACAGTACAGTCCTGCAGTATATTCTAGCTGATATGTCATGTCTCATTTCCACGTGTGTCCTGCTTCTGCATTGGGCAACTTGAGGGCTCTCACTCCCAATAGTACTTTGATTATCTTTTAAGACCTCACACCACCACTTGACTTGGTTCTAAGTTGTATTATGGATCGAGGGGGCACTCCCAACCAATCGGAGTGCTTCTTTCCTCTATGTGCTTGAGACACTGTTATTCTGTGAAGAGTATAGAAACATAGACTTTGACGGCAGTTAAGGACCACTTGGCCCACCCAGTCTGCCCATTTCCCTACCTATTGGATAAGCTGCAGATTCTAGTTAACCAGCAGCCTACTTCCTGCAACTCCCCACTATAATTGCCTTATGTCTGTCCCATGCATGTTTGAATTCCCCCACTGTTTTAGACCCTTCAACCTCTCCAAGAAGGCGGTTCCATGCGTCCACCACTCTCTCCGTGAAAAAAATGTCCTCACATTACCCCTGAGCCATCCCCCCTCTGTCTTTAAATTGTACCCCCTTGTTCTTACGCATCTCTTTTTCTGAAATATGCTACCCTCCTGGACTTTGTTGATTCCCTTGAGGTACTTAAAAGTTTCTATCATGTCCCCGTCCCTCCTTACATCAAGGGTATACATATTAAGCTCTCTTAGTCTCTCTTCATATGGTTTCTGATGCAGACCCTGCACCATTTTAGTTGCCCTCCTCTGGACTACTTCCATCCTGTCTACGTCCTTACGTAGATGAGGTCTCCAAAACTGCACACAGTACTCCAGATGGGGTCTCACCAACTGTCTGTACAGAGGGATAACCACTTCCCTTTTTCTACTTGTGATGCCCCTCCCTATGCATCCCAGTATCCCCCGGCTCTCCTTACTGACTTCTCACATTGCTTACCCACCTTTAGGTCATCTGATATGACTACCCCCAAGTCCCTTCCCACTATTGTTGTTATTAGTACCTCTCCTGCTATTGTGTACTCTTCTCCTGGGTTTTTATTTCCCAGGTGCATTACTTTGCACTTCTTTGCTTTGAATCTAAGTTGCCATATGTCTGACCATTCTTCCAACCTTGCCAAGTCCCTTCTCATCCTTTCTACCCCCTTGTGTATCAACTCTGTTAGAGATCTTTGTGTCATCTGCAAAGAGGCATACCTTTCCTTCCAGACCCTCTGCAGTGTCACCTATAAAGACGTTAAAGGGACTGGACCCAGTATTGAGCCCTGAGTACTCCACTAGTAACCCACTTTCTTGGAATGTGTTCCATTCACTATTACCTTCTGTGTCCTGTTGTGCAGCCAGTTTGCTACCCAGGCTACCACCCTGGGACCCACTCCCAGGCTGGCTAACTTGATTATTAATCTTTTGAGCGGGACTGTGTCAAGTGCCTTGCTAAAGTCTAGGTAGGCCATATCCACAGCCCCTCCCTGGTCTATTACTTTGGTCACCCAGTCAAAGAAATTGATTAGAGTCATCTGACATGACCTTCCTGCTGTGAATCCGTGCAGCTTTGGGTCCTGTGCCCCGCTGGCCTCTAGGTACTCAACAGTTCTTTCTTTCAGAAGTGATTCCATCATTTTCCCCACCACTGAAGTCAAACTAACAGGTCTGTAGTTTTCTGCTTCTGCCTTGCTCCCACTTTTATGAAGGGGAATCACATCTGCCCTCCTCCAGTCCTCAGGTACTACCCCATCCTCCCATGATTTGTTAAAAAGTGTGGTCAATGGCGTCACTAGGTCCTCCCTTAGTTCTTTTAGGCTTCTGGGGTGAATCCCGTCAGGCCCCATTGTTTTGTCCACCTTGAGTTTTAGGAGTTCTTTCAGGACTCTTTCTTCTGTAAATGGACTGATGTCAACGCCACTACCCAGAGTGCTTCTATTGTTTGGTTATGTAACTCCTCCTCCTCGCCTTTTGTGAATACTGAGCAAAAGTATTCATTCAGTATCTCTGCGTTTTCACTGTCTCCCTTTGCACACCTCCCCTTTCCTTTATTAATCTTCACTATCCCTTCCTTAACCTTTCTATGCCTCCTAATGTACCTACAAAAGGTTTTATCCCCCTTCTTAACTGAGTTGGCTGTCTTTTCCTCGGTTTGGGCCTTTGCTTTTCTGACTGCCTTCCCCACTTCTTTCTGCTTTAATTGATACAGTTCCATGTCGTGCTCCTTCTGTGATTCCTTTTACTTTTTGAATGCAGCCTTTTTCTCCTTAACCTTCCCTGCCACCTCTTTTGAGAACCATAGTGTTTTTTTTTAATTTTCCACTTTGTTTTATTTGTTTCACACAAAGGCTTGTTGCCTACATGATGGCAGTTTTGATTTTTCTCCATTGTTCTTCCACCCCTCCTTTCTGGCCATTTGCTAATGCATTCCTCAGGTATTCACCCATTATGATAAAGTCAGCCCTTCTAAAGTCCAGTATCCTTATCTTTGTATGGCTTGTCTCCATAGTTGTGCTTATTGTGAAGCACACTGTGCAGTGGTCGCTTGTTCCCAGATGTCTACTGACTTCTAAATTTGTGATCCTCTCCCCATTTGAGAGTACCAGGTCTAATATTGTTCCCTCCCGAGTAGGTTCCACCACTAGCTGTCTAAGGCATGCCCCCTGTAGGGCATTGAGAATGACCCTGCTCTTGGATGTGGCTGCAGTTCATGTTGTCCAGTTAACATCTGGCATATTCAGGTCCCCCATCAACAGTATCTCCCCTTTTTCAGCCATTTTGAGAATGTCCTCTATCATTTTCTTGTCCATTTCCTTCCCTTGAGACAGGGGTCTGTATACAACCCCTATGCGGATTGTGATGCCATTCCCTGTCTCCAAGGTGATCCAGAGTGCCTCTTGTCCTCCCCCTTTACTTTTTAGTTCTGTAGCTTTGATCCCTTCCCTTGTGGAGAGAGCTACTTCATCTCCTCTTTTACCCTCCCTGTCCTTTCTGTAGATTGTGCATCCTGGTATGTTGACATCCCAGTCATGGTTCTCCATGTACCATGTTTCTGTGACTGCCACAATATCCAAGTGTTCCTCTTCCATCAGGGCTACTAGCTCAGGAAGCTTGTTTCCCAGACTACGGGCATTGGTACTCATTGCCCTCCATTTAATATTGGCTTTATCCTTTTTTACCCCATCCCTGCTCTTATTACCCTTGTCTATTTTCCCATTTACCCCTGTCCTGCCATCTGTCAAGCTCTGTACCTCAGTAACTGCCATGTTTTGTGGGGGGGGGAGGCTTCAACTTTCCTGCTTCCTATTAGCACCTCCCCACCTTGGCTAGTTTAAAAACTTGCCAAGGAAGCATTTAAACCTGTCACCTAGGAGCTTGGTTCTCTTCCTGGACGGATGCAGACCATTATGCCAGTACAGACCTTCATCTCTCCAGGTGGACCCCCAGTCCCCAATGAAGCCAAAGTCCTGTGCTGTGCACCAGTTTTGTAACCACTCATTAAACTGCATGGTATGCAGTACCCTAGCCTCACCCCTGCCATAGACTGGCAGCACCTCTGAGAAGGTTACCGTGCTTGCTACCTGTCTGAGGCCCCTCCCCAACTCCACAAATTCATCCTGCACTGCACTGATCTCATGCCTAGCTAGGTCATTTGTCCCAAGGTGGACAATGATATCTAGTTCCCTCTCCTGTGATGCTGCTTCTGCAATCCTGAGGATTCGCTTCCTGTCCTTCCAAGCCATGGCACCAGGCAGGCACCTTACTTCCCTTTCCTCTCCCTTCCCCAGTTCTACACCCCTAACAATTTAGTCCCCTATCAGAAGCTGTTTCCTTCCCCTGTGGTGTCCTTTGCCACCCTTTTGTGGGTCTCCCTTGTGGATGTCCCCAGCATTCTTCTTGGTCTCCACTGAGGGTGTCATTATAGAGGAACCTTGATTTGCCAGACTGACATACGATTTGTGTAGAGGTACAACTAGAGGGCTACACCTCTGTTCCACCACCCTCACCCTCCCAGAACCCACTGTGGTCCAACTGCTCTTCACACTTGTCAACCTCTGAGGCAGTGGTTGTGGCACTGGTGCTCTTTCGGTGGGGGAGGCATCCTTAGTCCTTGCCAGTTCAGTCTGGAGGTGGGCAACCTCCTCCCTCAGAGCTGACAGATGCCTGCAAATTGGGCAGCAGTGCAGGTTCCAGAATGTCTCCTGGAAAACTGCTGCCCCATAGCCAGTGCATTGCACCATTCCCCACATGTCCCTCACCCTTATAATATACAATGAGTAATATATAATTTTTTTTTTGGTGTGTACTTATTTATGCACTGTGCTGGGTTATTAAGAATATGACAGTTCTGCCCCAATACCTGTTGAGGAAGTGATGTCAGAACCTTGGCTATAAAGGAAATGCCACGCCTGGGGTGGGTGGGATGAGGGAAGGGTGGTAGGTAGGCCACAACCACTGATGACTGTTAGAAACAATCAAATACTCCACTGCTCCACCACGCTGGTGAGTACTGCCCTTTATAGTAATTCAACCAACACCACAATTTACTAGACAACTGCTCCTACACAAACCACTCTACTGAGTCCAGGGATAAAAATGAACTCACTCCTCAGCCAGCAGGACACTTCTAAAATGTTGCAAAACTATCCTTCCAAATTCTAGGTCTCAACCACAAGAATCAAGCAACTTCAGTTGTATTTCACTCCCTCTGGTTATAAACTTACTACACTGTAATGGAATTCTGCAATTCTCTTCTTAATGCCAATAAGGAAAAATGAAACTTTCTGTAGAAAGCGTAGCTTACCTTACTAACCAGTCCCCAACAATATTATGTCTTACCAGGTTCCCAGTATCTTGCATGCAGATGCTCTGGAACTGGGTACATTCTGGGACAGTTTTAAAGAAAAATAAGATAGCATTGATCAAGCTTCATCAATAATATATTAATACTGCCATGGAGATCTCTCTTACGCTTGTAAGAGTGGCCTCATATTCTTAGGGTATCAAAACCGCTCACCTTCGGTTCACGGGTCTCATACCGTTAGAATGCATGTGAGACCACTCTTACAAGCGTAAGAGAGATCTCCATGGCAGTATTAACGTACATAATTTTATCTTGATGATTTTTGTGGCACTGAATAGCACCACAGAAGCATTTGCAACAGCTTGTTCTGGTTCAAGGTCAGTTGGCATTCATCTATATCCCCCCTCCCCCGGGTCGTGCCTGAAAATAGGCAGGATTTGTCTAGTGCACTTACCCGGTGAACAAAAACGAAATAAATAAATTTACTTGTGCCTTAGTTTGCCATAAAGCACTTGTTTTACTGACACAGAACAATTCACTGAAATGACAGCAGAATGTTTGTGACTGCAGGTTAGTCTAGATGTTTTAGTCTGTAAACTGTAGATCAGAGATTTGGATAATCTTGCCCTCAGCTTGGCAAGTGGAATGCCCAATATTAACCAAATACTAGAAAAATATGCATGACTAATAAGAATAGAGCATTTTCTAGCATTTCATTACTGTTCCGTTGAAAAATTGACTGGAAATTTAACTTCTTTGTAAGTTAATTAAACGCAAAAACATAGAATCTTTCACTAGAGAGAGACCAGTAGTCCATTGACTCTGTCCATGTTATACCTCAGCTCCCGACTGAATTCCAAGTGTGGAGCAGTGCTGTGCACATGTAAACTTTAGGACTTATTTAACAACACTAAAGCTGAATTTACATTATCGCCCCCATGCTTTAAAGTGAAATCAACTCTGTTTTTTTACTTGCCCTTCACAGAAATGTACTTGTCCTAGGTAGGGTTCAATAGAATTTGTACAACCCTGGTGTGTAGCTGCTGCATCGAATACAGGTAGTTCTGTAGAGATGATGAGAATAGAATTTTTCATAGTCTTACTTTTCAGAAGGAAGGGGGAGTGAGTTTGGATGACAGTCAGATAACACTGATGTTGGTCTTTCTGTAGTGTTCAGATGTTCAAAACAACAACAGTACATGTCATGCAGCTGGATGCTGGAACTAGTAACTGTTTGCTCTTGAATCAGTTTTTCTTTTCTGGGAAGCTTTTTGACCCTGATTTTAGAATATTGGTTCTCCCGCTGTTAGAGCCTCAGGATCAGAATAGTTATTCTTGCATACCTCAAGCCAATTTAAATAATCTTGTGTTTTTTCAGATTTCACTTGATCCATTTGAAACAAAGCTTTCCTGTTTCAGATGAAGATTCAGGATACATAGAAGGGTAAAAAAACATAACGAGCCTCCTGCTCAACCAGATCTGTACTGAAACACACATTTTCATATTTTTTTAACTACAGGATTTAAATTTAAAGAAACTTTGAGCTGATCACAGAATATCACAGTAGGATCCTGATTGGCTGCCCAGATGGTCTGGAAGGGCTGGCATTGTGATGATGAGAGCAGCCATCTCTGTCTCAGGTATTAGCAACTGTACCAAATGGTATACCGACAGCGCAACGACAAATACCACGAAGACCATCATAGCGACATTTTCCGCAGTTCGCTCTGATGGTCTCTAGGTATTCAGACACTGCTGCCACCAGGGTGTTTGCCCCCCTCCCCGAACTTACACTGACTGGGGTTAGTAATCTTTGGTGCCCCCCGCAGAAAACACTTGTTCCCCCGGCGACGGCACAACACCAGTTGGCGGTGTTGTGCTATTGCTGTGCCGACGGTTGACAAATTTCTTGTCGCCGCGGCATAGTGGAACCGTACCAAACTGTCATGCAGCCATGTTAATTGAAGATAGTATGTTAACTGCAAATTAGCAAACAAAAAAAGAATGTTAGTTCTGTATTTATTGCCCTTTTATAGCAATGAGAATATCCACTATAAGCCTGAAAAGTCTTGCCATGTTCAGAGTTTCTGGTTCAGACATCAGTGGATCCTCTCCAAACAGACTTTCAAGGGTTAAACTAAATTAAACAAACACCTCAGTTAATTGACTCTCTTGCCCCTACAGCCAATAGTTCTGACATCTGCACATTCCAGAAATTCTACCCTCAGCTGTAGTGGGGCGCTGTATAAAGTGTAAGGCAAGGGGTTGACAGTTTCAACTAGATCTGTTAAGAACTACAGTATAACATAGTGAGTAAAAAATACAAAAACAAAATATGTTTAGGCTAATCTAGTGACCCGTGGCAGCCCTACATTTGAGTATAGGGATTTACTTGTGAGTGTTCCCCTTTGAGGCTTACACACCAGTTTTCGTCTGGTTAGCTACATTTTTTGTGCAGGACAGTACATCTCCCTGGTCTTCCAGGACACCACTAGAGTTAGCAGCTGTTCTGAAGTTGGGTCATATTAGGTACCTCCCTGCCAGGGATACTGTAGTTTGGGATTTTGATGATATGATAACCATGACATGCAATACCGTAGTAATCCAGGAGAGCCACTGCAACTACTGGAGGAGTTCAAGGATCAACGCAGCAAACGTGGGCGCATCCCTCTCAACCTAGGTAGCAGAAAGTTGATAAGAGAAACATGGCTCCTGTTACTAGGCAACAGGCCACTAGAGTCCACAGTGACCCTGTTAGTCTTGGCACGATCCAAAGACATGTGCCTAGAGTCTTTCCCAGTATCTGCCTGGGAGTGATGACTCGAAACTGATCCATGGAAAGGGGATTGAGATGTTGCTTCGGGGGTGGAGCTTGTTCTTGTCACTGAGGCATGGGTCAGGAGGCATAGGCAAACCAGGAGAAGTCATAACATTTGTAAGTAGTATTTTATTATTACAAATTAATAAAAATTGTCCAGGATGGCTCTTTTCTGGGCAGTTCAAACAAAACAAAGTCCTTCATCTGAGTGTATCTCTAAATCTCAGTCCCTCTCTCTCTAACAAAATATTGCTCTCTTTATATATAATGTCTTTTCCAGGCAATTAACTTCTGCATCCTGAGCTCATCAAGATTCATCTTCTGTTTCTTACAAAATGTGCCAGAACTTTGTCAGTTTCTTTCCTGCAGGTGCAGAATATAGAACATTGTTTTCCAAAACTGATCTCCTGTTGACAACTCTGCAAGTGAGCTTTTGGAGGTCAAACTGCATCTCAGGGTCAACCTCCTGAGTTCCATATAGCTTTTTACAATCATTTCAGCAATATGCATACATTTGCAAACCACGGATCCCAGCTTCACATAAAGATTCACATATACTTTTTAACCACATAGGAGCAAGGGGATAAAGAAAGAACAGAAACAGCAAGTTAAGGAAGGGAGACAGTGTGGGGGGGTGGACCTTCGAAGTGGCATGTTCCTTAGGTGCCACAGGAAAATTTGATTGTGCAGTCAGACAGGCAAGAGATAGACAAATGACAGAATAGGAGAGGACAGACTAGATCCCTGCTTTTATCTGTCTCTGCATAATAAATGATACATGGTCTTATACAACCCTGTCGCAGTTCGGCGAGGGCCTGCAGGGATAATCACCCTACTTGATAGGACAACTTTATCTGGAGCACTGGACTAGCCAGTTGGCCAACCTGTATCCAGTACCAAGGTGGTACAGTTGATAATCTGGAGCCAATTGATGATCAGTCTGACCTCCTGTTGCACTCACCCTCAAACTTGGTCTTGACCAAGGATTTGAAGCAGCGCTACCATCTCATGAAACTCTCCAGGAAAGTGAGGATCCCAACAGATGCTGATCCCTCGACTAAGAGCTGATGATTGGGTCAGCTAGTTCCTCGGGGATACAGAGGCAAACACCAAAGAAACATTTAAGGGTGGCAAATTTTCATTGTTGCTCTTGCTTGACTTATCCTTACTGTCTGAGAAATCCACAAGCCAGTTTCTTATGATAAGTGAGCATCTCAGGAATGATGGTCTGAAAAAACAGGCAGTTCTTATCATGTCAAGGTCCCAGGCCAGTCAGGCAGATGTCATTTGGGTCCATTCTCTGCATTTTGCTGTTGCAGCATTTGAAGCCAGTTTTCAAGTCCATCTTGTCGGTGTGATCCAAGCTGAAATGTCCCCACAAGAATGCCAAGAATTTATTCAATGACACTCGACTAGAGACCACAAACTCTAACCAAGAAAGAAGAATGCAACAAATCTCTTGAAAGAAAATAGAGCAATATCAGAATGAAAAAATAGTTACACAAGAGAGACCTAATTTTTCCAGCAGAAAGATCTGTAACATTGAGGATGAGAGCAGGAGGAGGAGCTGAAACTAGCCAATGGGTTTTCATAGGCCTGTGTGCATGCTCAGAAGACTGCGTACGTGTGACTATAGAAGAATACCAATAATGAAACAATTGATCTTCGAGGGTATCTCTTGCATCAGGCCTCACCTATGGAACTATAGCCGCCAGGCACTAGGACCACATGGAAACATTTTAACTAGCAATCTAGTTGGGGCCACCCATGCCGATGTCAGATGCCCCGCACCACCCTTAGTTCTTTTTCCACTGTCAGTTATCGCACATTGTACTCCATGTAGGCCAAGCCGCTTCAGTCAAACACCAGATCTCTTAGTTATATTTTAATTTTTATTTTCCCACCCTAGTTTGGAAGTCACTTTATTTTTTAAAGTGATTTCTGTCACCGTTTGTGTCAACTGACACCAAGAAACTCTTCTGATACTACGGGCATGGTATGTCTTTGCGTACCAACCCCTTAGTTTTTTCCAAAGGTCGTGTCTGAGTTTATTCTGAATCAAGCCATCTACCTGCCTGTGTATTATCTGGGGCATGCCAATCTAGGGGAAGCATTGCTCCATACTTTAGATGTACATAGAATACTCAGATATTATGTTCATCTCATAAGAGACTGCAGAAAGTCCTTGCAGCTGTTCGTTTCTTCCCCCTGGGAAAGAGGGCATACCAGTTTCTAAATAGTGCCTGTCCAAATGGTTGGCTAGCTATATTATTTTCTGCTACTATATAGAAAGTACAGTAAGGAACTGCCTGGGGTTGTGTGTGGCCACTCTACCAGAGCATGGCCATTTCCATTGCCTGTTTCTGGAATGTGTCAGCTGCTGAGATCTGTGCCACTGCCACTTGCTATCCACACTTCCATGAGACACAACAGTCTGGACATTGGCTCTAGGAGTAGGGCAGGCTTCAGCCTGGCTATGCTTCAAGGCCTCCTGTCTTAGGCCTATAGCTTCCAGCCACCCAGACTGCCTTTCTGCCTGTACTGCTTGGGACTCGTTCCATAGGTGTGGCCTGATGCAAGAGATACCCTCGATGAAGATAGTACAGTTACATAAGAACTTACTGTAACAGTAGACCTTCTAGAGGATCTCTTGCATCAGACCATGTTGTTCCACACCCCCCCCCCCCACCATCCCGCTTAAGCTCAGGGCTTCTCAGTTCCTGTCTCTCTCTCTCTCTCTCTTCAGATTGGTTTGCCTTCTATTCCACCTTCCTTAGTGGTGGGGACCTCAAGCTCACCCTCAGTTCCTCTGCATATGGACTCTGGATGGGGAATTGAGGAGGGCGCAGAGCCCCTCACGTTTATATGAGGAGGACTTCATCATGGGCGACCCCAACTAGACTGCTAGTTAAAAAGTTTCTGCGTGGTCCTAATACCTGGTGGCTATAGTTCTATAGGTATGGCCTGATGCTAGAGAGCCTCTGGAAGATCTACTGTTATGGTAAATTCTTACGTAACTGTACTTTACAGGCAGTGCTCCAGATAAGCTTGACATTCAAGAGTAATATAGTCACCATTTTTGACATTAGGTGAGTAAAATATCATTTTGATGAGTAGAAGTGCTTTAAACTTGGAAAAACGACTGTTTTTGAATAATTTATGAACACTTCCAAGGGCTGGGATAAGTATCGGTACTCATAAAAAAAAATGTTTTCAATCAAAAATTGATGAGTAAAGTAAGCCAGTACTCACCTTATCTGGAACACTGGTTACAGGTAAGCAACTTTGTCTTTCAAAAGCAATCAAATACAATTAATTTTACTCATGAAACCGACTAGAGATCAGTAATGCAAATGTGAGGTTGGACTAAGCAGAGGAAAACTGTCTTATTTCAGAGAAAGAAAAGTAAGTTGCTTTCTAATTAAGAAACATGTCTTTTGTTCTGTTTCTGTCAGGCCCCATCACACCTTTGTATTGCCCAAGGTTTCAACCCAAGTGAGGACTTGGAAAGCTTCTGGCTGCATTTATAATTCAAGGCTATACATTCATTCTCCTGGACTTAGGTCTCTAGTTCAGGGAGGTGGATTCTTCTGCATTAAGAATAGATAGAAACACTGAAATTGACGGCAGAAAAAGGCCTTATGCATCCACTTTACTCATTTTTACCTAGTATATATCGTACCCTATTGGCCACTTGGTTCTATCCCAAGTACTGTATATCCCCCACACCTGCTTTCACAATCATCACATGTCAGTCTCGCCTGCACTAAAATCAATCTACTGTATTGGCAGAGATTACTGCCTTTGGAAGCCTGTTCCACTTCTCCATCACCCTCTCGGGGAAGAAATACTTTTGGACATCCTTTTTGAACTTTACTCCCACTAGTTTCACAGAGTTACCCCTTATGCCTGTATCTGCACTTGTAAATAGAAACATAGACTTTGACGGCAGATAAGGACTGCTTGGCCCACCCAGTCTGCCCATTTCCCCACCTATTGGATAAGATGCAGATCCTAGTTAACCAACAGCCTACTTCCTCCTACCCCCCCACTAGAATTGCCTTATGTCTGTCCCATGCATTCTTGAATTCCCCCACTGTTTTTGACTCCACAAACTCCCCAGGAAGGTCACTCCATTTATCCACCACCCTCTCCATGAAAAAAATACTTCCTCATGTTGCCCCTGAGCCATCCCCCTTTTATCTTCAAATTGTGCCCCCTTGTTCTTGCACATCTCTTTTTCTGAAAGATGCTACCCTCCTGGACTTTGTTGATTCCCTTGAAGTACTTGAACGTTTCTGTCATGCCTCACTCTCCCTCCTTTCCTCAGGTGTACATGTTAAGCTCCTTTGGTGTCTCTTCGTATGTCTTCTGGTGCAGATCCTGTACCATTTTAGTTGCCCTCCTCTGGACTGCCTCCATCCTGTCTGTGTCCTTGCGGAGATGGGGTCTCCAGAACTGCACGCAGTAATCCAGATGAGATCTCACTAACTGTCTGTACAGAGGGATAACAACTTCCTGTTTTCTAATGGTGATGCCTCTCCCTATGCATCCCAGTATCTAGCCAGCCCTCCTTACTACCTTCTCACATTGCTTGCCTACCTTTAGGTCCTCTGATATGACTACCTCCAGGTCCCTTTCCATTTTTGTTGTTGTTAGTACTCCCCCCGTTATGTACTCTTCCCTTGGGTTATTGTTTCCCAAGTGCATTAATTAGCACTTCTTTACATTGAATCTAAGCTGCCATACTTTTGACCATTCCTCCAACTTTGCCATGTTCCTTCTCATCCTTTCCATCCCCCCCGTGTATCAACCCTGTTGCAGATCTTTGTGTCTTCTGCAAAGTAGCATACTTTTCCTTCCAGTCCCTCTGCAATATCACCTATAAAGGCATTAAAGAGGACCGGTCCCAGTACTGACCCCTGAGGTACCACGCTAGTAACCCCTCCCTTTCTTCAGAGTGGACTCCCGTTTACTATTACCCTCCGTGTCCTGTTGGATAGCCAAACCTTTACCCAGGCTACCACCCTGGGACGCACTCCCAGGCTGGCTAACTTGTTTATTAATCTTTTGTGTGGGACTGTGTCAAATGCCTTGCTAAAGTCTAGGTAGGCCATGTCCACAGCCCCTCCCTGGTCTGCTACGTTGGTAACCCAGTCAAAAAAATGTATTCGCTTCATCTGACTTGACCTTCCCACTGTGAATCCATGCTGCCTTGGGTCCTGTGCCCCACTGGCCTCTAAGTACTCAACAGTTCTTTCTCTCAGAAGTGATTCCATTATTTTCCCCTATCACTGAAGTCAAACTAACAGGTCTGTAGTTTTCTGCCTCTGCCTTGCCCCCACTTTTGTGAAGGGGAATCGATCCACCCTCCTCCAGTCCTCAGGTACCACACCATCCTCCCACGTTTTGCTAAAAAGGGTAGTCAGTGGTGTCACTAGGTCTCCCCTTAATTCTTGGGTGAATCCTGTCAGGCCCCATTGCTTTGTCCACCTTCAGTTTTAGGAGTTCTTTCAGGACCCTTTCTTCTGTGAATGGACTGGTATCGACCCCCTATCCAGAGTGCTTCTATTGTTTAGTTTAGGTACCTCCCCCTCCTCTTCTTTTGTGAATACTGAGAAGTATTCAGTATCCCTGCTTTTTCACCGTCACCCTCTGCCCACCGCCCCTTCCCCTTTATTAAGCCTCACTATCCCTCTATTGGTCTTGTTTTGCTCCGTAATATACCTATAAAAGGTTTTATCCCCCATCCTACCTGAATTGGCCATCCTTTCCTCGGTTTGGGCCTTTGCTCTTCTGACTGCCTTCCCCACTTCCTTCTGCTTTAAATTCATGCAGTGCACTCTGCATATTCCATTTTGAAACTCCTAGATCTCTATCATGCAACCCCTCTCCAAATGCTTGGGCCAGATAGTCAGAACATTGGCACTTGCCATTTAATTGTTCCTTCAAATTTTAAAGTACTTTTTTCGTTGGGGGACAGATTCACCTGGAATATCATTATAATTTATAAGTATTGTAATTCTGGTGATATCGATAACAGTGATGTGAAGACCGTTTTCTACCACACGCATACACACACACAAAACTAGAATGGTGTGTGGAGGGCTTTAAACAGGCCTTAAAAACCTTCCTTTGGACCCAAGCATTTGGGGACTTAACCTGAATAATATATTGTTATTTTACTGGTTTTGTATTTTATACTGTTTATAAAGTTTGTAATTCTGCGCTGTAGCTGTTTTACTGTTATGTGTGGCGCCTTGGTAATTTGAAAGGTGCCATTCAAATAAACATGATTGATTGATAGAATATGCAGTAGCAATTGTGTAGGTACATGTACATATATATGAGTTTCAGTACACGTAGAGTACCACATGCAATTCTGGGCACTGTACTATTACAAAAAAAGACATTGAAACAGCGGAAGTGCTACAGAGGAGGGCAACAAAGCAGTTTTGCAGCTAAAAGAAAACAGCTGTCAGGAGTGACTTTATTAGAGTTCCAGTTGTTCAATATAGATTAGAGAAAACTTGGACCCTTTTCACATTGATAAAATGATGAAGGATAAACTGATGGCGAGATTAAGTATAACATTTGGAGAGAAAGAAGTACTTAAGAGATCGCAGCAGAAAAATCAAGGGAACGAACTTCAGGAGGCACTTCTTCACTTCAAGAGTACTGAGTGCCTGGAATAGTCTGCCAGAGGAGATAATGAAGTCAGGGACACTAAGCAGTAACTTGAGTTCTTCGAATATCTCTGTCATCAGGTCACACCCATGGAACTTCACCATCAGGCAGCAGGATCACACAGAAGCTTTTCTGTAGCAGCCTATTAGGGGCCGCTCATACCAACATCACGTGCCGATGTCACAACCCTGTATAAGTTTGCGTGGCCCTGCTCCCTCTTCAGTTGCTTCCCGCCATCGACCATTCTCTAACAGACTCCATGAAAGCTTTGTCTTTCAGTCGACCACCAAAATTATTCTTTTGTTGCCTGCCGAATCACTTTATTTTAAAGTGATTCCTTTTATTTTTGTATGTTGAGAAGTACTGCTTTGTAAAATAAATGTGGAAAGCGTTACTTTTAGTTGCTGTTACTTCTGCTCGAAGAATTTCAGAGCTACAGGCTCTCATGTGTGAGCAAGCCTTATTTGATTTTCCATAAGGTTGGGGTCTATTTGTGTACTAATCCTAAGTTTTTTTTCCTAAGGTGGTGTCGGAGTTTACTCTAAATCAGTCTATCCACCTGCCTGTTTATTATCCAGAGCATGCCAATCCAGGGGAAGCATTGCTCCGTACTTTAGATGTGCATAGAATTCTCAGGTACTATACACACCATACTAAGGACTGCAGAAAGTCCATTCAGTTGTTTGTTTTTGTCGCCCCTGGCAAAGAGGGCACTCCAGTATCTAAACAGTGCTCATCCAAATGGCTGGCCAACTGTATTACTTTTCAGTAAGAAACTTCCTGGTATGGTTCATGGCCATTCAACCGGAGGCATGGGCACTTCTGTTGCCTGTTTCCGGAACATATCAGCTGCTGAAATGTGTGCTGCTGCAACCTGGAGTACTGTCCACACTTTAAGCACTACAGTCTGGGCATTGCCTCTAGAAGAAAGGCGGACTTTGGCCTAGGAGTGCTTCTTCAAGGCCTTCTTTGTTAGGCTTCTGGCCTACTTCCACCCAGACTGTTTTTGCTCTCAGCACTGCTTGGGACTTGTTCTATAGGTGTGACCTGATAGCAGAGATATGCCTGAAGAAGGTAGAACATGTTATGTAAGCACTTACTGGAACAGTAGCTCTTCGAGGGAATCTCTGTCATCACATAATGCTCTCCCTCCAGCCCCATTTTTGTCGTTCTCTGCACTTTGATTTTCCTGTTGCTCACGTCTTTATGGTGGCTAGGCATGTCTTCTCTCGCCTCGGTTCCCTGGAGGGACACCTATCTCACATGGCCTCTGGTGAGGGAAAGAACTGAGGAAGGAGCAGGACCGCCCATGCTTATGTAGGCCTGTGACATTGGCGCATGACAGGCGCCCCCTAATAGACTGCTACAGTAAAGCTTCCATGTGGTCCTGCTGCCCGATGGCGAAATTCCATAGGTGTGACCTGATGACAGAGATTCCCTCGAAGATCTACTCTTACGGTACGATCTTACGTAGCTGATCTAGTTGGCTGCTTTGATAGCTTAGTGGTTAAGGTGTCAGTCTTCCACTCAGAGGACTTTGGGTTCCTGTCCTGGACCTGAAATCCTAATCGGCATTGGCAGCAGCTGGTGCTGCTGTCCCACAGACAGTCACCCAATCCCTGGGAGGGTTCCCTACACTTCTCACTGAATGGCTGCCTCTGGTGATCCAGTGGGATGGGGAGGTGTTCAGCGAGGGATGCTTCTAGATCCATCTCTATTCTGGTTGTTGGAGCTGAATTTGGGACCCCATCTGTTGGAGGACATGGAGCCTGCCCCCAGCATTTAACACAGTCATGGTGCCTGGGGTGCAGTGGCTGAAATGGAATTGCCTCTTGACATTTGAACCATGGGACGACATGTCCCATTTACCCACAATACAGGGCCACTGTACCAACAAGCTGCGCTACTACGAGCTGGATAGCAAGCTTCAGTGTCGTACAAGTGCGGAAACTGGATCCGGGGGTGAATGACCTGTCAGTCTCTGGCCAGATCCTGAGAGAGTTACAGATAGGAGTGGCAGGGTGTAGGAGGGCTGCAGGAGAGAAAATGAAAATGGTGAGAATATAATAATAAAAAAGTTGCAATTCAGTAGATATATGGGTTTTTTTTTCGACAGTATAAACTACCAAGTATTAGGGGGGCAGTCATGATGGGCTGCTCTGCCTGTTTCTGTCTTACATTCCTGTTTTCCTAGCAAGCTCTTGGATTTTTCTTTCGGTTTGAAACTACAGTTCAGCATAGAGTAGCAGTCAGCCCCATATGGAGTGAACATTAAGTTCTTGCATCCATACCTTCAGTATCAGAAACACTTTATCCTTTTTGGAAGCAGTTGCAACTGTGCACGGGTGTGAGCCCTAACACTGATGTAACGTAGAAAACTATTTCAGTGGCATGACATTATTACCTTTTCCTTTCACTGAGTGTGTGGGAAAGGGCTTAATATTTGAAGACAGTAAAGTGCTTTTTAGGTCTGTTAATACTTTCTGTATGATAGGGAAAATGAAATGTGGCCAGAAAAACTAAACTTTTGGTAAACTTATCATTATTTGAGCAATTTATCTTTTTATGTAATCAGTTTGGAAGAAAGGGTTTATGAAATCATGCCTGTGGTTTGAGAAAAGATTCTTAAAAGAATATGCCCACTGAGTAGGTGAGGGGAAAGAACTCAGTGAGTCAATTACAAAACACTTCTGGTTGTCTTCAGATTCTGTGATGAACTGGCTTCCTCATACTTATCAGAATTTCCTCATCTTTCAACTCATCAACTTCTGCCGATTAACTTCTTTGTGACATGCTCCCCTCTAGACTGGCCACAGTCACTGACAGAGCCTTCTCTTTTTGTGGCCCCCGTCTCTGGAGTGGATTTCCATTTGCAGTCCGAGCATGCATTGACCTTCAGTCATTTAAAGGCAAACTAAAGATTCACTCGTTTCAACTAGTTAATGCTCCATGCTTATTCTTGCTGTAGTTTGATTTCATTCATTGCCTTGACATTTTTAAATGCACTTCAGAAATCATACTTATGATTATTATTACTATTAATGTACCCAAGGATCTTCTCATCTGAGCAAATGTGCTCCTGTATTCATTCTTTTTATATATATATATATATATATATTTTTTTATCTGATTTTATCCCGTTTTTCACCCGTCTCCATGTCCTGGTAGACGCGTACATACCACACCACAGAGGCACCCTTCCGCTACTTTGCCCACCTCCTGCCTATGCTGCCATCATACCTCCACCTGATGGGAGTGGAGCATGGGGGGTGACAACCTCCCTGGGAGAGGAGAGCTGCCTTCGGCTGCTCAATCCTGCCGCCCCCCTGATAGCTCTCTGATGACCAGAGGTCGTTCCCAAACCCGGTTGCCAGTGTGATGTGAGTTAAGGCGTCCAGTGCCTCAGCCCTCAGCGACACCGGGCCAGCATATTCTTTTTTTTCAACATGTGTACCATTCTACCCACACAAGTCAGTCCACATTCACACCATATCACATAGACCACAAAGGTGGTGTGACAGGATCTCTGATTTCAATTTGAGTCAGTGTTTCGGTGTCCTGAAAGTTCTGCCAGTTACCATACATTTACCAATGTTGCAATTAAAACACTTATGGCAGTCACTTAGCTTTATGGGTAGCCATGTATTCTGATTATTGTCATCCCTACTTGGAAACTGGCTATGTACAATTTTGTCCCTAATATTTTGCCCCCTTCTGAACATGACTCTAGGAGTTGTACCCACCACTTCCTTTAGTATGGCGTCACTATGTAACTGATACGTGCCAGTTTTCCAAACCACATTTCCATTTTTCCCAGCTATATGGCTGAAGCCAGTAACAAATGTGATTTGTCCATCTTTTTTTCTCTCTCCTGATTGGAAGTATTGTGTAGCAAATCACTTTGTTTTTTTAATTCTGTCTTCTTTCGTGGCTAGAAGTAGGCTCTCCTCATAACTTCTTGTCTTAAACCTAGGTTTTGTTCCATGGCTTGTTCATGAAAATGTGGATCTTCCTTACAGTTCCGACGAACATATAAAAACTTGGAATAGGGGACAGACTTTGTCAAAGACTGTGTATGGGCGCTTTCAAATATGAACAGGAAGTTTGTGGCTGTATCTTTTCTAAAGTACTTAAACTCACTTTTTGAGTCACAAGATCCCCCATCAGGGTAACATCTAGAAAATTAATGCTCAATTTCCCTGTAGTATATGTGAATCCCACATTTAGTTACTTAATGTTCATCCACTCCGCAAAATCTTTTCCCGTTTCCTCAGAGCCCTACCATATACAAATACAGTCATCTATGTATCTAAACCATGCTTTTATATTTTTTGGAAATGGTTACTTTCTGGGTTGTAAATTATGTCCTGTTTCCACAAACCTAAAAATAAATTCTCATAACCTGGGGCCATAAAGGCCCCCATTGCTGTTCCACAAATGTATAAATAAAATGTCTGTTCAAATTCAGGTAGGTTATAGGTCAGGACAAATTCCAAGGCATGTATCAGGAAATTGGTTGGAATTTCTACATGAAAAGGGTGTTTCTACAAAATGTGTCTGCATGCCTTATTGACAAGTACAATGCCTCCACATCTATACTGAGCCAAAGATAATTTTCCTGCCATTTCAATTTTGTGAGTTTCGTAAGTGTGTCCCCTGTGTCTTTAAGATATGAGGGTAGATTAGTAACACATGTTTGGAGCAAATCTGTAAACTCACATAGGTTCCCCATGAGGGATCCTGTGCTTGAGACAATTGATTCCTCTGGGGGATCAAAAATATTTTTATGAACCTTGGGTAGGGCATAAAATGTTGGGAGTATTGGATTTTCACACTGTAAGTACTTGAAGTCATCATTGGCGATAGACCCATCTAGTGCTCGTAGTTGCAGCAAATCAAGAAGTTTAAGAAGGAATGTCACAAGTTCCTACTGTCGAATGATAGGTGTATATGTAATTGATTTATTGTATTCTTAATTAACCTGGCTTTATCTTTTGCACTTATCGTAATTGTATTCTCAAATCTGTTATATCTTTGCACTGCTCATTGTTTCATGTTTCTTCCTGTATTTTGCCAGCCCACATGTTGTTATTGTATTTTGTGTCCTTGCAATGCTGTTTCATTTATTGTCTGTAACTCTCCTGGGTTGTGCCTGAAAATAGGCAATATTTTTGTCTAGTGCACCTACCCAGTCAACAGAAACTAAATAAATAGATATTGGTCGTGTTTTCTCTCAGTATTTTATAATGTCTCACATCTGAGAGAAGAGTGTCAACCATGTGTTTGCAATATTCGCTATCCAAGACCACAAAACTCCCACCCTTTATAACAGTTTATTTTCTATTGGATAGATTTTCTAAAGCCTGTTTTTCTTGGGGTGTTACAGTGTGCCTGTAGGGACCACTATCATGATTTAAAATCTCTTTTACCCGAGTCAGAACTGTTTTTGCACAAAATATATATAATATTTTAAACTCATTCTTCCTTGGTGTTGGTACACAGTTCAAACCTTTTTTGAGGGAGTCTTCTTCCTTGCTAAATTGTACTAAGGGGAGATTATTTGTAATTCTGCAGTTTTTCCCTCAGAGTTGTTTTTGTGACTGTACTTTCTTCCTCCTTGTTTGCCTCTTCTCGTCTTTTTTCTTGGTTTTTAGTTTACTTTGTTCTGCTCCCCTTTGAACTGGACAGTCCTGTTTGCGTTTTTTTGGTTCAAGGCTTTTATCAGAATCAGAGGAAAGTGGTACTGTAACTGGATCGGTAGTTTTTTCCTTATCTTTATCCAAGTTACTTATATCCCCTCTGTTATTTCTACTTTTTGATATTCCTCTGTTTTTACTTTTAGATCTCCCTCTCCTTTCTAAACTCCATTTAAAAATGTTTCTACTGTCACAGTCCACTTGGTCTCTAACTGCTTTTGACTGTTTCCTCTCTATTCGTTCTTTTTCATACTTTGACATTTTTTGTTGTAATGTTTGGTCTAACATATCAAATTCAGGCAAATGTTGTAGTGTCTGTACTTGCTTTAATGCTGTTTAGTTTTTGGACAAAACTGTTAAAACATGTATAACATGAAATGCATTATTAAAGGAGTATTTTACTGCTTTTGATGAAGTTAAAAGTATAACCATTTCTTACTAAAATACTTTGGATGGAATGGGATTTTCTATCATAACAATGCCAGAATTCTACTGGATTATTTTTACTAACAGTTTGAACTGTAAAGGTGATAACTCACTAGTTTCAATGCATGTGCAAAACAATTATTATAAATGTAGTCTCTTTTCCCTCTTGCTTTTGCTCACTTGCTTGATGCAGAAGTTTTTCACCTTCCCTATGGCCCTTTTTAGCTTCCCCACTGTCTCTCCATCCCACCAGGTCATTCCCCTTTGTCAGGTCATCCCTGAGCCATTCACCCATCTTTTTAAAATCTGCCTTCCTGAAGTTTAGGACCCTCACCCTTGTGTGGTTCAGTTCAACAGCCATCCTTAAACTGAACCACACTGTATGGTGATTGCTGTTCCCCAGGTGGCCTTCCACCTTTGTGTCCATAACACTGCCTCTGTTAGTAAGTACCATGTCCAATATTACCCCATCACAAGTGGGTTCCCTGACTAGTTGTCTGAGGAATGACCTCTGCATGGAGTCTAGTACCTGGGAGGTTCCAGTGTGCATCTGGTAGATAGAAGTCCCTCACCACCAGCACCTCCCCTTTTTCTGCCATCTTGCCAATGGCTTCCACCAGTACCTCATCAAACCCATCCCCCCCCGTGCTTGGAGGTCTGTAGATCACACCAGTGTGAATAGAGGCTCCATTTCCCATCTCTGTGGTGATCTACAGTACCTGTATTCCCCCCTTATTTCATGTATCTCCATTGCTTTTATGCCTTCCCTTACATAAAGCACCACACCTCCTCCATTTCTTCCCACCCTGTCCCTCCTGAACAGAGTAAAGCCTGCTATGACCATGTCCCAGTCATGGTTTTCAGTGCATCATGACTCGGTAATGGTCACAGTATCCAGGTCTGCCTCTGCCATTATGACTGCTAGGTCCTGAATCTTATTTCCTAGACTTCTTGCATTTACACTCATAGCCTTCCGGATTTTACCACTCTGCTTGGTACCCCACCTTCTTTCCCTTTTTTCACCTCTCTCCTTTCCTTCTCTCTGTTTAATGCTTTTGTTCCCATCCCCCTTCAGTTCTACCGCCCTGCTTCCTTTTTTAATATCCATCCTAGGGAATTCCATTTCCCTCTGGTTTTTCCTACTTTCTACATCAGCTGGGGGCAGTTACTGCCTCATTGCTTTCTTCCACCAGCCCCCTCGGCTACTTTAAGTATTCAAAGTAACATCTGAATCAACCACCGGGGACTGCTGTTCCCCTCCTGGTTGGATGCAGGCCATCACCCCTGTAAAGGCCCTTATCTCTTCAGGTAGCTCCCCAGACCCCAATGTAACCAACCCCCTTATTTATGCACCCTTCCTTCAGACACAAATTGAAGGTCTTGGTGCAGTGAACCTCTCTTCCGCCTGTTGTAGACAGGCAGCACTTCAACGAAAGTCACTGAGCATGCTATCTAGGAGTCTTCCCCAGCTCCATCAACTAAACCTGCACTATTCCAGTCCTGTCCCTAGCCAGGTCGTTAATCACTAAGTGGACAGTGACATCCAGCTCTGAGTCCTGTCCTGCTGCCCAAGTGATTCTCTGGATGCACTTCCCATTCCTCTGGGCCCCTCACAATTAAGTCTCCTACCAGAAGTTGCTTCTTCCTCCTCCTGTGAGGTCCTCTTCCTCTCTCCTTGGGGTCTCCTCTCCAGAGAACCCCCACATCCTCCTAACCGTGTTTTGCTTCAAATCCTGGATCTGTTCTTACTACATACTTCCTAAACATTAGAAGCACCTCCAGCAGTGCAGCCACTCATGGTGCAATAGCCTCCTCTACTCCCCCTGCATTATGAGTGGCTGAACTGTGTTGGGGGTGTTACTAAGTCCAGAAAGATGCACTGGGAGTTGATCAAGGAATGTAAACAAACTTGTTTTTGTGTTATAATACCAGTATGGTGGGCAGTCTGTTTTTCACTTTTTAACAGAAAAAAATCAGAATTAAACAACCAGCTACATCAGCAGTCTCTAGATAATATGAACAGTCATAATATGCGTTTTTCAAATTAGGAACAGTTTGAGGCCTAAGGAGGTTGACAGTGTCCCTTTAAGGAATACATACATACCTGAAAAAATGCAGTTGTCTGAGAGGCATATTGAAGAAGAAACAATGTGCGGTGCACGTTATTGAATGCCTGCTTGCGCCTAATAAATCCAGCCTGATCCCAGTCCAGATGTCATCTGGGGAAGGGAAAGCCTCAATTTAGCGCTGTATAGCTGTTGTTAGTAGGTCTGCATGATCCACTGTACTTCTGTGTGGCGATGGTGTACAGTTTGCGACCCAGTGTCCTTTGATTTAGTAATCCAGGCCTAGGATCATTTGACCCATAGCCACAGAGCCAGCAGTCAGGCTTCTCATGCCTCTTCCTTCGTAATACCTGTGTTGTAAATAAAAGAGGGCTTGTTCAATCTGACAGTGTAGGATGGCCTGGATGTGTGTCTGTTTGTTGGATTTGGGAGGATACTGACTGGTCACCCTGCATTTGCTGTGAGCGTAACTGTTGGAGAGACATTTGCAGCTCTTTCAGTTTGGCTTTCTTCTGTTTCTTTTGTCGGGTTTTATGTGCAGTCAGTTCTCCTCTCAGAACTAACTTTTAAGTATTCCAAAGGATTGCTGGGTCTACGTCATGCAGTGTTTTCCTGTAAGATCTGTGGAATGTAGGACTCAGCAAGTTCCAGAAAAGCAGGATCCCGGAGGTAAGACAAACTAAGCCTCCAGGATATAGTTCATTTGAGTTTTCCTAAGTTGAGGTCAGCCCATACTGGAGTGTGATGTGAGAGGAGAATTGTTCCATGGTCAACTGTGCAGTCCGTGTC
Organism: Neoceratodus forsteri; assembly: GCA_016271365.2. Lineage (NCBI taxonomy): Eukaryota > Metazoa > Chordata > Ceratodontiformes > Ceratodontidae > Neoceratodus > Neoceratodus forsteri. Next base: position 688,233,283 of record CM028131.1, read on the forward strand.
CACCACCTCTGCCTGCATGATAAGGCAGTCTAACCAGGCATGTGTATGAAAACAAGTGGAATAGTGTGTATGTAATGTTTGGTGAGGGTGGAGATTATGCCATACATCTACAGCCCCAAATGAGGAGTAGAGTGTTAATAAATGACTGCATTTGTTTTTTAGTGCAGTCTGAGAGAAAGTGTTTACCGGGAAATTGGGCTACCATATAGTATGCCTGAAACAGTGACATAGCAGCCAACATTGGCATGGTGGACTTGTTCTACTTGTGTAGGGAGGGTCCCGCTTGACAGTATCAGGACCCCACATTTGTGACTCGAGGGATGAGAAGAGGAGCCCAATACTACAAAATGCTGTCTATTAAATTTGAATGTCCACTGAGATAAATGTGTTCCCTATTAAAAAAAATAAATATATATATAAATACATATGTATGTGTATATACAGTATATATCTGCTCTTTCTATCCATAGCATTGGAATAATTCTGGACCCCTTGATTGGGCTAGGAACACCACTAACCATTAGGCTGCCAGAAGATATAGAACGTATAGGTTTTTAGGATGTGTATACACGCAGGAGGCACAGCAAGGGTTAATATTGTATGACAAGAATTTCGTATACTGAGCCATGACAATGCAAGAAGTTGTGATGGGTCAAAAAAGCAGAGATCACATATGCCCACAGGCCAGATGATAACCCCAGCTGTTAAGGTATCCAATAAAAAACTATGTCTGACATAAGAGAATAAGGAAAACAGTTTCAGCGGGAAATATAGAAAGCAATTAACAAGGGGATGCCAGTAGGGCTGTCTGCAATGATACAATGCTTAATAACCATACATAAGAAAAAAGCAAACAGTAACAAGTGTCCTTCCTGCTGGCCTGGTTACGTTGAGGGCTGAGGCCCTGGATGCCACACCTCGCGCCATGCCGGCGAGCCAGGTTCGGGAATGGACTCAGGCTGCCGGGTGTCAGCAGAGGAGGGAAGAGATTGAGCATCTGGAGGACTGCTTTCTCTTCTCCGGGGAGGGCTCTGGGGACGCATCGCACAGGAGCGGTCTCTGGCGGCGGTTGGAGGATCACCAGGATTGCGACGCCACACAGTAGTGAGGGGTGGAGCTGCGGCGGGCATCAGCACTCTGTGCACAGCTTCCATGGCATGACCGAGCTCTGGGGAAACAGTAAGCAGAACCCCCAGAGGATAGGCAAAGGCACCACCTCCTGTTCCACACTCCCAACACTGGGTGCTCTGCTCTCTCCGCAGCCAGTCACTCCAGCCAGCACTCTGCACTCTAGATAGAGTGCCCTGGGAGAATAAGGCGGCCCTTCCCGGTGAGGGTTCAGATCCGGGGGTTTCGTCGGTTGGAGTGAGGAGAGCAGCTGCAGCGCCACAGCGGGAGGTAGAGAGCAGGCACGGTGGATGCTGGAGAGAGTTCTTCTGGATTGAGGTGAAGAAATAAAGTTAAAAAAACAAACAAAAACAAACGTCCTTCCTAGGTAGGGGGTTAAAATCCACGCAGTCCTTAGGCAGAGCCAGATGGTAGGCTCCACATAAGAAATAGCTGGTTGACTGCCTCTGAGCTCCCTATGCAACCAATGGTGCATTGTCCAAATAGAAGTTAAAGAGACACTATCAGCGTTTCTGTAGGTTTACTAAGTGCACTATATAAATTGCCGATTAGGCAGTATTAGTATTAAAATGCATATTTTCCCCAGGATTTGCATATAAATGGGATTTATTTATTTGTTTGGGACAGAACTAAAAACGAGAGTGGTCCGCCCTGAAAGCCACCAGCTGATGCTCCCGTGTGTCCCCGGAAGGTAACCCATGCCTTGCCATGGGTAAACTCATTCATATACAAGCTTGTAAAAATTTATAGCATGTGAGTAAAATAATGTGCCCAGTACTACTGGCTTCCCTGTTTTTGAAAAAAGTGTCTGTCTTGCAAAAATAAGTGTTACAACTCTAAATTCAGCCTTTGGAAAATGAAGCCATGACTTTGGGAATGCGTGCATTAGTGGCAGTGCTAATGCGCATGCTGAGAGCCACAGCTTCATTTTTCAAAGGGTGACTTTAGAGGGTTACAGCACTCATTTTTGCAAGAGAAACACTTTTTAAAAAAAACAGGAAAGTCAGTAGTACAGGACACGTTAATTTACTCACATGCTATAAACTTACAAACTCATACATGAATGAGTTTATCCATGGCATGGCATTACTTATGGGGATGCGTGGGAGCATCAGCCAACATCTTTCAGAGCAGACTGCTCTCGTTTTTACTTTAGCCCCCAAAAAATAAACATCGCATTTACCAGCAAATCCTGTGGCAAGTGTGCATTTTATAATATTACTACATACTACTGCTGCCTAATGGACAGCTGATATAGTGCACTTAGTGAAGCTACAAAAACTCTGATAGTGTCCCTTTAAGTCATTGACTGAGAAAAATGTCTGGTCATAAGTTCCAGTTGATGGGTTCCACTGTCCACAAATGGTCGTGAGTGAGTAAGAAAATACCCAGTGGAGAGGGGAGGTTGGTTGACAAATTAGTTAATTGTGCACTAGAAGGGCCATCTGTGATGGCTCCAGTCATCTTATCAGGCCTCATCATAAGTGGCTACATCTTGTGGACAGGAAGGGAAGGGGGGATACACTCCCCAACCCCTGGAGACGGGTGTTGGGGGGGGGGGTGAGTTTCTAATGGGGAGGTCTCCGAACCATTATCCCAGGCCAATGATGGATACTAGTAGGGGCTCAGACTCCATGGGGACAGAGTTGCTTGAAAGGGTATTTGAAACTATGGCAGGTAGCCAGTTAAGCCTGGGCTGGGCAGCTCTTTGCAGAAGTAACTCTGGAGTGTGGATTGGTGTGCTAAAGGCAGGGGGAGGCTGCCCGCCTACGCTGACCCAGTAGTTGGGCTGCCCAGGTGGCCCACTGTCTCCCCAGTATCAAGCTTGTATCAGCTGCTAGCTGCAGGATACCCATGGGGGCCAGGCACCAAGGAGGGCCAACATTTATGCCTCCCATCCTTGGCCCCACCCCCCGAACTCCTGAGCATTTTCATCTAAGGCAGTCATTTACCCACAGTGAAACCTGTCACTGTTGTCTGCAGGAAACCAAGGCCTGGCTCAGGTGAGGACCTCTCCCTCTCCCCACCAAGGCGTCCCCCTAGCAACCCAGTGCCCTCACCCCGCTACATACCTGGGAGTTGATGGCACAGTTCAGATATCGCAGCAATCTTTTCAGTTAAAGAAAAATGCATTAGATCAACTTGTAGCTAATTTAGTGTTGGTGGCATGCTAAGCTGTTATTGGGTTGCCTTTTGAACTGCCAGAACACGGCCTTGATTTGTGCTAGTGCAGTCTGGGAGTGCTTCACCCGTTAATCAATGGAGGCCACAACAAGATCTAGCTGGGGTCTAGGGTGATTGGATGAGAAGGGTGGGTGGCACGCTTTCATGGATTTGACCAACCATCGTTCTTATGTTTCAGCAGGCTGAAGGTTATTATAAGAAGTAAAGTTATAAAGTAGGCGCATAATAAATAAAAGGCTGTTGAGAACATTAGTGCCTTTGTGAATAATAAAGAAAAAACTGTAGTGCTACTGAAGGGTGTTTAAAAGTATCATGGACTTGGAATGCAAAAGAATGCTTTGCCCTGAAGATTCCCTCATTTCCTTGATATAATTCTAGTCATTCAAAAATATTGCTCATTAACTTTTTAAAATGAGGCTCCATCTTTAATAAGTAATGGGCAGTCTTGCAAATTTTTAATTTTGTTCATATAATAATGAAATTTATTGTGTCTAATTTACAGGGGGGTAAAATGGAATTTTGTTAATTTCAGCCTTGGAGGCACAATCTCAAATTGGCAAATGCCCGTAATTCATCAGAGTTTTGCCTTAGGCTTTAGTCACTGTCATTAATAAAAGGGGCCTTCATCTCGGTCAAATAAAAAGTTAATGTGTCCCTTCTGTATATGCCTGATCTTTATGGGTAGTAGGACATCTTTTCCCATCAACTCATCAGGATACTAGAGGACACAAAATAAATTCTGTAAGTTACTTTGCTCCCACAGTATCTCTTAATTGCCACGTCAAAGTTTGAAATTCTTTTTGGCTAGTCAGCCCTGTCAAATTTTAGAAAGTAGACTACCCAGTCACAGAGCTTGGGTTAGCAACAGTAGGGGTCAGCTTGATGCTGTGCTCTAAATGTTAGTGGTCAGTCAGGAAAATCTGGGGGTCAGAAATTTGCTGGAGTGTTTTTGTATGACTTTAGCTGATTTCTGCAGATAATACAGGTGCAAACCTTTCAATACACAGGATCACTTCTGAAGCACTGCTTTAATATTTGTGCTTCAAAAAAAAGTGCTCAGAAGTTCCATTTGAGGACTTCAGTAGGGGGTTGACACAGTCTCTGCATGCATAAGTCTTGTGGATTTTTTAAAATCATGAAAATGATTATTTAAAATCCCAGAGAAATGTCTGTAAATGTATTTGGTTTTAGAACTACACTTTCTTTACATCTGAACCTAAACACTGATAGACAAAAGGGGGCAGGGTTCCTCCAGTACTCCACTCCCCTGTGCCCCCCTCCATGCAGACACACATGCACACACAATCTGTTACAAAGGTCTTGCCACGCACATGTTTAATGTCTAAGGTTTTGAACTACCTTGAACTTTTTCAGCTGTTTCATTCCCTAGGAGCAAGATCTAAATTTGCCCAGGGATCCTGCCCCTACCCAAGTTTACAGCAGAGTGACTGAAAAACGGTGGTGGTGGTGGGGACTTTAGTGGTTTCTCAGTGTCACACAGTGTCAGCTGTTTGAATGGAAGTCAGACCACAACTCTCCTGGTTCAGAGTGATGTGCTGTAACCACTAGACCAGACTGTCTTCCATACTAGTGCTAATTACTGCTCCAGGTTGTTAATATTTATTCCCATCGATGGCCCTTTAAAGGGAGAGAGAAGTTTGCCCAAGATTGGCTTTGTGTGCAGTTCTGTGTGCACACAAAGGCTTCCCTATATCTTAGTAACATCACTTGGGCAATTTCTGTTATTTTCCACAGGGAGGCGGTATTCTCTCAGCTTATTTTGATGTGTATTGAAGGTAGGTGTTTGCATTCGTGCTAAAATGTTTTATTAAAAGTTGTTTCACTCACTTTCTAGTGCCTTTTTCACTTTAAATATGTATGTTTTGGGTATTTGGAAATGTATTTATATGAGACTGTCATTGAATTTGACCTAATGTTTTCTTTTTCCTATATATACTGCAGGTTAATTAAAAATGTAATTTATGCTTTATTCCAATAAAGATGTATGCTGTGCTTTTTGTACATGGATTTTAGCATGTAAGTTGAATGGGGCCATTTGTCTGGCTGGCCCACCCACAATATTGGTGGGCCTGTGTTTGAGAAATAAAATCCTATTTAGTCATCCATGCCTTGTTGTAGATTTTGTCAGACACTTTCACTCATAAAACAAGCATTTGTCAATGCCGAATGTTGTCTTGCTGGCATTGGCATTGACAGTGCAGGAGTTACAGAGATGCATAATGGGAATGACAGTGAAGTATGGAACTGACACCAACCCCACTCTCACCCTGCATAGACTAGCAGGCATTGGGGTGTGCCTTTGGGCCATCGGCCATAATGCTCAGGCCATTTCACCTCACCCTACTCTGCGGCCACTGACAAATGTCACGGTGTGCCTTGGGGTCTTCGGGCCTTAGGCTTACCCCATTCCATAAGGAAATACACTGAGATGAGTGCAGTATAGGATAATGGGGTGAACTTTGGGGCCGAAGAGTCCAAAGCACACCTCGATGCCTGTCGGTGACTGCAGGGTGGGGGTGGAATGGCATGAGCATTACAGCCGACAATCCCAAGTCACACCCATGACGCCTGTAAGTCTCTACACGGTGGGGCGTTATGGTTGGAAACCCTTACGCCCTGGGCGTTTGTTGGTATTTTCACTCCAGATTTTCATCATTGGATTTTTGTGACCCCACTTCATAAACAGTGGCTCTATCTCTTCGTTAGCCGAGAGGTGATTTTGCACAGCAACTGCGCCATTTGGCGCCACAGGTGCGAAAACACATTTCGGGCGGGACATGAAAAATGACAACTGTACTGCTCATGAGAAGGTGTAAAACAAATAGTGTTGAAAATATGGAGTGAAAATATGAAAAATTGGTGAAGTCACGAGCATGCGTAGAAACTGCATAACGCACACCAATAACACAATTATTTGGGGGATTTTTTTAACCGTATTTTCAACATAGGCATTTTGGGACCTCCAGTCATGAACAGTGGCACTGTGATTTTGTTAATCTATCCTGAAAGTTGGTTTCCCACAGCGATCACGCCATTGTGCGCCTGATGTGCGAAAACACCTTTCAGGCAGGATGTGAAAAATGACAGCTGTACTATTCATAAGGAGGTGTGAAAAAAATGGCAATGTTGAAAATCTTGAGTGAAAATATTAAAAATTGTCGAAGTTAAGGGCGTGCATGGTAACTGCACAACGCATGCTTGTAATGCAGTCATTTTTGGGAAATTTTTCACCAAATTTACAACATAGGCTTTTTGGGACCCTGCCTCATGAACAGTGGCACTGTCGTTTCATTACTTGATCCCAAAAGGTGATTCCGCACAGTGACTGCAAAATCACCTTTCCGTACCGAATAACAAGATGACAGTGCATGTCTTATGAGGTGGGGTCCCAAGAACCCCATGTTGAAAACTTGGAGCCAAAATTCAGAAAAATGGCTGAGATATCCACCTGAGTTGAAACCCCTCCATTGATGCCATTATACAGCTTACCGGCATTTCTTCATTTTGCAGTTCAACTTTGAAGAGTCCAAACGTGTTCCCGCTCCACCGAAAATCGCAGCGCTGGACCTCCGGAGGTAAGTGTGGGGTGGGGGGTTGGGGAGAGCAGAAGGTGGATGCGGGTTGGGGGGGCACCGTGGACAACGGGCCATTTTCTTTTTTCCGGTATGAACAAATAAACGGACACTGTACCACGGAATGGTTTTCTTTCTTTACAGGGGAAATAAAACATATGTTGCGCACACTGGGGTGAGCTCCCAGTGTGCCACACAATGTGGATTGGGGGCTTGTGGACATGCCGACACGGGGATTGCACCCCCGATGTCAGCCTTCTTTGTGGATTGCTGCTGCCATATTTATTGAAATGTTTCACCAGGAAAGGCACATGTGGGAGGCATGTCATCTGTGCCGCTGCAAAACGAGCTTGTCTCTGATTGCAGTGGCACATTTCTTACAAGTTGTGTCCACTTTACATAATTCTTGTGTCAGTGCTAGCATGCTGGCTAATTGGGGAATGAGGGACGCACCTACTAAAGCATGCCCTGCATTCGCCAACACTGACACACCTCTGCATTTCTCCTGCTACCACAAGATGTTGCTTGTGCAAGCGCAAGACAACATAAAAAACACATTTGGCACTTTAACATTTCTGTCCCACAGTGGAAGCTACCGAAGCATCCCACACACATGATGATATCAATGGGTTGAAAGCACAGATTTAGTTGAGTAAGTGTGTTTGCTGATTTTACTTTGAGTTTGGTGGAGTACTGTCATGTCAGGATTTATTTATAGACATATGTATTAGTATTATAATATAGATGTATGAAAGTGGAGCCTGACATGGTCATACTCGGCCACATTAAAAGTAAAATCAGCAGACCCTGACAATAATTGAATTCCCTGCTCCTTCAGCCCATTCCCCCAAAAAAAAAATGATATTAGATATGGGGCATTGTTGGGCTTGTCTACACTGCAGAATGGTGCCACTGTAAGTGTTAGATGCATATTTTAAAGAGTAAAGTTGTTTAATTTAACAAAAAAGACACAAGCAGCTGAATGAGTTTTGTTTTTTCTCATAGGACGTATCCCTATTGATATTGTGGAGTTCAGGGGTAAACAAGTGTTCTTTCTGCCCGGATCATTTAACATATTTACTGGTGTTCTACTTTCATTGTAATGTGCTTTGTGTAGGTGGTTAAGTCCTTCAGGCTGCTGCTGTCAGTGAATTTATCATGATTTAACAACACAGTGGTTATTGTATCCAGCTTCTAATTATCTTAGAAGATGAGCTTGTATTGCAAACATTTTATGTATACCATTCCACTGATTCTTTTCAGTTTTGTGGTACTATGAGTAAACTAACCATACCCATTTGGGGTTTTGTAGGTCACTTCAATCCTTCATTTAAAATCTAGAGAATTGGAGAGCCCAGACTGTCTGCATATGTAAGCAACAGGATAGAATTTTCAGCAGTCATTTTATTTTCATGGTTTCCCAGACATGATCTCATTTGTCATGGTCTGATACCAGTACTTAGGATATTTTCCTTCTTGCGGTTTTAAATAAAAATGACAGTACCCGTAAACTGTAACACATTAAATTAGTAGGCAAAAGCAGTGTTGCCTATAGGAGCATTTTGCTTCTTTTGAAGCAAAAAACAACAATGAATAGTAAATTCTGAACCCATTAACACAGATATTTCTGGTGATTTACTGTACAACAGAATGTATCTGCTTAATTCAGTTGACATACTACAGCACTCTTTTTGTCTTACTAATAGAGGAAAATAGCTGTTGCACTACTTCCTAACCTTTTCTTGAGACTACTGGACTGCATGTTGCAGAACTTAAATTATTCAGCAGATGATTTTTTTTTTTTTGCAGTGGGTGAAAAGATGTCCAATACTACATGGAATTTAAGTAGTCCCGCCCATGCATATAAAAACTGAATTAACTTAGTCTTTCAAAGTCAGGTTGAGGTGCACCCGTAAAGCAATGCGAAGAAGCCCCTTGTGTCTATGTTGTACATGTCATGGGCCATGAATCAACAGAAGGTTTCAGGCTTAGATCTGCTGTTCATTCACCTTCCATGACCGCTGAAGGCAACAAAGGGAGAGAAGGAAAGAACAGTAGCTACTCATTCAGCTTCTGCTCTCTCCAGTGTATCATGTTGTTCTTCATTATACTTTAGATATTCTGTTGAAGTATTTTTCTGGTCAGTGCTTGGAAATAATTGCTGGTTGCTGTTTCACATTTTGATAAAGGTGTTGAACACTGCGTATGTATTTTTGAAGAACATTTTTACTCTCGATAGCTCAACTGAGAGAGGCAGCATTTTATTTTCAGTGGGAAATCTGTGTTTGCCCAGTCCTTTCAACTCAGTTTTTGGTTCTGATTTACAGCGTGACACTTATGTGGTCATGAGGTGGGGTGGTGACCTGGCCATCCTGAAAATTTGGATCCAAAATAGCCAAGTTATGAGTAAAAGAAAAAATGTCCACCTTTGGGTTGTGAACACTGTATCCACAATTTGGACAGGGATGGGTTGTGCCACCATGCATTTCTGAAGACCATCTGCACAGCACCACCCAGTCCTAGTTAGATCTGTCGATGTAGGCCTGGCAAGGGTAGAAAAGTTTTTACTAGATTGTTAAAAGTTTCATGTCCTTCAGTGTCAAAAAACTGCTTAAACAGCATCTTGGGTATTAGTGATATGGATTTGAGAAACTTAGTAAATAAAACCACCCCATGTTGAATTTGTTGGGCAACCTTTTCCTTCATGTCTTCCTCAATATACGTCTCACCCCAAGTGTTGAGGGACACCATAATATTAAAAGTGCACTATTCATTTTGGGCAGTAACTTTGTAACTTATCAGTCCTCCTTCTACAGACCTCCAACCTTCCCACTTTCCAAAGGTTGCTGCTTGAGCAGCTCAGCTCTAATTTGACCCCCCCACACACACACCTTCTTTACATGTTCCAAGAACTGCTTGTAGAGAGTCTTTTTAAGGAGCTAATGTGCTGATTTTAATATTAGTTTTTTAAAAGTCAGGTAGTACCTATTACATCAAAGGGCAAATTACTTTTTCTTTTTCCTTTGGTTAGAAGATTTTTTTAACTGATGTTTGTAGGTGGGATGCATGGAACAGTACTCTGCCTAGGAGCTGATGTAGCTAGCTCTGTTTCTCCCACTACATCGTCAGCATTGTGACCTTATTAACTGTGACATCATAGCTGCTCAGGAAGAGCCACTCAGTAGCTGCCAGGTCAGTCACCTGTGATGTCATTGAGACCACAGTGTTGATGATATAGCAGTATGAATAAACTTAGATATGTCAGCTGCCAGACAGCGTGCTATTCCACACATCTAGCATAATACTGTCACATAGAAAACTTTCTAATCAGCAAAAGGAAAATAAAAAATACAGCAGAAATACAAAGTTACAACGAATTACTTCTTAACATTTTTAACATTTTCCTGTCTGCTTTTTTGGTTCGACTGCCTCTTTAAGGAGGAAATTGGAAGATGGCTTTTCAGTTCTGACAACTCTAGACTATCACTTAATTGTACTAATTTATTAGATTGAATTAATTAATTTAATATTTCTGACTTTTTCTGTGACTGAAGTATTTTATTTATTTATTGGTATTTATTTTTGTGTTCATTATAGTTGGTCTAGCTAACGTAGCAAAGTGCTCTGTAACTACTCAGAAGAGTGCTGTATAAAAACCAAAACCTACCTTATCCATTCCACCAACTCATTTGTATAGAATACTAGCACCCACCTTCCTTTTAATTCTCTGTCGTGCTCGTGTATAAAGAGGCAGTTCTCAACGTGGGTATAGGTGTGTCTGTTATCCCTTTATCTGTTGTATAACCACTTGCCCTCCACTGTTACCGGGAAATTCCTTGTGCAGCTAGTAACTTGCATTTGCTTTGTTATAATTTATTTACCTCAGCGGAAATGCAACATGTCTTCTTCAGTGGGGTCCTCCTCCTACCCATTTCTGCAGCAGGGTAGACTAGGAAATTGAAGGTGATCAGGAATTATTTTTACATAATTAGCTGTCATCCCCTTTTTACACTCCATGCCAGTTATGCATTCTGATATGTTTTGAACAATTTTTGATAAATTATCTATCTTTGGTGCGCCCTCGGATCAACACAGAGTTCCACTCTCCTTAGCAGATACTTCTCTTTTTATATTTCAAAGACATTCCATGATATCAGTAACACCATTTCATGCTATTCATCTGACTGGCATGGAATGGTGTTACTGATGTCATCGAATGATTAGGTAGCATGAAAAGAGAGAACAGCCACTGCTGATGAGAAAGGGAGTCAGAATAGTTACAAAGGGAAATAAATTATGTTATTAATTCTTAACAAAAAAGATCACAACATATCAGAATATAAATAGAAACTCAAAAGAAAATGGGTGGGCATCTAGATGTGTACAAAACTGTTTCCTATCACCTTTAAGTTACCTGCCCAAAGTCACACAATGAGTATTTGGCTCTAGTGGGTTTTGAACCTGTGATCTCCTGGTAGGGTTGATGCTAATGTGAGAGTAGGAGTGGGAACTGTAACACCAGCAAGGGATGGAGATCTGTTAGGGAGCAGATATTCAGATAGGCAGTGCAGGGAGACTGCAGGAAAAAGAGAGGGCATCCACTCAACGCCGGGGACTGTCATTGGGCTGGGACTGGGGATGGCACTGAATCCTCAGGGATGTCTGGAAAGCAACGATAAGGAAAGAAATTTTTCATCCCACAAGTAGGCCTGAAGGCAAGGGTCAGGGACTACAAAGGCAACAGCGCCTAGTACCACATCATCTGTGCATGACATAGTACCATGCATCTGACATCCTACCATGCACAGAAGTCTGTGTGTGTCACTTACTAAATGTTAGCTTGTGAAACCCCTGTTTTCGCACACTGGTATCTAGTGACCTTCATTTGCATTCCAATTTAGGCACAGGGGAACTCCTTCCCTTCTCCCCAGCACTCTGTCCGGAGTTTTGTGTATAGCTACAACAAAATGTGTTGGTGGAACTGAAAGGCAGTTTGCTGCCTGATTTTGTGCGTCAACACATTGCAGCTGGGAATAGGGCCCATGTTCCTGGGAATGATATGCCTCCTGTTCACTCCTTGGGGATTTTTGTTATTTTTCCTCCAAAAATTCAAGCTCTGATGTTTTGATTGGATTACCTTGACATGTAGTTCCTGCATAAACTTTCATGTACAGCATTTGGTATATATCCAATGCAGATGCCTCTCCCCTTTGTGTTTGTACCCAGATTTTAACTTGTTTATAGGAGAATATTCGATCATACTGTACTTCTGCATTCAAACAGGAGGCAAGATGGCGTTTATAAATACCATGTAAAACATACATGTGATACTTTCATATTCAGAAAAGCACTCATGTCTAGTTACTTTCTGGATTCATTATGTTTGAGTGGGTGATTTTGTTGGCCATCCTAATTTGGATAGTAATTTTGTAATTAGTAGGTTGATTGCAGTCTGTCATCACAGCACAAAGCTCTGGTTGCTACCAAACAAAAACAAGATGCCATTTGGGTTCTTTTCTTTGGTGATTGTGGTTTCAAATGTGACCACCAGTAGCTCAGTAAGTGAAAATTACTTTTAGTAGGGTGTGTCAGAGCATTATACTACAGACTGCGGTTTATGACCTCATGTGTGTTATTGGAGGGCAAGAACTCTGTGGTCAGAGCCTGCCTTCATGTGAACCAATAAACTTGTGCAAGAATTTTATTTATTTATGTTTTTTAAGTAACAAACCAGACTGAATAAAAACATTTAATTTATTAGGAATACACATTGTGTGGGATTCTTTTCTAACATGGTTCCAGACAGTATTCTTCCTAGCATAATGTGCATTGGTATTTCAAAACTATTATTTCTTTGAAATGTAATTGCCTAATAGTCTAACAAAAACATCTCCCCCATAAGGGAAAAAGTTAGTGTGTAGCATTTGCTCACTTAAAACTGTATATCCTTTGGAAGGATGAAGTGAGATTTGATCAGGTAGCTAATGTATGAGAATAATCTTTTCTTTCATTTTTTTTCTTTGTTTTTGTGCTACAGTTCTTGACTACCAATGCTGCCTATAAGGCTCTGCATACAAATAAGATGCTAAGTTGTTTAAATGAAACGGCATCAGTGTCATCGTTTGAATGGAAAGCTGAGGATTACTGCCTAGACTTGACTAACAAGAAATTGGAGATGGGCTTGCTAGCTTAGATAGAAAGCACATCCTTTATTAGAACAAAAACTGGTTCACACTGTGCCGTACAGCAGGTAGTTCCAGCTGCAGCTTGTTAGAGACTGTCTTTTTAAATAAAAAACAGTGTGCTACATGAACTCCTATTGTTTAGTGCTACAAGTAATCACTGCAACCCCTGATGATGCGATTTAAGAACCTCGTAGTACATTTGTCTTCAATGCCAAGCTTAATTAAGTACTGTTAAACATGAATCAAAATAGCACCCCACCAGCCAAACAAGTTTACATGTGAATTTCCCTTCTGGGAACATAACTTGCAAGTAACAGTAAAACAACATGTTCTGCATAAAAATTAAGCATTGTATTTGTAATATGATTGATGGATTCAACCCCCCAGTGTGCAAACCAAATATTCTCCGGTGCCCTGCTTAAAATTTCCCCTTCAGTAAAACAGGATCATGAAACCAATCCCCAGAACACACCAGCAAATTAGCTAACACAGCTTATTGCAACTTTCCTAATCAAAAAGTACTAAAAAAAATTCTCTGACTGTTGCAACTCAGCCAAAATGTTATGGTTCCGTGCAAGTCATACCATACATCTATGTGCAGGTCAATAACATAATATGAACAGGCGAAGAAAAAGTAATTTAAATGATTCTTTTCTTCAAATTGAGAAAGGTCATCCTTTGTTTTTGATGGAAGATTCTTACTTCGCGTAAACAAAATCCTAGATTTCTAGGGACATGGATATGTTGTTCATCCACACTCATTGGCAGTATCCTTGCCGCTTTAAATCTTGCCGGAAGGTCTTCAAGCTTGCTCCTCCCACCCACCCGGGTGGTATAACTCTCGGCTCCGCCCCATGACGCCAGATCTTCCTTACCGCTTGGAAGCTCAGGTTCCCTCCTTAACGCTCTGCGTTGCGACTGGTTCCTATTTCTCCGTTTGCGGATTTAAAAATAATATTTTGCAAAGACTTCAGTCTTGATCCCTCGCGGCTGCGATGGATAAATCGACTCCAGTTTCGAGATGCCCATGCGGGCAGAAGATGTCTCGGACGGATCCACACTCACGTGTGTCAATGACTTAGGCCTTGACACGACCCGCAGGCTTGCGACCTGTGCTCATCTTTCTCGGCCTACGTCCTCGAAGACCGTGCTGCCCGATTGCAACTGGGCCGTCCCGAGAAGCGTTTCCCTCCGGTGAAGTCCAAGGAGGCCCGGTTGGCGGTGTCCGCGGCGGCTGGCTCGGCGGATCAGCTCGAGCGGATGGTCGCCCTCGAAGAGGAGGCGGCGCGGGCCGTATCTTCCTCGGCCGCGGCATTTATCCCGCTCTCTCTGGGTTCTTCCTACACGGCTTCCTTTAAGGAGCTTTGTCTGTCCCTCTCCACTAAAGGAGAAGGGCCTGCGTCTGCTGGACCTTTTTCTCGGTCCAAAAAGAGGGACAAGGGTAAGTCCCTCCATCGGCGCTCTTGGAGGCGGAAAGGTCCCTCTCCCGGGCCGTCGACCGTCGCTTTCCGATCGACCGCTCGGACCGACCACTGGCCTCATGGTGTCCCCGTCAGGTCAGTTGACAGACCCACTGATGAAGTCGAGATTTTCTCGACCCATTAGACGGGCTATCGCCTTTAGCGGCCGAGATTCCCCTCTCCCGGTTCCCCGGAGGAGTTGGGGATCGCTGGGCTCGCCTGTGCCTCGGTTCCGGAGCCCTCGGATGGACCATCCGAGCGAAAGGTGCGGTTCCGGCCGACACCTCCCGCACCGACCCGGAAATTCCGGGACTCGGTCTCGGACCTCTTCGGCAGTCAGCCGTTCCCACCGTCATAAGGCGGTCGGTCTCGGCACGCCCGTGAGCGGCGTCGCCCGCTACGTCCTCGTCCTCCTCCTCGGATGAGGAAGCTTGGCGTAAGTGCGTCGGCGATGCGAGGACCTTATGTTACAACAACTCCTCCTGGCGGGAATAAGCCGACTCCGGCGCTTCCCGACCATTAAGTAACTGTCACCGGATCGGCCGACACAACCCCTCGACTTGTCCGAGGCCTATACCCAGGCGGTTGTTCGGCCAAAACCAGCTGCTCCACCGATTCGGTGGAACTCCGCCCACAGCCACCAATGGGGCTCCGACCAAGGATTCTCGGTCGGCTAAGGGTTTACCCCATCGGCTGTCAGTTACCCTCACTCCCGACCGACCTCGGCAGGTGAAGGGTGGCTCAGGCCAGAGGCAGCTCTTCGAGGACTCTTCCGAGTCCGAAGATGATTCCTCCTTCTTCTCCAAGCGACTGGACTTGGAGTCTTCAGGAGGTCAGCCAATGGACGATAGCCCGTCGTCCTTCCTAGGACTGCTTCGGCTCATCTCGGAGTCTACCGGGATGGAGCTCGAACCCGTTTCCAAACGGGCCAGGTATCCCCTCACGGAGATTCTGGACCGAGGGGATTCTCCGACGGAGGCCTTTCCGGTGGCCGAGGCCATAGTGGGTCCAGCACTGGAACTTTGGCAGCGCCCTGCTTCCTGCCCTGCGCCTTCGGCCAGGATGGCCAGGAAGTATGCGGTCCCTACCGGTTCCTTGTCCGGTTTTTCGGAACACCCCTCTGCTGAGGGGTTGGTTACCGACAGCGTTTTCCGGCGCGCCGGCAACGCCAGGGATGTGGACAAACCTCCTGACAAGGGTCCAAGAATTGGACTATGTCGGGCGAAAAGCTCGCTCGTCCCTCTCGGCTTCGTCAGGCCAGTTCGGCCGTCCTCATGGCACATTTTCTCATGCCCTGTTGGGCTCCCTGGATGAGGTCATCCTCATCTTCCCGCCCGATCTGCAGACTACGGTTAAGCAGGTGCGGGACCAGGGCAGGGCAGTGGCCAAACAGCAGCTCCAGACTGCTTTGGATGTAGGGGACTCATGTGCCAGATCGGTGGCGGCCGCGGTGGCTATGGTCGGTGGCTTGGCTGAGGATATCCACCTTTACCGGATACCCAGCACAAGTTGGCGGATGTTCCCTTTGAGGACTGACCTCTTCGGCCCTGGGGTGGAAGGTCACCTGCAGAGGATCGAGAGTCCAATGCCACCTTGGACTCGGTCTCTTCCGCTCCAGAAGGACAAAGGCCGCAAACCACAGCCTAAGCCCTTGTCCTTCTGTGCCCCAGCGCGCCGGCCCAGCAACGTCCAGGGCCAGCAGGCTCGGCCTTGGCATCCCAAACCCAAGCCGCGGCTTCCTCTAACAGGAGGCAGGAGGAAAGGGCCCAGGAGGTCCCTCGGCGGTCCCTCCTCCAAGCCTGCCCAGTGACGGGCTGAGGGTGTCGCCCCATCCCCGTACCTACTCCCTGGGTCCCCGTGGGGGACGGCCCGCACTTGCTCCGCCTGGTCCGCTGTTACCACGGACAGGTGGGTCTTGGAGGTGGTGGGAAGAGGCCTGCCTCTGGAATTCGAGCAGGCACCACCCTTCAGAGCCGTCGCCCCTCGGGGGGCTTCGGGATCCCCAGCCTCACTGGCGGCTCGTCGAGCCGACATCACTCTCCTCCTCCAGAAGGAGGTGGTAAGAGAGGTGGTGGACCCTCCTTCAGACCCAGGGTTTGTGTCCAGGTACTTCCTGGTTCCGAAGCGGACGGGGGGCTGGCGCCCCATTCTCGACCTACACGACCTAAACAAGTTCCTAAGGTCTCGAACCTTCAGGATGGTCACTCTGGCTCAGATAATACCATCCTTGGAACGCGGCGTGTGGTTCTGCTCTCTGGACTTGCAGGACGCGTCTTTTCACGTCCCTATCCGTCCGTCTCACCAGAGATTCCTTCGCTTCCGAGCGGAAGGATCCCTCTTCGAGTTCCAAGCCATGCCCTTCGGCTTGTCTCCAGCTCCAGGGTCTTCACCAAATGCATGGCAGTGGTGACAGCATTCCTGCGGCGCCGAGGGGTCGGGTGTACCCTTACCTGGGACGACTGGCTGATAGCAGCTCCCTCCAGGAAGGAGGCGGAGTGGTCCAGAGATCTGGCCCTCAGGTCTGCTCTCAACTGGGCCTCCTTATCAACGAGGCCAAGTCGGAACTCGAGCGAAGCAGGTGATTTTATTCATCGGGCGCAGCTCGACTCTCTTGAGCCAGGCGCGGCTCCGGCGGACAGGGCGGGTTCTTTCCTCCTTTGCCCGATCATTTCTGGTTGGGCAATTCGCCTGCCGGGACTTCCTCGCCTCCTGGGTCTCATGGCGGCCTGTACCAGCGTGGTCCGTTGGGCCCGCTGGAACATCGTCCCCTTCAGTGGGGACTGGCCAGCCAGTGGTCACTGCAACTCGATCCCTTGGACCAGCTTGTAGTCGGTGACACAGGGATGTGGAATGCTCTCCAGTGGTGGACCGTTCCAGATCATTTGCAGGAGGGCATCCCGTTAATCCGCCCGAGCCGGCGGTCTCTCTGTCGACCGATGCCTCTCTGATGGGTTGGGGTGCCCATCTGGGGAACACGGGCTCATGGCCTCTGGTCCCAGGAGTCCCGATGCCACATCAACCTGCTGGAGCTCCGGCGGTCCGCCTAGCTCTCACCGCCTTTGCTCCGTTCCTCCGGGGTCAAGTGGTCCGAGTCCAGGACGGACAATACCACGACCATGTACTATCTAAACCGCCAGGGCGGGGCCGCGCTCCATGCTTCTATGCAAGGCTCTCCGCATTTGGTCACTCGTGCGCAGCCTGGAGGCGGATCTCCTAGCCATTCACGTGGCAGGGCCTCCAACACCCTGGCCGATGCCCTGAGCGGATAGGGCTGCATCCCACAGTGGTCTCTCTACGCCGGAGGTAGTACAGCATCTGTTCTCCTTTGGGGCACACCTCAGGTGGACCTGTTTGCCTCCATGGAGAGCATGAAGCTGAGTCTGTTCCATGCCGCCCCCTCAGCAGGCTCGCTGCAGGGGATGCCTTCTCGAGGCAATGGACCCCGGGCCTCTTTTCGCCTTTCCCCATTTCCCTTGATCCACAAGGTGCTTCTCAAGCGAGGAGGACAAGGCGCAGGTGATTTGATAGCCCCAGACTGGCCTCGCCAGTTCTGGTACCCAGATCTCCTCAGTCTCAGCTCCAGGACTCCGCGGCAGCTTCCAGCTCGCCCGGACCTGCTCTGTCAATCAGGGAAGGTGTTCCATCCGGACCTTCAATCCCTGCACCTGACGGCCTGGTTCCTGGCGGCTAGAGTTCCAGGCTTTGGGTCTTTCCGACGAGGTCCTCAATGTAGTTGGGCGTCCGTAGAGTCGACCAGAAAATGCTATGCCTTCAAATGGAAAAGGTTTTCCATTTGGTGTCAGAACAAGGGCTTGGACCCTTCCTCCTGTTCCTTGGCAAGCATCTTGGACTATTTATGGTCCCTTTCTAGTCAAGGGCTTAGGTCGGCGACCCTAAGGGTGCACCTGGCAGCCATCTCTGCCCTACGGGCGCGGGGAAGCAGTGAGTGGCGAGGGAGAAGGTGGTCTGGCGCTTTTTCAAAGGCCTTGATCACATTTCCTCCAGTGCGGGAACCCCACCTCCGTGGGATCTACTGCTGGTACTGGCAAAGCTCTGGGCAAGCCATTCGAACCTATGCACAGGTGTGCTCTCTCTCACCTGTCGTGGAAGACCGCCTTCTTGGTGGCTATCACGTCAGCCAGAAGGATGGGAGAGCTCAGGCGCTTCCATCGAGTCTCCTTACCTGGTCTTCCACAGGGACAAGGTTGTCCTCGCCCCCCACCGAAATTCCTTCCGAAGGTGGTGTCGAGATTTCCACCTTAACCAGGTGTTGACTCTGCGGTGTTCTACCCCAATCACCTCGGAGGCGAATATAGGCTCCATACTCTGGATCCCTAGAAGGCGCTAGCTTATAAGAGGCGCGACGGCTGAAATTGGGAGAGGTTCGCCAGCTGTTTGTCACCTACGCTGAAGCCGCATCTGGCAGACCTGCAGCCAAGCGGACGATAAGCAGGTGGGTAACCTCCTGCATAGATCTCTGCTATAAGTTGCGGGCATGGGCCTCCCAGAGGATAAGGCTCATTCTACCCGCCATACTGCTGCAACGGTGGCTGCTTCCAGGGACGCCCTATCCAGGAAATCTGCAGGCTGCTACCTGGAAGTCAGCTAACACCTTCATTACCCACTACCACATCGACCTTGAGTCACGCCCGGGATGCTGGTTTTGGGGCCTCAGTTCTCAGTCTCTCTTTCCCAAGTGAAGTATATGTAGGTTGTCGTCTTGCCTCCCTCCTCCCGGAGAACTGCTAGGAGTCTGCCAATGAGTGTGGATGAACAACATATCCATGTCCCTAGAAATACAGGTTACTCACCTGTAACAGGAGTTCTAGGAATGGTATATGTTGTTCATCCCACGACCACCCGACCTCCCGGCTCGGGACGCGACAACCTGAGCTTCTCTCCCAGCTGGCCAGATCTACGCCATGGGGCGGAGCCGAGAGTTATACCACCCGGGTGGGTGGGAGGAGCAAGCTTGAAGACCTTCCGGCAAGATTTAAAGCGGCAAGGATACTGCCAATGAGTGTGGATGAACAACATATACCATTCCTAGAACTCCTGTTACAGGTGAGTAACCTGTATATACGCATGTGTGTTATATATAGATAGAGTTATAAAATAGCTTAGAAAATTTGAGCCATGTGATTGGTCATTCATATTAAATGCAATAGCTTACTTCACTGTGAATGTACAGTACAGAGCTCGTGACCTCATAATCAGTGGCTCAGTATTCATACACCAAACTAGCCTTGTGCTGATACTGACATTAGTAGACAAGTGCTCAGAAAAAAAAAAATAAACACGATTTTCTTACTTCCACTTCATTGCAACTCTTTCAGTGAACTGTCCCTCGCTGGAACCCACTCCCAAACAAGCCTCTTAACACTGAATCAACACCACCAAATGTAGCCCCCGCACCACCAATTTTTTTCTTTAATCTAGCCATTCCCCACCACTTGATGTGGCTCTCTCTGACTCCTGCCCAACAGTAGACACTAATTCAACAATGGTCAGCTGCTCCTTTGCATGTGGGGCCCCACCCCTTCACAGTATAGCCATGAGTATGTGTCTTGGCAGTTTGACTTGGGTGGAGGAGTTAACAGAAACAAAGACAATATTTTTTTTTTATAGAAACAGAATTTGAGGCAGAAAAGGACTGCTTGGTCCACCCAGTCTGCCCAGATGATCCCTGTCTAGTATGTCTGCCTACCGTCCTCCAGCTTCATTGCATAGCCACTGGTCTTGGTGTTCTTTCTCACTTGAAACTTCACTTCTGCAGCCCTTCACCCCTGTGAGGTATTTGTAGATGTCTATCATGACCCTCTTCCTCTCCTCTCTTCCAGGGTATCCATGTTGAGATCCCTCAGTCTCGCCTCCTAGAGCTTTTGGTATAACCCCTGCACCATTCTAGTTGCCCTCCTCTGGACTGCCTCCTCTCTATGTCCTTTCTGAAATGTGGCCTCCAGAACTGGACACAGTCCTCCAGGTGGGGTCTCACTAACGAGTAATATAGTGGCAACACCACCTCCCTCCTCTGCTAGGAATACCTCTCCCTATGCATCCCACTGGCCCTACCCACTGCTTTGTCACACTGCCCTGCCACTTAGAGGTTGTCAGATATGATAACCCCAAGGTCCATTTCCTGCTTAGTGACTGTCAGTACCTCCCCCTATCCTCTAGTCAGGTCATGTTCCTATGCCCTAGGTGCATGATTTTGCACTTTTTGGCATTGAACCCCAACTGCCATGATCTTGACCACTCCTGTAGTTTCCCAACATCCCTGCACATTCTCTCCACCCCCTACTGAGTGTCCACCCTATTACAGATTTTTGTGTCATCTGCAAAAAGGCACAGTTTCCCTTACAGTTCTTCTGCAGAGTCACTTATGAAGACACTGAAGAGGACTGGTCCCAGTACTAAGCCCTGTAGCACCCCTCTGGTCACTCTCCCATCATCAGAGTGAGTGCCGTTAACCACCACCCTATGTCTCCTATCCATTAACTAGTTTCTAGCTTACTTCACCACTTTGGATCCCACCCCCAGCCTGCTCAGTTCCTTTATCAGTCTTTTGTGTGGCACAGTGTCAAAGGCCTTGCTGAAATCCAGATAGGCCACATCAGTTGCCCTCTCTTGTTATAGTTCCCTTGTCACCAAGATGAAGAAATCAATCAGAATTGTCTAGCAAGACCCCTACCACCACCACCACCATTGGTGAATCCATGCCATCCAGTAAGGCACAGTTATATCTGTTTAACAGGAGACAGTGCAGGTTGAGAGCTGCGTTTGGCACCATTTTTCAAGGTGGAAGAACATTAAATGGAGAATCATGCATAGGAAAGTGTGTGTTTTGAGTTTTTTTTTTTTTTTTTTACACACCTGAGGTGTGTGATGACCCATAGACCTCGAGAGCAAAGCTTGACAGGTTTATGTGATCGTAACACACCTTGGGTGTAACTATTGAAGGGATTTGATTACAAAAACTGCCTATCTGAAGAGCAAACACAACTAGGAGAGTCAGCACTAGCAGGAGGGAGGGCAGAAGCAAGTGAAAATTGACAAAAAAGTTCCTGAGAGCTAAAGTTAATGTTAAACTGCTGCAGTGCCTACCTTGAAGCATGAGTATGACAGAAGTTTGTGCTTCCGCTGAGCAGTTAAAAAAATGCCAGACTGAAATGCCGCAATCACCAGGTGTGACATCAAACTTGTTTTCTTAAGCATTTGAAAAACTTGAAAACGAGTTAACAAGGGTCACCCATTATTAGTTTTTAATACCTAATGGTGGTGTTAGCATTATTTTGTTTTACAAATACTACAATTTTGTAAGCACAGTAACATACTCTGATATCCAGATTCTATCCATCTCTTCATATGATTAATACTGAACAGCATTTTCTTGGTAGACTGAATGGTAAATACGTAAGTTTCTAATATTCTTGCCTTCAGAGCTTGTTGTAGAAGTTTTTTCAGTATGTTTTGTATTGTAATCCCTTTCAGCCAATGGTTCTGACTGTAAACATCAAGTAGGTCCTTTTATATACTGTATAAGCATTCATTGCAAAACTCTTTGCTAATGCACCAGTTAGGGTTAAACTGACAAAAGTAGAGAAATGTGGCATTAGAGTTTGCTACCCTAACACTCCACCCCTCACCCTGCTAGCAGCCACAGGAGAAACCATTAGGGTTTGTCTTCTCCTGCATCTTCTCAAATCAGGTGCGGGGTGTGCCTCGGGGTTGTCAGTTCTGACGCTCACCCCATTCCATCATGAAAGAAGTTTAGATGTCTAGAGGACATGAGAATGGGGTGAGCGTTAAGATTGACAACCCCGAGTCACACCCCACACCTGATTTGTGAAGATGCAGGAGAGGGCAAACCATAATGTATCTTACTTCGAGTATGAGCTCCTGCAGCAGGCAACACCGTAATGACTATGTTGCCGGGCACTAGGACTCCACGGAAAACTTCTAGCCAGCAGTACCCAGCTGGGGCCTGCCCCTTACGTTGGTCCGCCCACCGACGTCACCCTTTATGTAAAGGGAGCAGTCCCCGGACCCACCTCAGTTCTGTTCCCGCCATCAACCCATGCGTTTCGGCACCTGCAGACACCTTGTTGCATCCGTCGACTGCCATTTTCATTCTTCTAAGCCAAACGTACCCGTTTTGTTTTTTCAAAGGTCATTATTAAAAGTCAGTTTATGCCGTCTCCGTCTTCCTCTTCCCAAGTGACAAATCTAAGTATCCATGCGGGCAGCAGCTTCCTGTGAAAGATGACCATTCACAGTGCCTCTTCTGTTTGGTGCCTGTCCACGATATGGACGCCTGCCCAGACTGCAATAAATTTAATCAACGGACCAAGGTCCGTCGATGAAAGATACTCCAGGCCTACATCGTGGAGCAGCAGCTCTTCGCCCTTCAATGCCCGTCAAAGGCCGGCTCCTCAACCTCCCAGTCGTCGACTTCCCACAAGGAGAAACCCTCAGGAGGGAAGCACCAACATCGGAAAAAGGAGCACAGTAGGTCGGAGTCTCACTCTAGATCTCCTCACCATAAGGAGAAACTCTGGTTCATGCTCTGGCAAGAGAGCGGACTCTGTCCCTCCATCAGACCTATCTTCCTCCGGCCTGCCGTTGATGAAGGCTCCCACCCTTACCCTCTCTGCGGGCAGTGGCTCTTTGGGGTAAGGACCTTTGGGTTCCTTCTTGAGCTTCAGACCCTTCCAGCACACCTCGGGGTCTAAGGTCGGAACTTCAGCCGATAAGGCTCAGGTGTCTTCCTTCTCTTCCAACTCATCGTCACCCCCTGATGACCAGCGCAGATGCCAGGAATGCTCCCACACCAGGGACCGTCCCCTTCCCTGAGACAGGTCGTCAGCAGCCACGGCAAAGACCCTGATGCATGTCTCGGATGACCGGCCTTCCAATATACAGAAGGACCAGTGGCAGACGACACAGGGTAAGGTGTCAGGTGACCAGACATCGGCGCTGACTACCCTAGCCCAGACGCCTGCCGATCCACCGTCCAAGAAGCCGACGTCGGAGCTGTTGTCACTGATAGATCAGCAGCCTGACGTCCAGGCATCGGCTGATGAGACGTCAGCCCATATGCCGTCTGCTCTGGGATCTGAACTCCAGAAGACCTGACGATGGGCAATCAGGTGACAGGTCTTACTATGCCTCTGAGCCCTGACGACTGCCAAGACATGACGCCAGAGCTGAGCAACATTCTGAATGCCCCCGGGAGCCCCCACCAATGTGCCACCACCACCACCACAAGTGGTACCCCTGGCAAACATTGGACAGCTCTTTGTGTCCTGGTGGAACACGGTCAAGGGGGACTTACTTAAAAAAGATGACCCCCCCCCCAAGTGCCTCCACCACCACCGCCTCCTGCTCCGGTCCCAGACAAAACACCAGTTCCGGATCCCCAACTGCTCTCTCCACCTTTGCCTAGGAGTTTAATTCCTATGGGGTCAGGTTCGGAACGCCCCAGAGGCAGGGTCCGACATCACCGCTCCTCTTCCAGGTTGTCGTCCTCAGGCGAAAGGAGCAGATGCCGGCATGGGCACAAATGCTCAGTGTCAGCCTCCTCCTCTTCCACAGTCTGCCCTTCTTCCTCTGACTCTTCAGACAGGGACTACTTTGCAGAGCCAGATATGCACTGCGACTTGTCTAGGTCCCCTCCAGATGACCCAACATTCAAGGACGTGATGCATCACATCCAACTCCTGAACCAATGGGACACCGAGGAATTGGACCTGGAGAGAAAAAGGCTTCACACCTTTTTGGGCATGAGTGATCCGAAACCACTGGTCATCCCCCCTCTGGTCCCTCCTTTTCAGGATTTAAACAAGCTGGCATGAGAGCACCCTTCCTCCTTCTTGGAGGTCCCCAAGAAGGCGGACAGACTGTACAAACCCCCTAAGGCAGAACCTTTCCTGGGGGAAAATTCAAGGGCAGATTCCATGGTCCTGACCGCTGCCCATGGCAGGACTAAACAGCCCAAGCACATGAGCTCACAACCTCCTGACAAGGAATCTAAGAAACTGGACCAGCTTGGGAGGAGAGTTTATGCTTCTTCCACCTGTTCCATACGGTCCCTTAATTTCTTGGCACACATGGTGCTGTATCAGAAATCCTTGTGAAGGAAAGCCCTTGAATTGGCCCAGAAGCAACCGAAAAGCCCGACCAACACAGAGCTTCTGCACGTCCTTCAGTTGGACTGGATGTAGGAAAACATGTATTGCAAGCATCCTACAATTCAGCGGACACAGCCACTAGAGCTGCAGCTACGGTAGTCTGCCTCCACTGTCACTCCTGGCTGAGGGTATCTAGGTTTAGACAGGACCTCCAGGATTCCATCCTGGATGCCCCATTTCATGGGTCTGTCCTCTTTGGAGAGGAGGTACAAAAGATTATAATGGAGCTGCAGGACTCCGGGAAGGCAGTGCAGTCCATTCATCAGACCCTCAGCAGCCAAAGTGTAAACCATTTCGGTGCCCGGGTGCCAACAGACAGAGAGGCCAACAACCCCAAGGTCCTTTCAAGTGAAAGGCTCCCTCCCACCCAGCTGGGAACAGCGAGCCTAGGAATTCCAAATCTGCCCAGTCCTCGCTGCCCACTCCAGTTACCCATGCATGACTCCCTGCCAGCCCCTACCTCCTCCTGTGGAGTCGATGGGGGAGGCAGTAGGGTGGTGTTTCTCCCTCTACCTAGAAGGGCGGAACAACATTACGACAGGCGTTTGGGTGCTGGACATTATCAAAAAGGGTTATATGCTGGAGATTGACTAACTTCTTCTGGACAATCCTCCAGCCCCCTCTCGATTTCCCCATCCCACGCAGCCCTCATCAGAGAAGAGATCCAGGCCTTGATCTTAAAACGAGCTACGTCAAGGGGATGGGCTGTGTTCCCTGGACATGCAAGACACATATCTGCACAGCCCACTGGAGGTACCTTCGGTTCACCTTTCAGGGGAACCACTACCAATTCTGGGCTTTGCCTTTCGGTCTCTCTCCTCTGCTCCGAAAGTGTTCACCAAATGCCTCGCAGTAGTGGCAGCAGCTCTCAGGAGACGAGGTTGTTTCGTCTATGCTTACCTAGACAATTGGCTACTAACTGCTCCAACCAGGTCATAGTTGAGTCATACCCTGTCGTACACTTTACAGTTGTTCCATCAGTTGGGAATAACAATCAACCTCCCGAAGTCCTGTTCTTGGCCCTGCCAACATCTACAGTATATAGGAGCCATCCTGGACACTCAACAGGGAAAGGCGTTCCTCCCACCCAACAGGGCCATTCGACTGAGAGACTGGGCTTCCAAAATAGCTACATCCAGCCTAGTCACAGCACGGACTGTGCTGCAGCTTTTAGGGCATATGGTGGCTGCCATTCCCACGGTACCACTGGCACGCTTGCATATGAGAGTTCCTCAGTGAAACCTCAGTGTCCATTGGGACCAGAGATCGGACGACCTCGAACATCCCATACACGTATCATGGGCTGTTCAACAAATGCTGTTGTGGTGGCTGACTTCTCCAAATTTGGAAACAGGAGTTAAGTACCAGTCCATTTCACCAAGCCAGATCCTAACCACAGATACATCGGGTTTAGATGGGGAGCTCATTTTCAGAATCACCGTACTCTGGGCACTTGGTCTGACATAGAAGTGTCCTTGTACATCAACATTTTAGAGATGAGGACGATTCTGTATGCCATTTAGGCCTTCCAAACTCACCTTTCCCAGGGTCCCCTGCTTCTGCAGACTGACAACATGTCGGTAGTCTTTTATGTCAACAAGCGGGGGGGATGCACGCTTACCCTCTGTGCAGAGAAGCCATGAGAGTGTGGTACTGGGCCCTGGAACACAGACTCACGCTAACAGCGGTTCATGTCCCAGGCGTCCAAAATATCCTGGCAGATGAGCTCAGCCACTCCAGGTCCAGGAACCACGAATGGGAGCTGCTTCAAGTAGTAGACAACATCTTCAAAAGATGGGGACGTCCAGAGCTGACCTCTTTGCATTCCCATGCAATGCAAAACTGCCCAATTTCTGCTCGCTAGATCCAGGGCCTGGTGTTTTCTGGCGAGACGCCTCGTCCCTCTGCTGGACAGGGAGGTTCCTCTATGCTTTCCCTCCCTTTCCCCTGTTAGAGAGGGTGTTGCTCAAGCTGCAGGTGGAAGGAGCAACAATGATTTTAGTTGCTCCCTTCTGGCCGCTTCAGATTTGGTTCCCTCTCATGCAGAAACTGGCAGTGGAACCTCCTTTCCTACTACCTCTGTCGTCCAGCTTGCTATCCCAAGATCAGGGCACATTAGTCCACCTGGATCTTCAGCCCCTGCACCTTCATGCATGGCTCCTACAGATTTAGCTGTCTGCCGGCATGGAATCTCGCAGAGGGTGGCTGAAGTCCTGGTAGTGGCAAGGAAGCCATCTACAAGGGCAGTGTATGCTATGAAGTGGAAGCGCTTCTGCATCTGGGCAGCAGCATGTTCCCTGGACCCATTATCCTGCTCAGTGAAATCAGTTCTGGAATATCTCCTGTCACTTTCAGATACAGGGCTGTGATACTCATCTATTAAGGTGCATCTTTGTGCCATCTCGGCTTACCGTGCACCGGTGGAGGGTGGAAATATTGCTCAGCTGGATCTTTCCCATACATTCTTGCAGGGCATTCTTCACATGAAACCTCCTGTCAGGAATCATGTTCCCCTGTGGGACCTCTTATTTGTTCTAGAGAAGCTAACCTTGCCTCCCTTCGAACTGGCAATGGATTGCAACCTCCGCTTTCTCTCATGGAAAACGTTATTTTTAGTTGCTATCACTTCAGCTCAAAGAATCTCAGTGCTGCAAGCACTGATGTGTAAAGAACCTTATTTTAATCTTTCACAGAGACCGGGTGTCTCTTCCGACCAACCCTAAGTTTCTTCCAAAGGTAGTGTCTGAACTGACCTTAAACCAAGACATCTGCCTTCCGGTTTATTTTTCAGAGTACTCAAATCAGGGGGAGGCCCTCCATCACACTCTGAATGTACACAAGATCTTTTGTTACTATCTGAGCCATACAAAATTGATCCAGAAATTGGATCAGTTGTTTGTGTCCTTTGCTCCCAGGGCTATGGGGAAACCAGTTGCAAAACAAACCCTGTCTAAATGGTTGTCTGATTACATTACTTTCATCTGCAAGTACGAAAAACCCTTGCCAGGACCGGTTAAGGGACATTCAACCAGGGGGGTGGCTGCATCGTTCTCAGCCATGAAAAATGTTTCAACAGCAGATATCTGCGCTGCCGTAACATGGAACTCTGTACATACCTTTGTCAAGCACAACACACTGGACATTGCTTCCAGAAAGAGAGCAGGATTCGGCCTCGCTGTGCTCCAAGGACTAATTTCCTAAGTAATTCTGGAGATTTATTCCTTTTTTTTTTCTCCCCTACAGGGACACTGCTTGGGACTCAGTCCTTATGTTGTAGCCTGCTGCGGGAGTTCATACTCGAAGTAAGATAGTACAGTTACGTAGGAACTTACCGTAACAGTAGATCTTCGAGCAGAGCTCCTGCAGCAGGCGCTGTTCCCCCCCCCTCCCCCATCCTCCTATTATATTTCTCCTTCTGGGAATTTTTCAGCACCTGCCTCAGATTTCTCCTGCTAAGCAACCTCCGGGTCTCCGGCGGGTGAACTGAGGTGGGGCTGGGGACCACCCCCTTTATACAGAGGGTGACGTCGGTGTGCGGACCAACATAAGCGGCAAGCCCCAGCTGCATACTGCTGGCTAGAAATTTTCCATGGAGTCCTAGTGCCTGGCGGCATAGTACTTATGGTGTAGCCTGCTGCAGGAGCTCTTCTCAAAGATCTACTGTTACGGTAAGTTCTTACGTAACTGTACTTTTCTCCTGTTGCTGAAAAAGGAAAAGAAAAAAGCGCACATTCACTCTCCCAAAGGTGCTGCGACCAAAACTTGAAATACAGCAAATAGACAAAGGCAAAAGCTGGGTACACACCAAAGAACTAGTAATGGAAACACTGTTTATACATAAAAGCATGACAAAAAAGCTGAGAACAGAACCCTTATGTATCGACCCAAAAAAAGGGGTCTTCCTCAGGGGGTGGGCTCTGCTTACATCCATAGCCACATACTGTATATACACAATTTCATTACTTCATAAATGACATCATTTATTTCAGTGCTGTTAGTGGAAGCAATAAAAGCATGCAAAGTGCTGACAATAACAAAGTGCCATCTGAATATTTAAAGGGTGCAAATATCTAGATAAAATATTCCAGCCTCATATGAAAATGTTTGTCTGTTGAATTAATTTCTTAAAGGATTAGAAAATATATATCATGTATTCCAACATATCATAAGGGTTAGAAAAAATAATCACCGTCCCACACTTGTAATAAAACATTAAAGGTTTCACAGGCTGAGTATAGGATCCAAAATGCATGCAATTGCTGCTGGTAACAAAACCAAGTTTTAATTGAACTACCTCTGTCCTGCATGCCCACATTAGATCATGATTAATATAAAATAATTTAATCATTTCATTATTTTTTTTTATATTTGACTGTTTCCACACAATCTCTTATTTTGGACAGATATTTAGATCATTGCCTTTTCATCACCTAGTAACATTTTTTAACCCCCAGCAATCGCAAAAATAAATGCCAAAACATTCATCTTTTTTATTCATGGCTTGCCTAATAATTTAGATGTTTGCTTTATTTGAAACACAATAGTTTTAAACTCACAGCTGAAATAAAACCAACACACAAAAACATCAGGGTGAGACCCCCTACACAACATGGATCTGAGCAAATTTTTATGATTCAATATAAATTCATAAATGTGGCCTAAAATCCAGTTTATCATTAAGACCAATTGGAAATAGGGCACCCAATGTCGAAATCCATCTAGTTTCTTTCTTTAATAGGATATTGGCTCTGTCCCCTTCCCGGAGGGGGGAGGAGCAGTCATGATCCACCACCCTAAATCTGAATCCCCTTGGATTACTCCAGTGAAATTCAAAATAGTAAGCCCCTAGGGCATTTTCCAATTGTAGATCACTCTAACATGTTCTTGTATTCTACATTTTAGAGGTCTTGTTGTTTTGCCCACATACAGTATAAGTAACCACACTTGCACCATGCGGCATACACCACATACGACGTTTGACAATCAACATAATGGCGAAGCACATATTCCCTCCCCAATTTTGGATGTTTAAATTGCTCTGCAGTCTCAGCATAACAACAGATGTTACACCTTCTCCATCTAAAAAAAAATTCTTGTCTGAGATTTTTTTTTTTTAACTCTTCTCGAGTCTAAATAATGACTAGATGTCAGTAAATCTTGTAAGTTTGTTCCCCTTCTAAATGATACCATGGGTGGTTCCCCTGCCATCTTAGCGACATTAACATCCTCATGTAATACATCCCATCTTTCTCTAATCATGTTTTTTATTTGGAATGATTTATCATGGTAATCAGTTACAAAAAAGATTTGATTCTCATTTTCTATATCAGAGCATTTAGTTTTTGGAGTCCATGTACTTGGACCGCTCAATTTTTCTGACTTTTTCCACAGCTCTCCCAACTGTTTGTGCACTATAACCCCTCTCCATAAAATTAACCATCAGTTCTGCCACTTCCCTTTCAAACTCTTTGTTTTCCGTACAGTTCCATTTAATTCTCAGAAATTCCCCGAATGGAATGCTTTCAACTGATGAATGTGGGTGGCAACTTTCTGCTCTTAAAATTGTATTTCAAGATTTGGGTTTACTATAGGGGCTACCAAGAACACATCCATCCTTTCTAGTTAAAGTGACATCTAGGAAAGCAATCCTTTCTTTGTCTATTCTGTGGGTACAGTGAATGTTTAAATCATTATTGTTAGCCCGTTCCATAAATTTCTGGGCATTGTCCGCACCTCCACCCCAAGCACATAGGATATTGACGATATAACAATACCAAAAACTGTGCGTCTGAGGTGGGGGTTCAAATACGAAAACACTATATTTCTACGGCATTGGTTCTCTTAGTGAGGGTCCCTTGAAATTTGTGGACCACTTCCTAAAGCAACTTTTGACAAATATTCCCTCATACAGTACTTGAGAGATACAATGGATTTTTTTAGCAAAATTGAAAACTTCCACTGGCATGGGGATAGTTGCTGGCCGGCAATTGATATAACATCACTATATACGAGTATTAAACATGCAGATGGTGTTAGGGCCAGCAGGGAATTTTTATATGAAGAGGAGAATTTTCAATAGCCCTATTGAATTTATTTTAAACCTCCTCCCTTTTATACTTGAACATAACTTTTTGTTGTTTGACAACAGATATTACCATCAGCTACAAGGCACTGTGATGGGTGCATCTTTAGCCCCATCCTATGTTAACACCTTTCTTGGGTGGTGGGAGAGACATGTAGTTTTTTTAATTTTCTAACCCTTATGATATCTTAGAATACATGATATATATTTTATAATGTTTTAAGAAATTAATTCAGTAGATAACATTTTCATATGAGGCTGGAATTTTTTAACTAGACATTTGCACCCTTTAAATGTTCAGATGGCACTTTAATTGTTTTCGTCAGCACTTTGCATGTTTTTCTTGCTTCCACTAGCAGCATTGGAATAAGTGATGTCACTAATGAGATAAATGAAATTGTGTATATATGTGGCTATGGATGCAAGCAGACTCCATCCCCCGAGGAAGACCCGTTTTGTGGGTTGATACATAGGGGTTCTGTTCTCAGCTTTTTGTCATGCCTTTATGTTTAAAGAAATAGTGTTTCCATTACTAATTCTTTGGTATTGTATGTGTGCCCAGCTTTTGCCTTTGTCTTTTTGCTATATTTCAAGTTTTGGCTGGAGCACCTTTGGGAGAGTGAATGTGTGCTTCTCTCTTTTGCTTTTTCAGCAACAGTTTTTGCCTTTGTCTTTTTGCTGTTTTCTCTTGTTGCTGCCCGAAGAGTGGGGGTGGGGTGTTAGAGTTGGAAACCCTAACGCTACATTTCCCTACTTTTGTCGTTTAACCCTAACTGATGCGTTTATGAATTTTTTTTGCAATTAATTTCTTTACATTGTGAAATCATATAATCAAATCTTAATTTGCCTGAGAGAGCGCAGGGCCCAGATGTGTACATGTATGTTGTTGAGCATTTGTGCCAAATCAGCATTTTTTTTCCTTCATTGTATGGCCTGTTAAATTTCAATGTTATCCTATGACAAATTGCATTTTCTATCTTTTATATTGTCCCTAAATCATTGGGTATGTGTTATCCTTGTAGTAATTGTTAAGACCTTTGTATTGATACTTAGATTGCCCTTAAGTCCAAATACTGAGAGTGTTATGGTTTCTGAAAGTTCCAATTTGCATGTTGTAATTGTTTTGCTTTTTAATTTGGCCCCTAAATTTTGGAGGAGGATTATGTGCTATTGTTGCAGTACTCTTTAAGACCTTTGTTTTTCTTGTTGTTGTAGTGTTTATACACCAGCCCTCTCACTCTGGGAAAACCCCAGCCCCATCACCCCGGCATCTACCAGCCAGCACAGCATTCGGTCCCAGGGCTTACCCCCCGGTGGGGTCAGAGAGGGGGCCCTTTGCCCCAAAACAGGATCCAGTGCTACCATGCTGTGGCTAGCTGGGTGCTGGGCCTGCAAATTCCCCCTTCATCCTCTACAGGCTCTTTTCTCATTTTTCTCCCTTACGGGAACATGGCATGCAGTGCTGCCAGCGACTGGGACTGCGCACGCTCCCGTGCGTGCCTCCGGTCCAGTGGCTGCCATGTCCCCGCCTCCCCTGCTGTGCGGCTTTGTGCCCTCGAACCCCAGCCTCGCTAGGGGTCAGATGAGCACCGGTTGTGGAGTCCCCCCTCCCCCGGAGATGGAGAGTAGTCCATTGGATGCTCAATCCATCTCCTCCCTGCCTACCCCTGGTGACCCGTGCTCGTTCCTGAACAAGAGTCGCCGGCATGGCGCGAGGTGTGGTATCCAGCACCTCAACCCTCAGCACCACTAGGCCAGCTCTTGTTTTGATATATAGATTGTCCCTTAAAGTTCAAATATCAAGGGTGGTTATGGCTTCCTAAACCTCCAATGTTATCCTGTGGGTGGGAATGTGCAGATTTTGATGTTTGTGTATTTTTATATAGCCCCTAGATATTTGGGGGGATTATGTCTTACCCCACAGTACTCATTAAGACCTTTGGTTTGATATGCATATTGTCCCTTAAGTCCAAATATTGAGTGATTTTATAGCTTGTTGAAGTTCAGATGTTTTAAAAAAATTAAGTATAAAATCCTTTTTCTTATGAAGGAATCCTTTTTCGTATGAAACAAAATTAATATGAAAAAGGATCTCTTCAAACAAAAACAGAATTGGGAAAAACAACTAAATCTAAAATCTTTTTCCATTTGAAGCGATCATTTTTCGTATGGCCATACGGAAAAAGGGGAAGCGAGTCATGAAAAAGGATTTAAAAATTTAAAACAAAAACACATTTGGGGATTAATTTTTCCAACAGTTAAGTGCAGAATCCACCCAACAGGGTCCCGGTGAGCAACATACATGTTTGGTATCTCTGCAAGATGTCATTTTTGTGGATTTTGAATTTTTTTTTTTTTTTTTTATGGAAACAAGATGGTGGCCATACGGAAAATGATTTTTTTCCTCATAAAAAAGGAGTGGACACGCACATGAAAAAGGATCCTTTTTTGTATGGTCATTTTTTTTTTCGTTCCAAACATCTGTCCTGGAGTGTCTACTGAGCATGTCCCAAACTGAAATTTCAAATCCTTATAACCCTGCAATGGATTTTTTTTTCACCAAACCAGAAAAAGGCACTACTCTGGGCCAGGATCTTTCTAATCTGAAAATTTCAGAGCAGAATTCCAAGCCATCTAGACCAGGTGTAGATGGAGATGGAGCGTCGCCTGAGAGCAAAATAAATGCTGATGGTTGTTTAATGTAGCAGATATACTTAAAATTCATGATCTGTCTGTTGATCGCATGAACACTGGGGCAAAATGG
Source organism: Neoceratodus forsteri (assembly GCA_016271365.2). Taxonomy (NCBI): domain Eukaryota; kingdom Metazoa; phylum Chordata; order Ceratodontiformes; family Ceratodontidae; genus Neoceratodus; species Neoceratodus forsteri. The sequence goes on from CM028131.1 coordinate 688,266,869, forward strand.
TAGTTTGCATCAATTCTGCACTGACACCTTAACAAATTTTGTGATTTTTCAGCTCCATGTACGTAATGCAGATTCTTGGGCCACTACTTTCAGACTTAGTGAAATATACATACAAGTGTGGTTTTAATGAATGGGTGGGAGTTAGGGCTTTAAAATGCATACCCGTATGTTACCTCAAAAGATTAATGTTAAAAGTTTTAGGGTTAAATACCAACCACCCCCCCCCCCCTAATTTCTTGTGAAATTTCTAAATACTCTTATATTTAATTATGTCAGACAGGATTTATTGTGCTTTATAATATAATTTTATGTTGTCTAAATGGGTATGGATTTTGCTTTGAAATGCATATGTGGTTTTGAAGTCTTGAGCTAATGTAAAAGGATAAATTGATAAAAGTGAAGGCACCATTAATAAATGAAATTTTAGCAAGTTTATACCATGTCAGATTTTGTGATTTTCAGCTACCTGTATTTAATGCAGATTCTTCGGCCATTACATTGAGGCTAATTTAAATATGCATTCAAGTGTGATCTCGATGAAATAGGCAGGAGTTACAGCTTTAAAATACATATCCTTAAGTTGCCTCAAAGGTTAATTTTAAGTTTTTTTTTTTATATGAAATTTATCTAAAAGAAAATAAAAACACCTTTGTTTACATAAAACATTTTTATTTCAAAAAATGTAAAATTTAAAGTATGACTGTTGGTAAAGTAGTAGAACTTAGTCCTGTCCATCTAGGAAAAATATTCGTCATCGTCAGATACGCCAGTGTCATCTTGGTAATCACTTACATCTTGGTCCTCATCTGAGTCCTCATCATTTGTATTTTAGAGCAGAGACATAACATCATCTGGAAATGGTGTGTCCATCTACTTTTACATTGAGATAATCACTCAGCCATGCAAAGCTGCATTTGGGGGCATTGATAACTGCAACAGAAGAAAGCCTCCGCAATCGGCAGACATAGTTGGCTCGTAGAATATATAACTTCAGGGTTTCCTGTCATGGTGGTAGCAGAGACAGATCAGTCATTCTGTTTTCTTTGTTGTATTTCTCCCAGAAGATCTGCTGCCTCGCTATATTTACATAAGTTACTTTCTTCCTTCCATACAGTTTGCAGACATACTCCTCCAGCAGAGCAACAACACCCTTATCCACTTGCCAATCACTCCCAAGTTTCTGAAAGGCATCCAGGAATTTGGGGTACTTTTGAAGGACGTTCCAGCAAATGTTCTTACCCTTTTTGAAGAACGCAGAAACATAGTCATTGCCTGTGAATGCATGGAAACTGACTAAGGCTTTCTTTGTTGCAGTGGTCATTTCAAACTTGCCAATCTTGAAGATTTTCCTGCTGTTACCATGGCCATTGTCCAGGTATATACTTTGCTCACATTCTGAAAATAGCAACAGTAAAATTACTGGCATATTGGTATTCCCAAATGGTGAACGGATGATGACAGGGCCTGGATGTATTGTAATGGCATATTGCACATGAATTTTTGTATCTGCTTCTTCCTGGTCAGAACAGAGATAAACTGACAGCAAAAAGCCACCCCACGAATGGATGTGCACAGTAACAGTACAAGTACAGAATACAGGCTGACACCAAACAAAATGTGCATAAAGTAATTTATTTGGTCTTAAAAAACAAGATACCTCTTACAGAAACGCCAGCTGGAGCTCCTTAAACAACACCTTCAACCGGTTTCGTTAACGTTTCATCAGGGAGTGGCGACATAGGTTAATCCCACCTGTCTTAAAGTGATACAAACACCCTGTGTCATGAATATCCAAATGCATTACATATGCTCTTTCTCTATTTTTTCCATTGTTTTTTTCCTCCCACACATAGTTCCTAAAAAAAAGTGCATATTCCTCAATGCGTCATAAAGTGCAACATTATAAATGCATGGTGAAAAAATATTGTGTAATTAAAAACACTCAGCCATAGAACACATAGATAGTATATATGTGTATTGATTCAGGCATATGCCCTACCATTCTAGTTTTAAATTTCAAGCATATACACTAAATAAATATATTCAAAAAACTTTCATGTAAGTTCATCAGTTAGAATCAATTATACAACGGGCAAATAGCAAGCACATATTTTCATATAATTAAAAATGCACATATATTGGATGCCATCAAGAAAAAAAAGAAAAAGCAATTGATTATAAGCATTATCACATCTCAGATTAATTAAATAGAATGTATTGTTACATATTATAAATTGCAATGTGAGGGAGTCTAAATAATAATCCAGACACAAAAATATATACTTAAAGAAAGTAAATTCAGTCTGACCCTGGCTGGGGAGGGGGTTGGGGTTTGAAAAACATGACAGAAAAAGTATTTCATTATTGTTTAATTAAACAAAGTCAAAACCAAAATAAATAAAATAATCACTGTTTCCTCCAATATATGGGCCACAAATTAATATCCCATAATTAATTTGTTTACGGAGAAAAACAGATAAATCAATGGCATCATTAAGGCCAGGATGTCTCAGTCCCCCAATGTGTATATCCAGAATGTCTCCCTTTATATTAGAAAAGGTCCAAGACTCTTCCCCCCACCACCCTTGGGTATCAGGAGTCCTGCAGTGGAGGAGCCATGCTTGGTGGAGAAGAATCGAGTGAGGTTCTTTGGAGAACTGAATGCGGAGACTGGTACAGGCACCTAGCGGGAGCAACGAAAGAGAAACAGGGAGCTAATGCTGAATGCCGAGGCAGAACGCCCAATAGATTGGAACAGATCACTACGGACTACTATGAAGAAAAATTAGAAAGAGACGGAAAGTCATCTCATAGCAAACATACTTTTGGGCCTGGATTTCTGTTTTGTTGAGCGACTCTGATGCTTCCCATTGTTTGTCCCCTATCTCTCTCTTCGATATTTTGCTTAGTATTGTTATGATTTTATGATATTAGGAGCATTGCTCTTCAGCTTTTACTCTTTTTATAATTTTTATACTTTTATATTTTATGTATTTTGTATTTCGCGCTACACCGATAACGTGACCTTGTACCTCAGCCTGGATACATATTGAGCATGTGCTGGCATCCTGGAAGTGTGGCAGTCATTTCTCGGACATCTAGCGCAGTGCTGGTTACTCGCTTGAGGAAGAGTTGTCCTCTTCTAGTTCTCTCCCTTCGAAGTGCTGTTTCAGTTCATTTTTGAATTTACTACACCATTTTTTCTGCCATGGTCAGTGGCTGCTTCTGTCTTTCATCTTGTAGCTGGAAGAAGCTTTGTTTTCTTTTTCTATACGCAGAGGGAGCACCATAGCCCCAGGCCTTCATTTAGTCTTTTCCTGCCCTTGGCGGATGGGTGGGTATCCCTCTGAGCAGTGGTTTTAGTTATTTTTGGAGGACCTTTGGATGTAAGTCCTGTGTAATAGATTTATAAGTTCCTCTGTCCCATGCTCATACCAGCTTGCTTTAACTAAATAGAGCTTTTCTCCTTACTGTACATGTATTTTATTTAATGTTTAGTGTGAATAACTTTATCTCACATTTTTTAGTGTGGGTAGTATGTTTTATAGCAATATCTAGTATAACACCTTATGTTGAGGTGGTTACAGTACTGATAGTACTCTATTCTATGTATCTTTTTTAATCTAATCGTGCCTCTCATGTGGATGGTAACTGCCTTGTTCCAAGAGCAGATAACTGTGACTGTCAAGCCAGTCTAGCTGTGATATAAGCAGGAATCAAGTCTGGGGTATTCAGACCACTTAACCACTGGAAGAGTACATTTTATATTTAGAAGGATCATAATGGTGGGGTAAGAATTTGTGCTGAAAGCTACCTGTCAGAAATATAAACGTTTTCCACTGAGAAGAGATTTTCCTTGACGCACTTTATTATATCATCAGCTGGCAAGTTTATAACTCTACATTTAGCTGTTAACTGAGAATTACATTATAATGCCTCCTACAGAAAACCTTGGACTTTACTCTGTTGCAAGTGCAGTAAACATTCATATATTTCACTTGTTTCCTGTTATCTTTAAGTGTTAATGAATGTTATAGAAGCTATGGAGGTAGCTCCTTCAACAGATACAGTGAAGTTAAGGAATGATAAGTTGATTAAGCCACACCATAAAACAAAAAAGAATCATAGTAAGAAAATAACTGATTATATGGATAAAGTAAATAAGGTTGATGTAACCCCTAAAACATCTTCTCCCTGACAAAATATATCTAAGGTCCTATCTAGGGCTGATGGTAGCCATACAGGGGATTATATCCTGAAATCAGTTGAAGCATTAGAAACTCGAAACCAGTCCATGAGAAATGGGTGCTCTAGGCTGGAGAGGGGAGCACTAACACATCTAGGGAAAATTACAGCTACACAGGAAATACTGAAACTGATAAGAAAAGATTATCTCACTGATTTTGAGAATTTCATTACCCCATTCATGAATAGAGGGGGAAATGACAATGGGTGAACATAGTAACATACCAGTAAGTATTCAAATCCATGATGAAAATTCATTGCAAAATAACCAGAATTCTGATCCATTAGAAGACTATAATGTTCAGGCAGATAGTCTAATTAGTAAACAACTCTGAAATAAAAACAGTAGTGGTATGTATGAATCTGGCAATGGGATCTATAATGAAAGAGTTTTAAGAACAGAAAAAACAGCTGGAGGAACTTAAAGCTGCAGTTAGCTTGTTAACAGAAAGCCAAGAGGAAAAGAAAACTATTGAAGAAATTATAGTTTAAATTGCAGAAAAAGAATATAAGGAAATTTTGGAACATAGGGACAAAAGGAGCCACGAGGAAAAGGTGTCTAACTTAAAAGAAGACAGGAAAAGAAACAATAAAGTAAAGGACAAGGGAATACAGACTATACCATACAGTGCTAGGGGGGAGGAGATGCGAGGTGAACAGAAGGAAAAAAGTGAGCTAGAAACTGGATTGGGGAAAACTAAGTGGAGGCAAGGGGTGAAATTGCTCACTGTTTATTTCAAAGGTATTCCCAAGACAAGGAGAGAAACACCTTTTCATTAAAAATAGCAGTGTACAATATTATTAAAACCCAGTTAAAAAGCAAAATTTCTTGGGAGGATCTTATAGCAACCTATAGGTATAGAGCATTGCCAGATAAGAGGTCCGTATGCCTGGTCCTGAAAAATTTTAAGGCCTGGGAAAACATATTGGAAATCCAGAATGAAGTTAAAAAAACTGGATATAAACCTGGACACTACAACAAGAAAATTTTCAGCTAAAATGTATACCAAGGAACAAGTGGAAAAACCACATTGCGTAGGAGACAGGAAGATAGGGAGTTAACAGCAGCAGACTGTAGTGAGATATCTTAAACCGAGGTCCCATCTGCCTGGATTGGTGGTAGTTCAGGTGGATGTTAAAGATCCCATGGCAGTAATCGAAAAGAGTAGGGGAATTTCCCCGGTGTCCTGGCTAAATTTCCCTCATTCACTAAAAATACCACCAACAGCTTAATCTGGTTCAAGGTCAGTTGGCATTCATCTGTATCCCCTCCCCCGGGTCGTGCCTGAAAATAGGCAGGATTTGTCTAGTGCACTTACCCGGTCAACAAAAGACTAAATAAATAAATAAAAATCTTCAAAAACCAGTTGTTACAGATTATGAATTGAAAGGCTCACCAGAATATGATAAAGTAATCAGGGTAGAAAACAGAAAGGTCAGAGAATTAACCGTTTAATTTCAGAAGATTCATGGGAGTAAGTGCCAAATGAGGAAGAAAATAACAAATATGAATGTAAATTTAGGGCAGATGTTTCACTTCAGAATCAGTTTGAGTTATTTTCTCATTTATCAATTGATTCAATCGATTCAGCATTGAAGGATGCATTTACAGTTCTGTCTGACTAAAATCAGAAAACCATCATGGCCCCTTTAAACAAGATCTGGCAGAGCCGCTACCGCTGTAAATGCATTAACTAGATGAGGGTGTTTCATGGGCTTAAACATAAACATGCATTGCCGTTACATACACTATCTGAATCAAAGTACAGTACATTGAGAAAGGGCAAATATAAAAATAATGCTATCGTCTATATTACAGTTACCTATATGTTTCACATTTTATTCTATGCACTATTATAACAATCAGCTCAACAGAACTGGGCCATCATATACATGAAGGTAGTGTACCTTAATTGCAAACACTGCTGAGACAACTATATGTTGTGACAAGGTGGAAGATAAACACAATGTTAAGACATGTTTAGGAAGACATTAGATGTGTTGATTTTTTTAGAGGTTGAAATGCAGTACATACACATAATTAGTATAATATAAAAGTGCATATACCCAAATATCAATGTAAATCTTACACATTTCATTACAAGTTGTTCTCTTGAAGGAAGATCTTACTGTACAAGGCCTAAAAATGAGCATTAGGTAAAAGTAAACTGGGGTAGGTGTGTTATTGAGGGTATTGCATAGTTTATCTTTTATTGCTGCTCCACCCCAGGCACACACAATATGAAAATCAACAACCCCTTGATATAAAGCAGCGAGAATTAGTACAAGGACAAAAACAAGTAGGAGACTGAGTAAGTGGGTAGACAAGTATGAGTATGATAAGCCAAATAACATTTCAAAAAGTCTCACTGTTATTCATTTTTCACAAATGTGTCTGCACAGTTGACAGTTTTTGTAATAAAATAACAATGGAAGTTATTCGACATATGTCCACAGGTGCCACGCATGCAGGTGGAGGTATCTGAGGCCCAGATGCACCAGTCTGCCCTGCTCCCAAGTCAGAAGATCATGGTGAAGAGGCAGAGGTACTGGAGTTTCCATCAATAGCTGTTGAAGCAGAGGGAACAAAATCTGATGAGGCCAAAGAGGAGCTATTAGAATCATGTGAGCACCTTCTGCCTATAGCTTCAGGAGAACCCTCTGAAGCACTGGGAAGGGAGAAAAAGCATACAAGAACCTCTCTTTGCAGCATAGAGACAGCGCGTCTCACGAGAGAACACCATGCCTGGGAACGAGTGAGCAAAAATTGGGTAATTTTGAATTGGATGGGGAGACGAAGAGGTCTATCTCTGGTCAACCCCCCAGGTAGAATAAGCTTTTGACCACCTCTTGATTTAGCTCCCACTCATGAGCCCTGACAGTGGAGTGGCTAAGACTTTCTGCCAGGATGTTGCTGACAGCTGGCACATGGACAGCAGTCAGGCGGAGGACGTGCTGGACTGCCCAGTACTACACTCGCTCCGCTTCCCGGCATAGAGGGTACAAGTGAGTACCTCCCTGTTTGTTCAGGTACCAGACTACAGACATATTGTGGGTCTGAACCAGGAGTGTCCCCGGACATAGAAGAGGCTGGAAGGCCTGGAAAGCATACAGCACTGCCCTTATTTCTAACACATTGATGTGTAGAGACACTTCCAGCTGAGACCATGTTCCCTGGGTCTGATGGACTCCTAGGTGGGCTCCCCAGCCTTGACACGAAGCATCAATTGTAAGGGTCATGGTAGGAGCAGGGTGTTGAAAGGGGAACCCCCGTGGAGAGTTTGGACAACTCCTGCCACCAAAGAAGATCCTTCTTCATATATCCGGGCACTAGGACCCTGTGGTTCGGGTTGTCCAGCCACTGATACCATTGGATACAAACAGTCCATTGGGTCACCCTCATATGCAGTCTGGCCAGAGGAACTGTAGGGATCGCAGCTGCCATCAGCCCAAAAAGCCAGGGGATCGACCAAGTTGTAGTCCAGCGTGAGTTGGCCATTAATCTAGCCTGTTTCTGCAGGGTCTCCACTCTGTCCAATGGGAGGAAGGCCCTGCCCTGGACCGTATCCAGCACTGCCCCAAATGAATTGTAGGTGCTGGGAGGGGGAGGTGGGACTTGGGATAGTTGACTGTTATTCCAAGTCTGGAAAAGAGGTTCAGGGTGAAGGAGAGGGGCTCCCTCAGACTGCTCTGTGATGGGGCTGATGGAAGCCAGTCATCCAGATACAGGCATAATTAGATCCCTCTGTGGCATAGGGCCAAAGCCACCACTGCTAGACACTTGGTAAAAACCTGAGGTTCCAAGGATAGGCCAAAAGGGAGGGCCTTGAACTGGTAGTGTTTCCCCCTGGAAGGCAAACAAAAGAAAGTGGCGGTGGGCCTGGAAGACAGGGATGTGCGTGTAAGCATCCTGCATGTCCAGCGCACAAAGCCAGTGGCCATTGTGGAGCAGTGGTAGAAGTCCCTGGATGGTGAGCATGCGGAACCTCTTGTACTCAACGTACAGGTTGAGCATGCTGAGGTCCAAGATGGGTCTTGGGTGGCCCATCTTTTTGGGCACTAAGAAGAAATGGAAGTAGTACCCTCTTCCTATCTGTGCCAGAGCCACGGGCTGTATGGCTGACTTTTGAAGAAGAGCCTGGATCTCGTCCCCTATCAAAGACGGGTGCCTTGGAGGATAATGGGAGAGGCCTGGTGGGGTTGTTCGATGTCCTGTCTAGGAACTCTATGGTGTGACCTCTTGCTATTAACTAAAGGACCCAAGAGTCCGTGGTTATCTCCTGCGACCCAGGAAAGTGGAGGGAAAATCCCCCCCCACTGGTTCCCCTAGAGGATCTGGAGGAGGCTGGGGGGGTTCCCCATGAGTCGAGGCCGAGGAGAGGGAGCCGGCAGCACCTCTGGGGGGCTTCTGGGACTTGGCAGGTGGAGTAGGGGTTCCTGATGCTGGATACCAGCATTTGGCCTGGCGTTTGGCAGGGGCCTCTTTGGTCTGGCATCTCTGTTGCCGACAAAAAGGCCATTTGCCTTTGTAACCCCTCGGTACATGAAGCGGATGTTGTGGATGAATTTACCACAGTCCTGCAATTCAGTGATAATATCCTTGGCGTCACCTCTGAATAACACGGATCCCCTGAAAGGGGCATCCAGGATGGAGATCTGGACATCTTGTGGCAGGCCAGCAATCCTGAGCCACAAATATCACCTAATGCAGACGGCAGTAGCTGCGGTGCAAGCAGCTGAGTGTACTGTGTTATAAGTGGCCTGGAGGGCATGACGACAGAAGATTTTAGCCATTCTCACTGTATTGGCAATCTTGGCCTTAAGCTCTTGGTCCTGGTTAGCATCCAGCTTGGACTCGAGTGAGGCCAGAGAAGATTTCTGGTAGGAAACCATATAAGCCACATAATTAAGAGACCTGAGGGCGCAAGTGGAGGAGGAATGGAACTTGCGACTAAAATTTGTCCAGCTGCTTAGACTCCCTATCAGGAGGACACACGCTCAAATGTTTAGGTTTAGAGGACCGGTCGTGGGCAGCCATGATGAACTGAGTCTGCATTAGGATGGCCAGTAAGGTGTGTGACCCCATCTGTGGGGTGGTACATCCTGTCTGCCTTTTTTGAAACAGCCGGAATGGAGGAAGGCTTTTTCCAGATAGTAGACATCAGGTCTTCATGGGGTCCAGTCCAAGACAGTATGGGCATAGGAGCTGTGTCAGTCATGTCTAGATGCTCCGCAAGCCTTTTCTGCTTTGGATTCTGTTCCTGGATAGACCAGCCACAGGCATTTTGTATAGTTATAAGGAGTTCTGCAAAGGAAGTGTCCTCCTGAGGGGACTTCGGGGACTCCTTAGGCTGTATAGGTGTATGCGTACCAGAGCTGGAGGACGAGTCTGAGTCAGAGTCTGAAGCATGCCTGTTGTGGGTCTGAACCCTTTTTAGAGTAGTATCCTGGGTTTTATCCCTGACCTGGTGTCTAGAGGAGCCTTTTCCGGAAAGGTGGGAATCCACAGGAGAGGCTGATCTAGGGGTTGGAATGCAGGCGGGAGTGGAGGCCGCCACTGGTTTCCGATGGTCAAGATCCAAGGCTAATTGAGTTCAGGCCTCCTGAATCGGGGTCTGAAACACTACCTGGATATCAGCCTGAAGCTGCTGTGAAGGAGGAGGGGGTGGTGCAGAAGGAGGCTGGTATAATGGATAGCCCGGTGTCCGACACTGAGGGTATCCATGAGCCTAATAGGAGTAGGGAAAGCCAGAAGGAACATACCCTTGATTAGACATAGCCTGGCATCTGGTACCCGGGTACATAATGGGGTTGATGACCAGGTTTTGGATACCCCGGCAAAGGGTACATTGGGTATTGTGGGAGCGCATAGCCTGGAACATTGCCCATAGGTCCAGCCAGAGGCGGAGCTGAAAGCCCAGCAGGAGGTCCAGAAGGACCGGGCGTCGGCCCCGTAGGGACATTCAATGGGGCTGGAACTGGATTAGGCACAGAAATGTCCGGCACCGGAAGATTCAGCACCTGGGGGCCTGACGAAAGGCCGTCCAGCATTTGAGGAATGGCCGGAGTGCCAGACATACCCTGTCCCGGGGAAGGGTCACTTGGCGTCGGGGTGTGTGTAGAACCCGAAGGAAGACCTGCCGTCATCTGGGAAGCCAGAGTCCAAGATGGCAGAACCTGGTTGTCCAAGGGGGCTTGGATTGAGGAGGTCCCAATGGAAGGTCCCCAGAGGGATTAACAATAGGCCCAGTGGGCGAACCAAAAAGAGACTAACCCGGTGAAGGAGGGGGAACCTCCAGAATAGTGCCTACCTCTGGGTCTTGATGTTTAGGCTTGCCCAGAGGGTCTGGTTGGGTCAGGGGGAGCGAGGAACCCTCTGAAGACTGTTGCGTGTCTGGCAGCTGGCTCAACTCAACATTGGGGGTATCCTGCGACCCCTGATGGGAGAGCTTCAGCTGTGCGGTCCCCCGAGGAACCAGGGAGTGACTTATCAGTCGCGGCCTTGCAAACATCAGAAGAGCTCACATCCAACTTATTGGCCTGGGTTATGCAGACAACAGCGAAGCTGGAGTCCAGCTTACCGGCTGTGACCGTGCTCTCCTCAGTGGGGCTGGGGAGCAACTTATTGACCTGGCTGCTGGTGATAGACCCTGAAGAAGATGTGGGCCTAAGGAGCACAATAGGAGTTCCGTCATCCAAGAAGAGCCCATACTGCACCATGAGTAAAGCAGGCAGGGAGGCCATGGTCTGATCCGCTGGAACGGTAGGAGACCTAGCAGTAGGGGTACTTGCCGAAGTGGAGGCCCCTCTGGTGTCAGTGGTGCCAGATGGTCACCACCAAGTGGATAGAAACCTATCCTGGTCTCTGTGTCTTTCCTTGTCCTTTTTCTTCCGTTTGGGTTCTGGCGTTGGAGAAGGAGTTTTTCCCCTCAGATTCTGCAGCTCATTTTCCATCAAAGATGGGCACTTCTCCAGCAAGTGGGCTTCCAGCATTTTCTGGTGCCTAATCCGTGTGGCCTGGTTGAAGAATTGGCAGGGTGCGCAGTCCTTGACCCAGTGTTTGGGGCCTAGGCAGATCATGCAGTGGGAATGCTCGTCCGCTTGCTGGATCTGGGTGCCACAGGACTTGCACTTCTTTTCGACGCATCACCCAACTGTTCATGTTCCTGAACTGTACCTCCTAACTATATCCCATGCTGTAAATGTGTCACTGTTATTTATTTGCTTCCCCTTTCTTCTGTATATTCCTCAAGATCTCTATATTAGACCTGTTTATACTGTATTTTACTATGTAATTGTTTGACCTGGTGTTCTGTTCTCTTTTTATGCTTAACTGGACATTTGTGTAAACGGGCACTTTTGCTCACATACCTTTCAGTGTAAAATAAAGATTGATTGATTAAAAACTGGACTAACAGACCTGAACCACAGCAGTTCTGTAAAAATCCAAACTGGCCATACTGGGTGCAACTTGTACAAATACTGCTGGTCCTGTCACTCTGGCTGTACTGTTCAGTCCAACTTTTACGTGTCTGGTCCCCTCCTGGAAGTCTGTTTTTCAACCCTTCCTAGGCGTGGTTGAAAACAGAACTGTCAGGGCCAGACCAGATAGGTAAAAGCCAGACAAGATCATCTGGAGTGAGTGCATCAGCAATATTTGCACAAGCCGTGCCCAGTCCAGATTTTACAGCTCTGGTCCTGGTCTGGTGATCTGTTTTTTACCCATAACCCACTGCATGTGGCTTAGTGACATACTGTACAGATGGATGCAGAGTCTAACCCATTGAAGGTCGAAGTTTCAGAAAACCATTATGCTAAAAATACTAAGACTCACTCAGTTCTTGATGATCCCCCACCCACAAGTCACACGTAATCCTCTACCAAAGTCATGCTGAAATATTAGTGCCTCTACATCCACACCATTAAGCTTTTAATGTCATTATGCCTCTTCTGCCGCCATGAGCTCCCCATCCATGAAGTCCCATTCTGCTTTGTGGCAGCCCCCCCTCCCGAAACCAGGTAATTTTCCAGGGAGCAGCTCTTTACACCACATCAACTAAATTATTGCTGAACTCCTTATTTTTAAACATTTTGTTGAGAATTTTTTGTTTTAGTATATCTTTGGTCAGGAAAAATGAATTTGTAAAAGAAACCATGGCCCCCATTTATCAGTTCATTTAATCACAATACAGCATGTTATGAGTGGATCAGATTCTATGTGTAACCCAAGTCAAACAAAAATTAGACACACACATGCCTTCCTATTTGCAATTGAAGCAAATGTGGTTACTATCATTCAGTTGTAAACACCTATAGTCACAAACTGCAGGTTAAGAACATTCAGTAGAATATAAACAGTAGCTCAGAACTGCCTGCCTGAGAAAATGAAGCTGGGGTATTATTTTTTTAAAAAACAGGTATTACTGGAACTCTTTGCTATGGAATGTCCTGCAAAGTAGCAGCATGACTGCTCTTAGGATGGTGGTGTCAAATGGCTTAATGAAGTGTTCATAGAGGCTAAGGGCACAGCAGAGCTTATTTGTTATGTAGAAAGCTCCAGGAAGTGTTTAATCCATTCTACTTCCAATAGCTTTCTATGATGTCTGTATTATCCATTGGTAATCTGAAACAGAATGACTGCCAGAAGATAATGAGTTAACATTCTGTGGGCTCAATTAACTCCTCAAACTAGAGGGAAAATAGTGCTCTACAGCTTCCTATACACACAGGCAGCGCAGTAATGAGGCTTCAGTGGAGGAATCTGTTTTTAACACTGTCATGTTGTTTGGTAGCAAAAATGACTGCCCTTTTCTGAATGCAAAACGTCTGCTGGGCTATGCCCACAGCCATAAAAATGTTGTAAGGATTTTATCATGGAATATTGCAGGTGTAAATGGAAAAATGAACGATGGTGCCTGGTACTCTCTGATCAGAGACTATGATATAATACTACTGCAAGAAACTTGGCTAGAAGCTAATTCATAAGTTAATTTTAAAGATTCTAGTAAAACTGTTGTACCAGGGGAAAAAATCTAAACAGACAGGGAGATATAAAGGTGGCCTGATGATTTTACTAGACACAAAAAATGAATGGAATATAGTGAAGGTTATAACATTGATGTATTTCAACTGGTTGGCCATGGAAATAATGACAGGAAAAAGGAAGTCTTTGTCCTGGTAAATGTAGATTTTGCTCCTTCTCTAAACAATGTTGAATATGAAAACCAAGTGAAAGAACTATCACAGTTTATAGAGGAATATTGTTATCAGTTGGAGTATATGCATATTATACTCATGGGAGACTGGAATGCCCATTTGGGTAACCAAAATGAGCTAGACTTATTCCATAATTATAAAGATATTGGCTAGTATCGTAATAGTCCTTTAAAACACTCTAAGGACTTGATAAGAGACAAAAAGGGTGACTTACTTCTGAATTTTATTGTTAAGCACAAGCTCTACATTGTAAATGGAAGGACTAAAAAAGATAGACTAGGGAAATTTACTTACCCGACTAAGAGAGGGGGGTCATTGTTAGATCTGGCTTCGGTTGATATCACTCTTTTTATAAGAATAGAAACCTTTGAAGTATTTCAAGAAAATATGTCTGACCATATCCCTGTTGCTTTATCAGTGGATTTTGAATATGGCCCTAAAACTCTTTATGATAGGGTCATTGAAAAAGACGCTGATCACCACATGATGAGTACTAATAAAAGAATTAAATGGGATTTATTAGGGAAAGGAAAAATGGACAATTTGCAGTGCAATGAAGATGTATTAATGATAAAGGAATCTGTATTAGATGCAGCAGATAGTGATATTATTAAAAGGTTTGAAGACCTGAACCTTTATATGAAGGAAATGATAAAAACAAATGCATGTGTGTATAGGGAGGAGCCAAGAGCCCTTGGGAACGCTCCACAGCATGATAAGCACTGTAAGGATTTTAAGAAACTTCTAAATAAAGTAACTAGATTGTATTTGAAAAATGTAGATCCAAATTTTAATAGGGGCCCTGTGCTTCTAAGGGGGGTAAAATAGAAAGCTTAATAAAAGGAAAAAAGTAACCATAATAATATGGTGTGGGCATTCATGCAAACAAGCGATACATGAAAAAAATACACAAGATTTTAGGAAATTAATTTTATATGCAGGAAAGGGATATAATAGAAATATAGATGTGAATATTCCCAAAAGTGAATGGACTGTACATTTTAAAAAGTTGTACGACTCTGACCAAATCTGTAAAGAGGAGATTGCTGTAGAAATAAAACCACTTGGAAAATGGGAAGGTCACGTTGAATATAATGTTATGAAAGCACAACTAGTAATGGCCATCTGTGCACAAAAAAAGAACAAACCACAAGGCACAAATGGCATTCCTGCAGAATTTTACCAGAATAATGAGCAATGGTGGATAGAAATTTTTAGCGAATTGTTTAATCACATTATAAAAACAGAGGAGATTCCCCAGTCTTGGCAAGTAGCAGAACTGGTGCCACTTCATAAAAAAAGAAACAAATATTTACCTAGTAATTACCGTCCAATAGCCCTACAGAATATTTCAGCTAAGATTTTCTCTCATATTTTACTTCAGGAACTTAATTTTTGGGTAAATGAAAATAACATCATAAGTAACCGTCAGTTTGGGTTCAGAGATAAACATTCAGTTGTTGGTTGTCTATTTATATTGGACCATTTGATTAGAAAAGCAAATGAAGGAAAAAGGCAATTATTTTTTGCATTTCTGGATTTGTCTTCTGCTTTTGATAATGTAAATAGACGTATTTTATAGGAAATTTTAGCTGCATGGGGCATTGACAATAAGTTGCTAGCATTGGTAACAAAGCTATATACAAATGCTTTAATTCAAATAAGATATTCATCAGATGGAAAGTTAACCGAACCAGTAAGCGCTAATAAGGGTATAAAACAGGCTGTCTTTTAGCTGCTCTGCTGTTCAGCTTATATATAGATCAGATCGTACATAAATTAGGCAGGTGTAACACTAATACCCTGAAGATAGCAGACACTAGTTTGAATGTTATGCTACATGCAGATGATGCTGTGTTGGTGTCCAGAACTATGAGTGGGCTCCAACGGGCCCTGTTCTGTGTTGCGTCAATGTTGACAAGTTTACAGTTGGCTATTAATGTTGAAAAAACTAAGATGCTGATAATAAATAAACCAAAGAACTTAAACTATACATGGACATTGGGGTATACAAATATAGAAGAAAGTTGACAGTTATTTGGGTATTTTAATTCATAACAAATTATTATGGAAATCACATATAGCAGAAAATAAAAAACAGGGAAGACGGTTAGTACTGGTTATAAGATAGCAAAGCAATATGTTAATAACTCAGGTTCAACTTTATTGGAAACATTCCAAACAGTGGAATCTACAATACTGTATGGCTCAGAGGTTTGGGGAAGGCAAAAAGAAGTAAATATATTAGAGCCTATTAAAAATGTATATATTAGATTAACACTGAATCTTCCTTAGTTTATTCTGGCAGAATTCATTAGGGCAGAAATAGGTGTTCTGTCCTTGACATCTAAGGTATTAAAACACCAGGTAAAATATCTTGCAAAAATATGTTACAATAAAGAAGTGAATCACATTCTGTGTGATTGCTGGAGAAATAGTAAGACACTAGTGTCTAGTAAAAATGTACAGTTAAAATGTTGGACATGGCTAAGAGAGTTAGACAGTTGTCTGAGGAAAACTGGATTATCAGCTTTCGTAAATGTGGACTATATAGGAAATATTAGCATTAAACAGAATATGGCACTAGAAAGAATATCTGGTATTGCAAAGCAGAGTGACCTTGAAAGAATTTCATCCTCAACGAATTTTGAAAATTATGGAAAGTTAGCGTGCGCACAAGACAGAAGAATATATCCATAAGTGTGAAAATAATATGCAGTATAAAACAATAGCTAATCTGAGATTTGATGTTAATGTAGGAGTCTTATGGGTTGGACTGTTTTTAAATTAGGGTTAGACTGTAAGAGCAAATGATCAGGTAAATGGAATACAGGTCACATTTTATTGGATTTCCTGAATTCAACTAGTCTAAGGGAGAAATGGCTTTCATCATATTTGTCTAAATTTGGAAATAGAAGTAGGGAAGAAAACCTAAGGTTTCTATTAAACACCAGTGTTCTGTTCTGTTCTGTTCTGTTAAACACCAGTGCAGCACGATTCACAATATCTTTCATTAAATTATTAAAAATGTGAAGGGATGGAACTCTCATTATGTGCAATAGATTTGTATGTACATATTTAATTGTTTTTAAACTTGTAGTTTTTGTGTGTCATACTATATTGTAATACACATTGTAAACATACTTGAAACTGTATGAAATATTTTCCGATTGTTTACAGACTGAAATGTTTTAGTTTTGTTAATATGTATGCAGTAAGTGCACCTACAACAGTATAACAACCCTTGGGCATGGATGGTAACCAATTCAAAGTATTAGATTTTTCTACCAGTATATAACTGTAAACGAACAAATTCCTAAGGTTGTGACCCTTCCTGTAGGTTACCCTCGGTAGTAGCTGTACAGTCTTTTCCAGTACAGGCTCTGTTTCCAGAATATGCCAACATCTATTCAAGCATTCTGTGATCACATTACTTTTAGCAAAAAATTGTGTAATAAAACACTCTCCTGTTGATTGCCTTCTCTATTTTTATATTGCAGCATTTCTTCTCTTGACATAATCTTAACACACTCTTTTGTCTGTGTGATCAGATTATGGCTGTACCCCCTATTTGAAAGGGTTTTTTCTAATTCTTTACTTCTCAATTCAGAAGTCTCCGGTTGTGAACAATTCCTTTCTGTACGTATGAACTATGACTTCGGGATGCTGCTGATGGTGTGGCGGGGGTGACAACTATTGGCCATTAGAAGGTTGTTGCAGTCCGTGAACTTTCTATAGAGATCTGTTTCCACTGTGCCATCAGGCATATGCAGAATGTTCAAATCCAAAAACAGGCCAGACTTAAAACTATGGTGCACAGTGAATTTTAAATTTGGATCTGACTTCTCCAAATACATAAATTCATACAAAGTGGCCTTATCCCCCCCTCCACACCATCAGCACATCATCAATAAATCACTGCCAGAGATCAATCTGGCAAAAAAAAAGGGTTAGCATCCTGATCATAAATAAACTTCCTTTCCCACAGGGCAAGGTACAGGTTGACATTCGTGGGGGCGAAAGTCACCCCCATGGCTATCCCCTTGACCTACAGGAAATGCTGCCATTGAAAAACAAATGAATTCTTAGTCAAAATATGTTCAGACATAAGACAAAAAAATCAGTAAACTGGGGAGTGTAAGTAGTAGTATGTGAGCTCCAAAAGGGCAGTGCCTCCAACCTTCCCATCATGGGGTATATTTGAATAAAGGGACTGGATAGCCATAGTCATCAGCATCCAACCTGGCTCTACTCTGATATCCCCCAGGACCCCTAAAATTTGTGTAGTGTCTTTTATGTATGACCTGACTTCAGGAACAATGAAATGTATGTGTTCATCCACAAAATATTGAAAGTGGCTCTGTTAAGGAACCAATCCCGAACATTATAGGGCGTCCTGGGGGATTAACCAAAGTTTTATGTATTTTTGGCAAAATATAAATTGGTTGCCTGATTGGATGTGACACAGTTAGGTACTCTGGTGTTTTAACATCAATAAGACCCACCTCAAATGCATCCTTCAAAAAAGCATCAATTATTCCCTTAAACATCGTAGCTGGATCAGACCTAAGACCTGCATAGAATGTGGTATCAGATAACTGCTTAAATATTTCTTGCTTATCACGTTTGTTCCCATAGACGCCATATAACGCTGGAACCATCCATTGCTAGATCCGACCCAAAATGGCCACCGGGAGCAAATGAGTTATACTGTACATTTCAGTGTCCATAATAACAATCAGTCCCCCCCAAATCAGCTGGTTTTAAAATAATATAGGGTTGTCTCTAAGTTCCTTAAGGGCGTTACATTCTGCAACACTGGTGTTAACATAATTCACATTTGTCATTTCTGATCTGTGTTTTTCTAACTCTTTAAACAGTGCTTTCTCAAATGTTAACACAGTAGGTGTGTAATGATGAACATAACCAGAGGGCTTTCTAAAAGGAGCAGTAGCAGTTGCAGTCACAGATGCCTCTTCATTCAAACTTTCCAATGTCTGATTACCATTCGTATCTAATTCTGGCTTCTTTGCAAAATATACTTTTAAATTGAATTTCCGTGAAAACTTCTTTATGTCAACAAATAAGTCAAAATCATTGTTAAAACAAGTAGGAATGAATGTCAGACTTTTTTTTCAGAATCGATTCCTGGGCCGTTGATAACATGAAAGAGGACAGGTTGAATACATTCACTTCTTGCCCCTATAAGACTTCTTGCCCCTCTCCGAATTCTGTAACAGTTGGATCTGTGGTTTCTGTTGATAGCTGCGTCTCTGTTTGGACTTGGTACCGATTCTGTTTACCGCCTCCTCGTCTCATTCTCCTGCTTGTTCTTTCACATCCTGGAACTGCACCATTCTTGGACTGCGTCTCGGTGTAGAGGTGTTGGTTTGTGTGGCCAAATGCTGCTGCTCCTGGTGTAAAAACTCCTCCGAAGATCAGTAGCAGATTCTGAGGTGACTTTGTCCTGTGTGGTCTCAGCGGTGGTGATATTAGTTCCTACTGTTGTGGGTTTCAGAATAGAGTGTGGAGTTGCTATGGGGGGACCAGAATTATTTAAATCTCTTTCTGAGTGGTTTTGTTAATTAATTTGCTTGCTTTTTCTTTTGTTTATTTTGTTGTTCCGTTTGTTTTTCCCATCTTTCACCGGCCATGAAAAAACTTGGTCCAGTAAATAATCTTTGCGATCCCGATCGAATGAAGGTGTTTTTATCATTTAAAGTCTTTGGCCCTCTGCTGCAATGGCCTGCATTAATTCAAGTTTCAAAGTCCTTAAAGTTCAGGTATGATTTAAATGCAGCCACCTTCTCCTCATAGGCTTTCACCTGTTGTTCAAGAACCTTTCGTTGAGCCACATAGTCCCATGTTTAAGCAGTGCAAAAACAACACTGATGCAGCCTGCATCTGCATTTTCCAGTCCTGCTTGAGCACCGGTCCGTTCTCCTCATAGTCAGGCCATTTTAAAACTCTGAGACTTCGAGGCACTTGGTCCACTTTTACACGCTTCTAATGTTATCTGGTGCCAGTGATTACATTGTGCTTTATTAGCCGCTTGTTCCAACCACTGAAAGGCAACGTCAATCTCCGAGACAGATGCAAATGAAGCGCTTGCTTGTGCCATATCAGTGTTCACACTGGCTGTCAGAGTCTCAGCTCCAAACTAATCTTCACCCGTATCACTAAAAATAACGGCCGTGAGTGCCACACCAGCATCCCCCAAATGTACGCCCCCAAGATTTGCGGATATCCCAGCTCCTGCTGGCAATAGCCACAAACCAGGAACTAAGGTATCAGGTAAGGAGACCAAAGTAAAGCTAGGGAGTATGTATTTCAAATATAACTTAAAACTCCTGCTTGTAAGTGAGTTGGTTGTCATGGGTGTGCTTAAAACGTAAACCAACTGACAGCAAAAAGCTACACCATGACTGGATGTGCACAGTAACAGTACAAGTTCAAGCAACAAAACTTGGCACCAACCACCAACTCACACAAAATACAGGCTGACACTAAACAAAAGGTGCACAAAGTAGTTTATTTGGTCTCAAAAACAAGATACCTCTTACAGTAACGCCGGCTAGAGCTCCTCGAACAAAACCCCTCACCGATTTCTCTAATGCATCATCAGTGAGTGGTGACATAGATTAATCTTACCTGTTTCAAAGTGCCATTTTAAAGTGATACAAACACACTGTGTCATGAATATCCAAATGCATTACATATTCTATTTCTCAATTTTTTCCAGTTTTTTTCCACACACACACAGTTCCTAAAAAAGTGCATATTCCTTAATGCATCATAAAGTGCAACATTATAAACTCATGCTGAAAAAATATTATGTATCTAAAATGATCAGCCATAGAACACATAGATAATATATATGCATACCTCTCAACTGTACCACATTACGGGGAATGTTCCTCATTTTACTTCACAAAAGCTCCCTGTTCCACATTGTGAGAACTTGTCCCACATTCAGTGTTAACATTTTAAAGCAAAACTCCATAGTAAATGATGCAAAATATATCATTTTAATTAATAGCAGACTTTCTGAACATAAATGCAAACATTTTCACAGTGTTGTGAGCTTCTAATGTAACGATTTGATTAAGTGTTCCACATTTTGCCCATTCTTTCCACATTTTGAGAGGCAGTGTTCCACATTTGGGGGACAAAAGGTTGAGAGGTATGTATATATGTATACTGAGTCAGGCTTATGCCCTACCATCCACAACTGCAGTCCCTTCTTTGATGATCATGTAGTATTTGTCTCTCTTCATAAAATAGATTCTAGGAGCATGGATATGTTGTTCTATCCACACTTCTTGGCATGTCCCTTTCCCCTTTAAATCTTGCCGGAAGTCTTCAAGCTGGCTCCTCCCACCCACCCGGGTGGTATATACCTCGTGATGCCAAATCTTCCTTTCTGTGGGAAGATACAGTGCCTCCCTCGTGCTCTGCATCTCGTAGGCCCTGGCTTCAAATATGTCAGTTTTATCGAAATTAAAACTTGTTCAAGTTAGCAATCACGCTTTTGCGTCTTCGATTATGGAAGAGAAATCTTCTCCCGGATTTCGCCAGTGTCCTTGCGGCCAGAAAATGTCACGCACTGATCCCCAGCTCACGTGCATCTACTGCCTAGGTGTTGGCCATGACACCTTGTCCTGCAGTTTCTGATTGGCCTTCCATCCCAATGTTCTGGACAACCGCTTGGCACGACTTAAGTTGGGGAGATTGGAGAAAAGGAACCCTCTGGTGAACTCTAAGGAGGCTAGGTGGGCGGTTTCCGCAGCCGTGGGCTCTGTCGAGCAGCTGGAACAAATGAAGGCGCTCGAGGGAGAAGCCGCCCGTGCTTCGGCCAATCATAGCTTTTTTGTTCCCCTCAACCTAGGCTCCACCTGCACGGGTTCCTTTAAGGAGCTGTGCCAGTCTCTCTCCACCCGGGGAGAGGCACCTGCGGGCTCGCACTCCTCCTGCCCTCGTAAGAGGAATAAGGAACCCGGTTCATCTTTGTCTAAGCAAAGGCACTCTTGGGATCGAGAGCGGTCTCAGTCCCAGGAGCATGTGGTTTTGACCTCGTTCGAAACCGCTTCTCCGGCCGCTGGCTTCTCAGATCTCCTATCTGGCCAAGAGACTGAAGAAACGGCCAATGAGGTCGAAATTATCATTGACCCGATCGACCCTTTGTCGCCGGCCGTGGCCGACGGCTCCTTGGAAAGGACTCCGGTCCTTGTTCTTCCCGATAAGGAGACCCAGCCTGCTGGTGTCCCAATCGAGACTCCAGTTCCGGTCCCCCGGGTTTCACCGATTCCTCCCGTGTCTCCCGATCGACTGAGTCGACCCCCTCGATAGAGTTCCAGAACTCCCTCGGCTGAATGAGGCAGTATAGCGCAGTGGTCTTAGGCTCTGAGCTGCAAATCTGGTGACATCCAGCAGACCAGACCTGGGTTTGAATCCCACAGCTTCCACCTGCATACTGTGTGACCCTGAGCAAGTCACTTAACCTCCTTGTGCTCCCAGGTCACTCCTGTAAAAAAAGCTTTCAGCTTAGTGTGCTATACCTGGTTAAACAACTAAATAAAAAAAAAAAGAACGACTGAGGAAGAACCATAAGCGCTCTAAAAAGAGGCGTTGCCACAGGTCGTCCTCCTCGGATGAGAGACTCCGACGGAAACTCCCTCGGCGCTATGAGGACCTTATGTGGCAACAGCTGATTCTGACCGGGCAGAAGCCGGCTCCGCAGTCTACCCCGGCCATTACTTTGCCTTCAGCTCCTCCGCCCGTGGGGCCGGCCCATCCACCGGTTCGGCCTTTGCCGGTCTGTCCACCTATTTTGGTGGAACCACCGCCCAAGCAGCCTGTGGGAGGGGCTCCTGCTAAGGGGGACCGCACAGGCTCTGGGCTTCCCAAGCGTCTGTCGGTAACAGTCACCCCTGACCGTCCTCGACACTTCGAGGGTGATTTGGGCGGCAGACCGCTGTATCCCGACTCTTCGGACTCGGACGTCACCAGGTTCCACTCTCATCCGGGAGAAGATGAGTCGTCCCTCGGTGTCAGAATGGAGGAACATCCATCCTCCCTCCAAGGGATCCTTCGCCTCATCTCTGACTCTACAGGGATGCCCCTGGAACCCATCCAGAAAAAGGCAGAGTACCCTCTCACGGCTATCCTCAAGAGAAGGGATACTCTGACAGAGGCCTTTCCACTGGCCGAGGCTATTGTTGGCCTGGCTCTTGAACTATGGCAGCATCCTGCCTCATGCCCAGCACCATCTGCCCGCATGGCCCGCAAGTACGCAGTACCCGTGGGATTCACAGAGCACCCTTCGGCTGAGAGCCTGGTGACCGCCTCTGTGTTCAGGCATATGGGCAGTTCAGCCGACACTGATCGTCCTTGCAACAAGAGTCCAAGAACTTGGACCATTAGTGAAGGAAGGGTCTATCGACTCTTCCTTGTGGGCCTTAGGTCAGGCAAGATTCGGCCCGTCACTATGGCACACTTCCTCATGCCCTACTGAGGTTATTAGACGAAGTCTTCCCACATCTCCCCATGGACATGCAGACTACGGTGAAGCAGGTCCGGGACCAGGGCCGTGCTCTTGCCAGACAGCAGCTTCAGACGGCCCTGGACATCAGGGATTCTTGTGCCCGCTCGATGGCTGCTGCAGTCGCCTCTCGCCGCAGGGCCTGGCTGAGGCTTTACTCTTTCCCAGCAGATACTCAGCTCAAGTTAGCTGATGTGCCCTTTCTTGGGACCGACCTGTTCAGCCCAGGAGTGACTGGTTACCTACAGCGCGCATAGAGCAGTCCAGTGCCACCTTGGACGCCACTTCTGCTAAGGGCTCTTCGGGCAAGAACCAGTAGAAGAAAAAGAAGCCCTTTCGGCACTCTTCCCCTGCGGCCCAGCAGTCCTCCTACCAAGGAGGACAGCAGCATCAACAGCAGCAGGCTCAAGCTTGGTGCCCTCGGCCCAAGCCTGGACACCAACAGGCCCGTAAAGGAGGCCGAGGCTCAGATCCTGGAGCCTCCTTCTCCTCCTCCAAGCCTGCTCAGTGACGGGATGGGGGTTGCCACCCCTATTCCCGTCACGCCAGCTCTGGGTCTTCCCGTGGGGGGCTGGCTCTGCCACTTCATTTCCGCCTGGTCCGCTATCACTATGGAGAGGTGGGTTCTAGAAATGGTCGGTCAGGGACTGCCTCTGGAATTCGAGCAGTACCCTCCCAGCTGAGCCCGTGCCACTCAGGAAGAACGGAGCTCCGCATCCACCCAGTCAGCTTTTCGGGCCAACGTTGCTCAGCTTCTCCTCAAGGAGACAGTAGCTCCAGTGGCGGATCCGTCTGCAGTCTTGGGCTTCATCTCCAGATATTTCCTGGTGCCCAAGCGGACGGGGGGCTGGCGCCCCATTCTAGATCTCCATGACCTGAATCAATATCTGAGGTCACGCACCTTTTGGATGGTCACTCTGAACCAGCTCATACCATCCTTGGAGCAAAACATGTGGTTTTGTTCACTGGATCTGCAGGACGCGTTCTTTCACGTCCTAATCCGTCCATCCCATCAGCGGTTCCTCCGCTTCAGGGTCGAAGGGACCCTGTACGAGTTCTGAGCCATGCCGTTCAGCCTGTCATCAGCCCCACGGGTCTTCACCAAATGCATTGCAGTGGAGAAAGCCCATCTACGGTGTCGGGGAGTCAGAATCTACCTCGACGATGGACTCCTAGCAGGTTCCACCCAGCAAGGGGTGGAGAGATCCAGGGGATCTGGCCCTCCTGACCTGCCCCCAGCTTGGCCTCCTGGTCAACAAGGCCAAGTCGGAACTCATGCCTTCTCAGGAGATGGGCTTCATCGGGACAGAGCTCGACTCTTGTCAAGCCAGAACTCGGCTCCCAGCGGACAGGGCGGAGGTTCTCTCCTCCTTTGCCCAATCATTTCTGGTTGTTCACTTGCGCCCTGCCCGGGACTTTCTGCGCCTTCTGGGTTACATGGCAGTGTGCACCTCGGTGGTCTCATGGGCCCGGTTGCACATGCACCCCTTCCAATGGGAGCTGGCCGCCCAGTGGACTCAGCGCCACGGTCTTTTCGACCAGCTGATCACTGTAACCCAGAGAATGTGGGATGCTTTCCAATGGTGGACCACCCCAGACCGGTTGCAGGAAGGGATCCCGTTTGTCTGCCCCGAGCCGACGGTCATCCTCATGACCGATGCCTCTCTCATGGGCTGGGGAGCCCACATGGGGGACAACAGGGCCCATGGGTTCTGCACCCCTGAGGAGTCCTGATGCCACATCAACCTGTTGGAACTCAGAGCAGTCAGACTGGCACTGTCAACTTTCGCTCTTCAGCTCCAGGGTCGAGTGGTTCTAGTCCAGACGGACAATACCACGACCATGTACTACCTCAACAAACAGGGCGGCACGCACTCCCATCTGCTGTGCAAGGAGGCGCTCCGCATCTGGACCCTCGTAAGCCGGTTGGAGGCGGATCCACGTGGCAGGAGCCTCGAACCAGCTGGCAGATGCTCTCAGCTGCTTGGGCCAGACATCCCACGAGTGGTCTCTCCATCCAGAGGTAGCTTACAGCCTGTTCTCCCATTGGGGCAAACCAATGGTGGGCCTGTTTGCCTCCAAGGAAAACACCAAGCTGAGGCTGTATCATGCCCACCCCCTTCAGCAGGGCTTGCTGCAGGGGGATGCCTTTCTCGAGGCCGTGGACCCCAGGCCTCCTCTACGCCTTCTCTCCATTTCCCTTGATCCACAAGGTGTTACTCAAGGTGAGGAGGGACAAGGCGAAGGTGATTCTGGTGGCTCCAGACTGGCCACGCCAGTTCTGGTATCCAGATCTCCTCAGCCTCAGCTGCAGGCCCCCGGAGTGGCTTTGTGCACACCCGGACCTGATATCTCTCAACCAGGGGAAGGTCTTCCATCCGGACCTTCAATCCCTGCACCTCTCAGCCTGGTACCTGAGTGATTAGAGTTCCAGGCTTTGGGTCTTTCCGAAGATATCTACACCGTGTTGGAGGCATTTTGAAAGGAATCGACCAGGAAATGCTGTGCCTTCAAATGGAAAAGGTTTTCCATTTGGTGTCAGGGTAAGGGTCTGGACCCCTTATCCTGTTCTGTGGTTAACATTCTCGACTACCTTTGGTCTCTCTCCAAAGGGGGTCTGCGGTCATCGACCCTTAGTGTGCACCTGGCAGCCATCTCTGCTTACCGGGCGCAGGCTGGTCAGCCGACGTTGGCGCAGGAGACAGTGATCGGGCTCTTTTTCAAAGGCCTGGATCACATATCCCCTCTGGTGCATAAATCTCCACCTCCGTGGGATCTACTGCTGGTACTGGCAAAGCTCATGGGCAAGCCCTTCGAACCCATGCACAAGTGTGAGTTGTCACACTTGTCATGGAAGACAGCCTTCCTGGTGGCTATCATATCAGCTAGAAGGACAGGGGAGCTCCAGGCGCTTTCAGTGGACTCCCCTTATCTGGTCTTCCACAGGGACAAAGTTGTCCTGTGCCCCCACCCGAAATTCCTCCCGAAGGTGGTGTCAGAGTTTCACCTTAACCAGGTGTTGACTCTGCCAGTATACTACCCTAATTACACCTCGGACGCAGAGTACAGGCTCCATACCTTGGATCTGAAGCCGTGCTCTACTATAAGAGGGCCAATTGGAGAGGTTCGCCAGCTGTTTGTCACCTACGCTGAAGCCGCTTCCGGCAGATTTACAGGGAAGTTGTGCTTGTTTGAAAGAGCCAAACATTTCCCAATATATCGCTTTCAAATTTAAGTTCTATAACTTTTCCTTTGGTAGTTACTTGCGCTTTTTGTGTTTGCATCATTGAAGGTTTTCACTGGGGCTTTTGAAATTGGATCAAACTATTTATTTTCACCACTTTCCAGTCTCTTTGAGAAACTGTTAATACATTTCTGTACCTCGTTCAATGATACTGGTAAGGTTCTCTTCAATATCAAGTGCAACAGGTGCTCCCGAGGACAAATTGTACAATCTTTCATTATCAAAAGTAGCATTGAATGGGTTGATAAACTCTTGATTGAGAAGAGTCAATATGACTTCGACACGTTGTTCCAACTTGGATGATTTCAGATGGCCTGCATGCTTTTTTGCAGATTACTGGCTGAACTGTGAAGGCCAGTTATCTCCAAAAGTGCCTCTCTGAATTTTGCTAGATGTGGCAGATTTAACACCCATTTATCATAGGCCGTTTGATTCCACCTGGAATTTTGGCAATGTCTGCTGACCAGTTTGGTCAGCTGATTCCCTAGAAGCTTTGTAACGGCTCCTTTGAACTGAAAGTCCTTGCTTTTCAATGAATGTCCTGCCAAAGCTTTCCAGGAATAGGTGAAAATCTCCCAAATGAATTTTGACATTGTGGAACTGTTAAGGGAAATTTCACACAACATGATATGCCTTTGCTGCTGCGCCAACATCAAGTGTCAGTTGAACATACTGTAGAGCATATTTACTTCCTGAGCTATTTCTTGTGTTTGTGTGAGGTATTCAACTACAGTGGCATAATCAGTGTTGGGGTTGTGGATGGGTGGAAGATATGTGATAACCGTCTTCTGAGGTGAACTTGAATGATTTTTACAAACTAGTGTCAGCCAACCAGTAAACCTTAGGATAAGCTGATCCTCTTTGTGTTTCCCAACTGAGTTTTCACAGCATTAGTTTTGCCTTGCCAATATTTGCCACTGATGTTGGCACAACAGACTTGAGCATATTGCCAAATGTGGTTGGCTCCTTCTTTGAATTCACCTGTCACTGTTCTAATTCCTTTTTGTTAACTACAATTGTCCTTCTTTTTGAGTGAGGAATTTCAATAGAATCTTCTCGGAGAATGGAGCCTTCAGACTCCTCTTGGTATACACCATGTATATTGTGTATTGTTCCAAGTCCAGTTACTGTTTCAATATTCTGATCAAAGTTGTCCATCTAGAAAAGTGTTATGACAACAGAAGATTCTGACTTTGACTGAAGTGGCAGTAAAAGGACCTTGCTATTGAAAATGTTGAGAAAGTTCCGCTAAATTGGTTTCGATTTCACACACTTGGTCATAACTGCAGCTATTTCCTAAATGAAACAGGATGTTCACGGGCATTTTCTGTCCAGTCATATTGTACAGCACGACTCCAACAAGTGCATGTTTTGTACTGAGAAACTTGCTGTGTGTGACACCATGAACTAGGTCTTCTGAGTAGGACTTGGATGACTGTGAGACTTGTTCACTCTCTGTATGTTTGGCGGATTTTAATACACTGTCTCTGGGGGCTGTCATTCTTTACGCAGGAAAGCATCCGCTGTTGGTGGCCATGATAGTGAAGATACTGTCTCTACAAAACTTAAGATATGTTCATGCAACAAGGAAGCAGCATGCTTGGTGACTTGATTGTCATCCGTTTTCAAAAGCTCTGTGACTGATGCACCGCCAGTTAATGATTCAGCTCTGATTACAATTAGTGGTTTTTGAGGATCAGCTGTTAAAAATAAAAGTGAATCTCCATATTTCTTTTTCAACTGATTTTTAAGTTTATAACAGTATTGTCGATCTGCTCGAACGCCCAAGATTTCATTCAACACCTTCATTGAAATGGCTTGGTGTCTTTGAAGCACATTGTCTTCAATTACACGACAAACGGCCTCAAATCCAGTTCTATCTGACTGCTCATTGTCATCCTCACCTTCACTTCTGTTCTGACCATCTGGGGGTCCTGTCCCTTGTGATTACTGTATAATTTACGTAGCACTTGTCATGTTTACGAAACTCGCTTGCAGTGAGGTCCTCTGTCTTAATTTTTGTGAACATAACTTGGTCATCACGTAGCTCTGCCGCCCTTTTCTTTGTGACTTCAGCTGTTTTTGTAACAATAGCAGTTGGATATTCCTTCTTCCCCTTCACTTGGATTACATATTTGTGACAGATTCCACACGTATCAGGAAATGACACTCTAGATGATAAGGCACAAGGGACACCACCCCTGAGATGATGATGTGAGCTATGTTCACCAGCATCTGCATGTCCTGTAGATTTCCTGATACTCTTGGCTTTTGTAAAATTTTGCTGGCATTGTCTGTGGTAGCCATGCTTGGCAGGGTCACAGTTAGGCACTGGAATTGATGTACACTGCTTATCATGACAATTTTCACCACCTAACTGGGTTCCAATATCTTTGCTCTCTAAGTGTGCAGTAACCTTTGTCACTCAGAAGAGTTACTTCAGAGTCTCTTGTTGTCAGGGCAGGGTAATGCACTACACACTGCAGGGTCCTAGGATTTTCCTCTCCACATTTCCACTTGACAGAAAAGTTTAGACACATCCTCGAAGAGTATAAAATAAAAATAAATGTTGTGTTCGTATGTATATTATAGTGGCACGGTTGTGCCACTATAGTTAGGGTTGAGTACTTCATTTAAGGTTAAAGTATGCAGTTGTGCAGCTTAATAACTTTGCCACCGTATGACAGCTTTCCCTGAAATTTGGCAGGCACAGGGCGGTACCACAGATCTCTAGATCTGCCAAGTTTCGTAACGGTCGGGTATACGGTTGCAGAGCTATTAAGCATAAAAGAACGTCACATTTACACTTTTTTGCACATTCTTTGCTTGCGCCTACAGGTCGCACGGTTTGCGCGACTGGTCCAAAACCTTCAGGGAACATGCAGCCGGGGTCCCCTATGTACCTTTCAAAGATTTTATGAAAAAATATTAAACTGTTCAAAGGTTATTCAAAAAACAAGTTGCCCATTATAGTCAATGGGAAAAGTTATCAAAAAGTTTGACAGTGTCGCAAGTGCAGTTTTTAGTGTCACAAATGACCCCTGTAGTATCATTAGTCAGCCATTTTTTTTTTTCAGTTACTGGTCACAGAAATGCTTGGCATTTAAATTTGGGACCCTCTAGGGACACAATTCTTTTTGTGTTCACCTAGTCAAGCCCTGAGGATGCTAGCCATGTCTTTTTTTTTTTTTTGGGGGGTTAAACACCCCAGAAATATGTTTTTCAAATTTTTGTAAACTGTAGTGTCGTAAAGTAGTGTCGCACTTGCGACACTTCCGTGATTTTTTTTGAGAAAGTGTCATAATTTGAGACACTACTTTGCAACACTATGCCCAAAAGAATAGGAAATCTTTGCCACCCTGCTGCAAAAGAACGGTTGGTCTTTTGGGCTGAAACTTGGAGGGAAAAAAGCCAAGATCCCACATATGTGCTTTTTGCTGGTTTGGTGACAAAATATTAGAGGGCTGCAAAGTTACGGTACTCCGAAGTTTACTATTTCTCCCATAGACTAACATAACGACATCCGCCACGCCTTTCGGGGCGCGTATCTCGGAAACACTTCGAGATATGGACTTTCCGTCGGAAAAATGCGTAGCCCCTTAAAGGGCTAAGTGCAAAACTAGCCATGACAGTCATAAATTAGATGAAATTACATTTTTTTTTTCCTACGTTGTACGATTCCTAAGATGTAAGCAATTTAGTATTCCAAGTGTTCATTTTCTGCTATGAGGCCCATTATTATGCATACATTTTTTGTATTCACTGTGTTCTCAGTACAGCTTATGGGGGGATAAAGGGTGTTACAGTTGGCGTTTCCACTTGTGTTTCCGTAACCGTTTGTGTCAGCGTCCTCATCTACGCCACCGTGTGCGTTACCCTTCGCGTTTTCATTTGCGCTTACATTTGCGTTACTGTTACCATTTGCATTTCCATTACTGTTTCTGTTTGCATTTCGTTTTGTGTCACCGTATGCATTACCATTTGCATTTGCGTATGCGCTTCCATTTGCGTTGCCCTTTGACGTCATCATTGATGTTGCCATTTGTGTTTCCAGTTGCAGGTACCGTGACCATGCATGTTACCATTTGCATTTCCGTATGCGTTTGCGTTACTGTTTGCTTTGGCGTCATAGTTACTGTTACTGTTTGTGTTTCCAGTTGCATTACTGTTACTGTTTGCATGTTCGTCACCATTTGCGTTTCTGTTGGCCTTAGCATTTGGCGTTTTCGGTTGCATTTCCGTTGTTGATTGCATTACTGTTTCCTTCTGCGGCGCCTTTGTCTTTACCATTTGCATTTCTGTTTGCGTTTGTGTTACCATTTGCATTTTTCTTACTGTTTGCATTTACTTTGGCCTTAGTGTTTACGTTACTGTTTTTATTACCATTTGCATTTCTGTTGCCATTACCGTTTGCGTTACCATTTCTGTTTACATTAATGTTTGCGTTTCTCTTACCGTTTTCATTTACATTTGCATCACCATGTGCGGTACCGTTTGTGCTGCATTTGCATTACCGTTAGTGTTACTGTGTGACAAAAAATCACATGGTGGGAGCGTGGGGCCCTTCCCACCACCACATTCCATTCACTAGTCATAATGCTCATTCTCAAAAAGAAGGGAAGTTCTTGGCAAAAAACTCTGTTTAATGCATTAGTTAGGGTTGTTCCACAGGGACAAAAGCGAGGAAATTTGGTGTTAGGGTTGCCACCCCTTGCACCCCAAGCCCACCCCATCCCCACCAACGGGCATCGGGGTGTGCATTGGGGTCGTCGGTCCTAACTCTCACCCTATTCTCCTATACTGCACCACCTCAGCTTGTTTACACGTGGGATGGGGTGAGAGTTGGGACCGACTACCCCAGTGCACACCCCAATGCCTGTTGGTGGGGATGGGGTGGGCTTGGGATGCGAGGGGTATATAGATATATGTATATATAGTATAACATATACACACACATTTACATACATACATATGCCACACACATGTAAACACAGAAGATATGGCATGAAGAACTCAAGAAATATAAACTTGCTTAACATTTTATCTATTAATGGTGTCTTCCCTTTTACTAATTTATCCTCTACATGGAATATGCGAAATATATATATATATATATATATATATATGTGTGTACATATACATATATATACACAGTATATACAAGGCAAAGAAGTTCACATGTGCAGTAAATAATATAAACATGGCAAGGTGGACACAGTTACAGGCTAGGGAGTTTAGTAGGGTGGGTAGGTGGGTAACCCCTGGGAGCAGTGGCAGGAGGAATTTGCCAGGAGCCAGATTTTGAGGCGGGACTTGAAACTGGAGTGAGTGTTGATGGAGCGGAGTTCAGCTGGCAGTTTGTTCCACTGCGAGGGGGCAGCTACAGACTTAAGTTCTGCTACCCATGTTGGTGGATACCCTAGGCACGGCTAGAGGGGGACTACCATTAGACCGAAGGCTACAATGCAGAGTACGGGTTCTCAGGAGGGGTGTTAGGGGGGCTACTGAACCCGTGTGTATGACGTTGTCCACCATGCAGCAGAGGGCTGGATCGTAGCGGCCTTGCAGCAGTAGCCATCCAAGGGTCTTGTACAGCGTACAGTGGTGGATGGAGAAAGGGGCCAATAAAGCAAAGCGCAGGCACTGTTGTAGGCAGCGGAGAGTTTGGCCATGGCTGCAGCGGAGAGTTTGGCCATGGCAGTGGCAGAGGTCCTGACATATATAGGTGAACAGTGGTCAAGGATAGGGAGGAGATTACCCTGGACAATGGCTAGTCTGGCTTCAGGGGTGAGGTATTGCCTGAATCTGTAGGTGGCACCTAACTTCTGGTGGAACCTTCTGACTAGGGAATTTGCATGCTAGCAGTACTCCTAGGTATTTGTAGGTGTCAGTGTCTTCTAGGACTGGGCCGTCAGGGGAGAGAATGCTTAAGGGAGCGTAGTTTTTTGATTTAGCAAGGAAGGGCTTTGATCCGAACAGCATGGATTTCATTTTTTTGGCATTAACTAGGAGGAGGTTTCTTGAAAACCAGCTGTGGGCCACAGCATAGTTGCGTGAGAGCGCTGAGGAGATTTTGGCCGTGGACTTGTTGCTGTGGAAGAGGACAAGGTTGTCGGCATACAGGAGAGAGTGACAGTTTAGGCAGTCAGAGGGAAGCGAGTAGACGAATAAAGAGAAAAAGACGGGGCCCAGGATTGAGCCTTGAGGGACCCCACAGAGACAGGCAGAGTGGGGGAGCAGGTTTGGCCAATGCATACAAATTGTGAGTGGCCAGTAAGGTAGTTGGTGAACCAATTTGTAACTTTCTGAGAACAGCCCAGGAGGCTAAGCTTGGAGGTAAGGAGAGCATGATTAACCAAATTGAAGGCCTTAGAGAGGTCGACGAAAACTGCCCTGGTGGCTTTACCATTATCCATGGTGGAGAGGATGTGGTCAGTCAAAAGGGCAAGGGCAGTGGTGGTGCATTGGTTTCTGCGAAAACTGTGTTGTTGGTTGCATAGGAGGCTGTATTTGCCTATGCGCTCAGCGAGTTGATTGTGTACCGCTTTCTCGAGTAATTTACTAAGATGAGGGAGAATGGATATAGGACAATAATTGTCAGTGGATTTGGGGTCCCCGGATTTGAGAATGGGGATTACCTTGGCTATCTTCCATGGGTCGGGCATGGAGGAGGTGGAAAGGGCGAGGTTAAAGACGAAGGTAAGTGGCTTGGCAATAGCTGGAGAGATCAGCTTGAGGAAGACTGGAGATAGGCCGTCTGCTCCGAGGGAGCCGTGATTAGGTAGACTTTTGAGTAGCTTAGCCGTATCATATGTGGAGAGGGCTTTAAAGTAAAAAGGGTGAGTTTGCTTGTGATTTGCAGGGCTGGAGGAGGATGGCGGCAGGTCAGGTATAGGGGCTGAGCTTTGTGGTTGGTTGGTAGATTATTTAGGTACATAGATAGGTTTGTGAACTTACAATTAATTGAAAACACTGGCCACATCATGAGGGTCGGTAAGCAGCCCATCCTGGGAGTTTAGATGTGGTGCAGCATTGCTGGAGCAAGGGTTTAGAAGGGAGCTAATTGAGTCCCAGAATTTTTAGGGTCCCCGAGGTTGACCTTTGTAGGTTGTGGAAATGGGACTGTTTTAGAGATTTGGCCTGTTGTTTACATTTGTTCCTCAAATGCCTGTAGGCATCCCAGAGGGCAGGAGAGGAGAGATTGCTTTGAAGGTAGACCAGGCGTGGTCTCTGGCCTTCATAAATGTTAAGAGGTCTCTGGAGACCCAACACGAGCAACCGCCCCTTATCCGTCTGACAGTGACAGGGAGAAAGTGGTCCTGGAGGGTTAGTAGAGTCTGGGTGAATGTGGAAACCGCCGTGGCTGCATCAGAAGTAGAAAAAAGCACAGCCCAGTCCAAGAACTGGGTCTCCTCAAGGAGATCTGTGGTGTCAGGGCAATTAAAATTTCTGAAAGATAGGTATTTGGGTGGGGGACGCTTTAGTTTGGCAGACCAGAGGAGATAGGTCGGTGAGTGATCGTTAATGGAGTCAGCCATGGTGCCAGCGTGCAATGCTCAGTCCTCCCTGTTTATGAGGATCCAGTCGAGTAGAATTTGAGTGACTATACGGGGATTATGTTTGGTGGGAAGAGTGATCGCCTGCACCAGATTGTGCTGCTTTAACAAGGATACATAGTCAGGCTGGTGGCTGCTCAGCCAGTTTAGGTTAAAATCACCTAGAAGGATAGATTCCCTATGGGGAGTTTGAGAGCTCAGGCCCTGGAGGAAACTGGTAAGTCCAATGGTTCCGGTCGTGGGGGGTTGTAGCAGCAGCCAATATAGAGTTTTTTGGAGGAACCCAGGGACATTTCAGAGAGTAGCCATTCACTAGGGGAGGAAGGCTAAGAATGAAGAATGATGCTGACAGAGAGAGGTTCCCTAAAGAACAGGGCCACACCACCGTCTTTTTTTCCTGCCTGGCCTGTCGAGGCATAGGCAGGAGTAGCCAGGCAGCTGGAAGGTGCTTTCAGCGTGGTGCGGCTTTAGCCATGTTTCAAGT
This sequence comes from Neoceratodus forsteri, assembly GCA_016271365.2. Lineage (NCBI taxonomy): Eukaryota > Metazoa > Chordata > Ceratodontiformes > Ceratodontidae > Neoceratodus > Neoceratodus forsteri. The sequence goes on from CM028131.1 coordinate 688,301,155, forward strand.
AAGTCCCAGAATATGGGGCTTGTGGAGTGCAGACCATGCCTCAAGGTCGGTGAATTTTGACGGAAGGCTGCAGATATTTATATGTGCAAGTTTGAAACCAGGGGCATTAGTCCAGATGCTGTATGAGGGGGTAATGTGTGAGTTCGTCGGGCCAGGGTTGCATTCCATGTCCCAGGAAGGGAGAGTAGTGAAAGTAGAAGACTATATGGACAGGAGGGGGAAGTGGGAGACCAGGAGAGGTTAGCCAGGTAGTGTCCAAGGAGCCGGTGTTCCACTTCAGTGAGGAACACAAGAGAGATGTGCCCCAGGAGGACCTTTCCTTAGTTGAGAATGAAGAGGAGTGGGAGAGGTAGTAGAGGTGTTTGTCATGGGCCAGCACCGAGGTGCAGAAGTCAATCATTACCAATGCAGCAGTTAGGGAAATGGCCCATAATATAGGTAGTGCCAGCTTCATGTTTCCATGCTGTCGTAGGTGAAAGGGGAAGTATTAGTATGAAAGTTGAACAGTCAGCCTTGGGAAGGGAGAGTGGAGGGATTTGTAAAGTAAAGGGTCTTTTGGACTCCCGAGGACCTCATAAGTTGCTGCCAGGAAGGAGTCTCACTGGATGGGCAGGACAGTACCCTTTAGGGTGTGCTGTTGCTTTAAATTTGTGCGGGCTAGATGGCCAATGGCAAGAGGTGCCCAGTGGGGGAGTGGTTTGGGTGGATTTAATGGTGGGGGAGGGCGAAACATAGGTTGTACAATCGTACGCGGGCTAGCAATTAGGCAGGCTGTGTATCTCCATAAACCGCAGATTGAAAAAAAAGTTTAAACTTGGCAGCACAGTCCGGGGAAAGCAGCTGTGCTGGACTCCAGAGCTAGCCACTCGGGGAGCTCACCGAGATGGCGAGCGGCCAGTGAGGGCACAGCTGTGGGATGGCGCCAGAAATTGAAAAAGCTGGGCCAAAATCTTCACTGCAGCAGGAGCTAAGGGCCGCTGTGCTGGCTTCGGTTCATTACCTGTAGTGGCAGAGCGGTAGGCGGGTGTCAGCAGGCGGGCTTCCGGTCTCGCCGCAGCAGTCAGCGGGCAGGACAAAATTAAAGGCAGGAGCAGTTGCTTGCCCAAGCAGGCAGAAAAGCCTGCGGAGAAAGGGACAGGTGACAATAAGAACCTGGGGACTCGGTGGGAGGGTTAGAGAAATTTGCAATTAAACAAAGGCTAGAAATGCACAGACCAAGATTAACTCAAACAGGGGGCGGGTCGCAGACCTCGGGCAGGTGCCAGCCAAGGACTGCTAGGGGAGGGGGCCAAACAAAGATGGGAAGTGAGTGGAAAAAAATGGTTCTGGCTGGGCTAAGCAGAAGGAACTGGCTAGCAAATAAAACAGTATAACTTCCAGCTTCGGCTGCTATACAGTCATAACAGTCCTGTTTCTGTATGATCTTTTTTACCTCCTCCACACTCCGGCGTCCACCTCTCCTTTGGGCCGCCTAGTGTTCCATGCTCCGGCAGTCCTCTTCTGGAGCTCTCCCTCTCACACACACATCGTAACCGTACCCCGATTTGTCCCGGCGTGCCCCATCACCGGGCTGGTGCCCTCCTCCTCTGAGGGGGAAGGCACTAGGTGGCAGGGAACCCCAGTACACTATTTTTCATGGTCCAGGGGTGCTGCTGTGGTGGAGGAGGTTCCGGGGAACATGGAGGCCATCATCCGGTGGCACCGAAGCTGTTTTCCGGCTCTCTAGTTCCCTCCTGCGCCGCTATATGTAGTACCCTGGTCTCCTGAGAGCCACTACAGAAATGAGCTACCCCCCCAACCTCCCCAGGAAAGGAGAGCAGTCCTTCGGACGCTCGATGCTCTCCTTCCCCCTTCCAGCGCCCAAGTCCCTTCCCGAACCCGGGTCGCCGGCATGGTTCTAGGTGTGACGTCCAGTGCCTCAACCCTCTGCACCACCGGGCTGACTAACAATCTTGTTTCAATACAGAAATGCTTAACATAGGTAGTACAATTTGTACACGGGCTAGCAATTAGGCACAATCCTGTTCCAATACAATAATGCTTAACATAGGTTGTACAATTGTACACGGGCTAGCAATTAGGCAGGCTGCGTACCTCCGTAAACCGCAGATTGGAAAAAGAGTTTAAACTAGACGGCACAGTCCGGGGAAAGCAGCTACGCTGGACTCCGGAGCTAGCCACTCAGGGAGGTCACCTAGATGGCGAGCAGCCAATGAGAGCACAGCTGTGGGATGGCACCAGAAATTGAAAAAGCTGGGCCAGAATCTTCACTGCAGCAGGAGCTAAGGGCTGCTGTGCTGGCTTCGATTCATTACCTGTAGTAGCAGAGCGGTGGGCGGGTGTCAGCAGGTGGGCTCCCAGTCTCACCGCAGCAGTCAGCGGGCAGGACAGAATTAAAGGCAGCCACAGGAGCGGTTGCTTGCCCGAGCGGACAGGAAAGCCTGTAGTAGCAGAGCGGTGGGCAGGTGTCAACAGGCGGGCTCCCGGTCTCACCACAGCCGTCGGCGGGCAGGACAACATTAAAGGCAGTCACAACCACATATGCATTTCAAAGCAGAATCCTTACCCTTTTAGACAACATAAAATGATATTGTAAAGCACAATAAATCCTGTCTGACAAGATTAAATATAAGAATATTTAGAAATTTCGCAAGAAATTAAGGGGTGCTGGTTGGTGTTTAACATTAGTCTTTTGAGGTAATGTATGGGTATGCATTTTAAACTCTGAATTCCACCTATTCATTGAGACCACACTTATGTATATTTCTCTTACTCTTGAAGTAATGGCCCAGGAATCTGCATTAAGTATGTGGAGCTGAAAATCGCAAAGTTTGGCAAGGTGTCAGTACAAAACTGATGTAAACTACCATTTTGCTCCAGCGTTCATGCGATCAACAAACAGCTCATGAATTTTGGGTATATATCTGCTACATTAAACAACCATCTGCATTTATTTAGCTGTCAGGTGACACCCCACCTCCATCTACACCTGGTCTAATCTGGGTGCTAGGGGCTGACAAAAAAAAAAAACAGCAAAAGAATCCAGTTTTTGTGCACATTTTTCACTGTCCGGATCTCGGAATTACAAATCCAATTGGAACTAGACTTGGCATATGAAGAGACCTTATAAGGTGTCAGAGTTCAAGAACTGGAGGCCAAAGTCCTACCAGCCCAGTCATAGAGGGACCATCTCTTGATAGTGAGAGGTTAGCTCGGACTTCTTGCACATTCAGTTTTTACCTCATATGAAACTGCCATCAACACTGTCAGAATGCCAGTTGTGGTGGTGGTTTTGTGATGTAGACACCTGTTCCGAACTAAGAAGTCATTTGCATATACAGAAGGCAGTTCCTAGAGTCTACATTGCAATGATTTAAATTGCCAAATACTGTTAGAAGTTTAGGCTGTATGCTCCTCTCTGTCCTGTAACTCTGCCTGAGCCGACAGAGTAGCGGTAAGCATTTTTGTGCTGACTTTTCCATTGGCAGATTATATCTTCTAGCCACTAGAGGGCTATATCTCTGGTAGGAGTGAATTTTACTGTGTCCACTCCACCATTAGCAGGTTATATGCAGCTGCCACCAGGGGTTCCTATCCTATCTGGCATATCACACACTCTGCTCCCCAGTTGTTATCATCTCAAGTCTGTGTACATTTGCCTGCTTCCCCTGCCTCCTTTGAAACCAGGGCTACAAGTAAGCTCTTCCTCCTATGAACATGGGCTATGTCCACTTCCTCCAATCCCTCTCTTGCATACTGCTGTTGATTCTAAGCAATGGCACGTCACAAAGTGATATGCCAGTTCCCCTATCCTGTACCACTATCGAGCATAATCTCCATTATGACCCCTGCTTTATCACTGGTAATTTTAAACTGTTAACCAAGGGTCACTGGTCCTGTCACTGGCTCCTGCTGCCTCCACAGGGGTGGCTTACCGCTGGGGTCCCTGCCTCACACCCCAACCTAATTACTCCACTAAAGCTCATGATACTGCACTTGGAATACAGACAGCACCTCAGCCCCAGAAGATCCAATAAGCTTTTCTATAAACAACTTAAAGGAAGCTTGCTCAGAATCATCCTACTTTTAGTGCTTATGTTAGGCAATGTTCACCTTAACCTTGGTCCTGTTGGACCTGCGTCCACACACGACCTCCCTAAAAAAGGAGCTATTACGTTGGCAACTGTCAACATCTGCAGCTTGCAGACTAAATTGGATAACCTCCAGGTATGGGTCTCGCAACATAGCCCTGACATTCTGTCAGTGGTGGAAACATGGCTCTCCCCAAAGTTTCCTGACTCTGCAGATGCTCTACCTGGGTATTCCCTTTACCGGCTGGATAGGCTCACCAACCGAGGTGGTGGCTGTGCCATCTACCTGAAAGAGACACTTAAAGGATACTCCCTGCCTGCAGCCAATCTGGGCTGCATAGCTCAGGCGCTAACCATTAAAGTACTGCTTGGGGCCCAAAATAAAGCTTTGACCGTAATCTCTGCCTATGTTCCTCCAAAAGACAATAGGACAGGCTTCCAAAGCTTTATGGACTATCTTCGTAGCCTCAACCACAAATCCAAAACTTTAGTACTGGGTGACCTAAACATCAGCTGGTTATCCTCTAGTGCTTCTCCATATAAAGATGCTATCTCGTCTCGCTACCTTGCCCAGCTTGTTACATCCCCAACAAGGACTAACTATAAGACGGGAACAAGTACCCTTCTGGACCTGATACTCTCCAGCCACCCACAGTGAATCTCCAACGTGGCAGTACATCCAGATTCTATGAGTGACCACTTCCCTGTTTCCTGCAGTTGGTCCAATAAATTATGCAAGCCCCCATACTAACATACTAAAATGTCAGCAGAATAGGCCTAATGGTCTTTCGTGTCTGCTCATTTGGTCAGCCCCCACCCTGGAAGCTGACCTTGGTGCCCCCCTCGCCTTCTCTGGCTTCTCCCTTCCCAGTTCCAGATATTCTCGCTGCACTGGATTTTGCTTCCAGAACCCTTCCCCTGTACCTGTCCCACCCCTCTTGAACCCCTCCACCTCTCTGCCTCCACCAGCCCCTGGGCAGCGCATTCCATGGCTCCATCACCCTTTCAGTGAAGTAGCACCTCCTCCTTTCTCCCTGAATCTTCCCCTCCGGCTTCCACCCATGCCCCTAGTTGCCCCTCCTCCTTCCTTCAGAGCACCCCTGACAACTCCTTCCCATTTACCCCTTCATGTAGCTGAAGACCTCTATCATGTCCCCCTGGTCCCTTCTCTCTTCCAATGTGTACATATTTAGCTCTTGAGCCTCTCCCCATAGGTCTTGTCCCCAAGCCCCAAATCATTTTGGTTGCCCTCCTCTGGACCCTCTCAGGAGTTTAATCGTCCTTCTTTAAGTGTGGCCTCCAAACTCTTGTGAAGTACTCAGTGCGGCCTCACCAAGCAGATTATACAGAGGAGTATCACTTCCTCCTTCTGGAGGTGTGATTCCCCCAGCGATGCTTCCCAGCATCTTGTTGGCCTTGCTGCTGCCCTCCTACAAGTCTCCAAGTTGTTCATCTTGACATCCACCACTACCACCCCCAGGTCCCTCTCAGCCATCGAGACTTGTAGCAATTCCCCATCTCTGACTATCTACAGTAGATTGTTAAAACGTGGGGTGGACATGTGGAACATCTAAAAAATGACCTCAACAACATTGACTGGTCCCCTCTTGATGCCTTTGATGACGTCAACCTGGCGCTGGATTATTTCATTAAACAATTCAACAATGCCTGTGATACTCATGCTCCTATTAAGAAAATGAAAGTTTGTGGCACTGTAAACCCCTGGATTACACCAGAACTCATTGCTATGGTGAAGCACAGAGATCACCTCTGGCACTGTGCCAGGGTGTCAGGCAAACAAGCAAATGTTCAGGAATACAAGATGGTGAGAAATGCCTGTACATGTGAAATCCATACCATGAAATCCAAACATCATAGGGGAAATACTCACCAATACCTGGGGAAACAGCAAAAACTTCTGGAGTAACATAAAAGATGTCACCGGGAAAGATTCTAACGTCTCACCCTCGATGCTTAATATCGATGGAATTCCAACCCTGGACCCGCTAACCATAGCAAACATATTCAACAATGCATTCGCGAACCTATCCAGTGTCCTCCCTTCAGACTTCTTCATGGATAATGACTCGCCCAGTACCTACTGTCTTGCTAATAACCCCCTTGACCACCTCCTTTTTAGTTCAAAACGGTCTCGGCACAAATGGCCAGGAAATACCTTACCAAAGTGTTCGGTAAATCATGGCATAGCGATGACTCACTGGATCTTAAGCTCATAGCTCTCACTCTTGAGGAAGTGCTGATTCCCCTCACTAAGATCATCAGTCTATCACTACAACTCTCGCAACTTCCTCAAGTTTGGAAATCAGCACTAGTCACCCTGGTGCATAAGAGTGGAGACAGGATCCATCACACAAATTACAGACCCATATCTATCCTCCCACCAATATCCAAGGTACTTGAGCACATTGTTGCTGACCAACTGGTGGACTACCTTGAAAAATACTCTAGCCAGTGCCCGCAACAACACAGGTTTTGGAAGGGGGGAACAGCACTACCTCAGCCCTGATGGAATTCACTGGCTTTATTCATCAATCTGTGGATCAGGGCACCTTAGTAGGAGCTACCTTCATAGACCTCACTAAGGCGTTCGATACTGTCCGTCACTCACTACTCCTCCAACAGCTTACTGCTACTGGACTTTCCTCTGACACAACACTTTGGTTTAAAAGCTATCTTGGAGACTGCTCTCAACGGGTGAAAATAGCCAACAATGTATCTGACCGACAGCCCGTCCGCTCTGGAGTGCCACAGGGCTCAATCCTGGGGCCACTCCTATTCAGCATCTTCCTTAATAACCTACCTCGTTTCTGCCACCAAAGGATCCTTCTCTATGCAGATGATGCGGTCATCTACTCCTGCAGCCACAACCCCAAGCAACTGGAACCTCACCTTCAGAATGGGTTTGCAGAAGCGGAGGACTGGTTCTCTAAACATAAACTGATCCTCATCTACAAGAAAACCAAAGTAATGATGTTCAGTAGGGCCCCCAAACAAGCACAAATCCCATACATGTACCATCAGAAACTGTCTTGGAGTCCCTCTTGAACAAATACCTCATTTCAAATACCTAGGGGTCACCATAGACAGTTTTCTATCTTATGCTAAACATATAGATAATGTAGCCAGGGCTGTCAACATCAAGATTGGGCTCCTACATAGACCTAAACACTGCCTTACTCCAGAAGCCCTCAGACTTGCTATATATAGTTCCGTCATATCCATTGTAGACTATGGTCTTGTAATCTGTGGAGCAGCCCCCATGTCTTCGTTGTGCAGGATATCCATTGCTCTGAACAAGGCCTTTAGACTACTTATGGGGTCCACACGTTTCACTCACACCTGTGATCTTTGAACTTAGTTTTTATTGGTTTTTCATTTTCCATTCCAGATTACGGTAAACTTAATTATATCCATGAATAAAAGAGACATACATTTGTGCTAAGAATTAATACCACATTAAATAAACATCCAATTTTCTTAACATGTTCTGAATACTTCTCTAATTACTATCATTAATCATACCAAATTTATCATTCCTTATGCTATTGTTCTTTTGTATTTGTTTTGTATTTGTTTTATACTTGTATTTATTTCTTTGCAGGCTGGACTGACTGGTGAGATCTATCCAAATAGAATGTCTATCCAGTGACATTCTCATCTTACATCACTGGGAAGCTTTCCCCCTTTCTCCCTTCCTTCCTTCTTCCCTTTTTCTATTTTCTTCTCCTTTCTATCCCCCCCAACCAGTCCAGCTGTACATGGCCGTCAATTAACCAATGCTGTCTCACTACACTATTATACGGTAATATTTAATTAAACTAAACTAAACACCCCTCCCTTACCCTTCCTCTCTCTCCTTAAAAAGTAAACCTTTATTAGTGTTGTTCGAATGACTTCAATCTATAGAATAAAAAAAGGGGGGGGGGAGTCTTGCTAGTCGGTTGTGAGTATTCTGAAGGTTTCTCTCTTTTCTAACTAGGCTTAGCATCTTACTGTTTTATCTTACTAAAAATTGATCCAATACTGAAGTACCTTTTTTAGCTTCCACATACTCCTAGAAGGGGAGCCACCTTGAATTAAATTGATCTGTTCGAAGTCTAAGCTTAGCTGTAAGCGCTTCCATGCTTTTAATATTTGTTACGTTTGCCCACCACCCTGAATAGGAGACCCTCTCTGAGGATAACCATTTTTACGTGATAGCCTTAGAGGCTGCTGCTATTAATATATAGAATAGGTACCTTTTGGGCTTTAGTTTTCACCTTGAGAGGGAGTCCTAATATTAGTGTGGAAACTCAGGTAAGTCTTCTACTTGCAGTATTTCTTTAATAGCCGTGGTTATCTCCGCGCAGAAATCTCTAAGTTTGGGACAACTCCAGAGTATGTGGAATTGGGAGCCTGTATTTGCACAACCTCTCCAACATTTATCAGTTTTGGAGGCTCCGTATTTTGATGAAATATCTGGGGTGATAGAGTATCTTGTTGTGATTTTCCATCTGAACTCTCTCCACACCGGGGAGTTAGTTGTTTTATGTATCCCCTGCCATATAAGAGACCATTCCTTGTTTGATATTTGGCTTCCATACTCCGCCTGCCATTTATTTTCAACTGCTTGGACATGTAGGGCCCCTAAGCCCTCCTAAAGGGTTTGCTTTATAAAGGTGATATGTTTCGTGGTGCCTTCCATGCAGCTTGTTTGATGTATGTACCTTAATGGTGGAGCTGGGTCATTTTGTATGGCACTAATCCCAATAGTGTGAGTTATAAAGTGTCTACATTGAAGATATCTAAAAAACTCTTTGTGAGACAGCCCAAATTCCTCTTGAAGAGCTGCAAATGTTTTGATCCCTTCTTTATCTACCATTTGATGCAGATATTGGCTCTTTTGGACCAACTGCTCCAACACGAGTCTTTGTGCGTGGCTGGGAATTGCGGCAAGTATTTCAATGGAATATATTTCCAGGTAGGGGAAAAAAATCTCCCACCACTGTCTAACCCTGAGCCAGGTTTTAAGGGTATTTCTTGTCCATATATTACTTAGGGTTTTCAGGTCAGAGGGCCTGATTGTCCAGGGTAAAAACTGCAGAGGGATCCAAGGGTGGGCTCTCTCTTCCAATCTGCACCAGCCTCCTTTCTGTTCTGGTTTCAACATTTTTAGGATAGGGGCTGTTTGTGCAGCTAAATAATATTTTAAAAGGTCCGGAACCCCTAGTCCTCCCCTATCTTTAGCTTCTGTTAGGATACCCCCATTTCTTGCTTGAGGTGACGCCCTGCCCAGATAAACTTAGACAATTTACTTCTCATTTCTGCCACTCCTTCCCTCAATAAGTATAGGTAGGGTTGAAAACATGAACAGAAACCTAGGTAATATGTTCATCCTAATTACCTCCACTCTATTAATAAAGTTAATAGGCATATTGTTCCACCTCTGTAAGTCTTCATAGATATTTTCTTTTAGCGTTTGAAAGTTATATAGGTATAATTTAGTTAGGTCTGTTGGTATTGTTACCCCTAAGTATTTGATTTTATCTTTCACCCATTTGAAAGGCAGGAGACTTTGCATGTCCTTATGTGGGGGTCTATCTAAACTCATTATTTCAGTTTTTTCAATATTCACTTTGAAACCTGAAATTCGACTGTATTTTTCTAATACCTGGAGCAATTCAGGGATTGAAGTTTCAGGGTCTTCAATATATATTACTGTCATCTGCGTATAATGAGATTTTATTTTCGGTATTATTTATTGTTATCCCCTTTATATTTGGATTTTCCCGGATGGTCTGCGCCAGCGGTTCCATGACCAGGGCGAACAGTAACGGCGATAACGGGCACCCTTGTCTTGTTCCTCTATTTATTGGAAAAGGTTCTGAATTTAAACCATTCACCCTAACTCGGGCTGTTGGTTTTTGATAGCATAAGTTTACCCATTTGAGGGAATTACCTTCCACACCCATCCTGGACATTACCTCTCCCATATACCCCCAGTTCACCCTGTCGAACGCCTTCTCTGCATCTAAAAATATTGCCATTGGGTTTGTCCTAGGGGAGTATCTATGTGAGACAATGTTCAGGAGTTTCCTGACGTCATCTTGAAGATGCCTATGCGGTATAAATCCTGTTTGATCAGGGTGGATCAGAATCTCTATGTGCTGTTGTAATCTTGAAGCCAGTATACAAGTTAGTATTTTTAGGTCCTGGTTGAGGAGTGAGATGGGCCTGAAGGATGAGCATAAAAATCGAGGCTTTCCGGGCTTCGGGATGACTGTGATCATTGCTTCCTGCCATGATTTGGGGAATTCACCTTCTTCGAGGCTCACATTATAAATATGCACCAATCGGGGTATTAAGGTTTTACTCAACTTTTTATACCATTCTGCTGGCAGCCCATCTGTGCCTGGTGTTTTCCCCGTCGGGAGGTCTTTGACGGCCTTTAGGGCCTCCTGTTCTGTAATTGGCTTTAAAGTGCCTCCTGTGCTTCTATGGACAGCGTTGGTAATTTAACTGAGTTGAGGAAGCTTAGGGTTTCTGATCTGACTTTTTCTTCTGTTCTACTTTCCGTATATAGTTTCTTATAAAAAACCCTGAACTGGTTAGCTATCTCTTTTGGCTTCGTCCATTGCTTTTCTGGGTTTAATATGTCTCTAATTACTGAGACGTTCCTTTCGGCCTGCCTCTTTCGGAGACGAAAGGCAAGAAGTCTCAAAGCCCTACCGCCCACCTCATGGTACCTTTGGTTGGTAAATCTAAGGAGACCCTCCGCTTTTTATTCCCTAACTCGTAGTTCAGACCTAACGGTTTAGTTCCTTAGATATTTGTTTAGATCCTGTGCCCTTTTATGCTTAATTTCTAGCTCTGATAATTTATCCCTAGGGTTTTTCTGCTACATTCATCTGTTTTTCCTGGCTGCTGCATGGCTAATTATTTGTCCCCTTACAACAGCCTTTAAAGTATCCCACCACAACATTGGGGAGCAGTTTTCCATAGGGGAGTCTTTTTCTAAGTTTTCAGTTGTCTTGTTCATAAGTGTTATAAAGGGCTCCTCATTTAACAAAGAAACATTAAGTCTCCATAAAGGCGTTTTGTCTTCTTGATCCATTTTAATGCTAACTGAGATTGGGCTGTGATCAGAGAGGGTAATAGAGTGTATTTTGGAGTGTTCGAAGTAGTGCATATCTGTTTTAAATGTGAGAAAAAGATCGATCCGCGAGTAAGAGCTTTGTGCGCCTGAAAAAAAGGTGTAGTCTTTTTCTCCCCTATGCTGCATCCTCCATATATCCACCATACCAAATTCAGCCATTAGGGCCGTAAGCTTTTTGCTAGCTGCCTTATTGGTGCTTGTATTCTTAGATGATCGATCCAACTGCGGTGAGGCAGTGTTAAAATCCCCTCCGATTAATATCTAGCCCTGGGGTAGGTCAGCTAGCTCATTAAAAATTTCCCCTAAGAATTTTTCTGTGCCCACATTAGGGGCATACACATTTACCAAATGCAATATTTTATTTTGCATCAAACAGGTAGCCCTGACAAATCTACCTTGAAATCCTTCTTCTGTTGATTGTACCTTTAAGGGGCTATTACGCTTAAAAAGTATAGCTACCCCTGCTCTCTTGCTTGTGGGATGCGATGATGATACTACTTGGCCCACCCATCTTCTTCTAAGTTTGGAGTGTTCTAACTGTGAGAGGTGTCTCTTGCAAAAATGCTATGCTACGCTACATCTTAGCTGTTGGAGTTCAGTTAGTAGCCTAGTTTGTTTAATTGGGGAATTGACCCCTTTCACATTGTAAGAAATGATATTTAAGGAGGCCATGTTGCTTCTAGGATTATGTCTGTTTTAAGCCATCGTTTCGACTCCCCTTTCTCCCCTATTTTCCGTCCAGCCTGCAAGACCCTCGAAATTAAACTTAAGGTTATTAAAGTAAAAAAAATTAAGTACTTAACTATCAACTTAGTACATACATTCTGTACTATCTTAACAACAAACTTTGAAACTATATACATAACTCCGTTGTTTTCATTTTCTCTGACTTCCATGTGAAGCCCACAGAAAAACTGTGGGGGGTCAAATTGACCCAATCAGTGCCCCTATTACTTGGGGCAGGAGGTGCTACGGGTTCTCCTCGGTGAGACCCCAGTCACCCCCTTAAACCCGTCACTTTCAGGATCCGACCCAAGCTAACAGTTCACTTTCAGATGTCTCTCTTTAAGTTCCCTCCCGCCTCCATTTTTCCCTTTCCCTCCTTACCATTTTCCTTCCTCTCCCATGTTAAGTCATTTTTCTAACCCACTCTGTTCTGTTCCCCCCACTGTTTGCTTCATCCTCTTACACACTTTGTATGACACTTATAATTCTTAAATGACACCCTTATTAAACATTATGTGGGGTTATTGGAGTGGGGCTAAGGAACTTCAGTTCCTAAGAGTATTTTCTCTATACTCCTCCCCCCCTCCCATTCTTTACGTAAGACCATCCCTGTTGGACATGTATTCATGACCCCTTCCCTATTTCCTTCATTTTGTAATGATGCCCCTCTTTTCCCCCCTCCTATGCATATTGCTCTTCTACCCCCCCATGTCTCGCCTACTTCCTTTTATGCTTCCTTGTCTTCCCCCTCTCAAAAACATCTACACATGTAATTCCGCGTAGTACCTTATCCTTGAAGGGCATCTCCCTCATCTTTCCTTATCTACTTGCTATTTTGTTCCTAAATTCCCATTTTTAACCCACTTATCCTTTTCACTTTTGACCTCTATTTTTAGGAGTTATTCAAGTCAGGTCTTTATCTTTTTTATCTTCTATTTCTACCCCCCCTTCTCCAACCAATAAATCTTTGTGTTTTCCATCCTTCATCTCTGCTCTTTAAAAGCCTTTAGCAAGTTACCCCCGATTAGTTGCATTAACCTTTTCCAGCACTGTATATGCCAGGGAGGTCCTATAATTCTGGTGTCTCTCCCACGTTCTTTCGCTTTTATGGCCGGTTATACATCTAGAAAAGGCAGTTCTACATACAGAAATATATGCATGTCTTTCCTTTCCCAATTATACATTTCATTTTACCTGAAAGAATCTTCATCTTTCGAACAAGGATGCATCTCCAGTTCTGATTCTATATTCATATAAAGTGGTTTTGTCTGTTCGTCTCCCCCCCCCCCAATCTCATTTCTGGAGTACACGTCTGTTATCAAACGTTATCCATTATTAAAATGTAAGGCAAATTCAAGAGGTTATTCTTCGTGTGTTCGAAGTTTTCTCCCTTTTCTTCCCAACCCCTTTGTCCCTTCCATGAAGTTTTCCTGAATTGTGTCTCTTCTCCCGCTGTTAGATCCACCGTGACAGGTATTTCAAGCCTATTTATTTCCCCTTCAACCTTTTCATCCTTCGGTTACTTGTGTTTCTTTTCCGTCTTCCTGTAGTCTAATTTTGGTTTTCCTGATCAGGTTTCGAATGTCTGAGGAGAACTCCTGCGGGTAGGAGCCTGGGACAGCTCTCTTCCGTCCTCTGAAGTAAGAGGCCTTCGACCACATCTCGGACTTGAGGTTTTTTTCCAGCTTTTGTATCTCTAGGTTCGGAAGAGGTATTTCCAGGTTTTGAAGGACTGGTGCTGCATCCACCAAATTAGAGAAGATTTTTGTACCTGCATCCAAATGAATTTTGATCCTGGCAGGGAACATTAGTTGAGCTTTGATCCCTTTTTTTTTTGTTTTAATTCTCTGATTACTCCCTTAACCGTTTGCCTCTCTGCCTGCAAGGCCGCCGAGAAATCTTGCTAAAAAAAAATAGGTACTTCTTTATACTTAAGATCTTTGTGCCTCCAAGCTTCTTGCAGAATCCAGTCTTTGCTCTGAAAAAAGACCATCCGCACAATCAGGGAACACGGTCTGGCTGTTGAATCTTGGGGTTTTGCAATGAGGGATCGGTGTGCTCGATCGATGTCTAGCTTGATATCCGAGGGGAGAGATAACACTGAACGCAATATATGTTGCACAAAGTCAATTGTTGAGGGAAATCCCTCTTCAGCATCCTCCGGCACTCCGTGGATTCTAAAGTTATTTCTTCTAGACCTATTCTCTAGGTCTTCGAGCCGTCGTTGATTTTCTCGATCTCTCTGCAGTAATAGCAAAACTAGTCTGTCTAGGCGTTCCTGGGCCTCCGAAACCATGGTAAGGTTTGCAGCATTACGTGTGACTTTTTTATTTAATGCTTGTACCTCTCTTTTAAGGTCTGTCAGAGACAAATCATTTCTAGTGGCTGTTGAAAGGATTTGTTGGAGTGTTCTTTGCATAATTTCCAGATCTGTAATTTCTGTAGTATCTGTCCCTTGCGAGGATTCTGATGCCGTGCGTCTGCGAGGTGTCTGGGCTGCAAAACCCTCCATATCTTCATCGAGCACTAGCTGCTTAAATTTAGTTGAATTGCTCATCAATTTGGAGTTTTTGTTTCGCTGCTGTTTTCCTGCCATCTTCTCCAACTTAGGCTGTCGATTGCACTGTATTTCCGACTTATAATTCGATGGGAGTATATATTATTAAGCCGGCGGGAGAGGAGCTCCGTGATTTAGCTTGCAGTCATCCCAGTGACGTCACTGGAAGTCCACACCTGTGATCTTTACGCTGAAATTGGTTGGCTACAGCTCTCCAGGAGGATCCAATACCAAACCTGTCTTTTAGTCAAAAAAAGCACTTCTCAGCCTCCTGCCAACAGGCACTGCAAACCTGCTAAGCCGCCATTGTAGTTCACAGCATACACGACGCTCGAACAGCCATCATCTCCATGTTCCTACTGTAGATGCCGGACAGTCCAGGGGCAATGCTCATTTGCCTACTGAGCACCTCGCTGGTTTAATACTCTTCATAGTGTTATAACTACCCTACCTAAATTAGGACCTTTCAAATTGAAGTAACGCCAACATCTCACAGCCAACGATTCTTCTGACTCCTTCACCTGATATCCCCATCTACTAGCATTCAATCTTCTCCTTACAACTGGATAACCCTGTATCTCTGCTGTTACCTCTATAATTCCGAGGCTACCCGCCTTTTCACACTTTGACAAGGCCCCTGGCTACGCCCCCGTCCATCTCACCCCACCTGCTACTACCACTCCCACACCAGCTTGACAAGGCCTGTGGCTGCCACTCCCTACCTTTCTTACCCCACCACTACCCCTTCCACACCAGCTTGACAAGGCCTATGGCTGCCACCTCCTACCTTTCTTACCCCCTGCCCACCTTGCCCCCTGTCCCTACCCTCCACACACACACACACCAGCTTGACAAGGCCTATGGCTGCTACTTCCTACCTTTCTTTCTCCCATCTTTATCCTTTCCCCTCTCATCTACGCTTTCCTCCTATTAGTATGATAAAACTGTGTATGGATGCATATATATTTGCTCACTTTATTTTACTGTTTTGGAAACATTGTAGTTTTACCTCCTTTGTATGTTTTGTCTCCCCTCCCCACTGACATGGGACCTTTGTAAATGAGCTGTCTGTGCTCAGAGAAAATATAATCTGAGAATGAATGAATAGGTTCCTCGGCCCAAGCTACAATAGCTTGGGTACAGTCCAGTGGTGCTTGCCCCTGGCATACAAGTAATAAAGAAATGTTTTTCCAGTGAAATTAAATCAGGTAAAGCAGCACTCAGTGAGATGGTGAATCAGTCAATCGTGAAAGTAGATACTTAAGTCACTAGTAACGGGCGGTGTGGTGTAGTCAACCAAGCTACGCATCCGAGGCCAGTGGCAGTTGAGAAGCTCATAGAACATTCAAATTATTTGTAACTTCATTGCTTTGCAGTCAAAAAGCTCCTGCCTTGCCATGGGTAAAGTTGCATTGCGATAGCGTTAGGCACGCAACTCGGTTGTATGCATACACGAGCTGCGTGCATGCTATCACCCTGCAAGTCTATCCCCAGCTTGGCAGGAGCATTTTGATTGTAAAGCAGTGCAGTTTCAAATGCTGCAAATGTTCATGTGTCTGGAGCTTGCTCTGCCTTTTTCGATTGTGTTTGCTAAAGATTAGTTACCTCTTCCTGTCAAATTGTATTTTGTATTGAGGTAGATTACTGCTACACAGTGTTAAGAAATGTAGAATTTGTTAGCAGAAAAGGACCATTTGGCCCACTCAGTCTGCCCAGATGTTCCCTGCTTAATCTGGCTCTACAGACCCTAACTGATCTCTGGCAACCCTCCCTCCTCCCTACCTGTTTTCTAATACTCCTTATGTCTATCCCAAGCATACTTGAAGCCCCCCACTGTTTTTTGCCTCCACCACTTTGGCTGGCAGTCTGTTCCAGGCATGTACCACACTTTCTGTGAAGAAATATTTCCTCACATTTCTGTTAAATGGCCCCTCCCCCACATGCCCACTGGTCTGGGTGCTCATTTGCATTTGAAAGAGATTTTCCTCCTGCACCGATTCACCCTTGTTGAGGTACTTATAGATCATGATCCCTCTCTGTCCTCTTTCTTCTATGGTGTACATGTTGAAATCCCTCAGTCTCTCTTAATAGGGCTTTTGATACAACCCCCTGCACCATTTTAGCTGCCCTCCTCTAGACTGCTTCTACCCTGTCTGTGTCCTTTCTGAGGAGCGACCTCCAACACTGGACACAGTACTCCAGGTGAGATCTCACCAGCAAGTGATACAGTAGCAACACCACCTCCCTCCTGCTGGATATACACCTTAACCCTACCCACTGCTTTGTTACACTGCCCTGCCACCTTAAGTTTGTCAGATCTGATAACCCCAAGGCTCCTTTCCTGTTTAGTGACTGTCATTACCTCCCCCATCCTATACTCATTGCCTAGGTTCCTATGCCCTAGGTGCATGATTTTGCACTTTTTAGTATTAGACCCCAACTGTCATGCTTTAGACCACTGCTCGAGTTTCCTCAGCTCACTGCTCATTCTAAACACCCCTTCCTGAGTGTCCACCCTATTGCAGATTTTGGTATCATTTGCAAAAAGGCATACCTTCCCTTCCAGTTTCTTAGTATTGTCACTTATGAAGACACTGAGGAGGATTGGTCCCAGTACTGAACCCTGTGGCACCCAGTTGGTCACTCTTCTATCATTTGTGAAAATAATGTGCGTATTATGTCTCCTTAGCCTAGTGTGTAATCAACTTATTACTGTATGGCTGTTCCTTGTAACTTATTATCATAACTGTCTTCTCTGTAACCATTGCTCTGTACTGTTCCTGTTGGAATGTATTTCCCCGGTCGCCCCTGAAAAAGGGATATGCATGTCCCAGTGCGCTTAACCGGTCATCAAAATTCAAAATAAATGAATAACAATTTGAGTGAATGCTGTTTACCACTGCACTCCTATCTGTTAACCAGTTTCTAATCCAGTTTGCCACTTTGGATCCCACCCTTTGGCTGCTCAGTTCCTTTATCAGCTTCCTGTGCAGCACATTGTCAAAGGCCTTGCTGAATGAAGTCCAGGTATACCATGTCCACTTCCTTCTGATCCATTTCCCTGGTCATCCAGTCAAACAAAGCCATCAGATTCATTTGGCATGACCTCTCCCGGTGAATCCATGCTGCCTGTCATCTTCCAGACCACTGGATTCAAGATACTCAACCAATCTTTCCTTTAGCAGGGTTTCCATTAATTCCCCACCACTGATGTAAGACTGATTGGCCTATAGCTTCTAGCCTTCTGCATGTTGCTGCTCTGATGTAAGGAGACCATATCAGCTCTTCTCTAGTCCTCCAGAACCTTGCCTATTTCCAGTGAGCTTTTGAACAGGGCTGTCAGTAGGACAGCTAGCACATCCCCAAGTTCCTTTAGAATTCTTGGATGTATCCCCCTCTGGTCCTGTAGCTTTGTGTACCTTCAGAGCTGCAAGTCCCTTCTAGACTCTTTCTTCTGAAAATGGACTTTTGTCCACCGCCAACCCCGTTGCTGCTACTCCCTGGTGATCTGCCCTCCCTGCCTTCCACTGTGAAGACTGAGCTGAAGTACCCTTTTCCGGATGTCTTCTTTTTCTTTGTCCTTGTCTGCACAGCCTCTCCCCTCTGTCCTTTTAATTCTCACTATCCACTCCCCTTTGCTTTCCTCTTCTCACTTAGGTATCTGAAGAGTCTTATTCCCCTTAGTGGTCCCTTCTGGTGATTCTTCTCTCGTCTGCGACTTTGGTCCACTCATTGCCTTGATTGCTTCCCTCTACATTCCTCAGCCTTTGCCACTGCAAAATTCATTCACCACTGGTGGGACAGGACTGCTGGAAGAAGACACCCATGGTACTGGCAAGTGAGGATGTGAGGGTCCTCAGTAGGGAAGACCCTATGTTTGAAGGGAGAAGGACCACACCAGAGGAGGAAGAAACTTCTGGTAGGGGACTTGATCACTGGGGTGGGGGGCTATATTTGGGATCTAGAAGAGAGGGAAAAAGGGAGGTAAGGTGCCTACCTGGTGCCTCAGCCTGGAGGAATGGACAGCGGATCATAAGGATTGCCATGGCAGAAGGGGGAGCTGGATGGCATTGTCCACCTGGGACTAATGACCTGGCTAGCTATGGGACTGGTTTTATGCAGGAAGATTTCATGGAATTGGGAGGGGGGGGGTCTTAGGAACGAGGTATGGACAGTGGCTTTCGTTGATGTGTTTCCTGTCTGCGATAGGGTAGAGGATAGGGTTCTCCGCACCAGGAGCTTCAACTCATGATTTCAGAAATGATATAGAGAAGAGGGGTTCGACAACATTGGGGACTGGGGACCAACCTAGAGTAATATGGGCATGTATAGCTGGGATGGCCTGCATCTGTCTGGGAAAAGAAACAAAGTGCTGAGTGGACAGTTTAAGTGTTACTTTGATGCTCATTTAAATTAGCTGAGAAAGGAGGTGGAAGCTAAATGGAAGGCATTATCTGCCCCCCTCCCCCCCAAGTCTAAAACAGAAAGAGAGGAGGCTCTGAGGGGAGGAGAATCCCCCAAGGAACAGGATAAACAGAATTGCACAGTGATAGTAGACAAGGAGGAGGAGGGAAATAAAAGAGTAGTAGGGCCAGATTAATGAAAGGCATAGTGAAAGCAACAAACCTCTGAACAAAAGAAGTGAGCAAAAACAAAAGGAAAGAAAGAGACCGGTATAGTTGTCAAGGGAAGTGGTAGAAAAGATTACTTAAAAGGTGGCATTCAGAAGGTACAAAGAGACACAGAGGGCAGAGGACATGGAAATGTACCAGGAAAGGCAGTGGGAAGCAGGGAAGGCGGTGAGAAGTGCAGAGGTGCAAACTGAGGAAAGGATGACCAAAGGGATAACTAAAGGGGACAAGAACTTTTTTAGGTACATAAATGAGAAGAGGAAGATGAAAGGAGGGACTCTGAGTTTAAAAAGGGCAGGAGTTTGTTGGGGGGGGGAGACTGTACGGAAGAGGATCAGGAAAAAACAGATATCCTGTGTCACAAACGCACCCCACAGGTCAGGCCCTCTGCTCCCACAGTACCACACCTCGAAGTGCAATATGTTAACATGAGACAAACAGGGTAACCCTCCTGTCTATTTTGGGTCCTAATCACCTACTAGCTTCGAGCCCTGGGGTTAAATGTGAACCTTTCTGCTAGCACACCCAGTTAACAGGCTCAGATATGTACCTTCTTCACAGGATGCAGTCCAATACTTCACCCAGTGGGCACCCAACCAGGTTCACAAGTCTACCCTTATGACTCAGTTTGAGACCTAGGTATATTCTTTCCTTAGCAAGATTGTAACACACACTTTTTAAGCTCTTAACAGTTCTTGTCAGAATTGCCCAATACTGTTACAGCCTCCACATGCAAAAGAAAAGTCTCGAGCAGGATTAAGGAAACCAAAAGGTTTACTGGAATAAAAAAAAAAAAAAAGTAAATATATACAAAACATAGAACATATAACGAAAGTACTTATAGTCAGAACTAAATGGGAATTTTACAGAAGCCTGATACTTAAATTTCTAGCCTAGCTAAGTTCCAGTTGGGTGTTACCTGTTTATAATTACTGGGTTCCGTTTTCTTGAATGGAAAAAAACGTGTGTTAAATACCGTAACACCTGAGTAGGTGTTACGGCATTCACGTGGCTTCTTCCAATACCAGTATGCTTGAGACAAAACAGAAAGTAAGCGCGAGCATCAGTGTCCGTTTTCTGACAGCAAAACCATCACATTACAACTCACCTCATCAGTCGCATTACCTCGGCATTCTCTGTCACGGACAAATCTTTAAATTAATGGGATCTTTCTACAAAATAAGAAACTGTTTACTTCAGCACTTTCACGACGGTCCCTAACAACTCTCTCTTTCAACCCTCATCTTTCCCCTACAGGTCAAATGACGCCACCAGTTCAAAACACTCGCATCACCAGAAAAAAAAAAGACGATCAGGATGTTTACTTTCTTATTAGTTTTCATATCATATGTTTAAATATTTACTTGTTAAACCACCAGTTATGTGTTCTACATTAAACCATTCAACTGACACAAGGTAAGAGTCTCTTTGCTTTTATTACTGTTTCAAATGCTACCACAAAAAAATGAAAACCCTTCAATTATATAAAATAAAGTATGGGGTGCAGTGTGTTTTACTCAAATTTAACACACGCCCTCATTGTTGGATGGCTATCATAAACCCCTCGGGCGTTTATGTGCCATCCAACAACTCGGGTGTGTGTGTTAAATTCTCGTAACACACTGCACCACATACTTTATCCTATATTTAATAGAAGTGCCTTTTAGGAGTTCAGAGATGAAGTATCTCAATCCTTTCAGCCAGAGGGATAATAATCCAAAATTGTCCCTTCTATCCTGTGAGGTCACAGCTCATGAGGTCACGGTTAGCCTGTAATTAATTTGTAACCTGAGTAAGAATATCAAAAAGGATGTTATTTTACTGCTGGCTGGAAATCTGCCAGATAGCAATATTAAAATATGACAGTCTGTTTGATCTCTCTACCAGCTTCTTGGCCTACAAAATGATTACCAGTTTACAAGTTAACAGGAATCTGTTAAAATGTCCTTTTCCTCAGGGGTTATAAAATGCATACCTTGTCCCCAGCAGATCAAAGTAGGACTTTTTTACGATGTGTTATAACCTGGCATTTGGAAGGAAGCACTATGTCTCAACAGAGAAGGAAAGTAGCCATCTGCTACTGCAGTTACTGTGTGGGGGTCAAAAGTCAGGCCCCTTTTCAAACTGCCAGCTGCTGTTCCCTAAGCAGACATTCACGTACATATATTTATATCACAAATATTATACAATATAATGACAAGTAGATGGCAGAGCGTCACACTCCAGCCCTCCTAGACTAAATTTGGGGGATATGTTCCTGCATGGGATGAGTTCCCCAAAGTCAGTTCATTGCTGAAACTGACACGATAGCCCATCTGCGTTTTCGTTTGCTGCCCCTGCCCTGTGTGAGACAGTCATGTCATAACCCTGCAAGGCAAGGCTTCATCTTAACAGCCTACCATTTGTTTTACCCATTTGTGCCAGCCAAACCAGGGAGTTGTGATTGGTTTGTACCTCAAAATGCTGCCTGTATAGGTATGGCTCTAACTTCTTTAGTGCCCACACCATGGCAAGACATTCTTTTTCCACTGTAGAGTAAGCCTGCTCCCTTGGAAGTAACTTATTACTGAGGTATGCTATTGGGTGATCTTCCCCGTGGTTGAACGTTTGACTAAGTACTGCCCCAATACCTACATCTGAGATGTCAGTCTTGACTACAAAGGGTTTACTATAGTCTGGACTTGCTAATACAAGAGCACTGCACAGTGCCTCCTTTAGCCGTGTAAAGGCTTGCTTACAGGTTGGTTCCCAGATAACTTTCTTAGGCATCCTTTTCTCTAACAGGCCAGATAGGGGAGCGGCTAGGGCACTGTAGTTTGGTACAAATTTCCTATAGTACCCTGCTGTCCCTAGAAAACTCCGAACCTGCTTCTGTGTTTCAGGTCCCGGCCATGCCTTGATTGCCTCTATTTTTGCTTGGTTAGGTCGGAGCTGTTCCCGGCCTACTACGTGTCCAAGGTATGCCACCTCATCCATGGCCACCTGGCACTTCTCAGCTTTTAAGTGAGTCCGGCCCTCTGTATCCTGGCCAGCACTTCTTTAAAGTGCGACAGGTGTTCCTCCCAGCTGACACTAAAGATGGCAGTGTCATCCAGGTACGCCACGGTGTACTGCTCAGCACCATTTAACACCTGGTTCACCAACCTTTGGAAGGTGGCAGGGGCATTCTTCATTTCTGAAAGGCATTACTTTAAACTCAGATAACCCTATCGGAGTGATGAAGGCCGACCTCTCCCTAGCTCTGTTAGCTAATTGTACCTGTCAATACCCTTTTGTCAGGTCAGTAGTGGTAAGGTATGTCGCCCCTCCCAACTTTTCCAGGAGTTTGTCCGTCTGTGGCATTGGGTGGGCGTCTGACTTCGTGACTGCATTGAGTCCATGATAGTCCACACAAAAATGAGTAGAGCTACTTGGCTTAGGAATAAGGACTATGGGTGAGGCCCAGGGGCTGTGAGATTTCTAGATTACCCCTAAATCCAGCATTTCCCCCACCTCCCTACTAATGTCCTCTTGGACACCCTCTGATGCCCGATATGCCATCCGCTGCATGGGCGCTTGCGTCCCTGTCTCCACATCGTGTGTCACTAAGGGGGTTAGTCCAGGCTTGGCACTAAACAATGGGGCAAAGTCTGCTAAAACCTCCCTTACTTCATGGATCTGTTCCAAGGTCAACTTGGGCAACATTTTAATTGCCTCCACAGAGGACTTCCGCTTGCTTTCTTCCAGCAAGTCCAGAAGGTGGTCTTCGTCTTCCGTCCCCTCCCCAGGACTGCACACTGCAAACACCATGTCAGCCCTATTAGCATATGGCTTCATCATGTTGACATGGTACATTCTTTGTGTATGTCTCCCGTCAGGCAGTTCTATAATGTAGTTTACGTCATTCACCTGTCTGTCTACTTTGTACGGTCCTGCCCACTCGGCTTGCAGCTTATCTTTCCAGACCGGGATTAGGACCATTACCTCCTGACCCACAGTGTACGAGCGAGCTCTGGCTCTGCGGTCATACCATACCTTTTGTTTTTGTTGGGCAGCTGCCAGGTTGCTCTGGGCTGTTCCCATAAACTCCTTCAGCTTTTCCCTAAACTTAAGAACATAATCAACTATGGGAGTTCCATGGGTGGCATGCTTACCTTCCCTGTCCTTCTGGATCAAGTCTAGGGGCCCACATACCCTGTGTCCATATAAGAGCTTGAAGGGGGAAAACCCGGTCAACTCTTGGGGCACCTCCCTGTATGCGAACAGGTGGGGAAGGTATTTCTCCCAGTCCCTCCCATGCTGTTCAGCAGACGTTTGGAGCATCAATTTAAGGGGTACCATTGAATCTTTCCACAAGCCCATTGGCTTGCGGGTGATAAGGTGTTGTGCATCTCTGCACCACCCCACACTTCTCCCACAAACATTTCATAAGGTCCGACATGAAGGAACCCCCTTGATCGGTAATAACCTCCTGCGGGAACCCAACACAGGAGAAAATCCCTATCAAGGCATCTGCCACTTTGTCTGTCCTCAGTGAGGATAGGGTGACTGCCTCTGGGTACCAGGTGGCATAATCCACCATGGTTAGGATAAACCTCTTCCCGGAGGAGCTGGGGGTATTCAAAGGCCCCACAATATCCATTCCTACCCTCTGGAATGGCTCCTCTACTATGGGCAAGGGGATTAGGGCAGCTTGGGTTTTCTTACCCGCCTTCCCTGTTTCTTGGCACCGGTGACAAAACCTGCAATACTCCTTCACCTGCTGTGTGAAGTTGGGCCAATCGCTGCGTAGTGCATGCGATTCCCAGATGACCAGACATGGGAATATCGTGTGCAATCTTGAGCAACTGCTCACGGTACCCCTGTAGAATGACAAACTGCCTGCCCATCATCCCTCCCTCTATCTTTACAGCCTGCGTATACAGCAGTCCGTTGTCCCAATAAACTTTGTTTCCTGTTGCCTCTCTGTGCTCCGTCAGAGTCTGTCCAAGCCCTCAGCTTCCCTAAACTAGGGTCACTTTTCTGAGCAGCTGCAAAATCCTTACACATTCCCAAGGCGTAGGACAGGTCTCCTCCAGTTTCTAAACTAGGGTCCCTAGCTCTAGCGTTTGGGCATTCAGGATCACTGCCATCCCTAACCCTCTAACTATGGGTTACCCCGCCCTCCACAGAGTAATCCTCTGTAGCTGTTCTGTTACCTGCTACCTGGGGAATTTCTACCCCCCTTTTATTAGTCTCCTTATCAGGAGACACAGGCTGGGGAACCAGCCTCCCAGTGGTTTCCATAGGGACTTCTATGGGGTCCAGGGAACTACAATTTACCTCTGCTGCTTGATTGCGGGTAACTACACACACCATCCCCTGTTGGAGATTGTTTCCGATAATTACATCTAAAGCAAGGTTCTCTGCTACAGTAACCTTTTGCACAGTCTCCCCTGTCTCACCCCAGTCCAGGAGAACACTAGCCAGCGGCAGCATTTTCTCCTCCCCGGTGAATCCCCGTACAGTCATAGATTGATTGGATATAAGCTGTTCAGGCTCTACCAAATCCCCTTTTACCAAAGTCAGGGACACCCCCCATGTCCCTTAACCCATGGGTCATTACCCCATTCACAGTGACTGGGTGTATGTGTTCCCTCATGTTTACTGGCATGCTTTCAGGGACACACTTCTTTCCTAGAACCACTTTGTGCACTGTCTCCCCATTTTGGACACTGCCTGGCAAGATGACCCGGTTGTCTGCAAACCCAACATTAATTTCTTTTATCAGGCAAATCTTTTCTTTGTAACCTGGGTCTACCTGGTTTCGGTGGAGGCAGGGAGGGCTTTAGCTGCCCTGAAGGCACACTTTTCCCTTTTTGCCCTGCCACGCCCGCCCCATTCCCTCTCAGAGCAGGTCTGCTCCTGGCATAGCGGTCGGAAAGTTCAGCAGCCTATTGTACTCTTTTTGGATCCCAGTCCTCTGGCCAGGTTTTCAGCTCTGCTGAGCATGCCCCAAAATACAGCTCTAACAGTACAACATTTTCAATCTTCTCTACTGAGTCTACTTCAGTCCCTTCCCACCAACGTTTTAAAAACTGACGTCGTTTAGTGGCCAGCTCCTCGTAGCTCATGTCAGGGCTTCTCCTGAACTTACAGAATTTAGCTCTGTATGCCTCTGCTGTTAAATCTTATTTCTTTAACAGTGTAGCTCTAAGTTTGTTATAATCATTACTGTCCTGATTGTCCATTTGACCCAGTGCGTCCCGAGCTTTCCCGGTAAGTAGCGTGGATAGCTGGAAGCTCCACGACTCTCTGGGAATTTTTGCCTGAATGCATACTTTCTCAAATGAATTTAAAAATGCATCCATATCTTCCCCCTCTTTAAATTCAGCCATCAATTTAGAATTTAATTTGTAACCCAGTCCTGGAGTTCCAGTTTCACCCAGGCCACTTACCTGCTCTAGCGCTGGTCTTGGGAGTTGTAGCTTCTCCAGTTCAAATTTCCTCTGCCGCTCTCTCTCTCCTCTTGCTCGGCCTTTCAGTGCTCTCGCTCAGCCTCTGATGATGTCGCTCTCTTTCCTCTGTGGCTCGCTGCTCTCACTTCTCCTCTCTCTCTCTGTCCATCTCCCTCTGTTCAAGCTCCCTTCACTGCTGGGCTTCGAACCTTTTCTTTTCAAACTCCAGCTCCATTCTCCGCAACTCTGTCTGCAGCCTGATCCCTTCTGGCTCCAGAATGTTGGTGACCTTCCCCTGCTGCTGTGGCTCTTGGCTTACACTGGCCTTGATGTCCGCCTCCTCCCAGATCTGGACACTGCACTGGACCCTGGCCCCTCCACGCCCAAGATTTGGTCCTTTCCAGTCACAGACTGTGACTCGAGGTCTTGGGCATCAGCTGCCACAGGAGCCTCCACGAGATGCTTTTTAGCTCGCCCCCATGCTGGACTCCTCTCTCTTGGCACAACTGCCTCAGGTAGTCTGCAGTGTACTTGCTGTAGTTGGAAGCCATCTTCTTCCCTATCTATGGCTATACTAACTTTCACCTAAAAAAGATAAAACAGGTTGGTTACTTAGACTGTAAGCACGATTATATAGTTATTCTACTTTTTAAATCACTGCCTTATTTTGCATGTGAGTTGTACAGTTATCAGTCTGACACCCTGGGCTGTTAACGCTCGTGTTACCAAATACTTTTAAATCACACCACTGCCAACCAGATCTGTCATAAATCCACCCCACAGGTCAGGCCCTCTGCTCCCACAGTGCCACACCTCGAAGTGGAATATGTGAACAGGTGACAAACAGGGTAACCCTCCTGTCTGTTTTGGATCCGAATCACCTACTAGCCTCAAGCCCTGGGGTCAAATGGGAACCTTTCTGCTAGCACACCCAGTTAACAGGCTCAGATATGTACAGTGCCCTCAGAAAGTATTCACCCCCCCTTGGACTTTTTCACATTTTGTTGTGTTACTACCAGAATTTTTAATGCATTGAAATGATTTGTTTCTCCCTTGATTCACACAGCATACTCAACAATTTAAAGGGGCAAAAATATTTTTATTGTGTAACAAAAATGTATGAAACATTAAAAACTGAAATATCTTGTTTACTTAAGTATTCACCCCCCCCCCGAGTCAGTACTTTGTAGAAGCGCCTTTGGCAGCAATTACAGCTTTGAGTCTTCTTGGGTATGTCTGTATCAGCTTTGCACATCTTAATTTGGGGATTTTTCACCCATTCTTCCTTGCAGATTTGCTCAAGCTCTGTCAAGTTGGATGGGGAGCGTCGGTGAACCGCAATCTTTAAGTCTTTCCACAGATTCTTAATGGGATTCAAGTCTGGGCTTTGGCTGGGCCACTCAAGGATATTCACCTTCTTGTTCTGAAGCCACTCCAGTGTTGCTTTGGCTGTATGCTTGGGGTCGTTGTCCTGTTGGAACGTAAATCTTCGCCCCAGTCCAAGGTCTATTACAGACTGATGCAGGTTCTCCTCAAGGATGTGCCTGTATTTGGCTCCATTCATTGTTCCCTCTATCCTGACAAGTGCCCCAGTCCCTGCCACTGAAAAGCATCCCCATAACATGATGCTGCCACCACCATGCTTCATGGTAGGGATGGTGTTACACGGGTGCTGAGCTGTGTTCGGTTTGCGCCAGGCATAGCGCTTTGCATTCAGGCCAAAGAGTTCAATTTTTGTTTCATCATCAGACAAGAGAATCTTTTGCCACATGGTCTTAGAGTCTGCCAAGTGCCTTCTTACAAACTCCAGGCATCCTATTATGTGGCCTTTTCTCAGGGGTGGCTTCCATCTAGCCACTCTCCCATAGAGGCTACATCTGTGAAGTGCTGCAGAGATTGTTGTCCTCTGGACAGGTTCTCCCATCTCAGCCATGGAACTCTGTAGTTCTGTCAGGGTGGTCATTGAGTTCTTGGTCACTTCCCTGACAAAGGTCCTTCTTGCCCGGTTGCTCAGTTTGGGAGGACGGCCTGTTCTAGGAAGAGTCTGGGTGGTTCCGTAATCTTTCCATTTCCTAATGATAGACTTGACTGTGCTCCTGGGAACTTTCAACACCCTAGAAATGTTTTTATACCCCTCCCCAGATCTATGCCTCCTCACAATTCTATCACGGAGTTCTACGTACAGCTCCTTGGTCTTCATGGTAGAGTTTCTGCTCTGACATGCACTGTCAATGGTGGGACCTTATATAGACAGGTGTATTTCCTCTGAAATCATGTCAACCATTTGAACTGACCACTGGTGGACTCCATTCAAGTTTTAGAGTGATCTCACAAGGGAATTGGATGCACCTGAGCTCAATTTGGAGTGTCATAGCAAAGGGGGTGAATACTTATCAAATTAAGGCATTTCAGGTTTTTATTTTAAATTATATGTACAAAAAATTCCAGAAGTTTCATTCCACTTTGACATTATAGAGTAATTTGTGTAGATACGTGACAAAAAAATCCCATATAAATGTATTTTAATTTGAGTTTGCAACATCACAAAATGTGACAAAATCCAAGGGGGGTGAATACTTTCTGAAGGCACTGTACCCTCTTCGGGGGGGATTCAGTACAGTACTTCACCCAGTGGGCACCCAGCCAGGTTCACAAGTCTACTCTTATGACTCAAATTGAGACCTAGGTATGTTCCTTAGCAAGATTGTAGCACACGCTTTTTAACCCCTTGGCAGTTCTTGTCAGAATTACCCAATGCTATTGCAGCCTTCACATGCAAAAGAAAAGTCTCAGGCAGGATTAAGGAAACAAAAAGGTTTACTGGAATAAAAAAAAAAAAAAAATTAAATACATACAAAACATAGAACATGTAACAAAAGTACTTCCAGTCAGAACTAAATGGGAATTCTACAGAAACAAAACACCTGACACTTACATTTCTAGCCTAGCTAAGTTCCAATTGGGTGTTGCCTGTTTTTAACAGAAGTGCCTTTTAGGAGTTCAGAGATGAAGTGTCTCACTCCTTTCAGCCAGAGGGATAATCCAAAATTGTCCCTCCTATCCTGTGAGGTCACAGCTCATGAGGTCACTGTTAGCCCGTAATTAATTTGTAACCTGAGTAAGAATATCTAAAAGGATGTTATTTTACTGCTGGCTGGAAATCTGCCAGATGGCAGTATTAAAATATGACAGTCTCTTTGATCTCTCTACCAGCTTCCTGACCTACAAAATGATTACCAGTTTACAAGTTAACAGAAATCTGTTAAAATGCCCTTTTCCTCAGGGATTATAAAATGCATACCTTGTCCTCAGCAGATCAAAGTATGAATATTTTACGATGTGTTATAACCTGGCATTTGAAAGGAAGCTCTGTGTGTCAACAGAGAAGGAAACTAGCCATCTGCAGTTACTGTGCGGGGGTCAAAGGTCAGGCCCCTTTTCAAACTGCTAGCTGCTATTCCCTAAGCTGACATTCACATAACATATATTTATATCACAAATATTATACAACATAATGACAAGCAGATGGCAGAGCATCACATCCTGAACAGATATTTCTGTTCAGCCTAATAGTGGAAGGGGAAGGGGTGGACCACATAAAGGCTGCAGGAGTACCGGAATGAGGGAGATGGATACAAGTCGATTTACAGAGGAGAGAGTACTGAAAGGACTTGCAAATCTGATCAGTGACAAAGCTATGGTGCCAGATAGGGTACACCCAAGGGTGTTGAGAGAACTCAGGATGTACTAGCTGAACCTTTGACAGCCCTGCTCAGCAACTCACTGGAAACAGGAGTGGTTTCAGAGCACTGGAGGAGAGCAGATGTAGTCCCACTTCATAAAAGCAGTAGCAGGAAGGAGGCTGGTGACTATAGGCAGGTCAGTCTGACATCAGTGGTAAGGAAGCTAATAGTCACTTTTAAAGGAAAGGATGGTAGTGTATCTTGAATACAGAGGGCAACTAGACCCAAGGTAGCATGGAGTCGTGGAGTGGAGGTCATGTCAGACAAACCTGATAGATTTCTTTGACTGGGTGACCAGGAAAATAAATCGGGGTGGGGCAGTGGACATTGCCTATTTAGACTTCAGCAAGCCCTTCGACACTATACTACATAGAAAGCTTATTAGGAAGCTGGGCAGTTTGGTGATGGGTCCTAAGGTGGTAAATTGGGTATGAAATTGGTTGATGGTCAGGCTACAGAGGGGGGTGGTAAATGGAATTCACTCAAGGGAGGAGGAGTGGCCAGTGGGGTACTTCAGGGCTCAGTTCTGGGTCGGGTCCTCTTTAATGTCTTTATAAGTGACATTGCAGAAGAGCTCTTTGCAGATGACACCAAAATGTGCAATAGGATGGACACCCCAGAGGGGGTAGGGAGAATGTGCAGAGACCTGGGAAATTCAAGGAATGGTCAAGGGTATGGCAGCTGGGTTTCAATGTGAAAAAGTGCACAATCATGCATCTAGGGCACAGAAACCCAGAGGCAGAGTACAATATTGGGGGGGGGGGGATACTGATGATCACCAGACAGGAAAGAGGCCTGGTATATTATGATCATATCTGATGATCTCAAGGAGACAAGGCAGTAGGTAGAGCCAGTGGGATGCTGGGGTGCATAGGGGAGGGGTATCACCAACAAAATGAGGGAGCTGGAGTGACCCTACCTGGAGTACTGTGTCCCGTTCTGGAGACCACATCTCAAGAAAGACGTAGACAGGGTGGAGGCTATACAGAGTATGGCAACTAAAATGGTGCAGGAGCTGCATCAGAAGCCCTATGAGGAGAGACTAAGGGATCTCAATATGTAGAGCCTGAATGAGAGGAGGGAGAGGGGGTATATTATAGAGACCTGTAAATAACTCACAGAGTTGAACAAGGTACAAGAGGGAAGTATTTTTCAGAGGAGAGGGTACATGAGAACAAGGGAACATGTAGTGAAGCTGGAAGGGGGAAAATTTAGGAGGGATGTGAGGGAGTACTTCTACACTGAAAGAGCAATGGATGCCTGGAATGGTCCTCCAGTGGAGGTAGTGGGGGTGAAAACAATGGTGGGTTTCAGGCATACATGGGATGGGCACAAGGGAATCTTTGCTGGGAAACAAGTGGAGTAGTTGGAAATCAGGTAGGGTCTGTGGTAAAAATGTAGGTAGGGACAAAATGAGCAGGCTAGGTGGGCCAAGCGTTCCTTATCTGCCGACAAATTCTAGGTTTCTGCTTTACTAGGTATACCTCTGTGTCCTTCTCCATCTATGTGTCCTTTTACCTCCTGAATACCACCCTTTTCTCCTTCATCATGTTTACCACTTCCTTAGAGCACCATAACAATTTATTTTTATGTTTGCTTGCACGCATGTGCAAGAAACATAGTGCCACCATGCGAGAATTCGTAGGTGTGCCTCCCTACTTCCAATGCCCTGCTGCCTTTTGGCGGTGCGGCCCCACCGCGCCAATGAATGTAAGAGCTGTCTATGACAGCGTTTGCAAATGCAGCGGCGTACAGTTCAAAGAAAAGCACTGCAACGTGTAGGCAGCTTGTGTACTGCGTCGGCAGTATACAAAGTGCCTACACGTCAGCACTGCACTGAAAGAGCTGTCATGGACAGCTCCTCCCCCGGCCCCAAAACAAGTAACACGCTGGGAACCCACCCCAGCGTGCTCACGCGATCTCCTCCCCCCCCCACACACACACACAGTATGTCTGATGGGAGTGCCCAATCCCCCGTCAGCTGCGCTACGCTCCCCCTCCCACAATAGCCTTCCAGGTGCCACGCTGGGAGCCCACCCCAGCGTGGCAAATGTCCATCTGCTGGCCTCCCCCAACACACTTCCAGGTGGCACGCTGGGAGCCCAACCCAGCGTGGCAATCGTCCCGTGTCGTCTTCCCAAAAGAAAAAATAAAACATAGAAAGAAAAAAACGTTCCCTCGCTGACTGTTGTGACCTCCTTCCCCACCCTCTGCGCACCCTGCCTCCCCACACCCTCCCACCCCATACTTACCTCCGGAGTCCGGCGCAACGAACTTCAGTGGACCAGGAACACGTCTGCACTCTTCAAAGCCGACCTCGAACTGAGGAAATGCCGGTTAGCTGTATAATAGAATAAATAGGGGTTTTTCAACTTTGATGCATTATCTCAGGCATTTTGGGGAATTTTCTTACCAAATGTTTTAACATGGGGTTTTTGGGACCCCACCTCATGAATTCTTGCTCTGTCATTTTGTTGTTCGGTCCCAAAAGGTGATTTCGCGGTCACTGCGCAAAACCACCTTTCGGGACTGATGTACAAAACGACAGCATCACAGTTCATGAGGTAGGCCCCCAGAAGCCCTATGTTGAAAATTTGGGGAAAAAATTCCTATAAATGATCTGTTTTGACGAGCGCATGCTATGCAGTTCCTACGTGACTCGTAGTTCATGAATTTTAATATTTGCACTCCAGATTTTCAACATTGCCATTTTACCACACCTCCTTATGAGCAGTACAGCTGTCATTTCAATCTCGCCTAAAATGTGTTTTCGCATGTAGCGCACAATGGCGCAGTTGGCGTGCGAAATCAATGTTTGGGACACATTAAGAAAATCACAGTGAAAAACACTGTTCATGAGCAGAGGTCTTAAAATGGCTATTTTGAAAATTTGGTGAAAAACTTCCCAAAAATGACTGTTTTACGGGGCATGGCTATGCAGTTCCTACCATGCGCCATAAGTTTGCAAATTTTTTATATTTGCACTCCAGATTTTCAACATTGCCAATTTACCACACCTCCTTATGAGCAGTACAGCTGTCATTTTTCACATCTACTCCAAAATGTGTTTCCGCGCATGTAGCGCAAGGTGGGGGTCACAAAAAACCCATGTTGAAAATTTGGAGTGAAAATACCAACGAACGCCTGAGGTGTTAGAGTTTCCGACCATAACGCCCCACCCTGTAGAGACTGACAGGCATCATGGGTGTGACTTGGGATTGTCACCTGTAATGCTCATGCCATTCCACCCCCACCCACACCCTGCAGCCAGTGAGAGGCATCGAGGTGTGCCTTGCACTCTTCGGCCCCAAAGTTCACCCCATTCTCTTATACTGCACCCATCTCACCGTATTTCCTGATGGAATGGGGTGAGCATAAGGGCCAAAGAACCCAAGGCACACCGTAACACTTGTCAGTGTCTGCAGGGTAGGGTGTGGTGAAATGGCCTGGCTGTTATGTCTGACGACCCAAAGGCACACCCCACCAATGCCAATGCCAGCAAGCAAACATTCGACATTGACAAATGCTTATTCCTTCTGTTGTTACTCACTTCCTTCATGCAGAAGTTAGTTGCTCTAGTAAAACCCTCCCTTATTCTAGAGGCATAAATATGGTTCACTTATCCACACTTGGACAGTTCTGCTAGAAGGCGAACTTCCTACCACCCAGGTGGAGATATCCCCCGACTCTACCCCGTGACATCAGATCTTTCGTTCCCGTGAAAGAACAGGTCTCCTCCTCTGCGCTTCACTTAGGATTTTCTCTGTGCAATTGGCGAACCGTTATTTCAAAGTTTTTTAAGTTATTAGTGTGATTTTTATGGTGGGGGGGGGCTCAAATGGTTGATAACCTGTTTATTTTCTGAAAGTGGGTTACTTATAAAAGGAAATTTAATTTTTGGGGGGTACAGACTGCTGAAACACTTTTTCCTATGAAAATGTGGTTTTGAGGTTCAGGTTAGAAATTCCAAAATGTTGACAGTTGTCAGTTGGTGCTTTTATAACTGTATAATAACTGGTCTGCAATTTTTCACAATGGGCTGACCGAGTTGATATTTGGCATAACAACCCGTGGGTTATTACGGCATTCACACGCACAGTCATTCAAAAACTGTGTGCTCCCTCATTGGCTCCATTTTTGTGCAGGGCGGGCTTAACAGTTCTGCAATCATGGCGGCTCCGGCTCTCACTTTCCGAGGAGCCGCCACAAAAAAACACCAACTCTCCTTATTTTTCTTTTTTCAAATCTATCTGGTTGATCCTACCTTCTGCTGGAAAAAACCTCTCTGTTGATCCTTCTCTTCCTCCGTTTCAGCAACGGAGCCCTATCTTGACTACCAGCGCGATTTTGACAAACTCCTGGGACAAACTGTAAGTAACAAAAAAAAGAGCAAAAACGAAGGAAAACATTACTAAAACAAACAAAACAAATGAACAAAACTGTCAGATCAAAATGAGAGGAGTGACAGGGAGACAAGACTCCACCAGAGTGTGTGTGTGTTTTCACAGAAATGGGGCTGTAGAAAAATTGCTGACCAGCAATTATAAAAAATAAAATATGGGGAAGTGTCCATACGAGAATTCAGTGCACACCCTCGGTGTGGGATGCTTTAATAAATCCCTCGGGCTTCACCCTCAGGGTTTATGTAGCATCCCACACCTCTGGTGTGTATTAAGTAAGCAATAAGACACGATGGGGTGTGCATTAGATAGTTCTAATGCACGGCTAGGGGGAC
This sequence comes from Neoceratodus forsteri, assembly GCA_016271365.2. Classification (NCBI taxonomy): domain Eukaryota; kingdom Metazoa; phylum Chordata; order Ceratodontiformes; family Ceratodontidae; genus Neoceratodus; species Neoceratodus forsteri. Next base: position 688,335,210 of record CM028131.1, read on the forward strand.
GTAGTGAGGCACGAGGCCACAGGCCGAGTGCGTCCAATCCCTTAGCTGTGCATTAGAACTGTCTAATGCCATCCCCAGAGTGGCTTATTGCACTTATGAAATGGGCCTGTGTATTCTAAATGGGGGTTCTAGTTTTAGCTGTGCATTAAACACATCTAATGCACAGCTAACAACCAATCAGATTGCTTGAAATCCTTTGCCCATTTTATAAATTCTCATATCACACACTTCCCCATCTGTTATTCTCTATGTAATCATTGTATTTTTATGTGATAATTGTTTAGCTGTAGGTATATGGACACAGTTAGTTTGATTTCTATTAGGTACATTCTATGATATCGTTATTGTGCAGTGTCCCTATGGGGACAAGAGGCCTAACTATGTATTATGTATCCTGATCAATAGAAATACAATATAAGGCTCTTGTTAGTTGAGCGGTAACTTTATTTTTAACTGTTTTTGCTCTTCTGTCCGGCATGGGGGATATACCACCATCAGGCCATTTGCGGCCATCTCAGAGCTTAGATAGAGGAGATTTGCCCCTTTTATTTCCCCACGCTGCTCAGATGCCAACCTCTTGGGGACATCAGCATTACGGCTCAAGTCCCGGTGGAAGCGTGCTAATGCACACTACCAAATGCTCTGCAACATCCTCCCTTCTGACATCTGGTCTGCTGCTGTGCCACCCGTACACCTACAGGTAGCAGTTGCACCATGAAGTGATGTAAGTGTTCCGTTGGGTACTCAGTCTGTTTCCCCCTGGCCAGCCCCCGATGATTCAGGGTAATTCCTGAACCCGGATCTCTGGTGTCACGTGCAGTAGTGCTACCAGTATGTCTACAGAGCTGGCATGGCTTTCATTTTAAGCAGATGACACCCTAAAGAACTGAAAATGTACCATTGCTGCGCAGTCTAAGCTATTACACCAGAAATGTTGGCGTGCAAAGACAGGGTTCCGAATAGGAATGTGGGAAGGGAGTGTGCTGCAGACTCCATGGAGCCCTAGTATGATCTCTTTCTCTGAAATGCATCAGTGAAAAACTCTGATAGTTATGCCTTCTATTTACCTTTATGGTTGCTAAGAATATGTTTAACTTGCACCAAAACTGTTGCTTTTTAATAATACTGCACAAAAAAAGCTTATGATAAGAAGAATGTAAACTGTTCTTAAAACGTGACCTATGTTACAAGCGAGTCGTCCATTCAGATGGACGAAATAATGCAGCTTGTTTGAATTGGAAATGTGCTTGTCAGTAACGCCTGACAGGACAATCGTGATGTTTGACTGCAGATAATCTTCGCATCCCTGCTGGTTGGATCAGATAGCACGCTAGTTGCAGACTACTAACTGTGCATGTGTAAATCTTAGCAGGTTGCTTTACTTTCCACTATATTGCTCTCCATTAATACAAAGAAAGTAGCCTTTTGTTATGTTATTGTCCACAAATCTAAAAACTTTATTTCAATTTTATGGATAACCATTGAACTTCTAAAGAGATTTTACAGTTTTCTTGTCCATCCCAACAACTCTTTGAAACACACCGTGTGTGTGTGTGTTTTTCTTTGTTTTATGCAGCACATTACTAGTTGCATTTGAATATTTTGAGAGTCACATGAAATAGTGATGTGCAAAACTGGAGCTTGAACCCATGCTTCCTTGATGTCCTGGCTGTGTACATTACTTTTTCATAAAATGAATCCTTAAATCTTATTTATAAGAAGATGTAGAGAATTGTATAATACCTTTCAATTGTGTCCACTTCTTTGTAATAATAGTTTCATTTTTGCATTTCCATTGTTGCAGAGTGCCCACTTACTTTAAACAAGTGAACATGACTACCACGTGCCAAATTCATACAGCAGTATTGTTTTCAGCGGTAAAGTGTTTTAAAGCTTGTCCGAGCCATTTTACATCCACGATCCCCAGTGTTGTTAAGATTCTGTCTTCTTTGCTACTGGTAAACTTAATCTGATCTGTGGATTGATCGAGAGATAGGGGAGGAATACATTTGAAGGTCTCTGGTATAAAATGATTTAAACCATCTTTTGTTCCACAGCTAAATTAAAATCTGCAGGAGACACACTACAGGGTATTTCTTCATGAATAAGTGCCTCTGTGTCTTTTCGATTATGGTATTTGAATGTTAAAATATGCATATTGTCCAGGATTTGCTTGGTAAAACCCAATTAAACTGTGCAGAGTATAGTAAATATGAGAAAACTGAACTGTTTATGGCAATTCATTTTGTAACTGATAAACTTTCAAAATGAAATTCTTTTTTTTTTCATGCTGCAGCTTTGCCTTATCCTTAGAGGAGCAAAATGTATTGTTTACTCTTATGTAAGCAGTAGCATTGGAAAGCAGGTTTCACACAATTTTTAAACATTATCTTACTGCCTTGAAACTCTAATCACTACTTGTGAGGTGGTAGTATTTTTCCGGGGATTGGATGGAAATGTTATCTTCAAATCTGGACTGATTTATAGCCTGTATTATAAAATGGATAAAGAAGCAGAATCGTCTGATTGGCAAAACACCAGTACAGTAGTGTTGTTACCTTACCATAGTTGCACTCTTGTACTGTACTTTTTTCATGGTGCCAGCCTCTGCACAGGTACACAATATCAGTGCACCTGTAAGTCCTCTCGGAGCTGCTCTCGAAGCTCTGATGCATCTTCCTATCAACCCCCACCAGGTCCCTGCTGGGACACACAGCTTTGGTCATCGAAACCCTGCAACACAGCCTCCCCCGAGTCAGGCACACTGGCCCCAAGCACAGTCGACTTCTCTGCTGCCCATCTGTCTTACCAGTGAGCCCAACAGACACACATTGGCCCTGAGTGGGGCCAAGTTGACACCACCCGCCCTCAGCACTGCACTGCAAAGCCCAGACGCAAATACATGCCAGTTCCCAGAGCAGTCATGTGGATCCCAGAACTAGGCCCCAGGACAGGCAGACGTGCCATAAGCAAAGTAAGAAACAGTACAACAGTAACACCCCTGTAATAGAAAGCGAAACTGTGTCGGGGGGGGGGTGAGGCCTGACGGCGTGGGACAGCTCTTCCTAGACTGCTGCAGAAAAGCTTCTCTTGACCTTGTCTGATACAGGCCTCAATACTCCTCTACTAAAGTGCATCTGTCAGCTATAGCAGCCTTTCATGTGCCTATTGGTGGCCGTACGGTGGCCTAATTGGATGTGGCCCATACTTTTCTGAGAGGCATTCTACACTTGAAGCCTCCTATTCATAATCCGTTTCCGGCTTGGGATCTTAATTTTATTCTAGAGAAGCTAACCCTGCCTCCTTTTGAGCCAGCTGCATCTTGCGTGCCACGCTTTCTGTTGTGGAAAACGTTCTTTTTAGTTGCTATTACTTAAGGAATAATGCACGACAGGGTATGTGTTGTGCTGGGATAACGTCACGTCTGGGGTGATTAGGCACAAGGCCAGAGGCCGAGTGCGACTAATCACCCCAGAAGTGACATTATCCCAGCACAACACACACCCTGGAATGCATTATTGCTATTATACAGTGGCTCCTTTGTAAAATTAAATAAAAAATAGATTGGAAATTTGTTTAAATGTGTTTTATTCCTGATTTTTTCATTGCGTAAGAATACATAATGAAAAAATAGTGCAGTTCTATTGTTTGCTCAGTAGGTGGTGGTGCTGCTATTGCTTTTTCAGTTCAACACCCCACCCCCACACACACTCACACTCGCTTTTTTCTTTTTTTTTTTTGCCATCAGGTTTAACTGAGCTGGTTCTGCAGTCTTGCATGTACCGGCTGAGGATTTTTTTTTTTTTTTAAATATATTGCTGCATGTGCGTGATAGGGGCTCGGGAGAATGACGTAGATGTGCACTTCCGGTTTTACTAGTTAAGATGTCTCTTGTAGGAAAGGAGAGGTTTACCTTGCTGTTTTTTAAGGTAAAAGCTATTTTAGCCCTTGGGGACAGCTGCTGTACTGTGAGGAACTGAGAGGCGTCAGTGAATCGTGAGACCAACAGTTGCGGTCTCCGCGGGCACTGAAGCCGACTGTTTGGGGAAGAAATGGTGCAGAAGTAGAATTTTTCTCCGAGTTCTGTGTTGGGGGACTAAATGGTGATTTGTTGGGCGGGAGGTTTGAACTTTCAGGTGTTGCGTGTAGGGAACGGCTTCAGAGCGGGAATGAGAGAAGCAGACTCACCGGCAGTGATGACAACTGAATGGGGCTGCGGTGCAATGATTTTTGTAGCGTTTTTTCTCTTTCAGGGAATACTGGTGGGGGCGTCAGAATATTTTGTGGACAGTTTCCACTTTGATGGTCGGTGGTTGGAGTTGGTGGTCATTGGCGAGTCGGAAGCACTGACAGTGGGTTAAAGGCGGGTTGAGAGCACGAATTACAAATGGGCAGGTTGCGCTGCTGTGGAGCTCCGTTGATTGATTTCTTTTTTCTTAACAACTGATGCGGTCATCTAGGTGCTGGGACTAGACTCGTGATGTTGTACTGGGATAACATCACGGGTCCAATCCCAGACTGACCAATCAGAGCCCAAGATTTTTTCTTGCCATTGTATAATTCTGCTTGAAGAATTTCAGAGCTATGGGCTATCATGTGTGAGCAGCCTTATTTGGTTTTCCACAAAGACAGGGTTTCTTTGCGTACTAATCCTAAGCTTCTTCCTAAGCTGGTGTCTGAGTTTACTCCAAATCAATGTATCCACCTGCCTGTTTATTATCCAGAGCATGCCAATCCAGGGGAAGCATTGCTCCATACTTTGGATGTGCATAGAATTCTCAGGAACTATACACACCATACTAAGGGCTGCAGAAAGTACTCTCAGTTGTTTGTTTTATTCGCCCCTGGCAAAGAGGGCATGCCAGTATCTAAACAGTTCTTGTCCAAATGGTTGGCCAACTGTGTTACTTTTTTGTTATAGGCAGTATGGTAAGGAACTTTCTGGTGTGGTTCATGGCCATTCAACCAGAGGCATGGCCACTTCCATTGCCTGTTTCCAGAACATGTCAGTTGCTGACGTTTGTGCTGCTGCCACCTGGAGTACTGTCCACACTTTCACCAAGCACTACAAACTGGACATTGTCTCCAGAAGAAGGCTAGGCTTTGGCCAAGCTGTGTTTCAGGGCCTTCTTTCTTAGGCCTACTGCCACCCAGACTGTTTTTGCTCTCAGCACTGTTTGGGACCCGTTCCATAGGTGTGACCTGATGACAGATATATCCTGGAAGAAGATAGAACAGTTACATAAGAACTTACCGTAACAGTAGATCTTCAAGGGAATCTCTGTAATCAGGTCATGCCATCCCTTCCTCCATCCTCCTTTCTCTCCCTCTCTTCTCTCTCTCTCCTTGGTTCCCTGGTGGGACTCCTGTCTCTTATGGCCTCGTGCTAGGGAAAGAACTGAGGAGGGTGTGGGGCCGCCCACGCTTATATAGGGCAGTGACGTCGTAGCCTGACGTCGGCGTGAGCAGCCACTACTAGACTGGTGCAGAAAAGCTTCCATGTGATCCTACTGCCTGACGGCTAAGTTCCATAGGTGTGACCTGATGACAGATTCCCTCGAAGATCTACTGTTATGGAAAGTTCTTATGCAACTGTTCTGTCCCGGGGGCCTTCGTTGTTTTGAGTGCCTTCAAAATCTTCGTGATCTCAGTGGAGATTTGTTCTGTCGGTAGATTGTGGAGCTCCCTGGAGAGATGGGGAAGGGCCAGAGATAACAGAAAGATTCTTTTTTTTTTTGCCAGCGATTCTTGGTCAAGAAAGCAGGTGATTCTTGTATGCACCATTATTTTCATATCAGCCATCTCAATTACATTTTGCTGGAATGAAGCTCCTGAAAACTTTATTTAGACATCAAGAATTTTCATGGTGGGGGCTGCAGACTCTTCAAAACCATTATCTAACAGAAATTTTGCTGATTTTTTTTTTTTTTTGTGAAGAATGTCCTGCCTTATTTTGTTTGTTCTTTGGCATATCCATTTCTGCTGTGCACAGTATCCATCTGCCCATTCCATCAGATAAGATTACAAAACAGAAGGACATTCTGTTTACTCAAATGGTCAGTTTCTGGTAGTTAACAAGCACTAGACTAAGCCAATCTGATTGTACTACTCAGAATCTAACATTTGTTAAGATTTATAATGGTGTATACAGGCACGATGTCAGTAGGAAGTGGAAACACACACTAGACATCAAAAAGTTTGCGGGTGGTATGGGTGAATGTTTCTGAGGCCATTAACCAAATACAGACCTCATTAATTACTGAACTCAGGACATGTACTAGTTGCTTTTTGTTCTGTGCAAATGATTCCAAAAAATGTGCACGTCTCATGAAATTAACCATAATCATTTTCTATTAATTTTCCTGTTTGCATGTTTTGTGACATACTAAATATAAAACAGCTTAAAAATAATTTCATTGAGTGTTTTGCTAGTTTTATAAGCCCATCGAGGTGCTGTAAATTAACATTAACAATATAGCATATAGTGAAAGTCTGTTTTGTATGGAAATCTATCTACTCATAAATGCTGTTATACCAGAGTTCACAAAAAGTTGTACCATAGTAGGGAACTGACTCTGGGACTTGTTAACTTTTTGATAATGGGTATCAAACTCTGAGTCTAATAAAGTGAGACTATTAGTTTGAAGTTTATACAAAAAAAATGTTACTACTCCCTATGTTGTAAATAATTATAACACTTCTGACAAGTGTAATGATCCGCTGCAGGTGTGCATCAGTGCCAGAATACCCTTACTTCCTGGGTGGCTGAAGGCCCTTGTTTGCATTTCGGGCCTTACAAACCCATACAGGTCATTCGTTTTTAACAATATTGCCACACGTCCAACTGTGAATTATTCCTTACTTAATGGTGGGAAAGGAACATTAGGTAATCAAACCCACCCCCGGAGTCATCTTACTGCTATTATGAAATGTGGTAAGGCAACTCTGCGGCATTTTTTAGTTTTAAAATAAAAAGAATAAAAAAGTTCACTCTTGTGGGTGCACACCATGGCATCAAGCAACAGAAGAGCGTGAGCAGTCCGTGTGAATACCTTGTGGTATTCACACAGGTCCCAGCCAATCGGAAGGCTGGATTTCAAGGTCTAGTTTTTTAATGTTCTTTCTGTTTTCCAGTTTGTGTGAGCAATTACGTTTAGATTAGCTGTGTTCTCCTCTGATCTAATTTTTCTATTATTATTATAATCATCATTCACGTTTATTATTATTCAGAAATGTACTGACAGTAAAATTAGTCCTGCAGTATTAAGTATGGCCTCTTCCTTACTATTGCTGCACTTGATTCAGTGTTCTCTGAAACGCTAGTGTAACTACCTTTGGATGCCTTGAGTAGTAAAACTCAAGCCAGATATTTCTATTGATGGGTATGTGGGTGAGAGCGTTAGACTGGCCCAATAGGATACTTGGAAATTTCCAGGTAGGCTCCCCTCTGTTGAGTAGCTGGCTTCATTTCTAGACTTCTGAAAATCTCTGCATTTGTCATCTGTTTTCTAATTAAATTAGATATTTTGGGCACTACAAGTAAACGTGAGGTATCAAATTTAAGTAAAATACTGATGGGTATCACCCTGGGCCCTCCCCTATTGATTTTCCAGCTGGCCCCCTGTGTATCCACTGTCCTGGTGGGCCCCCTGCACCTCAGTCTTGACTCTGGGGGAGAGCATGTCTTTAAACCAGGTATATTTAGAGCTACAGAAATTCTAATAGAATAGCACTGTTTGTATATGGCTTGCATCCCATTTGTTTTTCTTTCTTTTTAAAAAGTAATATAAAGGTTGCAGTCATTTTGGAAGATGCTGCTTTTAAAGAGTACGTTTTTGTTTTAAAAGTTTACCTCTGTTGTTTTTTTTTGTTTGTTTGTTTTTTCACTTCTTGAGCCAGTTGTGCAGTGGTTTTTCAAATATGTAATTGTTTGCAAACTTGAGGTATGTGCAGAAGAAAATGCTTGGTGCTGTAATGGACTATTACAAAGTATGCCTAAGAAATAAAATATTGTAGTTAGAGTAAAATCATGCCAAGCTGTAGTCTCACCAGATAGGTGTAAGAATGCAAACCCATTGTGCATATTCCTGCTTCTGCAGCACCAGCAACATGGGTTGCTGGAATCTGAAGAATAGGGAGCGGATACCTCGTTTGTAGCTTGTGCTTGTGGATTTTATATACAGAGTATAGTTACATGGCTGCAAGTAGGACAGAGGTGGGGGTGGGGGGCTATATCTGTGTGGATTTCTAGGCCTGTTTACACTACTTGATCTGCATTGTTGCGAGAGGTGCACATGAGTTGCAGCAGTGCAGGTAAGGCAGCGTAAACAGCAAGGGGAGCATTGTAGATGGTTCCTTTGTAGCACAGGCCGATCACTGTTTTTGTCGGATCATGGACTGTTGCAGGCATTTTTTTTGCTGGCGTGTAAACATGCTGCTCTGCCTGCAACAGTACAACCCCATGCTTTGCCACGCCGCACTGTCCCCCCCTCCTATGCAGCGCCTGTCGAACCTGATGCTGCTAATGTCTCGATGGGTTTGTCTCGTCAAGACAGGCTGCTAGATCAAATCCTGTCCAGCTCGCCCAGTGTTCATTCCTGGTCAGGTTGCTGCCTTGCATTGCTCAAATGATACAGTCCCCCAAAACGAATGTGGCAGAAATACAGCGGAGACTTGGCAGAAATATAGTAGTGACTCTGGACTAGCCTTGCAGTGCTGCACAATGCCTAGTGTGTAAACAGCTGTTGCACTTGGCAGCGATGCAAGAGGAGTGAGGAGGCAAGCGGCGCACAGTGCAGTGGAACAACAAAGTAAGTGTAAACACACCTGTTAAGTCTCCCCCCTAACCGGTAGACTACTAGGGAAAGAGCAGATTAAAATGGAAAACTAGGGATTTCAACAGATGCCTGCCCATTTAATCAAGTGGGTCAATATTCTGGTTTTTGAAGGGGGGGTGCATACAAGGCATTATGTCATAATACCCAAACGAAAAATGTCTAAGTAAATAGCCACTACAGAATTCCGTGGAAGACAAAAATAGTGCATGGAAATGTGTCTCAAGTGAGAACAGTAAAAGGGGAGTGGAGAAGCAAACACCATATTCGCAAGGGGTTTCTGTCCCCTTTATCCTCTGTAATAAATATAACAATTTCCATGCTGCACAGTACTGGACACATGGCAATCTCTGTATATGGCCAAATTAGCTATTTTTGTACACAAATTACCCATACAGTGTTTTCTCATGCAACATTTTTCCATGGCTATTATTCCTGCGCTATAATTCAGTTGATATATTGACCAGCACCTGACATACAAGACCATATAGAACTTGCTCTGTTCAAGGCCCAATCAGTGACCCCTAAAAAACATTTAGAAATCTGCCAATTAGGTTTACTGGGCCGGTAGGGTTGAATTCTTCCCTTATGCTCCCCCAGAATGGAGCTGGATATGTTCATCTGCCTGCTTGCATTTGGGGACTAGTTAAAGTGGAACTACAGTCAAAAGTTACAGAACTCAAATATGTTGTGCAGAGTGTTTGTGGGTTTAGCTCTAGTGCAGTGTTTCTCAAATGCAGCCACAAAATTACTGAAAGAAAACGTTGCCTTCTCTCCCATGTGACTGATATATCCGGGACCATAGTTTCAGCAGCTGCTGGTTTAGTGTCAAGTTTATAACAGTAGAGCCATTATTTTAAGTGCCTCTCCTTATCCAGTGAGCACTAACTACATTTACTGTTTGGCAAACTCTTGAGGGATAATTAAGTGGGCTATTCTGTAAGGAAATAGGTAGATTTCACTAATTATAGCATTGATAACCTGAGGGGATTTGTGTGCTTTTTTTTATGGCTGTGTGTAGTTTGATGAAATGAAAAGTTTTAAAAACAAAACATTTACTTCTGTTGACTAGACCTAGACACATACCTAGAAAACAGAAAGACTGGACTAGAAAGAGTTATGTAGTTGAGGAAAGAACATCGGGCTCTTAACGGCAAATTGCTGCTGCATCAGCTCTCACTCACTGAGTCAGTGGTCCCAGACACATCACTGTCACATGGGACAGGAGGCATTGTAGGAAAAAGAAAAGCAATAAAACATTCAAACATGGAGATCCCCAGGGCCAATAAAACTAGTAGGCAAAGTTAGAAAAAACTGCTAACGGGAGGAAAAGGGAGGAAACACTAGGCCTACACACAAATCAAAACACTCTCCACAATGTATGTTTTTTGAGTTCCATTTTCCCTTAAGTATCGCATGTGTGGCTGTGAGATGTCAGAAAACAACAGGCCACCCATTACATATCAAGCATGTGGTCTTTTTTCTTCTCTGTTTTTAAAAACACAAATAGCAGAATTTCTGAGTCAGGCACTGGGGAAGTAAAAAGGTCACCTCTAAGGGGCACAAATCAGGGAGAGGGTCAGGACAGTCTTTTGTTGCATGACGACAAAAGGAGTGCAACTAAGAAGATGGATGAGGTGAAGGGTGTGTTTCTGTAGGGGAGCTGTGGGGCTGTGGGGCAGTGGGACTCAGAGACCTGTTGTAATGAGGGAAACAAGTTGCGATGCAAGTGTTTACGAATGTAGTCTCTTCGGAAAAGAAAAGGAAGATCAGAAGTGTGGATAAGTTGCTTTACATACATTTATTTCAAGGAAGCAATATAAATTAATTTAAATGTAGGAAGTTAGGAGGGATGGGAGTCCTACAGAAAGCATGTCACTGGAATTAGGATGCACTGGCAGCAAAAGACCATTCTAACCATGTAGATACAGTTCGCTGTCCACACTCTGGCAGTTGTGGAGACAGCGGAGTTATTATTTATTTATTTATTTATACAAATCGGATTTACAACCTTTGCGTCAGAGACTCGTTTACAAAGGCACCTCATCACAGAGAGGACAAAACAGTAATACAAAGTTCCAGATACAGACAGTGTTACATAGATTATGTGCAGTCTATTTACGTAGCTTACATATGAATCAAGTTAGGGAAAAATATACCCCTGTTATACAGTTACAACATAGGCAGAGAAAATATGACTTGCGATGTTGGAGCGATTAAGGAAATCTGCCCTAGGGCCAGGCTACAACATAAAGCAGACTGGTGACTGCAGGTGCAGCATGTAAGACAGATGTCTAGTAGGGGAGTGGAACAATGGAGCCAGTGGGGAGGAGGACAGGGTGTGTGTGCTAGTGAGCTGTCCGGAGGACATTGTCTATATTGGAGTGCACTGGAAGGCATGAGTCCATAGAAGCCCAGGGGGGAGCAAGAGCGAGCACCAGTTAGTTACATTTACAGCAGCATGTGTTGAAAAGGTGGTTACGAAGAGCGATTTTAAAGGGACCAATTTTGGGAGTATTGGTGATGTTGACTGGAAGAGAGTTGAACCTGAGCTAGGGAGGTCCTGGTTCTAGGCACCAGTAGGATGGCCTTATCCGAGCTGTGGGTGGAGACCATGGGGGTGGCATGCTGTAGGGAGGCAGACACCCCGGGGGGGGAGCCCAAGCAGAATTTTCTTGGCTAGTAGGCAGGTCTGGTCTTTCTTCGAGGTTGAAGAGGTTGGTGATGGAGTAGAGTAGGCAAGTATGGGTGAGCCTGGGGGCTCCAGTCAGGAGCCTACAGGCCTTGTTGATAGAGAGTTGGATTTTATTGAGTGCAGTGTTATCAGCAGCTCCGTATATAGGCAGGCCATATTCCACTAGGGCAGGACAGAGGAGGATATAATGGCCAGCCGGAGAGCATCGGAGGGAGGCAGACCTTGTGGCGGTAAAGAAGGCCAATCCAGGAATTAGTGGCAGTCGAGAGGGCATTAATGTGGGCGTGGAAAGTGAGGGCAGTGTCGAAGGTAATCCGTAAGTATTTATAGGTGGACACTTGCTATAGGGGGTGCTGAGTGCTGGGGAGGATAAGGAGGGAGGTGTTTCTGGCTTTATTTTGGTGGTGGGTGAAGAGCATCGACTTAGTCTTCTTTAGATTAATGACAAGTCTATGATCCTTGAACCACTTTTCAGCTTGGTTGAAGGTGAGTTGGAGAGAGTCCTGGAGTGAGGCAGACTTATAGTGTGAGGCATAGAGAACGACATCATCCACATATAGAAGAATTTTGCCAGAGCAGGCACTGGGCAGAGTGTTAAGGTAGAGACTGAACAGTAGGGGTCCCAGGATGGATCCCTGGGGAACCCTGGAGTGAAAAGGTCGGGTGTTGGACAAGGTCCCATTGATTTTTACGCACTGGGATCGACCTGAGAGGTAGCAGAGCACCAGGTGAGGGGACCAGTGGAGAAACGGATTTGGTAAAGGGAGTCAAGCAAGAGGGGATGGCAGACAGTGTCAAAGGCCTTGGAGAGGTCAATGAACACTGCTCCAGCAAGGTTGCCAGAGTCAAGGGAGGAGTGCAGGTAATTGGAGAATTCTAGGAGAGCTGTGGCAGTGCTATGTCCTGAGCAGAAACCGTGCTGCTCAGGGCATAAGATGGCAGACTTGGTCAGATACTCAGTGAGCTGAGTGGCCACCACTTTTTCTATAGCTTTGGAGAGTGGCGGAAGATTGGAAATTGGGCGATAGTTGTTGGGGGAGGACCTATCACCACTTTTGTGTATGGGCACGATGATAGCCATTTTCCAGACACAGGGGAATTGACCCAAGCAGAGGGAATGGTCAAGTAGGTCAATCAGAGGGACTAGGACATCATCCAGGACTAGTCGTAGGATGCTGGAGTCCAGTGTGTCATTGCTGGGGCTATTGCTTTTAGCAGGTATGGTCTGGCTTCTTGAGTGGATATTTTGCGAAGGTGGAACCAAGGGCATTGTAGGACAGGGGGCTGAGATTCAGGCACAGGGTCAAAGAAACTACTGGGGAGGACAGAACTAAGATCCGTGAAGGTGGTATTAAGGCAGTTTGCTATGTTGAGGGGGTCCGTGGTAACAGAGCCATCAGTAGAAAGCTGGGATGGGGGGGGAGCGTGATTTCCCATTCTACTCTTTTATGTTATCCCAGAAGGTCCAGGGTGGCCTGGTAGTGGTCCACGTTGGCCTTGCGGATGCCCCAAGTGCACTTATTGTGTGCGGCATTGTAGGCTTTCCTGTCCACTGCCTTGCCCGATTCGGCAGCAGTGTGCCAGAGGTTATCCCTCTCCCTGAGTTTTTGGAGCAGGGAAGGGGTGACCCATGGTGCATTTTGTTTATTGGTGTGGAGCTTGGTGAGTGGCGTATAGAGATCACAGGCCTTGTTAAAAGCCTGTGTGAAGAGGTCTAGCGCTTTGTCAATGCTAGGAGCGTGGTTGATGGGGAACCAGTCAGTCTGGGTGAGATATTGCTGAAGTTTTTTAAGGTCTTCAAGCTAAGTTACTCCCACCAACCAAGTGATCTATCCTCCAGCTCCACCCTGTAATGTCAAATCTTTCTTTCTTTTGGAAGGGACAGGTTTCCTCCTAAGTAGCGTTGAAGGATTTTGAGTCTTTAAGGCACTTTTTCAGGTAGATCTTCAACTCTTTCAGTCCGCATTGAACATTAAAGATGTTCTTGGGTCTTCAGCTCAGCTTCGTGATCTTATTCAAAGATGGAAGGCAAGAAATTGAAGTTTAAATTCAGCACCCAGTGCAGACAGAAAATGTTGGTCACAGATCACATGACATGTACTGCCTGGGCGATCAACACAATGTCATGTGATGCAGTCTTTACTGGGTCATACTCCCAGTATCCATTGCAGGCTGGAAGGCCCGATTAGCCCCAGGACTACCTAAGGACCACAAAAAGAGTTTGGCAGCTGCTAGGTCAGCTGCTCGGCTTGCAGTCATGGAAGAGGCAACAGTGGTTGCTGTGAGTTCCTCGTCAGGCTCGATGCTGTTCCCAGCTGGGACCTGCATCGGAGGTTCATTCTCTGATTATTTCAGAGAGATGTGTATCGCCCTTCAGACATTCAGGGAGAGCCCTTCTCACCACAATATGAAGCCTGAAAGCAGTGCCGTCACAGGCCATGGGACCAGGAAAGATCACACTCTTCCAACTCCTTCGACTTCTCCGCCATTGTCATGCTTCCTCCCGTCGAGGGTTACACAATAACCCTGTCAGGTTTGCCAGGATCAACTCCCATCACACATGCGGTTCAGATTTTTCTTGAGTCTGTTCTCTGGTTGTTGGAAGAGATCAACGAGGAGTCAGTCTCCCAGACCTCTGTGCTCTTAGTCCTCATTCAGGAGTATGAGGCCCCATCGGTACCACCGGTTAAATTGCTTTGAGAGCGGTATCCACTGGCACTAGGGCCTCCGGGACCAAGTATGGTTACCCTGCCTTTCCCTTGGCTGAGGCCTTCTTGGGAGTGGTCCTGGAGCTTGTGCAGCATCCTGCCCAGTTCCCTTTACCCAGATGGTTTGCAAATATGCGGTCCTCACGGGCACCCTTTCTGGGTTCTCCAACCACCCATCTGTGGAGGATTTAGTTATGGATTCTGCCTTCCATAAATCGAGAGGTCAAGGAGATGTGGGCAAGCCTCCAGAAATGGAATTACAGAAGATTGATCATGTGGCTAAAAAGATGTAAGCTGCCACATCACTGGGTCTCTGTCAGGCCAGTTATTCCATCATGATGGCACATTTTGGCCATTCCCTCTAAGGAGTGTTAGGGGAACTCCTCCCCCTACTTCCAGGTGATAAGCAGCTTCCAGTGAAAATCATCCGGGACCAGGGTCAGTTGCTGCATAAACACCAAACAGCCTTGGACATGGGTATCTCCTGTGCCTGTGCCATGGATAATGCCATGAATACAGCCATGCAATGCATTGCAAGATCTAACTGAGGCTGTTCAACTTTACTGTGAACAACCAGCATAAGCTGGCTAATAACCTTTTCTTGAGCAGTGACCTCTTTGGCCCTGGGGTGGAAGGACATCTCACACGTATTGAGACATCTAGTACCACCCTTGATTCTGTGGCTTCACTATAAAAAGATCAAAAAGCCCAGAAAGCTTAAAATGAAAGTCTTTCAGTTTTGGTCCTTTCCACAACCTCTGCAGCAGCCCAAGTAGGGGTACTTTCAGTGCTGGTGTCCAAAACCCAAGTTCAAGGGCCAAGGACAAAAGAGGAGGGGGGGCACAAAGGCAATGGTGCCTCCATGGCTCCTATGGTAGGAGCCTCCCTCCAAGGCTGCATAGTGATGGGTTGTGGGGTGTCATTTCCCCCTTCCATCCAGTCCTTTTCCTGACTCCCGATCGAGGGTCAGTTGCGCCACTTCTTGCCACAATTACCTGAGACAAGTGGGTTCTAGAAGTGATGGGTAGAGGGTTTTCTCTGGATTTCCGGCGGGCCCTCCTGTTGTAACAACTCTGAGCTCCTCAGAAGTCCAGGTTGTCGAAGAATATGTTGTCTGTACTACAAACCGACATTGCTCAGCTCCTAGAGCACAGGGTGATTGTTGTGTTCCAGATGCCCTTGCCACTCAGGGATATGTGTTCAGGTACTTCTAGGTCCCAAAACGGATGGGGTGTTGGCATCCCATACTGGATTACCTAATAGCACCAGACTGGCTATTCTGTACTCTGCCTCTGGGTTTCTGTGCCCCAGGTGCATTACTTTGCACTTTTTCTCCTCCCATTCTGTACTCCGCCTCTGGGTTTCTGTGCCCCAGGTACATTACTTTGTACTTTTTCCTCCTCCCATTTTGCACTCTGTCTCTGGATTTCTGTGCCCCAAGTGCATCACTTTGCACCTTTTCTCCTTCCATTCTGTACTCTGCCTCTAAGCCACTGTGCCCCAAGTGCATTACTTTGCACTTTTCCTCCTCCCATTCTGTACTCTGCCTCTGATTTTCTGTGCCCCAGGTGCATTACTTTGCACATTTTCTCCTCCTGTTTTGTACTCTGCCTCTGGGTTTCTGTGCCCCAGGCGCATTACTTTGTACTTGTTCAGATTGAAACCCAACTGCCATACTGCTGACTACTCTTCAAGTTTTCTCAGGCCTCTGTTCATCCTTTTCACCCCCTGGAGTGTCCAGCCTATTGCAGATTGTGGGTGTCACCGCAAAGAGACAGACCTTCCCTTCCAGCTGCTCTGCAGTGTCACCTAATAAACATTAAAGAGGAATGGTCCCACTACTGATCCTGAGTCACCCACTGGTCACCCTCCCTTACGCCACCCTCTGCTGCCTGTCCCCTAACCAATTTCTTACCCAGTTTACCACCTTTAGACCCACTCTTAAGCTACCTAGCTTGTTTAATAACCTCATGTGTGGCATGGTAACAAAAGCCTTTCTGAAATATAGGTAGGCTATGTCCACCGTTCTACCCTGATCTAAGTCCTTGGTCACCCACTCAAAGAAATCTCTCAGATAGGAAGATCTTACTAAAACAACTGCATTGCCTTTTTTGACAGGGTAGCTAGGGATGTGGATGAGGGCCATTCATTTTTGATGTAATTTATCTAACCTTCAACAAGGCCATTAAAACTATACCTCATGGAAAACTCTTGAAGGAAGTAGCACAATATGAAGCACAGCATTTAAGACAGACATCCACCACATGAGGGGACATGGCCTTCAACTCAGGTTAGTAGGTTTAGAACAGAAAAAATGGAAATATTTCTATACACAGAGGTTGGTGGGGTTTCAGAGTAAACTGCCAAGATGTATTGCAGAATGCAAAATCAAGCAGTGCTTCAAGGAATATTTTGATATGTTTATGACTGGAGGTATTGATGTGGGCTGTTACCACTGAGAAGCTGGGGGTGGCAGGTTTAAATGGCCACCTGCCCAGTTCTTCTCCTTGCGCCTTAGTATGATCCTTGGTATAAAGCCAGAGTTTAAATCCCAGATATGCCATTCTGCTTTAACCTTTATGGTATTATCTTCCCTTCCCAAAAATAGAGACGACAATACTACCCTCCTGTTGTCTTTCCTTTTTGATGGATCTACTCCCAGGTGCCAGGAGCAGTGAGACCAGATCCCTCCCATGGGAAGTAAGGGCATATAAGTTCCAAAACAGGTCTCTCTCTCTCTGACATTGTCCCAGCTTTAGATCTGTAGGAAGAGTTGTGGGCATGCAGACCCTGAGAAGTGCAGTGTCTCATGCTTTTATCAAATCTTTTGTTTGTGTGAAAGAAGGTCTCACAGGCCCACAAAAAAACTCTGTCTACCCACTGCCTTTGTGGCTTCATCTATAGTTGGGGAAGAAATCCAAATCACATAGGTCCCAAAATCTTTTGCATCCGCCTACTGGCTTCCCAGTTTCCTACATTAGCAAGTAGGAAAGTGGGGCCACCTTCACTGCTGACACCCCCTTCCCGGGGCTGTGTAAGGCACAACTTTAAATTATTATTCATATGTGCAGTGCTCCAGATAAGTTTGGCAGGCAAGAGTAATTTATAATTAACTCCCCAATTTTTAAATTAGATGAGTAAAATGAAATGTTGATGAGTAAAAGAGCTTTAAATCTTGAAGAGAAGGCTTCTTTTGAAGCAATAATGGTGATAGAAGTGCTCTTTTGTGGGGTATGGAATATTTTCAGGTGTGGGGATGAGTATTTGTACTCCTTCAATAACTTATTTTATTTATTTATTGAAGAGTTTCACCAGAAAAAAAACACGCTGAGCAACAAGTGCTTGTCTCCCGGTACGTCCTGGGGGAGAGGGAAGAGGGGGACATAGGCAATACAGCACAGATAAATCAAATGTACATTTTCAATTACAGTTTGGTATTTTGAAGAGTATGCCCTTAAAATGGTGTGTAAGATAGGCTGGTACTTAACTTGTTGTTGTTTTTTGCTTGCATTACTGAATTATGGTTTTATCTTTCAACTTGCAAACACTAAAAGCCATACCTATCTTCTTGCAGTGGTGATCATTAGAGAGGAACCCTGTTGTCATGCCTCGAAACAGGGAGAGTAGGCTAGATAAGGGTGTTGCCTAGTTGTGACAGAGCTCTTCTTAATTGTTTTGATGCCTGTCTGTGACCCTTTACGATTAGTTTAACATTTGTTTTAATTAAATGGCATAACTGCTGTTGAACTGTACTCTTTGGGCATGCTAATATGTCATTGACTGACAGGTCATCAGTTACATGGCTACATTTTTTTAATGCACATCTCTTGCCCTCAGAGCTGAAACTGACACAGTATTGCTATTACCACCAAACTAAATAACGATTTAGGGGAACTGTATGTGGAGCAATCCAGAAGAACTACATCATGATGTTCATGTAATTGCAGTCAGAAGTATAACCTTTCCCATTTTCTATTGTTATGTCACAGAACAGTTCAGATCCAATTAGAAGGCTGTTGACTGCTGTCCTGAAAACTGAATAAAAAGTTTAATCTAAGTTAGTGGCATAATTCAGTTTAAGACGGCAATTCTGTAGTGCGCAAGTAACTGCATAATTAAGGTTAGCTGAAAAGTGCTACAACATATTCAAACAAAAAGTCATATTTTATTTTTTTTCTTCATATTTATTTTTCTCCTTTCATTGGCACTGCTTACTTCTGCAAGGCTACCTCACATCTGTGACCTTTGTCCGTGGCAAACATGGTCCTCCGAAGGGTCCATGGAGGGCATTTCCTCCCAGAGAAATGTTCTTTGTGATGGATTCCCTTAGAAGTGTCAACAGCTAAAACCTCACTGTGACCTGTCTAAAGTTGGGGGGAGGCAAGTGGGCAGTTGGAGATGGTGGAGATCCAGAGTGCCGGTCTCATGCAGCTACATGTCAGGGCTTTTCCTCTTTGCGTTCTCCAGCCCTCAGTACACTAGCAGCATGAGTGTCTAGCATGCATGTCTGCGCATGATGCTAGTTGGCCTTCTCTGTCCCACTTGCTTGTTTGACTGTAGTGTCACCTATGGTCACCCTAGTGACAGTATAGCTGCTGCGCCTGCATTCCTTCCTCCCTGGAGGAGGTGAGTGTCTTCTGGGACACACTGTCTTCCTTCCCAAGCTGACCCCTGATTATTCAGAGTTGTTCCTGAACCATGGTCATCAGAGTCGCAGGCGGCACCACTGCTGATGGGTCAGCCCTGTTTTTTATTTTAGTCACAATTTATTTACCCATGATATACCAACTTGGATGCAGTATCTCATTTTAACGTGGGTACTGTTTTTCTAACTACCCATATATAAGATCCACACATTGGAGGTCTTCCACTGAGCATGCTCAGTCACCAGAACACCCGTCATGCTTGACTTCTACCATTATGTGATCCTCCGGCTCCACCCCCCATATCTTTTCTCCTGATGAAGCAGGTTTCCTTGCTCACAGCTCCTGCTAGTGACTGAGGATTCTGCTAGTTTTCAAGTGCATTTCACCATTTTTTTTTGTTTCCCCTAGGTTTGGTTCAGCCGTCAACTTATTTTTTTCACCCTCTCCTCTGATTCCTGTTCCTTTGTTGCGTTTTGCAAAGGGTCAGTATTTAAGATGTGTCATTTGTGCAGGTATAAAATGTTCATGACTGGCCCTGATGCCTGCATCTACTGTTTAGGCCCAAATCATGACAAAGAGCATTTTTTTAAATTTATTTTTTGTTTATTTCTATTTAACCAGGAAAGTGGTCTGGATCAAAGGGACCTGTTTTCAGTCTTTCTTTGGTGGTTAGGGTACAACAGTAGGACTAAAAAAAATACATTACATAAAAACAATTAAAAATATTGGCAAACTGTGCACAAAATGGCATCCGACATAGAATTCATGTAACGGTATTTTGTGCATTATTTATAAATATTTTTAATATGTGTTGAGTTTTTTGTAATGTGTTTTGTCATTTAGCCCAAGCTGGAACCAGGGCAAGCTCAGTGCATGGGCGGTGGCTACTCCAGAGACCCGTCCTCTGGGGCCACCACCAGGGGTAAGGGGATGGGTTGAGGGGACCCCATCCCCTCACCATCCCGAATCCTGCTGCAATTCCAAGTCAGTGGCTGACTTTCCCACTTCCTGTCACAATGGCCCACTATTACATTGAAAAAGTGGGTTCTGGAAGTGGTGGGCTCAGTGTTGTCTCTAGAGCAGTGATGCACAACATACGGCTCGGGGGCCACAAATGGCCCCCACAGCAGCTATCTGTGGCCCCTGAGGACATAGCAGCTTCCCCTTGCATCCTTTGTTTATTTGATTTTGTTTTTAGTTTTCATAAAATGTGGATAGATACATAGATGTTTTGATTTATTTTATGTGTACATTTAATAATGTCTTGCCGGACATCTGTCACCTTGGGCCATTTTATAGTGGCCCTCGGCCTTGACTGAAGTTTTCAGTCTGGCCTTCCACAAAAAAAAAAGTTGTGCACCACTGCTCTAGAGTCTTAATGTAATTGGACACTCTCAAAAACATAGACGTGGCAGACAGAAAAAGGGCCCTTGGCCCATCATGTATACCCAGTCCTACCTAGCTAATGTGGAATGCAAGAAACCTAGTGGCTCTTCTTTCCTCCTCTACCACCTCCCCATTTGATACGATCTTTAACAAGCCCATTTTTGTGTTCCAACCATGTTTGAATCTTCCCATTGTTTTTGCACAGACTGCCTCTTTTGGTAGCTTGTTTTACCCACTCTTTTACCTCCAGGATGCTTATCAACCTCTCCCTTCTTATGATCTCTGGCAGTGTACCCACCATGAACATTGGATTCCTGGTTCATCTCAACTCCTGCTGTTATAGCGGAACGACTTTCACTGTACTCCAATCCCTGGGTACAGTACTATCCCTGTTTACAGTGAGCTGCTGAAGTGCTCAGTCAGCTGCTTATCTAGGACCTGCCTCCTCTCTTTTAGTACACAGGAAAGCAACCTAGACATATTCACCTTAAGCGAGCCTAATCCCTTTAGTACCCTTTTTACAGTCATGACAGCGTTCCTCAGGTGCAGGAGCATCAAGGTGTTTCCATACCTTGACAAATGGACAGACACGATGGCACAGTTTTCTGCTGAATAATTCCATGTTCTGTGTTTCTATGACTGGCTCATGTTAGGGGTCATGTTGCGGGACTGGGAGTGGGCCAAGGATCTGACTGCCTGGAAGTTCCAGGACTTGGGCCTGCTGGTCAAGCTAGCCAAGTCCAAGCTCGTCCCAAAGCAGAGAATACTCTTCATTGGCACAAAGTTGCCAAAACTCATCTGCCCCCCCCCCAACAGGGTTGGGGGCTTGTCCTTCTTTGTCCACTCATTTTGCGTTGTGCAGTCATGTCCAAACTGTGATTTACTCCAGCTCCTTTTGTTCATGATCTCCACTGTGATCATGGTGCATTGGCCTGGGCCCACTGGGGCATGAGTCCATTTCAGTGAGAATTTGGGCATCAATGGTCTCAATTGAATGTAACCCTAAACCAGATGGTTCTGTTGACCTAGCCAATGCTGGACTCCATCTGTTGGTGGCTGTCTCCCACCCCCCACCCGACCTCTCAGAGGGCATCTCTTTTGTCTGGGCAAAACACTCTCTCACCTTGATGACTAATGTATCACTGGTGCGTTGGGCCATGACTCTGCTAGAAAGGAGCATGCACAGGGTCTTATCATCAGTCAATCTGCTGGAGTTCCACACAGTTCCCCCACCACTGATTTGGGGTAGGGTTGACCAGGTCAACACAGACAAAACAGCCACCATGTTTTACCTGAACAAGTAAGGCAGAACACACACCCCTTGTGTCAGGAGGTGCATCAGATATCGTCCTTGGCTCATGCCCTGCAGGCAGACTTGGTGGCAATCCACATTGCAGGAGCCAAAAACTAGCTGGTGAACACTCTGTCATGTGGGATAGACGTCACGCAAGTGGTCTGTACACCTGGAAGTGGTTCCCCATTTGTTAATTCTGGACCTGGTTACCTTCAGGGAAAATAGGAAACTGAAGCTGTTCTGCGCCAATCCCCCTCAGTAGAGCATGTTGCTGGGAGGCACATTCTCTTGATCCTGGACTCAAGGCCTCTTCCCTTAATTTTGCTTGGTCCACAAGGTGGTTCTCAAGGTGCAGAGGGACAGGATGTTGCAGATTCTGATTGCTTTCGAGGGGCCATTGCAATTCTGGTATCATGATCTCCTTTGTCTCATCAGCAGAGCTCCAAGGCTGCTTCCACTCACATCAGACCTAGTGACAATGTCAGAACGGACAGTCAGGCATTGTGACGATGTCCAGAGGAACAGTCAGGCATGCGGGTCTGCTGTTCCTTCTCATAACTGTCTAGCTCCTGAGCAGTTAGAGTTCCAGGCCCTGGGACATTTTCAAGGTTGTCCTCCAGATGTTGCGAGCATCTCGGAAGGTGTCAACACACAAGATGCACACTTGTAAGTGGACACAGTCTTCATGTTGGTGCGGGAACCAGGGGTTAAGGCCTGTTTCCTGCCCTATTTCACCATCCTCAATTACCTCTGGTCCCTGTCTGGCAGGAATGTGAGCCACGTCTCTTAAGGTGCATCTGTCCAAAATTTCAGTACAGCATGCTAGAGCAGGGGTGCTAAGGGTGGCATAAGACAGAGTGGTCAGCTGTTTCTTTAATTGGCCCAGCCATCTGTCCCTTCCTGTGTGAGAACTACCTCAGCAATAGGTATTAAAACTGGTATTGTGGCAGATGGGTAAATGGGGGGGTCTGCAGACTAGATAGCCCGTAAGGCCTTCTTCTGCTGGCTATTTTCATGTTTGTAAGCCATTCAAGCCTATGGGAATGTGTGATCTCTCATATCTGTCCTAGAAAACCACTTTTTTTTTCATTTTACCATCACCTCGACCAGACAGATGAGTGAGTTGCAGACACTATCTGTGGAGTCTCCATCTCTGGTCTTCCACAAGGACAAGGATGTCCTACACCCCAGTGCAGTGCTTCTGCCAAAGGTAGCCTCAGAGTTGCGCCTTAACCAGGAACTCATTCTACTTGACTTTCTATCCAAACTTACACGCTTAGGAGGACAAGTGAACACTCCACCTACTAAATATTTGCAGAGCGCTGCTCTTCTGCTGAGAGTGTACAATAGAATTTCACTATAAGGATTGCAAGCTGTTTGTCACATATGCTGAAGCCACACTATGCAGACTAGCAGCCAAGCAGATGATTGCCTGATGGATAATGTCCCGCACTGCTCCGTTTTACAGGTTGGCTGCAAAGAGCTGCCCACATGGTTAAAAGCTTACGCTACCAAACATACTGCTGTCTCTGTTGCTTCTGCCAGGTACATTCCTATTTCTGAAATATGTAGGGATGCTACCTGCTCACATGCACACATATTCATCTCCCACTGTAGCATTACCTTGCTCAGTTGTTGTGATGCTGCTTTTGAGTCCTCAGTCTTCCAGTCTCTTTTTGCCTAATTTGGAGTGTGCTTCTTGTCCCCTCCTCCAGAGGAGGACTGCTAGGAGTCTGCCTAAGTGTGGGTAGTGAGCTGAATCTAGGTAGTTAGAACTAGGGGTTACTCATCTGTAACCACAGTTCTACTACTAGTATTGAGTTCACAGCCACATGACCCACACAGTATCCCCTGGTAAGGCTTGCTTCAGATTCCTGTTCCAGCTTGCAGATCAGAGTGCAAAGGGGTGGAGCTGGAGGACCACATAGCTGGGTGGTAGGGGGAGTCAAGGTTACAGATTGTTCTGGTTTCTGAACAAGCTCAGTGGAAGACTGCAAAGAGTGGCTGTAAACTGAATATTAATAGAACTATGGCTACCAGTGAATAACCTCAGGCTCTATCCGCTTTTACAACTGAGTGGAATAAAGTACTAAGACGTCAAGTGACTTATTTAGGGTCACACAGTGAGTAAATGGCTAAGGTGTGATTTGAACCCGGATCTCCTACTTCCCAGGCTTGTACTGTAGCCATTGGACCATGCTGCCTTGTTAATGCACAGGTTCTTTTATTGTACTACAGTGTAGTATTACATTAGTCTCACATGCCTTCAATGTTGGGATTGAAAAGAAGCACTACGGCAATGCTGTAACACCCAAGCACCCGCTTGGGAACCAGGAGCTCACAGGTTCAAACCCCGCTAGAGACAAATACTTGTGATGTGACTTTGGGTAAGTCACTTAACTTCCCAGTACTCAAGTCTACCCAGCTGTGAAAATGGGCAGAAGCAAGACCCCACTGAAAACAAGATGTCGCTTCTCGGCTGGGCTCTCCTGGGCAACACAAAAATGTCTTGGATAAAACATAGAAACATAAAATTTGACGGCAGATGAGGACCGCTTGGCCCACCTAGTCTGCCCATTTCCCTACCTAACGGATAAGCTGCAGATCCTAGTTAACCAACAGCCTAATTCCTCCTACCCCACCACTAGAATTGCCTTATGTCTGTCCCATGCATTCTTGAATTCCCCCACTGTTTTTGACTCTACGACCTCCTCAGGAAGGCTGTTCCATGTATCCACAACCCTCTCTGTGAAGAAATACTTTCTCACATTACCTCTGAGCCATCCCCCCTCTATCTTCAAATTGTGCCCCCTTGTTTTTGCACATCTCTTTTTCTCAAAGATGCTACCCACTTGGACTTTGTTGATTCCCTTGAGGTATTTGAAAGTTTCTGTCATGTCCCCCCTCTCCCTCCTTTCCTCGAGGCTATACATCTTAAGTTCCTTTAGTCTTTCTTCATATGTCTTCTGATGCAGACCCTGCATCATTTTGGTTGCCCTCCTCTGGACAGCCTCCACCCTGTCTGTCTTTGCGGAGATGGGGTCTCCAGAACTGTACACAGTACTCCAGATGTGGTCTTACCAACTGTCTGTACAGAGGGCCAACAACTTCCTGTTTTCTACTGGTGATGCCTCTCCCTATGCATCCCAGTATCCCCCCAGCCCTCCTTACTGCCTTCTCACATTGCTGGCCCACCTTTAGGTCGTCTGATATGACTACCCCCAGGTCCCTTTCCATTTTTGTTGTTGTCAGTATCTCACCCCATTGTGTACTCTTCCCTGGGTTTTGTTTCAAGTGCATTACTTTGCACTTTTTGCATTGAATCTAAGCTGCCATACATTTGACCATTCCTCCAACCTTGCCAAGTCCCTTTTCATCCTTTCCACCCCACCTTGTGCATCAGCCCTGTTGCAGATCTTTGTGTCATCTGCAAAGAGACATACTTTCCCTTTCAGTCCCTCTGCAATGTCACTTATAAAGACATTAAATAGGACCGGCCCCAGTACTGAACCCTGTGGTACCTAGTAACCCTCCTTTCTTCACTGTGGACTCCATTTACTATTACCCGCTGTGTCCTGTTGTCCAACCAGTGTTTTACCCAGGCTACCATCCTGGGACCCACTCCCAGGCTGGCTAATTTGTTTATTAATCTTTTGTGCGGGACTGTGTCAAATGCCTTGCTAAAGTCTAGGTAGGCCATATCCACAGCCCCTTCCCGGTCTATTACTTTGGTCACCCAGTCAAAGAAATCAATTTCAATCACTCAACATAATAAATAACCTCATCCCCTGCAAACATACAGTAGCTAGCAGTACAATTGCTTATGTATATAATTAAGTCTTCATCTTTTTGTCCATTATTGCTCCATGGCTTTGTTTAGAGACTTTTTTTTTTTGTTTAACAAATGCAGGTATTATTATTTCTTTTATTATTTTTTCGTTAATATGAAGTGAGGTTCATTCTTGCAGGGGTCCACTGAAGCAACCATAAAAACAATGGAATGGTTAAACCTCTATTTGAAATGGGTTTTCATCTGCTGATTGCAGATATAATTCATTGTTACTAAATTACAGAGCACAGGAAGAGAAAGAATCTGGGTTTTCATAATATAAACATTACATTTTTTTCACAATTGAAATGGGATTTTAGTGCTACAGTAAGATTAGATGAGACCCTCGATAATCTGAGCGATTACGTAAAGAGGAGTTGAGTTTCAGTACATACAGAAAATAAAGGAAATTGTATTTAAAAAAATTAGTTCAGGCAAGGAAATGGAAACTGAAAAGAAACGGAAACCGAAAAGAAACTGCTCAAGTCATTAAATATTAAAGTCAGTCCTGTGTTATAATGAAGTGGAGCTTTTGTTCCATTGTAGATAAAAAAAACCAGATATATTTATTTTCTTACTTGGTCATGGTTGTTGTAAGATCGGAACCATAATAGCTGCATAGTAAAGTGGCTGTTTTCATAGTACACTCTAAAAGAGTAATAAAACATAATCTGAGTGGGAAAATTGTAGTATGAGCGAAACACTGCCAAGATATCCTCCTGCTTTCTGCTGGTGAATGATGTCAGACTCAAATCTGGCCAGTTCCAGTCCAATCTGTCTCTCCCCCACCTACGCTCCCAAAGGGTCAGAGGATCTTCCATCTAAATGCGTGCAGCCTCTTGCCCGCATTTGACCTTAGGCCGTGGGCCCTCTAACGCTGCCCTGATATGCTTATGCTATCTGGGTCCTGGCTTGCATACAGAATCAGTGATGTAGCCATTTCTCTGCCTGGCTACCTTGTCTGTAGACCAAACCATAGCAAAACAGGGGGATGGGGCCGTGTGGCCATGTATGTTTCCTTAACCACCGATTTAGCCTAGTGCATGGCCACAGTACCATGCTCTGGATTGGCAAGCTGTCCTTTCTGTGCCCCCCCCCCCCCCAATCTGTGTGACAAGCAGTTTGGACATTAAACCTGACTTTGTCCTTAACCTTCCCTCGACATCACTGACTCAACCCAGCTCAGTCCATCCTCCTCCTCTAATCGTTTGCTTACTAACTTTCTTCTCACCCCTACCACATATTGGAGGTTGACATAATCCCAGATGCACTCTGCAACCATAGCATGGTTTACTGAGTGCATAATTCTCCTCTAACCCCCCAACAATATGCACAGCTCAGGGCCTTATAACAAATAACCATAGTTTACATTTTGAGACAGGGCGAAGAACAGTATACATAACACCAACTTAAAGAGTAGTAGGGCTGAAGTGAAAGCTCAGCGCATTCATATGCTCTAAGTGACCCAGTGCAAGCAACCCCATATAAGGGGTATTGCCACAAATGAGGAGTTACATGAGTGCAGATGTAGTTTGGTAATTATAGATCGAAGGAGCGCTCCATTCCCCTGTGCATGAGACACTCTTATTCTGTGAAGAGCATCTCACACGCAGATGCGCTGGAAACTGGCACGTTCAAGGAACTTTTTATATATATATATATATATATATATATATATATATAATCGATCGCTCTCGATCAATAATGTATTAATACACTTCCCGTCGCCACTCATTGCCATATTAGAGTGGTTTTGCTTGCCTTCAGCTTGAGCCAGAACAGCTCAGCTTCACTTCGCTGTTCTAACTCCACCAGAAAGTGCTTGAAACCACTCTTATTCAGCAACAAGCAGCTCCGTGGGACGTATTAACATATATAATATGTCCAATGGGGTTAAGAGATCATGAATGATAGTACATATAGGTAATAATAGGTAAAGAAGATAGCAGGTACACGCAAGGAAATGCATCTGATGCATCAGTTGCAGCTGCACATACTAACCACTAGTAAGTGTGATTTTAGGGTAGCCTTAAACGCATTTAAGAAAGTACTGTGAGTCACTTCTGGTGGCAGGTAGTTCCAGAGGATGGGGCAGATATAGCAAAGGACCAATCACCTGCACAGGTTCTGGACCTTGGGACCTCCAAGGTAGACATACAGATGATCTAAGCTCCCTTTTGTTAGTTTTGAATTGTAGTAGCCCATTTAGGCTGGGTGGCGCATCTGTTTTGAGTATTTTAAAGGCAAGGCAGAGAGAAAGGTAAACTAGTCTCGCTTCAAGTGAGGGCCAGTTAAGTGAAGAGAGTATGCCACAGTGATGGTCTCGAGGATGTGCTGCAGCTGCAAAGCGAGCACTTTTGTGGTAGAGCACTCTGTTTACCTGATTCAACACTTCAGCAAGGTTGCAGGAGAGGCACACTGTATAGTAGCACTGGAAGAAGGGATCTTCCTGGTCATAAAGTCTCCACCACTCATTCACACTAATGGGATGTACGCCAGAGGTGCTAGGACCCAGCAGGAGCAAACATTTTTGCAGGAGGGCCGGCGCCAGAGATGGAGCCGCGAGACCCTGCTCATGCGGCAATGACTATCTCGGTGTCGACCTTCCAACCGCCTCAGTTCCTTTTTTCCAGCCGTCGAGTATGCTTCAGAGACGACGTTGCTCGACCACTGGGAGTCGTACTTCAAACTAGCAGCATAGTTTTCAGTTTATTATTTTGTAGTATTTTTCGAATAAAGTACCACTTACGATAATTTATTCTTATCAAAAAAGAAGTCTCAGCCTACATTGACAGAGTTGGCCATGAGCGGGTCAGGTGACTGTAGAGAGACTTCGTATGAAAGCTGTTCAGTCAGCCAGGCTGGGTCCGGTCCGCCGCCTTCTCTGGAAGGAGGGTCTGACAACAGACGGTCCAGTGCCCGAGGGGATGGGCAGTCCCCCCGGAAGCATAAAAGTAAATGGTCCCATTCTCGGCACTGTTCGGCCTCGAGCTCTTCTTCGACCCGTAGGTCAAAAAAGAGAAGGCATCACTCGAGGTCGCCCTCTGTCATGTCTGCACGTCGACGATCGGTCATTGGGGTCAGTTGCCGGTCTCCTCGTTTGGAGTTGCCGGTTTCTGGTTCTGGTCTATGATCTCTTCGACATCGGAGCCCTTTCCCACCTTCTGGTAGGGCTTCCGATGAGCAGTTTCATCAGTGGGCCGCTCTTATGGAGCAGTGGGCTCGTAGGCTGGTCCAGCTGCCTGGCCCGGTCACTCACGGGCCCTCGAGCTCTTTGGGGGATCGGGCAGGGTGATTGGGCCTCCCTAGTCACACGGCACGCTCTTCGGTGCCATCGACTCCGCGCTCAGGTGTCCCCCCCCCCTTACATGGCTGCGGTGCAGGGGGCCACACCGATGCCTCTATCTCCTGGTATTCTTCCTTCTTTTCCCTCAAATTCTAATTTTCAGGGCACTGGGTTGGTTTCAGCGTCGGTGGGTCGCTCGGCGCCGGGGCGCCTCCTGGCACTATCCTCGGCACCTGTCAGCGCCATCTGCGGTGCCGCCCTCTGCGCTGTTGAGTTTCTCAGCGTCATGTGGCTTTTCAGCACCGTATTCTTCTTCGGCGCTGTCTGCTTTGTCAGCATCGTGCGGCCTTACGGCGCCGTGCTCTTCCTCGGCACCGAGGCCGGGCTTTTCTTCTGCCAATCTTCAGGGTGTCTCCTCTCCAATTTCTTTTCCTTCCTCTTTTTCTGCTGATTTTCAGTCCTTTCCTTTCCATGCAGTCCCTCCTGGACTGTCAGGAGATGATATTGAGCCTGACCCAGATCTTAGACTGGGTGATGATGTGGAAGGAGCAGGATCTAATCCTGTTACAGAGCCTGTGGTCGAGGACCTGTCATTTAAGTCTCTGCTGAAAAAGTTGAATTCCACTGTTTCTCTCCAGACTATGTACATCGATCCTGGGAAGCTTTTAAGACTCCAGTACCTTCATGTTCCGGACATCCCTATGGATTTAACTCCCCCGGTACAACCCTCCTTTGAGACGCTTTCTCAAATGGTATGGAATAATCCTGCTCTCATTCCTTCTGTGGCTAAGTCCGTAGATAGGAAGTATGCTGCTCCCAAGGATTGACCCATTTTGGCCTCCCAAGCCTTTGCGGATCCTATTGTAGTCTTGGCAGAGAATGATAAGGTCGTCCTTCCTCAGACTACTACAGCTCAACCTATAAACAAAGAATCTCGTAAAATAGATACTTTAGGTAAGAAAGTCTTTGCTGCATCCACCCTGGGTATGCGTATCATCAGCTACCAGGGCTATTTCTTTCAATAGGAGTATATTCTTTGGCATTCACTCAAACAAATGGTTGACGCTCTACCGGTGTCTGACACTAATTCAGAGCTTTTTCAAACCATAACCAGGGGCAACAAGTCCAACAACCAACAGGTTAAAGCAGCTATGGACGCCTTCGATACTGCCTCCTGAGTGGCAGCGGCGGGCATTTGTACCCGCCGCCATTCCTGGCTGCACACTTCAGGTTTCACAAATGATGCCCAGCAACAGGGCATGGCGTTGCCCTTCGATAGTGTGTATCTCTTCGGCCCTCAAGTAGAACAGGCTCTAGAGGCCACACAAAAGATTAGGTCAGCCATTAAATTGGCTTGACCTCCTCCTGCCCCCTCTCGAGGGGGTGTTAAACTCCAGTTTCATAACCGTTGGTCCTTTCGAGGCAAAGGCAGGGGAGGTTTTAATAAAAACCAAGCCCCTCAGCCTCAAAAGAATACGCAACAGAAGGCGCAAGGACCCAAAGCGCCCAGTGTTGCCTTCTGAGTTTCTAGCCCAAGTCCCACCTCAGCTGCCCGAGGGGGACTCTTTAGCAGTGGGAGGTAGTCTGACACAATTCTACAATCAGTGGAAGTGCATAACTTCGGACATATGGGTCCTTCGGATAATCCGCAAGGGATATTCCCTCAATTTTTCAGAGAACCCTCCGGATTGTCTCCCCAAGCGGCAGCCAAAGCTGTCAATTCTTCAGTCAGAGCTTCTTGCCTCAAATACAAGGCCTTCTGAACAACAGGGCAATGGAAGTAGTTCTGCTGGATCAACGGAACACAGGGTTCTACTCCCATTACTTTCTAGTTCCAAAGAAAACCGGGGGCATGCGCCCCATTTTGGACCTCAGAAAATTAAACAAGTTTCTTCCCAAAGAGAAATTCAAGATGATATCGCTAGGGACCCTGTTACCCTTGCTTCATCAACACGACTGGTTAGCTTCCCTGGACATGCAGGATGCGTACAAACATATTCCTATTCATCCAAAGCATCGCAGATACTTAAGGTTTGTGGCTTTGGGACAGCATTATCAGTTCAGAGTCCTGCCCTTTGGGCTATCCTCGGCGCCGCGAGTTTTTACAAAGTGTTGTGCAATTCTCGCAGCGCATCTCAGAAAAGTCGGAATACAAATGTTCCAATATCTGGATGACTGGCTTCTAGCGAGCCCTTCCAGGCAAGGAACTCTCAGCGCCGTTGCTACGGCCTCAGACTTTCTCACATCCATGGGAGTCCTGCTAAACCTCAAGAAATCGCAGCTGCAGCCCTCCCAGAGGCTCCTTTTCATAGGAACTCTTCTGGACACCTCCTGTGCGAAAGCGTTTCCACCAGAGGACAGAAGGAGCGATATCCTACAGATGACCCGATACGTCAGACAGAACAGCTCAAATCGAGCTATCTTGATGCAACGAATGCTAGGTCTCATGGCATCCTCGGTGTTCACTGTACCCCTAGCTCACCTTCACATGAGAACCTCTCAATGGATGCTCAGTACTCATGGTCCCCAACCACTTACCCTCAGTCCTTTCTCATCAAGGTGACAGAACCTCTGAAGAAGTCACTCACCTGGTGGTCGAAAGAGGACAATCTTCTGGAAGGGTATCACTTTGCTCCTCTGGATCATCATATTTCTGTTACCACGGACGTGTCCCTGATGGGGTGAGGAGCTCACTGTCAGACTCTCCACACTCAAGGTACGTGGACTCAGGACAAGTCCCAGCTTCACATAAATGTCTTAGAAATGAGAGCTGTCCTTTATGCAGTCCAGGCTTTGAAGGACAGTCTCTGTCACAAGAACATTCTCCTTCAAACGGACAACAAAGCAGTGATGTATTATATCAACGAGCAAGACGAGGCTCACTCTTACCTCTTATGCAGGGAAGCGATGAGAGTGTGGGAATGGTGCTTGGAGCACAAGGCTCTAATTCGAGTGGCTTTCCTGCTGGGAATGCAGAACAAACTGGCAGACCGTCTCAGCAGAACAGAGACAGATCCTCATGAATGGTTTCTCGACTCAACCGTAGTTCAGTCACTATTCGCAGAGTGGGGAACTCCAGACCTGGACCTTTTTGCATCACCACTCAACACAAAACTGCCTCTCTTCTGCTCCAGAAATCCAGGGCCTGGTATTTTCTGTCAGGATGCATTCAGGCTGCAGTGGACAAAACACTTTCTATACGCCTTTCCGCCTCTTACTCTAATTCAGAGGGTACTTCTCAAGTTCGAGTCCCAGGGGAGCAAAATGATTCTCATTGCTCCTTTCTGGCCTTGGCAGATGTGGTTTCCATTATTCAACAGTATGTCGGAAACCCCTCCGAAACCACTTCCCCTTCAGACGAACCTTCTGACTCAGGGGCCTGTGGTCCATCGCAATCTGAGATCACTTCATCTTCACGCTTGGCTCCTGAAGAGATAGAAGTGAACAGGTTCAATGTCTCTCGCAGAGTTTCAGATATTCTTCTGGCTGCACGCAAGCCAGCCACTAGGAAAACTTACACAGCCAAATGGAAGCGTTTTTTGCTCTGGTGTGCAAAATTCTCTTTGAATCCTTTTTCCTGCCCACCAAATAAAGTTCTAGAGTACCTTTTGGACCTCTCAAATTCAGGTCTGCAATACTCTACAGTCAAGGTTCACCTTTGTGCCATTTCAGCTTATCATGAGGCAGTACTTTCCTTGTCACTGGCTCAGTTACCCATGGTTAAGAGGTTCCTTAAGGGAATTCTGCATACCAGACCTCCTATCAGATGTCCAGTCGCAGCCTGGGACATTAATCTTGTGCTAGACATGCTCACTCGAAAACCTTTTGAGCCTCTAGCTACCTGTGAGTTGAAATTCCTCACTTGGAAAATGGCCTTCCTGGTGGCCATTACCTCGGCCCGCAGGGTCTCTGAGTTGCATGCCTTGGTCACAGACCCTCCGTATACTGTGTTTTCATAAAGACAAAGTAGTTCATAGGACATATCCTAAGTTTCTCCCTAAGGTTGTTTCAGAATTCCATCTAAACCATCCTTTGATCCTTCCTACTTACTTTGCGAACTTCCAAAATAAAGGGGAACGTTCTCATCATTCTTTAGATGTCAAAAGAGCTTTGCATTTCTATTTAGATAGGACACTCAACAACTGTTTGTTTCCTTCAGCGAGACCCGGCTGGGTCAACCTGTCGCTATCAGATGCATTTCAGCATGGCTGGTGGCATGCCTTTGCCACTCTTATTCCATGGCGCAGGTTAAGCTGGAAGGCAGAGTGTACGCTCACTCTACTAGAGTGGTCGCGGCATCCCTGGCGAAAATCCGCAACGTGCCCATTGCAGATATTTGCAGTGCGGCCACCTGGAGCCCAGTGCATACTTTCGTGAAACACTATGCCCTGGATGTCCATGCCAGACGACATGCTTCGTTTGGCAGAACCATCCTTAATGGACTTCTGTCCTAAATCTGTGAGCTCTTGGTCTCTCCTGCTGCCCTCTCGGGGGATTACTAGCTCGATACTCTCCCATTGGTGTGAATGAGTGGTGAAGACTTTATGTCCAGGAAGATATGGAAATTACATACCTACCGTAGTTCTTGATCTTCTTGGACGAAGTCTCCACCACTCATTCACACTCCCACTCACCATCCCCCGAGCTCACCTCTGTTGTTGGTCTTCACTCCCTCAATCTTTAGGCTGTGAAGACTTCTTTCTTGACGCTTCTTATACGGGTCTTCCGGACTATCTTATGTCCGGTTTTTGGTTAGGCTATCCTTCTATGTTAGTTACACTGCACCTCCTCGGAGAAAAAAGGTACTGAGGTGGTTGGAGGGTCGACGCCGAGATAGTCATTGCTGCACGAGCAGTGGGTCACGGCTCCAACTCTGGCGCCGGCCCTCCTGCAAAAAATTTTGCTCCTGCTGGGTCCTAGCGCCTCCGGCGTAGATCCCATTAGTGTGAATGAGTGGTGGAGACTTCGTCCAAGAAGATCAAGAATTACTGTAGGTACGTAATTTCCATTTCTTGTGGCGATGGTCTGGCGAGCTTCGTTACTGAAGTATCCTCCGAGTCAATATAGGAGCCCAATGTCATGGTGGAGAGACTTCATAATTGCCTCCACATGAGGTTTCAGTGTAAGCTCCTGGTTCAGGTGTACACCAAGATACTTTATGGAGTCACAGACTTCCATCTTAGTGCCGCTAGTCAAGGATATGTGGAGGAGGTTATTTCTCTCAGTACCCAGATGTCTGGGACCAGATAGTATTGCCTTGGATTTCTTTAGGTCGAGGACTAATTTGTTGTCTGCAAGCCATTTTTCAAGAGTTCTGAAGTCAGCATTTAGGTCCAGGTTAATCGCTAATATCATTAGAGCTCCTGTAAATAACAGCATCGCTGTGTAGAGTATGATCTTGCCCCCAATGATTAGGCATAGTATTTATAAATATTAAAACAGCAGAGGTCTAAGAATAGACCCTTGGGGGACACCTTGGTTAACAGATTTTAGATCAGATGAATACCCTTCCTTTAACCTGTCTTCTTTACAGGCTAACTTATCGAACACTGACTGGTCCTTCATCTTATTTATTTATTGAAAATGTTTCACCAGGAAAGGCACACTGAGCAAAAAGATGCTAGTCTCACGGTGCGACCTGGGGCCTCTGATATGGATGTTGCCCTTTGTACCTTTAGATGTAAATTCATCCCTGTCTTGGACAGCCATGCCCCCTGTTTATGCTCTGAGTTAAATCTCCCATCTCCCCAGGGTCTCTACTAAGCTCACACCTTGCTCTAATGCTCTAGATTCTGCTTTGTTCCATAGGAGAGCTACAATGAAAACAGCTCATCTGCTGAACGAGGGTGCTAGAGTCAAAAACTGAAAGGAACACAAGCAAAACTCAGCACTCCTCAACTAGGCATACAATCAGGGCATAATTTATTAGACGAAAGCAGATGCCACAATAAGCCATAAGCTCAAAAGCACAAAAAAATCCTGACCAGTTTCGTGCTACCTGCACGTCATCAGCTTTGGAATGCCTTTACCAGTCTGGCCAAGTTTTAATAATTTGCTTCCAACCTCCAGAATAACCTTAACAACCTTTCTGAATTTTGGAGGGTCATCCACTTCTTTTCTATCACGTTAAAGTATTTTATTGTATTGCGTCTGCCATTACAAACACACAAGTACATTAAAAAAAATACCGAAACAGACATACTATACTGTACAAGATAAAAACTGTATCTACAGTATACATAGTAATTATGTTTCACATAGACTGCAGCAGAAATACAGTGGTATTAAAACAGGTTTCATTGTATTCAGTTCCTCCTACCACTCTACTATCCCGGGCCTCTGCCTAGGTAGTTCTGCCATTTCCTGCTCCATAAAGATTGCCTTCTTTAATGTATTGTTATCTACCTGTAACCCTAGCTCCTCCCTACCTCCTCTTATCTTCTTTTGTCATACCTCTCCTGCTGCTTCCTTCTCAGCCCTATTGGCTCTCATCCCCACCAGATGTTACAACCAGGATGGGAATGACACTAAACTTTTGTTTCTGCTCCGTCCACTCCAGTGCCAATCCTAGTCCAACCCTGTTTACCTCCGCTTCATGTACGGTTGCCAAACAAGAAGTTGTGCGAGGTGACAGGTCTTCCTTGTAGAGGCTTGTCTATCAAGGTCATGCATACTAATAGATTTGGCCACTCCTCAGAAGTCTCCAGATACTATGTAGATTCAGACTCCACAGTGTACTCATTTCTCAGCAGTTCCAGGAATAGGGTGGAGATAGCATCTGCTCTGACTGGCTACCATAACAGGTGAGGTGTCCTTCTGAAGAAGCTCAGGTGGGCGAAGCGCCAAGGCAGTTGGGCAGTACTTTTGGTGAGGCTCTCTTTTGTTAGGTATTTTACCTTTCTGAATTCATGTATTGCATTAGAACTGTTCTTCTATAATGTGTAGGTATTGCATTAGAACTGTACTTCTATTATGTGTACACCTACAGTAGATAAACTGTATTGATTGAATTTAGTAGGTGCCGTGCATCGATTATTACAGGAGCCCTCACCAGCAGGTTAGAGTGCGCGTCCTTCCTGTGTTTTCTGTGTTTTGCTTGGGCTAACTGCCCCAGAGTGCAGTCAAGTCCTAGCACCGTTAGCAAAATGCACTTTGTATGTTTTTACGGAGGCTTTCTTCTTTGTATCTCTCTTGGACAAGATGTCTTCTGCTCTCATTACTTCTCTGGTAGAAATCCAGAAGGAGTCATACCCCCTGGTGGACTTCCTAGAGACAAAGTTCACACATAGAATGACCTTCCCTGTCGTCCCTCTGGTAATGGGCCCTATGCTGTACATATGGGAGCACCCATTCTTGTGTCCACATTCTTCACCTTAGAGGGACCGCAGGTATACAGTTCACCTGGAAGGGTTCACTGGTTTTATTGAACACCCTTCCCCAGTGGGTCTGGTGGCAGACATGGTTTTCTGTATGACCAAGATGCAGGCAGAGTCTCTGAAACCCCTGGATAAAGGAGTCCAAGAAACATGACCGCTTTGGTTGTAAGGTCCACGTGACAGTTTCCTTGGGCATCTGCCAAGCTATTTTTGTGACACTTTCAGCTCGGTAAAGCCATGTGCTGTGTAAGAGACTTCAGACCTGTGGCTTTCCTGACAGAAAACAACCCAGCCAGGACCTTATGGACATCCAGGATTTCAGCCAGAGCTGTGACAAGGATGGTGACCTTTCGATGCTGGGCATGGCTACAAATTTCCCTCATTTTACAAGAAACTCAGAAGAGGGTGGTGGATCCCCTAGTCACAGGAAAAAAAATCTGTTTGGGCCTTAAGCAGAGGGCTAACTGACCAAGATTAAGAAGATCAGTGTTATCCAGGACTCCATCACATCTGCAACAAGTTGCCAGAAAACCATGACCCCAAGGGAAGAGCATATTACATAGCTTCTTTTGTGGCCCTGAGCTACAAAAGAGGCAGCAGCACTGTCCAGCCATTCTCCCAGGAAATCTTGGCAAGGGTCCCATAAGAGCAGCAGAGGAGGTTCCAGAGACAAGGACTTGGAACAATGCTCCTGGGTGGAGGTTGGCTTCTTTATTTCCTTTCACAGTGGTTCATTATTACCTCAGACATAATGGATCTGGGAAGTGATCAGTTCTTCGCTGTCTCTTCAGGTTAAGACTGTAACCCCTTACCAGCCCCACACATCCCTGAAGAACATTCTCTTGCAATATCCCATCTTGGCGTTCTACAATGAAGTTTAGAATCTTGTAGCACTACAAGTGATGGAGCCAATCCCATAATGTCAAGCTTAGCAGGGATTCATGTCTTTGTACTTTTTAGTATGCAAGAGGATGGTGGATGATGCCCCACCTTAGATCTGCAGATACTCAGTAGGTATATCTGCAGAAGGAACATCACCCAAGAATCCCTCTTCTCCATATGTTCCCACTTATTGGTGTGATACAGATGTGATAGGACCCTGCAAGAGCCAGAACTTTCTGGTGGGGGCTGATGGCACAAGTAGCCCTGTGCACTCACTACTGTGTATACAGCAGCACCAGCCCCTAGCTGCCTTAGTTCCTTTTTTTCTTGTTGTCAAGTGTGCAGAGTCTCCTTCACTCTCCTCATCAGGGCCAATACTTCACCACCTATATGGCGGCAGTGTTCTCTTCTTTGGTTATATTGTATAATTTGTTAGAGTTTTGTTATTTTTGTGTTAGTTTAGCTGTAAAAGACAAAAGTTTCATAACTGTCCTACCACACAAGAATAGTTGCCATGGGAGGTAGTGAGCCTGAACAGACTAGTTACTCCAGCAACAGGGCTTTGTCTGGTCAGCACTCCTCTCTGGGCGAGTCCATAGGCAACGTGCATTCTAGCATCCGGGGGAAGGATAGTCCTCCTGGAGTTGCAAAAAGAAGTGCTCCAGGTCCCACACACGCTCTGCATTGGGGCCTTGATCTCTTCTCACAAAAAAATAAGAAGGAAAGACATCAGTTGACATCACCCTCTGGTCATTCTGCCAAGAGGTATTCGTGTCTGTAGGCCAGGATCCCCACTGTCATTTCTGATGACAAAGGGGGCCACAGTGCCTGCAGACTCATTGTCTCTGTTCTGAAGTCTGTCCCTATCTATTAGGGAGACTTCCAGTGAGCAGTTGTGCCGCTGTTGAGCTTTTATGGGTCAGTAGTTTCAGTGTATAAGTACTTTGGGGCCATTGCCGCTGGCACTGCCTTCAGCGTCATCAGACTTACAGTGCTGAGGCTCACTTCATTGTCAGGGTATCTGTCTGTGCCGCCCACGCTGACTCCACGTGCTGATCTTTCTGGGGACAGTGGCAGCCATGGTGCTGATGCCGGACCTCTCAGGGTTGACAGGACCCACCTTGTCGACATCGGTGCTATATTTAAACCCATGTATTTTACTCGGCCAATAGCAGAGGCCATTGTTATTTTGGCAGAGAATGACAAGGCCATAGTGCCCAAGGAAGTCACTGCATTCCCCCCTAAAAAGGAGTCGCACACAGCGGACACCATGGGCAAGCGTGCCTCTACCTCAGCTACTCTGAGCGTGAAACTAGCTAGCTACCAAGGCCACTACAGACTACGAGTGTGCTCTCTGGTCAAAGCTAAAAACAAACAGAGAGCCTGCCAGATACAGAGGCCAAGCAAGAAATGATGTTAACTTTTAAACAAGAAATTGAATCCAGCAATCATTAGCTTAATGCCTCTGTGGATTCTTTTGATGCAGCAGTCTGCTGAATAGTTGCAGATATTTGCATTATCGGGCATTCCTGGTTACAGATTTCACCCTAGATATCCAACAACAGAGTATGAATGTGCCCTTTGATGGGAAAAATCTCTTTGGACAGCTTCTTAAGAAGTCCAGTTAAACTAGAATGACTCGTAAAAGCTCCAGGCCAATCTAGGGCACCCTACAAAGGAGTAGAGGACATGGCTCTTAATGTAACAGGTAGTCCTTCCATTCCAAGGGCAGAGGAGGCACTCAAATCAAATCTCAGCCCCCTAAGTGCAGCCAAGGTCATAGGTGCTGAAATCGCTCAGTAACGCCATCTGAAGTTGAGGCCCACGGTTTGCTTCAGCTTCCCAGGGTGGAGTACTCCTCTCTGGCACCTCATCCAGTTCTGTCGTCAGTGGGCATCCATTATGACAGGTAGGTTTTAATGATTATCTGAAGGGGTACTCCTGGAGTTGCTAGAACCCCACCAGACACTCCACCCACGAGACAATTCCTGTTGTCAGCCCACATGTCAGGGCTGCCAGCACAGCGATTGCAGGCCTGTTATGGGATGGAGCGGTGGAAATAAGGCCAGAGTCAGAATGGAACAAGGGGTTCTACACCCATTACCTCCTAGTACCCGAGAAATCAGGGGGCATGCACCCTATTCTTGACCTCAAAAAAACTGAACATGTTCATGAATCATGAAAAGTACAAGATGGTTTCTCCGGGTCTTTGATTCCATACCTGAAACCTCAGGATTGGCTAGCTTTGCTGGACATGTAGGATGCATACCAGCACATACTGGTGCATCACAGACACCACAAGTACCTGCAGTTGTGTGTGGAGGGACAGCACTACCAATTTAGAGTCCTTCCCATTGGGCATTCCTTGGCGCCACATGTCTTTATGAAGTGCTTTGGAGTACTCGTAGTGCATCTCAGAAAGCTAGAACTACAAGTCTTCCCCTATCTGGATGACTGGCTCCCGATAGGCTCATCCAGACTGTAGATGGAATAAGCAGTGACCACTGCCTCACAGTTCCTGACATCCATAAACCAAGCTCTCCCAAGTACTTCTGTTTTTAGGAGCTGTCCTGGATGCGAACCAGGCCTTCCTTCTAGACAGCAG
Organism: Neoceratodus forsteri; assembly: GCA_016271365.2. Lineage (NCBI taxonomy): Eukaryota > Metazoa > Chordata > Ceratodontiformes > Ceratodontidae > Neoceratodus > Neoceratodus forsteri. The sequence continues at coordinate 688,374,751 of CM028131.1, forward strand.
AGTGCGGGCAATCTTGCCAATAGCATACTTTGTTATGGAACTCAGGTCGGTGCCAGCTCATTCCATGCAGCTCATGCTGGGACTCATGGCATCCTCGATGTTCATGGTCCCCATAGCAAGGCTGCATATGAGAACAACTTGATAGATGCTCAGTGCCTAGTGGTCTCAAATATCATATCCTCGAAACTACCCCATTCAGGTGACAAAGCTCCTAGTGAGGTCCCTGTGGTGGTGGTCTGTGGAGGAAAACCAACTCCAGAGCTTCCCCTTGTCCTCACTGGATCCGGAGGTAGCACTTACTATGAATGCCTCCTTGGCAGGGTGGGGAACCTACTATCAAGGTCTCTAGATACAAGGAGTCTGGGCATCTCCAACTCCACAGAAATGTGCTGGAGAGGTGTGCAATTATTTACCATCTGCAAGCCCTATCAGACTTGGTCAGCCAAAACACAGTCCTCCAGCAGACCACAAATCTGTTATGTGCTATGTCATCAGACAGAGGGGACCACAATCTTACCACCTCTGCAGAGGCAGTGAGAGTGTGGGAATGGTGCCTGCAGCGGAGAATCTCGCTCTAAGCAATCTACCTGCCAGAAGATCAGAATACTGTAACAGATAAACTCAGTCATGAGCAGCAGATCTTCACGAGTGATAACTGGCACTGGATATTGTGAAATTGTTCTTCGACCAGTGAGAAACTCCAGAAGTGGGCCTATTTGTGGCCCTACTCAGCATCAAACTGGCTCTGTTTTACTTTAGAAATCCAGGGGCTGCATTTTCTGTTATGATGCATTCAGACTGATGTGGACCAATTTGTTTCTGTATGCATTCTTTCCAATTCCTCTCGCTCAGAGAGTATCGTTCAAACTGGAGGCGCAAGGGGGCAAGATGATTCTAGTGGCCCCCTTCTGGCTTCAGCAGGTGTGGTTTTCTCTGTTTAATCAACTTTCAGTCAACAAACCAAGGACTCTGCCAGTCCAGATGGACTTACTGTCCCAAGCTCAGGGCCGTCTAGTCCATCCCAACCTGTGCTTCCTTTATCTTCAGGCTTGGCTCCTGAAGAGATAGAAGTAAACAGGTTCAAGGTGTCTCTAAAATACTGTTGGCTGCTTGTAAACCTTCCACCAGGACAGCATTACACAGTCCAGTGGTAAGTTTTTCCATCTGGTGCTCCAAAACCCTCATGGACCCCTTTAAGTGTCCTTCTGAAATGGTTTTGGAAAATCTTGTGGACCTTTCTGATGCAGGATTGCAATATTTCACAGTCAGGGTCCATTTGTCTGCTATATCGGCATGCCACAAACTTGTAGATACCCTCTCTCTGGCTTAGCTGTCACGATTCAAGAGTTTCCTAAGGGGCATCTTGCACACCAGACTTCCCATTCGGAAGCCATTGGTTCCTTAGGATATTAATCTTGTGTTGGACGTGCTCACACGCAAGCTGTGTATGCCTATTGCAACTTGTGGCATGAAATGATCTGACTGGGAAGACCGCATTTCTGGTGGCCGTTACCTTTGCATGCAATGTCTGAAATCCATGCATTAGTCACCAAGCCCACATATACTGTTTTCTATAAGGACAAAGTGGTCCTCTGTACACAGCTCAGGTTCCTTCCTAAGGTAGCGTCAGAGTTCCACTTAAAGAGATTCACCAAGAAAAGCCCCTGCACCTGAAATATAGGTGTCTTACCACCACAGGAGGCCAAAATTGTGCAGATGTGCAAATATAATGCAGTAATAAAAAAAACTGTATCCTTCATAAAAGTCATGAAACTGGGTCCCATAGACTTCCCGATTATAAGTGCCACCCACACACCGCCCCGCGCTCACTAACGTGATGACAAGATGCCAGTGAGAGTACGGGGCGCACTACATTATAATCAATGGGCGACAGCTTTTCCACTTTTTTTTTATATTATCATGGCTACTTGGTAATGAAACATAAAATATAAAATAAGGGGGTTCGCATCGCAGTTTGCGACCCAAGAACTAGAAACACAAGTCAATTGTCAGCTTGATTAGCAATGATTGCTAATCATAGAATCTGGCCATTCCGGGTATTGTTTTTTATTTTCCCTGGTATCTAGTGACACCCCTCACCCTCTGATTGCCAGCCCTTTGTTTCCCTGGTGTTTAGTGCCCCCTTCCTCCATTGATCACCATCCCTTTAATGCTTTCCATCTCTGGTGTCTAGTGGACTCCGCCATCCAATCCCTGTCCCCATTATTTTGTCATTCCCCGGTGTCTAATGGCACCCCTCCACCATCCAATCACTGACTCCCTGTAGTTCATTCATTCTCTGGTATCTAGTGGCATCCCCCACCATCTGATTTCTACCCCCGTTTGTTTTGTCTCACAATGTTTTCCAAACCTGCCAAAAAAAAAAAGAAAAAAGTCCATCACTTCAGTACTCCACCCACCACCCACTGTGCACCCACCTCCCCACACCCCTTAACACCTCCACAGACCGTCACTCACCTGCGGAGGTTCCATGTTCGAGATCTGCTCTCCAATCAAAGACGTGTCTTGCTGCAGGAACCGGCAACTGCAACATGAGAACTAAGATAAATGCGGTTCAATGTATTTCAATGGGTGTTTCAACTTTAGTGCATAACTCAGTCGTTTTTTGACATATTGACCCCAAATTTTCAACATGGCCTTTTGGAGACCCCATCTCATGAACAGTAAAACTGTCAATAGGCAACTCCCACACAAAAAGTGATTTTACAGTCACTTGGCGAATTCACCTTTCGGGCAGGATTTGTGCAATGACAGCCCTATTATTCATGAGGTAGGGTCATAAGAAGGCTATGTTGCAAATTTAGGGTCAAAATATGAAAAAATGGCAAAGTTATGACCATTTGTTGCTATTTTGTTATGCACCCTCATAACTTTGGAATGTTTGAATATTTTGACCCCAGATTTTCAATATTTATTTTATTTATTTAGAGTCTAGGATTACAAGTACCTTTGAGCCAAGGCTCTTTTACAAAGGTTCCACGTCAATTGAGGTATAATACAAACATTACATATAGTTGAGTAACCATGCAGAAATGGTGCACAGACATTTTTAAGCAGCTGAAATACATTACATTGAGGGAAAGCGAGTACCAGAGAGCAGGGTAGCCAGAGGTAACTGAGGCTTGGAATGGACACAAAAAGAGCAGTGCAGCCGTGGGCATTTGTCAGGCCTCAAAAAAGTGCTTGGGGTAGCGGGCAAAAACAGGAGGGGAGGATAGGCTGTAAGAAGAGAAAGAGGGGGTAGGAGTAGAAGTGCTAGGAGGGAGATCAGATTATGAGGGACAGTCGCAGGAGCTAGAGGCAGCTAGGTGGAGACGAAAGTTGGCCTTCTTATTACCCTACCTCATGTATGTCGCAGCTGCTGTTTTTCGGATTCTGGCCAATATGTGTTTTCGCACCTGTGGTGCAGAATGGTGTTTCAGTTGTGCAGAATCACACTTTGGCAGGGAAAATTTTCTGCACCGGGTACAAAATGACACATTCAGTCTCAAAACTATGTATACAGTGTCTATTTTATTAATATATACAATAAGTAATAATTACATGGTTTAAAGTAAAAATACCTATTTTAGAAAACTGCTAATCAAAATCGGCTGATTGCTTATCATTTTTTATTTTGATTAGCAAAGGCTGCTAATCAACTCTCCAACACTAATTTATGCCTTGAAACATGGGCAACAGTCGACTAACAAGGCCCTTGTTAGTCGACCGGTGCCCATGTTTCATTACCAAGTGGCCATGATAATATAATAAAATCAATGGAAAAGCCACCGCCCATTGATTATAATGGAGCGAGCCCCCGCGCTCTCACTGGCATGTCATCATCACGCTAGTGAGTGCGGGAGTGGAGCTTGGGACCCGGTTTCATGACTTTTACAAAGGATATAATTTTTTTATTACTGCATTATATTTGCATATCTACACAATTTTGGACTCCTATGGCGGTAAGGTACCTACATTTCAGGTGCAGGGGCAGTTCCACTTATATTGGTGGATGTCTTCAAATCAGTCCCTGATTTTGCCTCCCTACTTTGCCAGCTTTTAGAATGAGGAAGCAAGAACTCTGCATTCCCTCGATGTGAAAAGGGTCTTTAGTTTTTATTTTGATAGACCCAAGGACTGCAGAAACGCAAACATAGAATTTGATGGCAGATAAGGACAGCTTGGCCCACCCAGTCTGCCTGTTTTTCCCTACCTACAGTATTATTGCAGACCCTAATCGGTTTCGGGGTCTTTCTCCTTCCCTCTCTTCCTTCCTTTCCACTGTGATACCCTTATGCCTGCCCTATGCCTTCTTGAATCCCATCACAGTCTTCGCTTCTACCACCTCCGGTGGAAGGTTATTCTAGCAGTACACCACTCTTTCTGTGAAGAAAGACCTCCTGAATCTACTCCCTCTCCAGCTTCCTAGCATATCCCCTTGTTCTTGAGCTCCCTTTTTTATGAAACATACTTCCCTCCTGTACCTTATTTTACCCTCTTTATGGTATTTGAAGGTCTCCATCATATCCCCCCTTTCCCTCCTCTCTTCTAGGGTGTACATTTTGAGGTCCTTCAGTCTCTCGTCACAGGGCTTTTGGTGCAGAACCTGCACAATTTCAGATTCCGTCCTCAGGACCACCTCCACTCTGTCTATATCCTTCCATAGATGTGGTCTCCAGAACTAGACACAGTGCTCAAGGTCAGATCTTACCAGCAATCTATATAGGGGCATCACCACCTCTCTCTTTCTGCTGGTGATAAACCATCCCTGTGCACCCCAGCATCCCACTACCCCTCCCAACTGCCTTGTTGTACTGTCTGGCCACCTTTAGGTCATCCAGTATGATTACCCCAAGGTCTTGTTCTTGCTTGGTGGTCGTCAATACCACTCTCCACATTTTGTAGTCTGCACCCAGGTTGCTGTACTTTTTGGCATTGAAACACAGCTGCTTTACCCTTGACGACCACTCAAGTTTTCTCAGGACTCTCCTTGTCCTCATCCCCCCCCCCCCCACGGAGTACCCAACCTGTTGCAGATTTTCGTGTCATCCATAAAGAGGCAGACCTTTCTTTCCAGCTCCAATGCAATGTTACTTATAAGGACATTAAAGAGGATCTGTCCCAGCACTGATCCCTGAGACACTCCGGTGGTCACTCTTCCTTCCTCAGAGTGAACTCTGTTTACCATCACCCTCTCACCTATCCCCTAACAAATGTCTTACCCAGATTACTGCCTTTGGACCCACTCGTAAGCTACACAGCCTGCTTTTAATAGTCTCCAGTGTGGAACAGTGTGGAAGCTTTACTGAAACCTAAGTAGACCACGTTCACTGCTCCACCCAGATGAATATTCTTGGGGTCACCCAGTCAAATACCCCCGTGAATCCATGCTGCTTGGGTCATGTAATCTGCTGAATTCTAGACATTCCACAATCCATTCCTTCAGCAGTGTTTCCATTAACTTTCCCACCACCGATGTCAGGCCTATAATTGCCGGCCTCCTCCCTGCTTCCACTTTTGTGAAGTGGGACTACATTTGCCCTCCTCCAGTCCTCTGGAACCACTCCTGTTTCCAATCCCCTGATAAATAGAACTGTCAGAGGTGCAGTCAGTACCTTCCTGAGCTCACTCAGTACCCTTGTATACACCCTATCAGGCCCCATTGCTTTGTCCACTTTCAGACTAGCAAATCCCCTCAGGACTTTCTCCTCCAAAAAAGGTCTACTGTCCACCTCCCCCCTCCCAAGCTCCTGTTACTTTTTTGTGATCCCTTCCCTAATCCTTCCTCTGTGAACACTTAGCAGAAGTATTTGTTCAGAATGTCTGCCTTTTCCTGGTCTCCCTCTGCACAGTCCTTCCCTTCCCTTTTTAACCTTACAATCCCTCCCTTGGTCTTCCTCTTTATGTTTACATGCCTAAAAAATGTCTTGTCCCCTTTTGTTATCAACTGGGCTAGTCTGTCTTCTGTTTGCACCTTTGGGCTCCTTACTGCTTTCCCTGCTTCCCTGATACACATTCCTATCCTCTTCCCTCTACATCTTCTTATACCTTCTGAATACAACCCTTTTTGCTTTTACCATTTCCGTCAATGTATTCGAGAAGCATAGCAGTCTCTTTTTCATCTTGCTTTTTGTTCACTTGCCACAGAGATTTATCACCTAAACTGTGCCCCCTTATAGCTTCACCCACTGTTCCTCCACCCAGCGAGGTCATCCCTGAGGCATTCACCCATCTTTATAAAATCTGCCCTCCTGAAGTCCAGGACCTTCCCTCTTGTGTGGTTCTATTCTGAAGCTGACTTTATATTGAACCACACTGTATGGTGATCACTGGTCCCCAGGTGGCCTCCCACCTTGACGTCTGCAACACTATCTCTGTTAATGAGTACCAGGTACAGTATTGCCCTGTCACACGTGGGTTCACTAACCAGTTGCTTGAGGACCATCCCCTGTAGGGAGCCCAGGGTGGCCCTGCTTCTTGCTGAAGCTGCAGCTGGGACACTCCAATCTACACAAGGCAGATTGAAGTCCCCCACCAACCAGCAGCACCTCCCGCTTTTCTGCCATTTTGCTAATGGCTTCCACCAGTACGTTATCTAACTCCTACTGCTGTGCCAGAGGTCTGTAGATCACTCCGTTGTGAATAGTGGCTCTGTTCCCTGCCTCCAGGGTGACCCACAGTATCCCTGTCACGTATTCTCTGTATCTCCTATTGCCTTTATGCTTTCCTTCGCGAAAAGCACCACACCCCCCTCCTTTCTGTCCCACAATCTCCTTCCTGTAGAGAATATACCTGTAGTCTGGCATGGCCATGTCCAAGTCATGGTTTTCAGTACACCATGACTCAGTAATGGCCACAGTATCCAGGCCGACCTCTGCCATGGTGGCCTCTCGATCGGAAAACTTATTTCCTAAACTTCTAGCATTCATACACATGGCCTTCCAGAGCAGTTTTTTGTCTCTCTTGACCCCAGTTGAAAGGAGCTGCCTGTCACAGTCAAGTGCATTTCCTCTTGGATTGTGAATTGGCATTGCCATTGCTACACTATGGCAGGGGCAAGGTTATGCCTTTTCCACTAGGGCAGTACTGATTGCAAAGATCTGCTGAGCTGCTACATGGAGTACAGTGCACACCTATACCAAGCAGTATGCCTTAGATGTTCATGCCAGGCAGCATGCCTCTTTTTGGCAGGACTATTCTGAATGGATTATTATCCTAAGTGAGTCCTAAACTCCAGCCTCTCTTGTCCGGGTTTTTTTTTTATTCTGGGCTTGGTACTCTGACCCCTTAGTGTGAATTAGTGGAAAAGATTGACTCTTAGAAAATACGAAAGTTACGTACTTAACGTAACTGTTGATCTTCCTGACTGTCTTCTCCATAGATTACCATGCCCACCACCCATCCCCTGGATGCACTCCAGTATTGTTGAATTATTGCCTTCTACCCTTTTCTTTTGGTTTGCGCTGTGATGACACGGTGTTACTGGGTTTATTGGCCCTTCCTATATGGGCTACCAGGGCTATCTTATGCCCTTAGCGCATAGGGTACTTGTTAGATTTTCATGTTGCACGCTGTTGGTTTGGGCTATGAAGACACTGTGTTACTAGGTTTGTTGGCCCTTTTCATATGGGCTACCAGGGCTATCTTATGCCATTAGTGCATAATGTACTTGTTCGATTTTCATTTTGCAAATCTCCTCAGTAAAAAAAGGTACTGAGGTGGTTGGAGGCTAGTGCTGTTGTATACCAGTGGGCACAATCTAGTGACATGCTCGTGGGGTTACTTGTGCCATCGGCCCCCACCAGAAAGTTCTGACTTCTTTGGGGTCCTGTCTCCTCTGGCTCAGATCCATCAGTGGTAATATGTGGACATGATTTTCAGGAAGATCAAGGAAGAAAGTATGTAACTTTCATTTTTATGTGGTCCCGCTGAACCAGATCATCCCATAGCTGGAACTTGGAGTGTGGTTCGCAGGGCCAGTACTTTGCTATGGCAGAACAGTGGGACCGGCAAACAGCTGATTGAAGCTTTTAAAAGGTCAAAGTCAAACTTCGGGTTTACTGTGATAAGCACAATGACGGAATAGCAGGGGACAAAACCACATACGGACAACAGCGCTGACGGTCCACACGGGAAAAAGTTATTTTCTGTGAGCTGTACCCCACCCCTCCCCTTTACGGGGCTTCTACCCCGCACCCCCCATAATAAAATCACCTGGAGGCAAATGTGGGGAATGGGCATAAACCCAGTGGGTGGGCAGAGTCACAGGAGGAACTGCAGGGAGCACTCCACTTGGATGGGGGGAGGAGAAAAAGGACAGGTGGGTAAGTTGGGGGGTGCAGAACAGCTTGGGGAAGGGGGAATATAGCCGACCAGATGCGGGAGGGAAGGCAAGAGTGGGTGGCCACACAGCAACTCAGGCAAAAAATAAAAAAAAAAAACAGAAGAGCAAGGAGCTGGTAGCTGAACCAAGGACAGCCGTTGGCACCCCTGCCATCCATAGCCCATTGTTGTAGCCACACAGCCACGGTGAGAGCACACTTCCAAGCTGTCACTTGGAGGGTGAAAACAGCCCCAGGGATAGTGCTGTTATGTCCGCGATATACATTCCCTGTGGCTGTTTTCACAGTCACTATTTTGACCACGCGGTTTTGTGCCCCGTGGTAAAATCCACACTCTCTTCACCAGATACCCAAACTTCAAGCAGTTGAGTCTCTGGCTGTAGCCTGGCTCTGAGATCAGCCACGGGGGATTCTGGGATGCCTCTAGACCTTCTCTGTCTTGTTACTATCAGAGCTACAGGATGGCAGGATCAAACATATATGAGTGATTTTAAAAATGCAGCCGTGAGTAAAAAAAAAAAAAAAATGTAAACAAACGAATTGCAAATTAGGGCCAGACCCATATTTCGGTGTGGGGCTTGAAGTCATGATTGTTCCCTTTAAATGGAAGGGGTTATCATGCTGACGTGAAGAGCATTGGCTGTCAGCTCTTTTCTGCTGGTGTAAACATACCCTCGAATTCTGGTCCCTGTCAAGGCTACGAGCTATAGTACATTCATCAAGGCACACCTGGCAGCCATTTTGATGTACCACGCCAAGACTGGTATCATTAGTCAAGGCCAGATGAAAATATTGCAGGGTTCAAATCAAATGTTCTGATCTTTATACTGAATAGGGACAGAGGCCAGCCTGTCTGCACAGCAGTAGAGGTTCCGCTCGCAACATCAGCAACCGGGGCTTGGAACAAGGCTGGGTTGTCAGTGTCTGGCCAGGGGGAGGAGGGCTGAATATCCCAGCGGACATTCTCTTCAGGTTGGAGATTCATACCCCCTACCCCCTATTCAACGTTACATAGGGGAGCCTAGATGGCATAGGTCAGATGTGGACAGCAGAAGAAGGGCAGACATAAGGACCTTGAGGTGCGCATGCCTGTTGCATGTGGTGCCACGTGTTCATGGCCCAGCATCTAGGACGGAAGGATAACAGGGTGAGAAAATGTTCAGTGGGCTGCAGGATAACACTGACATGTTCAGGTCTTGCGCCGCCTGCCCTGAATGAAGAAACCCCTGCTGCCACTAAATTCAGATAGACAGGGGCAGTGGGCTGTTGCACACTCCTCCTGGCCCTGCCTTGGGAGGGTCTGCAGGTTAGTTAGGGTTCTCTGGGGTCCGGGATATGCAGCAAGACTGGGCAGTAGCCAGGCCAATAGTTGCTGGACTGGGAGGGGGAACAATTAAAAACAGAAAACATATGCAACAGGGATCACTGTGCAAGGCCCATTTACAGGAACCATCCTGCTACTACAGTATCAGTTACACATTCATCAAAGATAGCAAGTTCTAAAACAACACACATAGAAGTCACTGACATTAAAGAGTATCCACAGTGGAAACTGCCCAAGTGTGGATATGAAATGAATACTAGTAGCAGAACTACCATTACAAGTAACCTCCTCTTTCAGTTTTACTCTAGGTATGTATCAAGCCTTCATTTGGAGACTCTTAATTTCTTTTATTTATATAATCCATCAAAACAGGGTCAATGGTGTAAATCAGGGACACTGCAATAATGAGCAGACTCGATAGACCAATTGGCCTTCTTCTGCTGGCTCTTTCATATGTTCATAAAACTGCCAGAAGTTGTTTTTGTTAGATATGTTAATGTTTTTCTAAAGAAAAATTATATAGGTGTATCCTGATTCCTGATTGGTACATCTTTCTCTAACTCACTGCTCCAGCAGTTAGTTGACATAAGTTTATGCTTCTTTCCTGTATCCACATAAAGACATTTAAGATGAGTATTTTACATTCAGCTGTTTTAAAATATGTATTACAGATTTCTCTCCCACTGTGTAAGGAAGGAAACTGACAATAAAGTCACTCAACAGAACAGCCTCATGAGAGGAAAACCTCTAATTTTCACAAGGATTACAGGGGCAGCAGACAGTTGTTAGAAACATTTCAAACACATGACATCATGGCATACATGTATAGAGCATCCTAATGGCATATATACAAGGGATATGTGGGGGTGACTGATAGCTCATTTATCTGGTACAGTTGCCTGTGACCTTAAGTAACCTCATGAGTGGCAAAGCTACAAGTGAGGGCTACAGGAGGTCACAGGCAACTGTACCAGATGAGTTATCACACAGACAATACCTGCATATCTCGTTTATACACAGGGGATGACCTTTTTTTTTTTTTTTTTTTTAACGTTCCATTTTTGTTTTTTGTTTTTTTTATGTCAGGGTTTATTTATTTATTTTAACAAGTGATGTTGCACTTATGTTGCAACGCATGCACTCGTTGGTGTTTGCAGTGACTGTTTTGAAAATCTTGGCCAACATATGGCCAGATTTCGAGAAAACAGAGATTGGCTTTTCTGCTGAGGGCTCAAGTGCTTTTGCCATTCCTTTTTTTTGCTCCCCCTTAATTTTCTTTGCTGGTGTTTGCAGCTATGTATAATTTGGTGGTGTGCCAGATACTGCAAGTGGAGCGAGAGCAGAGCTTCTTGGTCGGAGAGAGGGCACAGAGCAGAGGATGAGAGGAGCAAGCGGGTGAGTGAGGGAAGGGTGCGGGCAGGGGACTGGAGGAAGAGCGGAACCAAAGGTGAAAGTTGGGGAATGTAGTGTCAACCAGCCGGGGGGAGGGGGGAAGTGACGTAGTAACTATGTTCATAAATAGAGTGTGATGTAGTAACTGTAGATAAATTTATCTACAAAGTGACTCAGATAAACAGATTTATCACACTCCGTTTATACGGACGCCTGTTGTTTAAATATAGATCTATATATGCAATAGCACATAATGATTATGTATTGCAATTACATAACCATGTGATACCTGTATTATGATTATGTAAACATGATTATTCTTGCACAGACTGAGTTTTTCCTGTTTTTTGTATGAGCACTGTATTGTAAGTGTAGCAGTCATCAGATTAACAGTGGTAGCTTAAGGTTCTTGATAACAGATTCAGTTATACGAAGAAGCCAACAGAAGAAGGACATTTGGTCTATCAAGTCTGCTCATATTGCAAGGTCCACAGCTTGAGCTAATGTCCCTGCCCTCCCTTCCCCACTCCTCCCGTCCTCCCTACCCATGATCCTTACCTTCCCCTATGTTTGTCCCTGCCTCCCTTAAAGCTGCCCACTGTTTTCAACGAGTTGACCTCTTTCAACAACGCATTCCAAGTGTCCACCACCCTCTCTGTGAAGAAGTGCTTCCTGGCCTCCCTCCTAAACCTCCCACCCTCCAGCTTAAGGCTGTGCCCTCTCATGTTATGGTTGCCTGTCAGCTTAAAGAGACTCTTCTTATCAACCTCACTATCCCTTTCAAGTGTTTGAAGGTCCCAATCATGTCCCCGCTCTCTCTCTCCTATCTTCCAGGGAGTATATGTTCAGTGCCCTCAATCTCTCCTCATATGCCTTACCCTGCTGACCCGCTCTCATCTTGTAGCCCTCCTCTGGACCTTCTCCAGAAGATTAATGTCCGTTTTGAGGTGTGGGCACCAGTACTGAACGCCATACTTTAGATGTGGCCTTGCCAGTGACCTGTACAAGGGCAGTATAACCTCCTCTCTCCTACTACTGATCCCCCCCTAGATATGCATCCCAGCATCTTGTCTGCCTTTGCTGCTGCTTTCTTGCTCTACAGGGAGTGCTTCAGGTCACTAGTGATCATCACTCCCAGGTCATTCTCCTCCTCTGATGCAGATACTCGGATTCCACCCAGGTAGTACTCTGTCCTGGGATTCTTGGCTCCAATATGCATAACTTTGCATTTCTTGGCATTGAAGCCAAGCTGCCAGATCCTTCACCACCTCCCCAGCTTTTCCAGATCTTTTTGTGAGTAATGTATCCCTTCAACTGTGTCCATTCTCCCGCAGAGCTTCGTGTCATCCATGAATAGGCACATTTTGCCCTTAATGCCATCCCCCATGTCACAGATGAAGACATTGAGCAACACTGGCGCTAGCACCGAGCCCTGCAGGACCCCACTGGTTACCTCTCTGGTGCCAGATAACTCTCCCCCCACAACCACCCTCTGGGTTCTGTCCCTCAACCAGTTTTCCACCCATCAGGCCATCTTTTCACCAACCCCGAGATCCACCAACTTCCTGATCAAACTTTTGTGGAGCACATAGTCAAAAGCCTTGCTGAAATCAAGACAGAGAATGTCTATCACTTGGCCTCTGTCTACTGTCTTAGTGACGCAGTCAAAAAAGTCAATCAGATTCATTTGACACGATCCTCCCCCCATGAACCCATGCTGCCTCGCATCCTGGAGACCATGCTCCTCTAGATATTCCACCAATCTTTCCTGTCTATAGCAAGGGTGATGCTAGGGTACTCCTCACCAGGGAATTTAATGAATGGTTGAAAAACTGGTATGGAGCTCAGGGTTTTGGCTTCATTGGGGACTGAGTAGCCACCTGGAGGGATGCAGACCTATACTGGTGCGATGGTCTGCATCAGTCATGGGGGGGGGGGCAGGATCCTAGGTGAGAGGTTTAAATGCTTCATTGGCAAGCATTTGAACTCGCCAAGGGGGGGGCACTGAAAAGGAGCAGGGAAATCCCATCCTCCCCCCACAAAACATGGTATTTAGTGAGGTAAACACCAAGGTAGAGAAGTCATTAGGGAGCAGGACAGAGGTAAATGTAAAAAAAGGCAAAAGCAGTAAGGACAGGAATGGGGCTAAAAGGGGTAAGGCCATCAAAAAGTGGAGGATGATGAGTACCAGTGCCCGTAGTCTGTGTAACAAGCTCCCTAAACTAGTGGCCTTGATGGAAGAGGGTTGCCTGGATATTGTGGCAGTCACAGAAACATGGTACACGGAGAACCATGTCTGGGATGTCAGCATATCAGGACACACAATCTACAGGAGGGACAGGGAGGGCAAAAGAGGAGAAGTAGCTCTCTGTGTAAAGGAAGGGATCAAAGCAACAGAACTAAAGAGTAAACAGGGAGCAGATGAGGCACTCTGGGTCACCCTGGAGACAGGAAATGGCACCACAATCCGCATGGGGGTTGTATACAGACCTCCATCTCAGGGGGATGGAATGGACAAAAAAATAATAGAAGGCATCCTTAGAATGGCAGAAAAAGGGGAGATATTGTTGATGGGGGACCTGAATATGCCAGTTGTTAACTGGAGCACCTTTACTGCAGGCATATCCAAGAGCAGGGTCATTCTTGATGCCCTACAAGGGGCATGCTTCAGACAGCTAGTATTGGAACCCACTCAGGAGGGAGCAATCTTAGACCTGGTACTCTCAAATGGGGATGGAGAAAGAATCTCAGATTTAAAAGTGGGTAGCCATCTGGGAACAAGCGACCACCAAAGAGTGTGATTCACGATAAACACAGCCATACAATCAAGCCATACAAAAGCAAGAATATTGGACTTTAGGAGGGCTGACTTTGGGAAAATGAGAGAGTGCCTCAGAAAAGCACTAGCAAACAGGGAAGAAGGAGGGGTGGAGGAACAATGGGGAGTAATTAAAACAGCCATCACAGAGGCAACAAGCCTTTGTGTAAAGCAAATCAACAAACACAAATCAAGGAAAAATGCTATGGTTCTCCAAAAGAGGTGGCAGGGAAGGTTAAGAGAAAAGGATAGCATTCAGGAAATATAAGGAAATGCAGAAGGAGCAGGACAGAGAACTTTATCAGTTAAAGCAGAAAGAGGCTGGGAAGGCAGTCAGAATAGCAAAGGCCCAAACCAAGGAAAGGATAGCCAACTCTGTTAAGAAGGGGGATAAGACCTTTTATAGGTACATTAGGGAGCGAAGAAAGACCAAATGAGGAATACTGAGGCTTAATAATGGGGAGGGAATGTGGTTAGAGGGTGACAGTGAAAAAGCAGGGATACTGAACGAATATTTCTGCTCAGTATTCACAAAGGAAGAGGAGGGGGAGGTACCTAAACCAAGCAAGAGAAACTCTCTGAAGACAGGGGTCGATACCAGTCCATTTACAGAAGAAAGGGTTCTGAAAGAACTAATAAAATTGAAGATGGACAAAGCAATGGGGCCTGATGGGATTCACCCAAGAATTCTAAAAGAACTAAGGGTAGAACTAGTGACACCGCTGACTACTCTCTTTGACAAATCATGGGAGGATAGGGTGGTACCTGAGGACTGGAGGAGGGCGGATGTGATTCCTCTTCACAAAAGTGGGAGCAGGACAGAGGCAGGAAACTACAGACCAATAAGTTTGACCTCAGTGGTAGGGAAAATGATGGAATCACTTCTGAAGGAAAGAATTGATGAGTACCTAGAGGCCAGTGGGGCACAGGGTCCCAAGGCAGCATGGATTCACGATGGGAAGGTCGTGTCAGATGAATCTAATAGATTTCTTTTACTGGGTGACCAAAGTAGTAGACCAGGGAGGGGCTGTGGACATGGCCTACCTAGATTTTAGCAAGGCATTTGATACAGTCCCACACAGAAGATTAATACACGTTAGCCAGCCTTGGAGTGGGTCCCAAGGTGGTAGCCTGGATAAAATATTGGCTAGACAACAGGATGCAAAGGGTAGTAGTAAATGGAGTCCACAGTGAAGAAAAGAGGGTTACTAGCTGGGTACTGCAGGGTTCATTACTGGGAGTGGTCCTTTTTAATGTCTTTATAAGTGACATTGCAGAGGAACTGGAAGGAAAAGTATGTCTCTTTGCAGGCGACACAAAGATCTGCAACAGGGTTGATGCACAAGATGGAGTGGAATGGATGAGAAGGGACTTGGCAAGGTTGGAGGAATGGTCATATGTATGGCAGCTCAGACTCAGTGCAAAAGTGCAAGGTAATGCACCTGGGAAACAAAAACCCAGGGAAGAGTACACAATGGGGGTGAGATACTGACAACAATAAAATGGAAAGGGACCTGGGGTAATTATATCAGATGACCTAAAGGTGGGCAAGCAATGTGAGAACGCAGTAAGGAAGACTGGGGGGATACTGGGATGCATAGGGAAAGGCATCGATATTAGAAAATAGGAAGTTGTTGGCCCTCTGTGCAGACAGTTGGTAAGACCACATCTGGAGTACTGTGTACAGTTCTGGAGACCCCATCTCTGCAAAGACATAGACAGAGTGGAGGCTGTCCAGAGGAGGGCAACCAAAATGATTCAGGGTGTGCACCAGAAGACATACGAAGAAAGACTAAAGGAGCTTAATATGTATACCCTTGAGGAAAGAAGGGAGAAAGGGGACATGATAGAAACTTTCAAGTACCTCAAGGGAATTAACAAAGTCCAAGAGGGTAGCATCATTCAGAAAAAGAGATGTGCAAGAACAAGGCGGCACAATTTGAAGATAGAGGGGATAGCCTAGAGGTAATGTGAGGAAGTATTTTTCACAGAGAGGGTTGTGGATGCATGGAACAGCCTCCTGAGGAGGTCGTGAGAGTCAAGAACAGTGGGGGAATTCAAGAATGCATGGGACAGACATAAGGCAGTCCTAGTGGGGGTAGGAGGAAGTAAGCTGTTGGTTAACTAGGATCTGCAGCTTATCTGTTAGGTAGGAAAATGGGCAGACTAGGTGGGCCAAGCGGTCCTTATCTGCCATCAGATTCTGTGTTTCTATGTTTAGTATGGTCTCCATGAGCTTGCCCACAGTGGAGGTCAAACTGACCGGTCTGTTATTCCCTGGGTCATCCTTGGGACCGCTTTTGTGGTGGGGCACTACATGTGCTGTTATCCAGTCCTGTGGCACCACCCTTGACTCTAGTGAACTATTAAATAGATCTGCCAGTGGCCCTGCTATCTCCTCAGCCAATTCCTTTAGTACCGTTGGATGTACTCTGTCCGGGCCTGGTGATTTGTCCACCTTCAGTGCCAGCAGCCCCTCATTCACTCTATCCTCCTTTGTCACTACATCTGTGTTCCCCACCTCCCCCGCTACACTTTTCCCTCCTGAAGGCACTGGTCCGTCCTCCTCCCTGGTGAAGACGAACAGACGTATTCATTTAGTATCTCTGCTTTTCCTCCATTATCTTCCACCCTTTTCTTAAACCTAACAATCCCTTCCATCTTGTCCCTTTTCTCATTTAAATAGCGAAAGAAAGCCTTCTCCCCCTTCTTAATTCCTTCAGCTGTCTGCAGCTCCTTCTGTGCCTTTGCTCACCAGACTTCCTTACTTGTCTCACTAGCCAACCTTAGGTAATTTCCCCTATCCACATCTCTCTTGGTCTGCCTGAATTTTGTATAGGCCAGCCTCTTTTCCCTTACTGCCTGGGCAACCCCAGAACTGAACCAGGTGGGCGCTTTGGCCCTTGTGTTCTTCCCCCTGAGCCTAACGCACTCATCTATGGCAACCAGTATTTCTACCTTAGTGATGGACCACCTTTGGATCCACGCCCATATCTGCTCTGATGCCTGCCAGATGGATCCTTGGCACTTCACCCATTTTCCTGAAGTCCTCCCTCCTAAAATCCAAGATTTTGGTCTGAGTCGGAATGCTTTTCCTGGCCATATCCAACTGGAACCACACTGTGCAGTGGTCACTTCCACCTAGTGGCTTCCTGACTATTATTTCCTGTACATGCTCCCCATTTCTGAGCACCAGATCAAGAATTGCCTCAGCTCTTGTTGGTTCAGTGACACCCAGAGTCAGGAACCCACAATGCAGTCTTTCCAGGATCACTTGACTCCTAGCACATGGTGTGGAGGGCATGCTCTAGTCTCCACCTTGGGCAGGTTGAAGTTCCACACAATTACCACCGCTCCTTTCTCTGCAGCATCCAACATTTGTGAGCTCAGTTCCCTGTCCCTGTCCTCATCCTGACTGGGTGGCCTGTAAACCATCCCCAACCTCACCTTTCTCCCTCTATTGGACCTTAACTGAACCCATAATGCCTCCACTTCCCCTTCCTCCGACTCCTCCTTCGTGCAAGTTATTCCCTCCCTGATATAAACTGCTACCCTGTCCCTACTGGATAGTTTATATCCAGGGAATGCAAGGTCACAGTCATGGTGTGATGTTGCCCAATTCTCGGTTCTAGGGACATGGATATGTTGTTCATCCACACTGTCTGGCAGGTATCCTTGCCGCTTTAAATCTTGCCGGAAGGTCTTCAAGCTGGCTCCTCCCACCCACCCGGGTGGTAAAACTCTCGGCTTCGCCCCATGACGCCAGATCTTCCTTACCACTTGGAAGCTCAGGTTCCCTCCTTAACGCTCTGCATATAAGACTGGTTCCTAATTCTTGGGTTTCCGAATTTAAAGTTTTTGCAAATAGACTTGGTCTTCTATCCTCATGACTCGATGGACAAATCGACTCAGTTTCGGAGATGCCCTTGCGAGCAGAAAGATGTCCAGACGGATCCGCACTCCACATGTGTCTACTGTTTAGGCCTTGAGCACGACCCACAGGCTTGCAACCTGTGCTCTTCTTTCTCAGCCTACATCCTCGAAGGCCGTGCTGCCCGTTTACAGCTGGGGCGCCCTGAGAAACGTTTTCCTCCGGTGAAGTCAAAAGAGGCCCGGTCGGCGGTTTCCGCGGCGGCGGGCTCGGCGGATCAGCTAGAGCAGATGATCGCCCTCGAAGAGGAGGCGGGCCGGGCCGCATCTTCCTCGACCGCGGCATTTATCCTGCTCTCCCTGGGTTCCTCTTATACAGCTTCCTTTAAGGAGCTTTGTCTGTCCCTTTCCACTAGAGAGGGACCAACATCTCTGGACCTTCTTCTCGGTCCAGAAGAAAGACAAAGGGTAAAGTCCCTCATCGGCGCTCTTGGGGAGGCCAGGAAAGGTCCCTCTCCAGTTGTCGACCGCCGACTTTGGTCGATCGTTCGACTTGACCACTGGTCTCACGGTGTCCCGTCAGGTCAGTTGACCGAGACTCCCGTCAACGCCGATCGAGATCTTTATCGACCGTTGACCGGGTTGTCGACAGCGAGGCAATCCTCTCACGGTTCCCGGTGGGAGGTTGAGATCCCGTGGACTTGCCAGTGCCTCGGGTTCCGGGCCTCCGAGTGAACTCTCCAAGCCAAGGGGGGAGCCAGTTCCACCCGTCCCCTTCCCGCACCGTCCTCGGAAAGGCCAAGGTTCTCTGTCTCGGTCTCGGACTTCTTCGCGGTCCAGCCGATCCCGCCGTCATAGTCGGTCTCGGCAGCGGTCCTCCTCCTCCTCGGATGAGGGGAGGCTTCGACGTAAGTTATGTCGACGATACGAGGACCTCGTGGCAGCAGCCCTTCTGACCGGAACAAGCCGGCGCGTCGCTTCCCGGCCATTAAGTGGCTGTCACGGGCGGCAAACAACCCCTCGTCTTACCGAGGCCTGTTCCCAGGCGGTTGTTGACCAAAACCAGCTACTCCACCGATTCCAGTGGAACCTCTGCCTCCACAGCCGCTGTTTGGGGCTCAACAAGAACTCGGTGGCTCAGGGTCTGCCCCATAGGCTGTCGGTCACCCTCACTCCCAATCGCCCTCGGCAAGTGGAGGGTGGCTGAGGCCCGAGGCAGCTCTTTGCGGACTCTTCTGAGTCCGACGACGATTCCTCCCTTTTGTCCAGGCGAGTGGACTTGGAGTCCTCTGGAGGTCAGTCACTGGACGACAGCCCTTCGTCCTTCCTGGGTTTGCCTAGGCTCATCTCGGAGTCCACTGGGATGCAGCTCGAGCCCGTATCCAAGCGGGCCAAGTATCCCCTCACGGAGATACTGGACCAAGGGATTCCCCTACGGAGGCCTTTCCTGTGGCCGAGGCCATTGTGGGCCCGGCCTTGGAGCTCTGGCAGCGCCCTGCTTCCTGCCCTGCGCCTTCAGCCAGGATGGCCAGGAAGTATGCGGTCCCTACCGGTTCCCTGTCCGGTTTCTCGGAACATCCCTCAGCCGAGGGGTTAGTTACCGACAGCGTTTTCTGGCGTGCCGGAAACGCTAGGGACGTGGACAAACCTCCCAACAAGGAGTCCAAGAAATTGGACTATGCCGGGCGAAAAGTCTACACTGCGTCCTCCCTTGGACTTCGTCAGGCCAGCTCGGCCGTGCTTATGGCACATTTCTCCCATGCCCTGTTGGGCTCCCTGGATGAGGTAGTCCCTCATCTCCCGGCTGACCTGCAGACCACGGTTAGGCAGGTGTGGGACCAGGGCAGGGCAGTGGCCAAGCAGCAACTTCAGACTGCTCTGGACATTGGAGACTCATGCGCCAGGTCAGTCGCGGCCGCAGTGGCTATGTGCCGTCGGGCATAGCTGAGGATATCCACCTTCACAGCGGATACCCAGCACAAGTTGGCGGATGTCCCCTTCCTGGGGACCGACCTCTTCAGCCCTGGAGTGGAAGGCCACCTCCAGAGGATCGAAAAGTCCAGTGCCACTTTGGACTCGGTCTCATCCGCTCAGAGGGACAAGGGCCGCAGACCGCAACCCAAGCCCTTTCGTCAGTCTGCGCCCGCAGCACGTCCAGCCCAGCAGCATCAGGGCCAGCAGGCTCGTGCTTAGCGTCCCAAACCCAAGCCCGCGGCTTCCTCCTCCAGGAAGCAGGGAGGTAAAGACCCTGGAGGTCCCTCGGCCGGTCCTTCCTCCAAGCCTGCCCAGTGACGGGTTGAGGGGTGTCGCCCCAACCCCGTCGCCTCACCCCAGGTGCCTCCCATGGGGGGGGCGGCTCTGCCACTTTCTTTCCGCCTGGTCCGTTATCACCACAGACCGGTGGGTGTTGGAGGTGGTGGGAAAGGGCCTGCCTCTGGAGTTCGAGCAGGCCCCACCCTTCAGACCGTCACACCTCGGGGCCTCGGGGTCTGAAGCCTCGCTGTCCAGCTCGCCGAGCCGACGCCGGCTCTCCTCCTCGAGAAGGAGGTGATAAGAGAGGTAGCGGACCCTCCCTCAAACCAAGTGCGTGTCCAGGTACTTCCCTGGTTCCGAAAGCGGACGGGGGCTGGCACCCATTTCTCAACCTACGACCTAAACAAGTTTCTAAGGTCTGAACCTTCAGGATGGTCACTCTTGCTCAGATAATACCATCCTTGGAACAAGCGTGTGGTTCTGCTCTCTGGACCTACAGGATCGTTCTTTCCATCCCTATCAAATCCGTCATCAGGGTTCCTTGCTTTCGAGGCGGAGGATCCCTTCGAGAGTTCAAGCCATGCCCTTGACTTATCTCCAGCTCCCAGGGTCTTCACCAAATGCATGGCAGTGGTGACAGCATTCCTGCAGCGAGGGGTCCGGGTTTACCCTTACCTGGACGATTGGCTGATAGCAGCCCTCCAGACAGGAGGTGGAGCGGTCAGAGATCTGGCCCTCAGGTTTGCTCTCAGGTTGGCCTCCTCATCAAGCGAGGCCAGAGTGAACTTCGAGCAAGCAGGTGATTCTTTTCATTGGGGCAGAGCTCGACTCTCTTCGAGCCAGGGCATGGCTCCCGGCGGACAGGGTCGAGGTTCTTTCCTCCTTTGCCCAGTCATTTCTGGTTGGGCAATTGCGCCCTGCCCGGGACTTCCTGCGCCTCCTGGGTCTCATGGCAGCCTGTACCAACGTGGTCCGTTGGGCCCGCTGGAACATGCGCCCCCTTCAGTGGGGGCTGGCCAGCCAGTGATCCCAATGCTGCGATCCATTGGACCAGCTAGTGACGGTGACCCAGGGGATGTGGAACGCTCTCCAGTGGTGGACCGTTCCAGTTCATCTGCAGGAGGGCATCCCGTTTGTCCGCCCCGAGCCGACGGTCTCTCTATCAACCGATGCCTCTCTGATGGGTTGGGGTGCCCATCTGGGGGAACACTGAGCGCACGGCCTCTGGTCCCCGCGGGAGTCCCGATGCCGCATCAACCTGCTGGATCTCCGAGCGGTCTGCCTAGCTGTCACTGCCTTTGCTCCGTTTCTTCGGGGTCAAGTGGTCCGGGTCCAGACAGACAACACCACGACCATGTACTATCTAAACCGCCAGGGCGGGACGCGCTCCATGCTTCTATGCAGAGCTCTCCGCATCTGGTCACTCGTGCGCAGCCTGGGCGGATCTCCTAGCCATTCATGTGGCAGGGCCTCCAACACCCTGGCCGATGCCCTAAGCTGGATAGGGGCTCGTCCCACAAGTGGTCTGTCCTGCGGAGGTAGTACAAGATCTATTCTCCCATTGGGCACACCTCAGGTGGACCTGTTTGCCTCAGGAGAATCTGAAGCTGAGGCTGTTCCATGCCGCCCCCTCAGCGAGGGATCGCTTCGGGGATGCCTTCTCGAGGCCGTGGACCCGGGCCTCTTCTGCCTTTCCCCGTTCCATGATGTACAAGGTGCTTCTCAAAGCAAGGAGGGACAAAGGCGAGGTGATCCTGATAGCCCCAGACTGGCCCCTGCCATACTGGTACCAGATCTCCTCAGCCTCAGCTCCAGGCTCCGAGGCAGCTTCCAGCTCACCGGACCTGCTCTCAGTCAATCAGGAGAAGGTATTCCATCCGGACCTTCAATCCCTGCACCTGACGGCCTGGTTCCTGAGCGGCTAGAGTTCCAGGCCTTGGGTCTTTCCGACGAGGTCCTCAACGTAATTGAGGCGTCCCGTAAGGAGTTGACCAGAAAATGCTACGCCTTCAAATGGAAGAGATTTTCCATTTGGTGCCAGGGCAAGGGCCTGGACCCTTCCTCCTGTTCCTTGTCGAGCATATTGGACTACCTTTGGTCCCTTTCTCAGCAAGGGCTTAGGTCGACGACCCTTAAGGTGCACCTAGCAGCCATCTCTGCTTACCGGGCGTGGGCCGGGGAGCAGTCGGTGGCGCAGGAGAAGGTGGTCTGGCGCTTTTTCCAAGGCCTTGATCACATTTCCCCTCCGGTGCGAGAACCTCCACCTCCGTGGGATCTACTGCTGGTACTGCAAAGCTCATGGGCAACCATTAGACCAATGCACAGGTGTGAACTCTCTCACCTGTCGTGGAAGACGCCTTCTTGGTGGCTATCCGTCAGCCAGAAGGATGGGAGAGCTCAGGCGCTCTGCATCAGGTCTCCTTACCTGGTCTTCCACAGGGACAAGGTTGTCCTCGCCCCACCAATTCCTTCGAAGGTGGTGTGGGAGTTTCACCTTAACCAGGTGTTGACTCTGCGGTGTTCTACCCCAATCACACCTCGGAGGCCGATATAGGCTCCATACTCTGGACCCTAGAGGCGCTCACTTACTATAAGGGCGCATGGCTGAAATTCCGGGAGAGGTTCGCCAGCTGTTTGTCAGCTACGCTGAAGCCGCATCTGGCAGACCTGCAGCCAAGCGGACGATAGGCAGGTGGGTCACCTCCTGCATAGATCTCTGCTATAAGTTGGCGGGCATGGAGCCTCCCAGAGGATAAGAGCTCATTCTACCCGCCATACTGCTGCATCGATGGCTGCTTCAGGGACGTCCTATCCAGGAAATCTGCAGGGCTGCTACCCAAAGTCAGCACACCTAATCACCCATTACCATTCGACCTTGAGTCACGCCAGGATGCTGGTTTTGGGGCCTCGGTTCTCCAGTCTCTATTCCCTAAGTAGGGGTGTCGCCTTGCCTCCCTCCCCCGGAGAACTGCTAGGAGTCTGCCAGACAGTGTGGATGAACAACATATCCATGTCCCTAGAAATACAGGTTACTCACCTGTAACAGGAGTTCTAGGAATGGTATTGTTGTTCATCCACCACCGACCTCCCTGGCTTCGACGCACAACCTGAGCTTCCAGCGGGCCAGATCTGGTGTCATGGGGCGGAGCCGAGAGTTTTACCACCCGGGTGGGTGGGAGGAGCCAGCTTGAAGACCTTCCGGCAAGATCTAAAGCGGCAAGGATACCTGCCAGACAATGTGGATGAACAACATATACCATTCCTAGAACTCCTGTTACAGGTGAGTAACCTGTATTTACTGCAGCTATGTCCACCCTCCTGTCTGCTAATAGTGCCTGCAGGTCATCCATCTTGTTTCCAAGACTCTGTGCATTCAGAGACACCATCCTCCACCTAGAATCTGACCTTCCTTCTCTTCCCTCTGTTCTTCTAGTCACATTTATTCCCTCTGTGTGCACCCCTCCACGTACCCATGTTATGTGTTCCTCACCCCCTCGACCCTTCGCTATGTTCTCGCCCCTTCCACCTCCTCCCTCCAGACCTCTTCCATCACTGTGGGGGTGAGGTTCACTGACCTTCTCCTCTTGGAGTCTGTGGGCCTGCACGCCTGCTGCACCCCCCCCCCATAGTTTAAATTAAGTCTAGTGGTTATGTATTCCCCCAGTTTGTCCCTGAGTACCCTCAAACCCTCACTACTGAGCTGTAGCCTATCTGGTGAAAAGAGTGCTTTGTTTGACCAAGTCTCCTCCCAGTCCCTAATACAAATAAACATCTCCTCCCTGCACCATTTCCTGAGCCAGTCATTACAATTCTCGATTCTTTTCCTGGCTGTGCTGGCCCTTGGTACTAGTATTATCTCTGAGAAGGCCAGCAAACTTCCTTCCTCCCTGCGAATCTTTCCTAACTTCCTGAACCTACTTTGCACTACCTCAACCTACTCCCCAGCTAAGTCATTGGTTCCCAAATGTATAACTAAATTAGTTTTTCCTCCAACCTCCCTTGCTATTTCCCTTATTCTTGGCCCACATTCCCCGCTGTCATCCCTGGCATACAAACGACCCTCCTGCTTGCTTTTAGGTCCCCTTTCCTTCCCCGGTGAATACCCCTAATTATGGAGTCCTCTGTGATTGCCACCCTTCCATCCCCTGCACCCATGCTCCCAGTCATTCCTTTCTTAACTTCGGTACTAGCTGCTTTTCCACCTAACTGCTCCCTCTGCACCCTGGAAAACTTATCTCCACATTCATAATTTATCCTCTTAACTGTTTTTCCATCTCCCACTCTACCCCTCCCCTTCTGACTATTTGTATCTGCTTTCAGTTTTCCCTCCCCTCTTCCTTTCCTTTTCTCTCCCTTCCCCCATCCTTCACTCTGTTTTGCCTTCCTCCTCTTCCCTGCCCACCCTGATTAATTCCCTATCCCCTTCCCTGTACTTCTACTATCAGCCCTGGCTCAATTATTTCAGAAGACTACTGCTGGAGCTAGCATTTGTCTTTCAGTCTATGGTAGTCTCTGAGCAAGTGAGGAGGGCAGGGCAGGTGTCCATGGCCCCCCATACTCACAATAAAGGTTCTCCACACACCAAATGGACTTTTAGAGAACTGGCAAGCCCTATATGGATCCAGCATATCACATGACATGGCTCCTTCAATCAAAGCTAGCAGGAGGCGATCATGGTTGTAGTCCTCATTTGTAGGATTGATTCTGGAGCTAGTGTTTGCCCTTAGTCGGTGGTGGACTCTGGGAAAGTGAGATGGGCAGGGCAGGCATTTCGGGCCCCTGTGCCCACAGCAAAGGTTCTCTAACCAGACAGTGGATCTATAATGTGCAAAGCTCCAGTTGGATCACACAAGTCACATGACCTGGCTCCGCCAATCAGAGCCAGTAGGAGGCCATCTTGGTTGTAGTCCTGTCCCTGCATTCCACTGGGATAGTGCCAGGCAGTCCCTAGTATAAGGGCGAAACCAGAAGGGCATCTTCTAGGGGTGCCTTAAAGGGAGCATCGTGCAGGTCTCTGTGCCATATTTCCCTTCACGCTACTTAACATAACAGTATCCTCTTCAGCAAACTCTTATTCTGCCCACCTCCAGATTTAAACTGCTACTCTCCTGTTATAGTAGTAAGTAATCATAAACTACTTATTCAATTACAGTGTCAGAAATGCTGTTATTCCTTGGGTTCTACAGGAATTCTTCTGCTGTTTTTGGCATACATAACAGATTCTCTACTCCCAGTCTCTTTCTGGATGCTGATGTGCCAGACCCAGAGCAACCTTTTCTAATACTCTGTTATTTAAAACTGGGGTCCTTAATGCTACTTGGAATTTGAAATCAAAGTACTTGTTACAGATGCCGTAGGCTGTTAAACTCTGCTTGGTCTATGTGACTCCAGTTGACCCACTGGCTGCCAACTTCTCATATTACTGTGGAGCACAATGTGGGTCCTGCCCCCCTTCCATATTTGATTACACAGCAGGAGAGAGGAGAGGGAGCATGGGAGAGACCCAAACCAAAAATGAGATATAAGGAAGTCACAGTGGGAGAGACACAGGCCTTCAAGGGAGGGAAGAAGGAGGGAGAAGTACACAGAGAGCAGTGATGGGTGCAGGGAGGGCAGCCCTGAGCAAAGCAGCAGAAAGAACTGAAAGGGATCCATTCTGGCTAGGGTGGATTTAGAGGCAGCTCTGTACACCACCTCTTTGCAGTCAAAAGCAGGGAACGTCAGTTTTATGATAATTTCCCCTCTGGCGGGGGAGGGTTGCAGGCTTGTTCTGTACAGCACAGCTAGCTTAGGTAGGAGCTTGGTATGGATAGTTGCTATGGACTGAGAAGTAGAGGTGACTGTCATGCCAAACACTTAAATGTTTAGAAGAGGCTGGAGGCAAAAGTGAAGGTTAGGAATGGAATCATGAAGACCAGAGGTAACTGGATGCCAGTTAAATGCTGCCTGGTACCCAGAATCATGGAGACTGTCTTTTGGGCATTGAGGGTGAGTTGACTGCTGTAAAACCAGTGTTCAGTATTATTAAAGCCATACTGGAGTTGAGTTGTACTGCCGGCTCAGGAGCAGGGGGTCCAGGTGGGAAAAGGTTCATGTCATCTGCATACAGGTGGACTTTAGAAGAGGTGCAGGCCTTGGGTAGGTCATTCAAGAAAATTGAGAAAAGGATTGGGCTACGAACAGCCTTGTGGAGCCCTGGACTTCATGAGTGGAAAGAAGGCACCACTTATAGTACTGAGACCGAGTGGGACTGCCATGCAGGTACAAACTGAACCATTTGACCCCTTAGGCAGATAGACTCCAGCAAGTCTGCCCAGCAGGAGAGAGTGGGGATGGTGTTGAATCCCTTTGCAAGGTCAACAAAGATGGCAGAGGTGATGTGACCCTGATCCATCTCTAAGTATGAAATCTGTGAGATGTAGTAGGGAGATTGTGGTAGAATGTGATTTGCAGAAACCAGACTAGTTCGGGCTGAGAAGATCCGAAGACTAAAGAAATGGGGTGAGTTGAGAAAGCACAAAGTGTTTTTAGAGTTTAGCAAGAGTAGGGAGGAGGGGGGACAAGTCAGGAACAGAGCCTGTGCAGAATCAGAGGTTAGAAAAGTCAGTTAGAGAGGAAGCAGAAGCAATGGCAGGGGCAGAGAGATGGAGGAGTTTGGGGTCAAGCCCATCAGGGCTTTGGCCTCAAGAGAGGTTAAGAGAGAAACAGAGCTGAGAGGGTAGCAGAGGTGGAAGTAGGGGAGAATCTGAAAGAAGATGAGAAGGGGCAGGAAGGAAGAAAAGCAAGACAAGTGGGCACAGGAGAAAAAGTGGTTAAAGGATGTAGCTATCTCAATAGAGATGGAGACAGTTGAAGCACCAAATGAGGGTGTCTGGGTAGGAAGATTAAAGAGGAAGGGAACAACCTTCAAGAATTTGGAGGGGCAATTGATATTCTGGAAGTTTTAAACAAAATACTCTGAATTGTCCATCATGGGGGCCTTAGTGCAGTTGTTCTGTTTTGTTTTTGTACCTAAAAAAATAATCTGACAAGCCACTAGTAGACTTATTCAGTTGCCAGGCAGAATCTATGGCCTAGAAACATGAGATGAGCTTAACGGTCACCCAGCGGGGAGTGGGAACCTTAGCACAGGTGTAACCTCCAGGGTCTCCCTAGGGTCACTAGAACCCTGTTTAGTTAGTGGGGTTTTAGGTTGGCATACTGCACCCTTGGCAGCTTCTGTCAGTCACTCTGGGCAGAGGTTCCAAGTGGGAGTGGCTTTTGCAGCACCATGTAAGCCACGATTGAGTGTTGCTATGTCAGTCAGTTTTCTTCCTCAGAGCAGTACAGTTAGCTTGGGGTACTGACTGAGGAGAGTCTCAGGAGAGGTGCCACCTCTCTGCTGACCCTATTCAGCCCCTAGTTGGATCACAGAGACACCTGCGTTGAGTCGTGGTGGTGGCCTTCTCCTGTGCAGAGTTGCAGAAGGGGTTAAAACTCCTGGAAGACAATGAGTACTGCAACCATGAGTGACATTTGGGGTTTTCCCTTATTTCTGAGAGATGGAAAAGTGCTGCCCAGCTTCTGGAATGGCCAGGTTTTGCTCTCCCTGTGGGAATTCCTTCCTATTCGGACAATTTTGCTTCATGACTGTCTGAGGACTGTTTTAATAACTCAAATAGTGCCTTCACAGTTATGAATTCATTTGAGAAAAAAAAGAGTTGCCTCCCCTCTGCCTAGAATTTGGAGCTATACACTTGCTTCTGTCTGGGATATGAGGAGAAGACCTTGTCTCAGTTGGGAATGTTTCTAGAACTGTTTCTTCTAGATTTAAGGACATGCTCTGTCCTGTAAAAGACTTTGTGGAAATGGGACTTTGGGAAAGGGGGAACGTGGTATTGCCCACTGCCAGGATATGTGAGCTCGGCTTTGTTCACTTTCTGGAAGAGAATGGAATCTGGTAAGCCATGAACCCAGCATTGTTCACAATCACATGTGGACAAGCTGTGTCCTGTGTCCATAGCCCGAATAGGGTTGGATGGGAATTGGTTTTCTTGTACCCTCTAAGGCAGGGGGAAGGGTCCAAACAAATGGACTGGCAGTAAATCACTACTGTGGATTTGTGGACTTCGTTGTACCTGTTTTGCACCTGCAGCCCCAGTGGGCAAATGTCTGTTCATCCATCGTGTGCAGAATAAAACTTAACTACTTGGCTCTAGTTCTCCTTGTGGACATTCACCTGTGTATAAACTATGTGTTCTAATGGTGCCCTCCAGTGCTATGCCCCACCCCAGTTCCCGGTAAAAATACAAATTCGTTTTTTGTGTGCCCTTCCTCCCAAGACAGAGCCAGGTAAGCACCCTAGCAGGGGAAGTATGTGGACTTTCTGCTAAGTACAAAGTAAAAAGTGGTCACACAAAATGGGGGATCGTCCGGGAGTTTGAGGAAGGGTGCATAATTATCCCAAACAAAGGAAAGGCATATTTGGAATTTGGAAGGGGCATCATCAACATCTGAGGACAAAGAGACAAGGGACCCATTGGTGGCATGGGGGTCAGTTAGGGCAAGTAGAATGAGAGAAACTTAAATAACCAGAGCTGAATGACTTTGGAGGGGGGGCCTTTGGCCGACTGACCTTACAGGTACAGTAAACCATGCAATGAACATTTTTGGCATCTCGGAGAGTGCCTGGACTAATTATCCAGTGGAGCTGGGAGGAGAGAACCCTGTCAAGGAGAGAATGGTCTGAGAAGGAAGGGTTAAGCCAGGTTGGCTCAGACATAAGCCTATCATATCTCAAATTTCTGTTTCCCTGGCTTCACTGTTTTGGTACCCTCTTTAGGCTTCTGCAGCTCTTAGGTCTACTGGTACGTCCTTGCTGCATGTCCTCAAGTGTACCACAAAGATGGGAGAACAGACTTTTCTCCTCCCTGACTCCAAAAGTTCGGTATTCCCTTCCTGTGGTCATTTGTAATACAACTTCTCAAGTGTTGATCATCATCATCACTTTATTTTTCTATTGAGTGCCCTTCCAGAGCTCAGGGCGCCCTTACAGTCCAAACATCATTAACAAATAAACATAAACAGATTTCACAACCACGATTGAGTGTTGCTGTGTCAGTCAGTCTAGCGTCTGTACCTGTTCTTAATGTTCATATGCTGTTTTTATTTTACACTGCAATATGTGTAGATGATTCATGCTGTGTTATTTTGTACTTGGATGTACTGTATGCAGTTCTGTATTTGTGATTCTGATCACTGTTAAGTAGTTGTATGGCTGTTCACTTGTACTCTTCTGTGTCATGGCTGAAAATAGGCATTTTATGTCTAGACGAGACAAAGAACCTCTGTGCGTAAACACTGAGGCAAGGGTTACCCCAAAGGGCATTTGGCTGGGAAGCCAAGTTTCAAGAAAATACAAAATCACACATGCCCCCACAGTGCAAAGCATCATGGGCTGCATATGCAAATCACCACAGAATGTTATGCTGGTCCAACTTTAAGCAGAATTGCATGGTGCGAAGGCCTCTCACACAGTTTGCAAGGTATAACAGAACATAACCGTGTTTCTCACCAGGACTCATCAGTATGCCTCGTCTGCCAGGCAGGCGAGGCGCCTGTGAGGTCCTGGAGAGGCTGCGTCTACCCTTTGCTGGCTATGTGGTGCTGCCGGCTGTCAGAATGGGACCAACATGTTGACCATATGCAACCATGTCTTGCACTAAGGGCATGTGAGCCCAAGCCTTGAAACCTTCCCAACCAACTCCCAATGCTCTGCCTCAATACCTGAATGCTATCTTAAATAATTTTGTTTAATGGGTTCACCACAATATATCCAGGCACGCTGCCTTGGGGTAGCTGGTCCATTCCACTGGGGTGTTAAACAGACGAGGCATACTGATGAGTCCTGGTAGGATGAAACATGTGTCTATGTCTTCTGTTAGTACCCTTTGCAAACTGTGTGAGAGGCCTTTCGGCACCATGCAATTCTGCTTAAAGTTGGACCAGCATAACATTCTGTGGTGATTTGCATATGCAGCCCATGATGATTTGCACTGTGGGGGCATGTGTGATTTTGTATTTTCTTGAAACTTGGCTTCCCAGCCAAATGCCCTTTGGGGTAACCCTTGCCTCAGTGTTTACGCACAGAGGTTCTTTGTCTTTTAAATAGTTTTTTATTTTAATGGGTTCACCATAATATATCCCAGGCACGCTGCCTTAGGGGTAGCTGGTCCATTCCACTGGGGTGTTAAACAGACGAGGCATACTGATGAGTCCTGGTAGGATGAAACATGTGTCTATGTCTTCTGTTAGTACCCTTTGCAAACTGTGTGAGAGGCCTTTCGGCACCATGCAATTCTGCTTAAAGTTGGACCAGCATAACATTCTGTGGTGATTTGCATATGCAGCCCATGATGATTTGCACTGTGGGGGCATGTGTGATTTTGTATTTTCTTGAAACTTGGCTTCCCAGCCAAATGCCCTTTGGGGTAACCCTTGCCTCAGTGTTTACGCTAAGAGGTTCTTTGTCTTTAAATAGTTTTTATTTTAATGGGTTCACCACAATATATCCCAGGCACGCTGCCTTAGGGTAGCTGGTCCATTCCACTGGGGTGTCAAACAGGCGAGGCATACTTGATGAGTCCTGGTAGGATGAAACACGTGTCTATGTCTTCTGTTAGTACCCTTTGCAAACTGTGTGAGAGGCCTTTCGGCTCCATGCAATTCTGCTTAAAGTTGGACCAGCATAACATTCTGTGGTGATTTGCATATGCAGCCCATGATGCTTTGCACTGTGGGGGCATGTGTGATTTTGTATTTTCTTGAAACTTGGCTTCCGAGCCAAATGCCCTTTGGGGTAACCCTTGCCTCAGTGTTTACGCACAGAGGTTCTTTGTCTTTAAATAGTTTTTATTTTAATGGGTTCACCACAATATATCCCAGACACGCTGCCTTAGGGGTAGCTGGTCCATTCCACTGGGGTGTTAAACAGGCAGGCATACTGATGAGTCCTGGTAGGATGAAACATGTGTCTATGTCTTCTGTTAGTACCCTTGCAAACTGTGTGAGAGGGGCCTTTCGCACCATGCAATTCTGCTTAAAGTTGGACCAGCATAACATTCTGTGGTGATTTGCATATGCAGCCCATGATGATTTGCACTGTGGGGCATGTGTGATTTTGTATTTTCTTGAAACTTGGCTTCCCAGCCAAATGCCCTTTGGGGTAACCCTTGCCTCAGTGTTTACGCACAGAGGTTCTTTGTCTTTTAAATAGTTTTTTATTTTAATGGGTTCACCACAATATATCCCAGGCACGCTGCCTTGGGGGTAGCTGGTCCATTCCACTGGGGTGTCAAACAGACGAGGCATACTGATGAGTCCTGGTAGGATGAAACACGTGTCTATGTCTTCTGTTAGTACCCTTTGCAAACTGTGTGAGAGGCCTTTCGCACCATGCAATTCTGCTTAAAGTTGGACCAGCATAACATTCTGTGGTGATTTGCATATGCAGCCCATGATGCTTTGCACTGTGGGGGCATGTGTGATTTTGTATTTTCTTGAAACTTGGCTTCCCAGCCAAATGCCCTTTGGGGTAACCCTTGCCTCAGTGTTTACGCACAGAGGTTCTTTGTCTTTTAAATAGTTTTTTATTTTAATGGGTTCACCACAATATATCCCAGGCACGCTGCCTTAGGGGTAGCTGGTCCATTCCACTGGGGTGTCAAACAGACGAGGCATACTGATGAGTCCTGGTAGGATGAAACACGTGTCTATGTCTTCTGTTAGTACCCTTTGCAAACTGTGTGAGAGGCCTTTCGGCACCATGCAATTCTGCTTAAAGTTGGACCAGCATAACATTCTGTGGTGATTTGCATATGCAGCCCATGATGCTTTGCACTGTGGGGGCATGTGTGATTTTGTATTTTATGTCTAGGACACATACTGTACCTGGTAAACAAAAACTAAATAAACTGTCCATCTGACAGTAACAATTACCTTTGAGATATAGTAGCAGCAGTTTCTTTAGGGTATTAAATGTCTGCTTCATGTAGTTGGACATCATGAGCCGGCGGAGAATAATAGATATCGAAGTAATGTGTAGTCACCCCTGCCTTAATATACAATATCTGAAGCCACGATATAGTAGCTTTAGAACAGCCTAAAAGAACATTCTAATATGGGACATTAATTATAAAGGCATGGTCTTGAAAGGCCTTAATGAGCTGTCTTTAGCAATGAACTTATAAAAGTAAATGCTGACTGTTAAAATTAATTAGGTTTTTAACCTTGCAGCATCCATTCAGCCCTTCCTTGATTTCTTGCGTGATGGCAGTACTCCAAATGATTTCCTGGGGAGTGATCCCACGCCCCTGGCCACAACTCTGGAGCTATGTCTGTTCAGCTGGCCAGCTGATATTCCTGTATCATTATCTTTTTGTTACACTGTACACATTTTGCAGGTGTTGGTACAGGATGTAATTTTTTTCTGCATCTAAATCTTTCTCTGTGAGAAAGAAATGTCTGAGTAAAGTGGGCTTCTCCTACAGTAATGGTAAAACCCGCTAATAAAATTTAAAAAACTTTACAAGTTGAAAACTTTGTGTATTTTGTGACTGGAATGTCTTAAAGTTACAGTGCAACACATTTTAGTTTATGTACATGTACACACTGCATATACATATAGACATAATTGGATATGCAGTCACCTGCCTAAAAATATGAACTATCTTCTAAGAATCAATCTTCTCCATCGAGCGCCACTCTTTGGTCTTAGGGCCAGAGGTGCGGGGACCCTGCAGGAGCAAGTCGTATCAGCTAGGAGGCTGGCAGTGGGCATTGGTAACATGCCACCACGCTGTGCCATGCACTTACCAGTATCTGTTTCCAATCCCTACCTTAGTTCTATTATTCCAGCCATTGAGTGTGCACCGTGGGAGCGAGTCGTGCCGTAGTTTGCCATTTTCCTCATGTTTGCTTTTATTTTCCATTTGAAATGTCAAGTTTAACTTATAAGAACTGTGTTAAAGGCTCTCCTTTCAAGAGTTGTCCCTGCTAGAAAGATATTTCTAAAACTGTGGGTTCAGTTCACTAGCCACACTCTAGCAGTTCTGCTGGAGACAGCTGAGTCATTGGAACATCTTCAAGCTATGCTGTCCCACCACTCTGGTGGTATATCCTCCACCTTCACCCAGTGACATCAGATCTTTTCGCTGGAAGGGACAGGTCTCCTCTATTGCATCTCTGCATGCAAAGTAGGAATATCAGTATTTCAGGCACTTCTATGGCGAATTTCCACATTGTCACTTACTGTTTCGACTGAATTGTCACTATTTGCCTCCAGTTTCATTACCATCAACAAACGATCACTAAGATATGACCGAGGCTGTACTTCAAATTTTGCATTCTCTGCAGGCAGAAGATTTATTTATTTATTGAAAACTTCAGAGATTACCTTTCAGCACAAGTGCTCATTTACAAAGGTTCCATGTCAAATATATATTCACAAAAAACACTACAATAAGCAGCTCCAGTGGAAATGTTGTCAAGTCAGGCTCCAAGCATTCAAGGCCGAACAATTACATACAGTTCTGAAGAAATCAATATAGGTCATTGTATAAAAAGTCACAGGTTATGTACAGTGAGAAACTGAATAAAATTGTTCAACAGTTACAGTTGCATTTATTTATTTAATTGAATTTTGGTAGCCGGGTGAGCCCACTGAGACCATACAGTCCCTTTTTCAGGGGCGGCCTGGGTCAGGTACATAAATACAAGTGTAAGTGAATGAATTATACAATGAAGGTAATAAAATAAATATACTTTCAGCAATATATACATAATGATACAGAGGTAATGTGACATGTACAGCATTAAACAAATTCATACATTGAGTACCACTTTCCTCAAAGGGTTAGACAAAGCAAGTGCAGGGCTCAGACTGAAAAAGGTACTCAGAGAAGGAGCAGTTTTGTCAGGCAGTTCGTTTAACCAGTTAGCAGTCCTGACAGAAAATGACCACTTTCCCAGCTGAGTACACCACAGAAAAGGCTTAAGGGCATTCCTGGCCATGTTCCTGGTGTTGTATTGGTTGGAGACCAATACATAAGATATATAATGTCAGCTGTGGACCTACATGACACGTACATCTACAGCCTAGGCAAGGGACATAACCTCAAAAACTCTTCTGAATGTCGCACCATGTTGCCGCCTTCTCTCAAGAAACAGAAGGCTGAGCTCCTCCAGGGAAGGCCCAAGGACTACAAACCAGCCGCATCTGTGGCCAGGTCATCAGCTTAGCTCGCGGCTCGTCATTCTCGGTACTGCTCCCCACTGTGGCCAGCATCAGAGGGGCTTTCACAGGCAAGTTCCAAGAAATGTATTTGGCCTTCTAAACCTTTGGGGAAAGCCCGTCTCACCACAGACAGCATAAAAAACGCCATTGTCATGGGAATGATCTCACTCTTCCGCTCAGACACCCCTGCCGCTCAACTTTGGTTAAGCTCCCTTCGGTCGAGGGGCAGGTCAGGGTTCCTATGGTAGCCCTGCTGGATCTCTCAACCTCGACTCCAGTCAATCAGTTGGTTGAGATCTTTCTTGAGCCGGTTGACAGGCTGTCGGAGGAGGTCGACAAGGAGCCATCGAACTCGTAGACACCAGTTCTCCCAGTCCTCACTCAGGAAGACACGGCTTAGTTGGTACCCCTGACAGAGCTATCTTGGGAGTTGCCTGCCCCAGTGTTTATGCCTTCAAGGCCATTGTTGTCTCACTACCAAAGCATGTTGTCTTCTCAGAGCTTCCAATGGACATGCAGCACCATCAGCCCTCAGTAGAGTCAAGGCACCATTCTCAGTCTTGATCTTGCATGACTGGTAGACATTGCTCTCAGCACTCTTCCACTTCCTCATCCTCCGGTGATGATTGGCATCAGTAATGCCTACATCAGTACTACGAAGACCTCATGTGGCAGTAGTGGTCTCTTGCAGAGAGGGGCAAGGCTCTGCTCCTGCGGCCAGTGGCTCCTTAGCCACCTCCAGCCACTTCCCTACTGATCCAGTAGACCACTCTGTCTGCTTCTCCTGCACAAGTGGTGGAGCCCCCTCCACTACAGCAATGATTTGGGGCCCCGACAAAGGAGTCCTGCCCCAATTCCAGCCTACCAGGCTGCCTCTCAGTGGACATCACCCAGGATAAGAATACTAGAGTGGTCCAGGGCTGTATTCAAGAAATTATCAGACTTTGAGGATGAGTACTCGGCCTCGATCTAACATACTAGATGCCAGCAGAGTAGGCCTCATGGTCTAGCGAGTCTGTTCGTGCTTCAGTAACCTGAGTGAGTACCATAGTCATCACCCTGTCTCCTTTCCCTATTTCTCCCTTCCTTAGTCCCAGCCCCCGGGCAAGCCATCCTCTGTTTCACCTTGCCTATACCTGTTCCACTTTCTCTTGAACCCCTCCACTGTAGAAGCCAGTACCAGCTCCCCGGGCAGAGCATTCCATGGTTCCACCACTCTCTCGGTGAAATATCTTTTCCTCCTTTCCACCTACTCCTCCTACCCTTGAGCTTCCAGTTGTGTCCTCTGGTGATTCCACCCTCCTTCAGCCTAAAGATCCCATCTCTCTTTACCCTATTGATTCCCTTGAGGTACTTGAAGACCTCAATCATGTCCCCCCAGTCCCTTCTCTCCTCCAGCGAGAACGGGCTGAGCTCCTCTAGTGTCTCCTCATATGTCATATCCCCCAAGCCTCGGATCATTTTGGTTGCTCTCCTCCAAACCCTTTCCAGGAGTTGGATGTCCCTCCTTAAGTGCAGTCTCTAGTACTGCACACAGTACTCAAGGTGTGGTCTAACCAGGCTGTTGTGCAGTGGCAGATTCACTTCCCTGTTCCTTAAGGTAATCCCCCTTGCGATGCAGCCCAGCATTCTTTTTGCCTTGGCCGCAGCCCTCCTGCACTGCTCTGAATTATTCATGTTGACATCCAGCAGGACTCCCAGGTCTTTCCTCCCTGCCGTGGCCTGCAACTCATCCCCCCAGGTGTACACATGTTTGGGGTTACCCCTTAAGTGTATACGTTGCACTTGCAGGAGTTAAATTTCAATTTCCATTTGCAGCACCACCTATCCAGAGTATACAGGTCCCTTGCAGGGTCAACCTCCCCTCCTCCCCCTCCACCACTGCACCCAGCTTAGAGTCGTCCACAAAGAGACTCATTTCACACACAATTTCTTCCCTGATATTGGAGATGTAGGCATTAAACAGGAGTGGCCCCAGAACTGAGCCCTGTGGGACCCCACTAATGACTTCCCAAGGAGACGAGACCTCCCCGCCAACCACTACGCTCTGAGTGCACCCAGCAAGCCAATTTCTGATCCATCTGACCATCAGTGGACCTACGCCCATCCCCCTCAGCTTCTCCATTAGGCCATTGTGAGGGATCGAATCAAGTGCCTGGCTGAAGTCCAGGAACAGTACATCCACTGGTCTACCCCTGTCGAGTGCTGATGTCACCCACTCATAGAACTCCACAAGGTTAGTTTGAAACAATCTACCTGGCACAAACCCATGCTGCCAACTATCCAGGTAACCCATCTCCTCCAAGAACACCCCCAGTCTTTCCTTAAATATGCTATCCATTATCTTCCCCACCACCAATGTCAAACTGAAGAGTCTGTAATTTCCCGGCACTTCTCTCACTTCCCCTTTATGGATAGGCACAACACCCAGCCGATGGGGATAGCAACATCGGTCCGTCCCCCCAAGCAGATCCAACCTGACTCCATACCCCTGAGTTACCCCTCCCAACAGCTTGTTCGGCAGCAGGTGCCCCAGCAGTCATGCCTGCTGCAGCTCCTTTTTTGTAAGTCTCCCAGCCTCCTCCCTAGTGAACACCGAGGCAAAGTTACTCATTCAGTACCTCCGCCTGTTCCCTGGCCCTTCCACCCACCCCAGTCCGGTTGTCCTCAATCTGCCAAGCTGGCCCTTGACCTTCCTCCGCTCTCCAATTTACCTAAAGAACCCCATTTCCCCTCCCCATATCCCCTGGGCAAGCCTCTGCTCTTTCCTAGCCTTTGCCTCCCTCACCATCCTGGTGACTTGCCTGGCTGCAAAATGGTAGATCTTACTTCGAGAGGGCTCTTGCAGTAGGTAATTACATATAGGACTGATGCCGGCAGGCGTCAGGACCCCAAGGAAAAATTTCTAGCTAGCAGTCTCTGGCGGGGTACCACCTGCATGTCAGGTGACCGATGTCATGCAATGTCAGTATAAAGGGGTGGTCCCCCCACGCCCGCCTTCCAGTTCTTTCCCACCGTTAGCTTATGTCAGCGCCTCGCGGTAAAGTTCAATGCCCATCAGCCTGTCGTCGGTAGTTCTACCATCATTTTTTTCTCGATTTAATTCGATAAATAGTTTACTTTTTCGGTGGTGTATGTCGTCCCCTACACCCTCCGAGCACAAGAATAAGTGCAACTCGTGCGACGCCCAGCTCCCACCCAAGGACAGCCATTCCCAGTGTCTCTTCTGTCTGGGCCTGGATCGTCAGGTGGAGAAGTGCCAGCATTGCCTGAAATTCAACGCCGCCACCCACAGACGGAGGCAGCAGTCCCTGGAGGCCCACATCCTCAAAAAGAAAATTACCTCCATGGAGAAGGAGTTGAAAAAGCTCCGTCAGGCTTCTGCTTCCCCCAAAGGCCATCGTAAGGAGAAGGAGAAGCATCGGGATTGGGGCTCCTCGTCCACCATGACTTCAGCTGGAGTTGCCGTGTTGCAGGTAACATCCCCCCACCAGAGCTTTTGCAGCATCCAACATCCTGCCTGGTGCCCTCACCCAGATGATCCACTAGTACGCAGCCCTCATGATCACCCTTTCAGGAGGGCTTGATCTCAGACTCGACCTTTTGCAAGTCAAAAGACCAAGGGGAGATGGACAACCTGCCCAACAAGGAGTCCCAAGAAACTGGACTAAGCAGCTGAAAAGGTCTACACGACTGCCTCCATTGGACTCTAGCAGGCCAGCTATTCTTTTAATGATGGCTAACATCGGTCATTCCCTTTTTGGGATACTTGGGCTTCTCTGCGATGTTTTTGGGCAGCCTGCGAGGTGGGAGAGTGGGAGCTGCTCTATGTTGTTTCTGGGCGGCCTGCAGGAGATACGACAAGGGAGCACAGTAAATTTCCAGCCTGCACGGTAAGGACATCAGTCTGGAGTACGTTTTCACAGAGGCCCAAGGCCAGGTACTCTAGCCGCTCAGGAACCAGGCTGAGAGGTGCAGGGACTGCAGGCCAGAGTGCAGGACCATCCTGTGTTGTCTCATCAGTGGGTCAGGACAGGGAGGTAACCGCCACAGTGGTTTTCTGCTGAGGA
Source organism: Neoceratodus forsteri (assembly GCA_016271365.2). Lineage (NCBI taxonomy): Eukaryota > Metazoa > Chordata > Ceratodontiformes > Ceratodontidae > Neoceratodus > Neoceratodus forsteri. The sequence continues at coordinate 688,413,095 of CM028131.1, forward strand.
GATCAGAAACCTGACTACTTGGGCCAGTTTGGTGCTGTTAGAATCATGTGCAACTGGTCCTTCAAGGCCTTAGTCACTACCTCGTGAACCAAGGAGAAGGCAAGAGGGCATAGAGGAGGCCCAGGGAGAAGTCATCCCCCTGCAGTCCCGGGTTGAGGGGGGTGGGCACAGAACAGCCTGTTTTTTGCTCTCCCATGAGGAAAACATATCCACCGGAGGGGTGTACCACTTGGAAAACAGGTGGTCTACCACCTCCTGATGCAGTAACCACTCATGAAATGTTTCCCCGCCTTGCCTGAGAAAGTCTGCCAGCTGACTGTTCTCTCCTGCAATATGGATCACCAGGAAATCTGTTTGCAGGCTATGCACAGGCATCCAGGTGCAGAGAGCCTCCTGACTCAGTGGAAAGGAATGCATCCTACTCTGTCTGTTCAGGTAGAATATGCTGGTCATGTTGTCCGTTTGAACCTGAACAACCTGACCACAAGTCCCCCACACCAGAATCTGTACTAAAAAACAAAATGCTGCATGGATCTCCCCATCCCTTATCCAAAAACTTAAGCATAGGGATAATCTCTGGCACATCGCTATCGAATCAGGCAAGTTGGCTGATAGAAAAGCCTACAATGCGGCGCGTAATCAGTGCACCTGGGCCATTAGACAGGCCAAGGCAGAGCACTATCGGACCACCCACAAATCCACCTGGGGTACCACCTGGACTTTCTGGGACAGCATGAAAGAGCTTAATTGGAAGACCCGCTCCCCCAGGCCCCCATCCCAGCTCTCCATCGATGGCAACGCCACTACAGACCCAACTCACATAGCTGATTGCCTCACTACTACCTTCTGACCTAAGTTCTGTCCTCCCAAACAACTTTTTTGACCCAATCCCCTGTCTCTATCCTCCCTGCCTTGGATCGCCCTCCTTTCTACCTGCACACTATATCCCTCCCATGTAGCCAGGCCACACCTGCTAAAAGCCCTTGGTAGCAACAACCCCAGCTGTGACCCCCTAGACTCCAGGATCCTCCACTTGGTCTTGGATGTCATCCTAGTCCTCCTTACAGGCCTACTAAACCAGTCTCAATGTCTCGGTCAGTTTCCCAGTGCTTGGAAAACAGCCAAGATCACCCCTATACATAAGAGTGGAGATCGGTCCACACCTAAGAACTACTGACCAATCTCTATCCTCCCCTGCTCTCTAAAGCCCTAGAAAAAATAGTGTCTATTCAACTCTCTGAGTACCTGGCCAAGTATGACATAATGTGCCCAGAAGAACATGGTTTCCATCCAGGACACAGTACCACTACTGCTTTCCTGGAGTTCTCTCAATACCTGCACTCTGCTATTGACTCCGGCAACCTTGCCGGCGCAGTGTTCATAGACCTCTCCAAGGCTTTTGACACTGTCACCCCCTCCTGCTCGACTCCCTCCACCAACTTGGCTTTTCCGCTGGTCCCCTTGCCAGGTTCTCCAGCTACCTCTCTGCTAGATCCCAGCACGTGAAGATAAACAGCTCCCTGTCCAATACCTGGCATGTTCATTCCGGGGTACCCCAGGGCTCCATTCTGGGCCCTGTACTTTTCAGTCTCTACCTCAACACTCTCCCCAGCTCCTGCAGAGGGAAAAATGTTCCTCTGTGCCAACGATGCGGTTTTCTTTGCCTCCCACCCTGATCCCTCTTCTCTCCAGGTGTCCCTCCAACAGACCTACAACCAAGCTGAAAAGTGGTTCCTTGACCACCGTCTTGTCATTAACCTAAAGAAGACTAAGTCAGTGCTCTTCTCCCATCACCAAAACAAGGCCAAGAATGACCCCCTTTTCATTCTCCCCAGCACTCTGCACCCGCTGGAGCAAGTGACCGCTTACAAATATCTGGGCATCACTTTCCACTCGGCTCTCACCTTCCACACCCACATCAGTGCCCTATTCTCCACCATAAATTCTCGGATAGGCCTACTATACCGCCATAGAGATTGCCTCCCCCAAGTTGCCCTCATGCTGGCCATCACCTCTTCTGTCCTGTCGCTAGTGGACTATGGCTTGCCCATTTACGTTGCGGCGGACAATACCGCCTTGACTAAAAGTCAGCTGTCAATCAATAAGGCCTGCAGGCTCCTGACCGGAGCCCCTAGCCACACTCACACTTACCTGCTCTGCTTCACTGCCAACCTGCTCGCCTTTGAGGAGCGTCTGCGCTACCAGACCTGCCTACTCACCAAAAAATCTCTTCTAGGGCCCCCGGGTCTCTGCATCCCTACGGCGTGCGTCTTTGTCTGTTGCCACCTGTAGCTCTGTCAAGGCCACCTTTCTGGTGCCTAGAACCAAGACCTCACTAGCTCAGAGGTCCTTCCATTACCGAGCCCCTGCTTGGTTCAACCCCCTCCCACCCTGTATCACAGATATTGCCAATACTGGTCCCTTCAAAATTGCCCTCCAGAACCATCTCTTTGATGCTCGTTGCTGTAGATGCACCTAATTAATCTCACTGTGGGATTCTCCTGTCAGGCCTCCCTGACTTGACAATGTCCTCCGGACAGCCTATCCTCTCCCTCCCTCCCTCCCACCCCACTCCCCATCCCTACCTCCACCCTCTCCAGGTATTATCTAGGTATGTCCAGGGCTGTACCCCCAATGTAACACTTGGGTACCTTGTATATGACTGTAACCTATTATAAGTAACATTATTATGTAATCTATGTGTACTCTATGTTTAATGTTCTGCACCTGTACTGTTCTCACTGTTATAACCACACTATGTAACTCTGTCTCCCCCCCCCTCGGTATGTGCTGCCACTGATTGCTGCAGTACCCCTGGCCTCCGCCAGGGGTCCACATTGCGTCAGACACTCAACCCCACCTCCCCCAGAGTAGGAGAGCAGTCCAGTGGATGCTCTATCTTACTTCCCCCCAGCCGGCCCTCCAACTCCTGGATCCATTCCCGAACCCGTCATCGGCATCGCAGACGGCAGCCATGCCTCTGCGCCAATGGGCTGGCCATCTTCCTGCATTTTTAATTAAGTTTTTTAATATGTTGTTAGCTACCTATTTTGAGTTGTATGTTTTTGTTTTATTTTTTGCCAGTTTATTTGTGTCATATTTTCTTGTACCTCCTCAGACATCATTGTAACCTGCCTGAGCCTCTGCACTACTGTAGTTTACCCAGGCTCGATTGTATCCTACCCGAGACACCATTGTTAACTGTCTGCAATTCTGGTATGTATGTATTGTGACTCTCTTTCCCCCAGTTCTCACCTGGAAACGAGCCTTGGCTCAATGTGCTTCTCCCGGTTATCAACTTTTAAATTTAATAAAAATAAAAAATGTGGTGGTTGCATCCTAGAAGGAGTTGAATCGCAAACCTATGTGTTTAACTTGAAGAGATTCTCGCTCTGAAGACGGGAAGGAGCTTGATCCCCCAGCCTGCCCAGTGGTGGCAATTATTAGCTACCTCTGATCCCTCTCTCAATCAAGACTGCAAGCCACGGCCCTGAAAGTGCACCTGGCAGCCATCTCTGCATACTAGGCATGGGCTGGTATGCCAACAGTGGCACAGGAGAAAGTGGACAGGTGCTTTTTCAGAGGTCTGGATTACCTGCTCTCTGGTGCATGAACCACCGCCTCTGAGGGACCTATGGCTGGTTCTAGCATGGTCGTGGTCAAGCCATTTGAGATAATGCACAGGTGTGAGATATCAAACTTGTCGTCGAAGACCGCCTTCTTGGTGGCCATCACACCAGCCTGAATGGTGAGCCTTAGTTCCTGATCTTCCACAAGGGCAAGGTGGTCCGTTGCCACAATGCAAAATTCCTTCTGAAGGTTGTGTGGAAGTTCCACCTTAACCAGGAGGGTAACCTCCCAGAGTACTTCACCAAGACAGCCTCAGATGTTGATCACAAGCTCCACACCTTGGACCTACAGCGAGTGTTCTCTTACTATAAGAAGCGCACGGCACAAGTTTATGGAGAAGCTCACTAGCTGTTTGTCTTTTATGCTGATGCAGCACCTGGCAGACAGTTGCCTGGAGGATCACATTCATCATTGACCTCTGCTGCAGGTTGACTGGTAGGAAATTGCAAAAAGAGCTGAAGGATCATTCCACCAGACATACTGCTGCCTCAGTGGCTGTATCCAGTGATATCCCCATTGAGGAGATGTGCAGGGCTGCAGCCTGGGCAAAAGTGCACACCTTTAGCTCCCTTTACAGCATAGATTTAATGAGTCATTGTGATGCTGATTTTGGGGCCTCAGTCTCTAGTCACTAAATAGGGGTGCGCGCCTTTCCCTCTTCTCCCGGAGGACTGTGAGGAGTCTGCCAGAATGTGAATAGTGACCTAAATGCACATTTTTAGAAATATAGGTTACTCACCTGTAATCCTAATTCTAACTGTGGTATTCAGTTTGCATCCACAAAACCCACTTGACCTCCTGTGACCAGTGGCACCCTGGATCCGACATCACTGGGGAGTCTGAGGATATACTACCCAGGTGATGGAAGGAGCTTAGCTTAGGATTTTCCGATGACTCAGCTGTCTCCAGCAGAACCAAAATTAGAACTACGTTCACAGGTGAGTAATATATATTTCTTGTATGGACCAATATTCCGTTCATCTTGTCTACCATGGGAAGGACAACAATATGCTTCTTTCTCCTTCAGCATCCAGATACTGAAGAATAGGTGCTTCAAGCTGGGAAGACCGGTGCTCACTTAGATGGCAGGCATAGAACAGAAAATTCTATGGTAGGTCTTCAGACCATTCCCTCAAGTTTTGTACTGCTGTTGGAGTCAGCTGAGGTACAGAGCTCTCCTCTCCCCTTCCTTTTCCACGGTGCTGAAATCATGATAGAGTCTTTGGTGATAGCATAGGGAAAACCCTCAGCTCCTTTTGGGGACAAGGGGGAGCACCCACCCTGACCCGTTTGCCTTTGGCAGTGGGGCTGACACCCTTGGTATGGGCTAGGACATTGACTCCGAATGTTGGTACTGCCTCTGGGAACTCTGCCAACTCTGGGGTTGGTGTCAACATTGGTGCTGACTAGGGCGCTGAGACCACTTATGATGCAGGAGTAGGTAATAATGTCAACATCGATGTCATTGTCAATGTCAGTGCCGGGTAGGATTCTAGTGTCAGTGGTGCTGTTGGCTTTGGTGCTGATACTGCTTGCTGTGTCGGCTAAGTACAGGGGGGCAAGGCTCTCTCTCATTGTTGACACCAGTGTCTGTACCAGATTGGGTCTAGACCTTGCTGTGGGGCCTATCCATTTTGGTCCTGTCATTGTCTGATCTGGGGCATTTTGTGGGACCTCCAATCTGAAACCTCCTGAGAGTTAGGAGTTTCAAGTAAATGGAGGACTCTACCCGCTCCTCCCATAGGGTGATGAGACTTCCAGAGTCTGCAAATCTGTCCCAAGGCATTTGTTTTACAGTGTCTCAGACCGTTGCTGTCCTCTCCAGGCTTCCATCTCACATGCCTTGGGCATGGTTTAAGAGGGTGGCCGTAACCATGGGACCCCTGGCCTACTGTCACAGAACCAATACTGCCTTTGGATGGGGAACATAGAGGCTTAGTTTAGAGAGTCAGACAGCGACCACTACCAGGAACATCCCTCCTCTGGCAGTTTTCCAGCTTCGTCTCACTCAGAGTCGTACTCCAAAGACGAATCATCCCTTCGCATGCCCTCTGCTGCCGAATGCGTTATGCATCAGTGATTCTTGGGGGGATAATTGGAGCAATGGATATCCCCTGCTTTTTCAGCCATAAGCCCATCATCTTGCCACTAGGACTTCTAGGGGATCATAGTAGTGCCATCCCTGTGATCCCTTCCTAGCCTCAAACCTTGTGAGAGGCAACTGAGGTGACCTGGATACATCGTTACTCCATTACTTCTGTCCTGAGGGACTCCCAGCTGAGGTATTGTGCTCCCTGGGGATTCACTGGAGATAGGTTTCACTCCTCATCAGGGTTGTCAACTTTCCAGACCCCTAAGGGCACTGTGTCCATGGCTGAGCAGAATCCTCCCAATGCTAACTCCTGCCAGCTGTAAACACTGGTTAGGATGGGATTTACTTCAGGTGTTCTCTGGCCATAATATCGTTGCATCAGGCACGTAGTGTATAACAACTTACAAGCATCATCTTTGGCTGCAGTCTGGGACGCTGGTGACACTGCAAGGCAATCCATGAACACAGCATGCCACCATTCAAGGGCATCTTATGACACCAGCGAGGCGGCCTCATGCACTGCAGGGTCTGCTTGTCTGCCTTATTGCTTCACCTCTCCCATTCAGCACCCCTTGCAAGGTACTGAACTCCTCATACTGGGAAAGCCATCTTTTCTCTCAGCAGATTAGGCAGACAATTTACAGAACCCCCCGCTCCTCAGGAGCCACCGTTTCGACCCACTCAACCCTAGGTCGAGTCCCATTACCCCTCTTAGGTTGCCCTATCATACACTGAAGGCTGAGATCCTCAAGGCCCTTGGAGTGAGCTTGCTATCCCTGGTTAATGGAGATCTTACTATTCTGACCAAAGAGTTGGGCTCTATGGAGAAGATTGATTCTTAGAAGATAAGAAAAATTACTTACCGTAACAGTAGAAATCCCAGCCAAATGCCCTTTGGGGTAACCCTTGCCTCAGTGTTTGCACACAGAGGTTCTTTGTCTTTTAAATAGTTTTTTATTTTAATGGGTTCACCACAATATATCCAAGGCACACTGCCTTAAGGGTAGCTGGTCCATTCCACTGGGGTGTCAAACAGACGAGGCATACTGATGAGTCCTGGTAGGACGAAACACGTGTCTATGTCTTCTGTTAGCACCCTTTGCAAACTGTGTGAGAGGCCTCTCGGCACCATGCAATTCTGCTTAAAGTTGGACCAGCATAACATTCTGTGGTGATTTGCATATGTAGCCCATTTCTTGAAACTTGGCTTCCCAGCCAAATGCCCTTTGGGGTAACCCTTGCCTCAGTGTTTGCGCACAGAGGTTCTTTGTATGTCCATAGGCTTATTGGCCTCAAAGGATTATACGTCACACTGATAGAATTTCCTTTTTTAAGGGGAAGTAGCTACATTCTGTAGATCTGCTTATTTATGTATTTAGTTATTTGATTTTTGATTACCAGGTAAATGCACTGGACAATAATATGCCTTTTTTCAGGCACAATCTTGGAGAGTACAGTTACAAGCACAATGGAGTACAAATACAGTAACGATGACGTTAGAATTATTATAGTTACACAATGCAATACATGAGCAGTAGCTATACAAAACACTACATGATGTAGGTAGCAAGGGCCTCTTCACACTAGGTACTCAGCCTCTCGCTGTATTCTGTTTGCCCCTTTTTTCCTGTTCAGGAAATCAAAGGAGACTTGGAGTAACTGACATCCTACTCCAGACTACTGTGTTTTCAGTTTGAGAGGGCTTGTTTTGTCCTTTCAATTGGAACTGTAATGATGTTAGACACCTATAGCCTGTTCCTACAGGGACACAGTCCTAGACCTGGCACAGAGCACATCCTGGTACTACTCAAGGGGCAGTTGCCCAGAGTTCCACTGCCCGCTGTATTATTGGGTCCCTGTTTCCAGGGCAGTTAGAAGAGCCAGGACTAGACTTTCAGGGCGTCACTGAGCTAAGAAAAGTCTTTCCCAGCCCCATGACAGGCAGCATGGCTTGGGAACAAGGAGATGGCACCGTAAAGCAGCAAGTGCAGGAAAATGGGAGGTCAGCAATATAAAACAGATTATTGTTTTGTTTTACACACATCCTGGTATGATACCTTGATAAGCCCCTTGAGCTTCACTTTCAGGGAGTATGAGGCATCACATACCTCAAGTACAAAAAAACAAATTACACACCCCTAGCCATGCATTAGTGTCTATATAATTACTGGTTCGCATTGTTTACACACACATATCTGCGTTGTAATTATGCTTAGAAAATGGGCAAAGACAATTCTCTTTCCTGATTGGCTGAGACACTTACTTAGGTGGGCATCTATCAGACAATAGATGCCCAGCTAAAAATAAGAGCCAGTCCAAGTGCCCCTTCTCCCATTGAGGTATCATTGTGCACAGCCTGCTTTCTCATTGGTGGAAAGCACCTAATTCAATTTTAAATCGGCGCCATTTTTTTTTCTCAGCTAGTGAGAGATAGAGCCTGCCATACCATGTTGTAACAGATAAAACAGTGGCTGTAACAGTCTTCCTTCTCCTCTAAAAGAAACCGACAGGACCTTCTGTTGCAAACCGTCTTTCTCAGCTGACTGTTTGCGCCACCGCTCATGTCCCGATCAGCGCCGCTGTTGACCCGTTCGCAGACATTACCTGTTGAAATATATCCCTACTCTACTGTCTCACCTTACACTTTTTGTTTAAATATCTTACTACTCAGTCCAGAAGTAAACATGGCTTACAGCACTATAACAGTCTGCCTTTCTCCTCCAAAAGAAACTGACAGGATCACTAGACTTTCAAACAACATGAAGTCTTGCTATATTATGACATATGCAGTGAGTCCCAACCTTCGAACTGCTCCGGAGGTGAAAGAGTTAACTTTCCATGCCAGGCATGGAACTTTGAGCATGAGCTCGGTTGAAAACTCTGTCTGTTGTTCTTCAAACTCAAACTGTCAGATTCTTTACTCCGCCTCACTGAACAGTCGCTCCGGAGATTTCTCCTTCTGCTCGGCTCATTTTGTCGGTTAAAGTATTAATTTTTCGGTTTTTTAACCACATTTAAACTGCAACTGGTTGGTTCAAGCTCTGTCTGTGGTATCATAAGTACTAGATAGGTTTTACGTTTATTTTCTGTGTGGAACTTGTAAACGGTATTATCGGTTCGGTTTGAACCGATCAGGTTGTTGTAAATACATTAAATCTGTCTTTTAGAGTGCGGTTCCCGGTTCTTAGTGGTTCTAAAAAAAAGCGGATTTTATTACGTTTTTTTCCCCGACCCCTGACACAGTTGGGAACCGATAAGAGAGTCTTGCTTGGCGTATTGCCATAAACGGGCAAGTTTTGGTTAGGCTGGCACTATGTCTGGAGAAAACCGAAGAAAAACCAGGCCCACTGGTTTCAACACTGCAGTGTTTGTGGGGAAGCTTTGCCAAGGCTGACCCCCACACCACCTGTGTTTATTGTCTGGGGTTTGACCACCTCAATGCAGACTGCCAGATTTGCAAACATTTTCCTGCAGCTACCCTGGATAAGAGAGTTGGTAGGCTCAGGAAGAGAGGCCAAGATCCGCTGACCCGGATGGCCAGCCGGTTGAGTTGTAACCGAACCGGAGAATGCCCTCTGACCAGGACGAGACTTCCTCAGGCAAAAGGAGAGCCGACTCTGAGGAGTCGGTTCCAGCAAAAAGGACTAGAAAATCAGCAGGTGTGGAGCCAAAATTTCCATCTCCAACCGCTGAAGAAATAGCCAAAGCGATTAAAATTGTCCAGTCGCTTTCCCCGGTTCCAACCGAACTGGCACCATCAGGTAAGCATACGGTTCGGTCGGTTCCACCGGTTCAAGAATATGATTTAGAGGAATTTTATGAACCGGAGGAGGGGGAAGAGGAGTATGAGGAGAGTGAATGTGGATTTGAAAGTCTGGATGTGCCCATTGAACCGGACATCTCCCCAGACAGACCTTCAGGAGTGTCTTCCCCTAGGCTTTCTGAGTCCCCCTCTCATTTTATGTTTTATAAAAAAGTGGCTGAAACCCTCCAGCTCCCTATGGAGGAAGCTGTGGATGATCAAGAGGAGCCTGACTATGTAGAAATGATGGATATCCCAGAGTCTAGGAGACTGTCTATTCCTTTGCATAAATCTTTTGGGAAACAGACAGTAAAAATTCTAAAAACTTCTCACACTATACCTCCTGTGGATAAAAGAATGGACAAGAGGTACACATTGTCAGGCTCTGATACTGAGTCTTTGCACAACAATGCAGCCATGTTAGTAGTGCAGGCTGCAGCCTGTGACAGGGCAAATATTCCCTTGGCTTCACACCCCGACAAGGACTCCAGGAGGATTGATGCCATGGCAAAGAAACAGTACATGGCAGCATCCTTGGGACTCAGACAGGCAAATTATATGGCTTATGTTGCTAGATATCAGAAATCCAGATGGGATACTGTTATGGCTCTAGCAAAACAGGTCCCTGGCCAGCTTGCCAAGGAGCTGGAGCAGGTGGCTGCTGATGGTATTGAGGCATCCAAGGTGCAATTCCATGCTGCAGTGGACTCTAATGATGTGTCATCAAGAGTCATGGCTACATCTGTGGCACTTCGCAGAATGGCTTGGCTCAGATGTACTAGCCTGTCACAGGATACCCAGACTAAGGCCATGAATTTTCCTGTTGTGGGTAATTCTCTGTTTGGGGAGCAGACAGAGAATTGCTTGAAGAAAAATGGATGAGTATAGGACCACCTATAGGAGTGCACAGGCCAAGGAAAGGCAGGCCACTCCTCAAAGGCAGCCTTCCAGGGGCAGGGGCAGACCTTTTCATAGGCCTTTTTACCAAGCCCAGGCCTCCTCTTCAGCGTATGCCCAGAGGGGGTTCTTTAGAGGGGAGAGGCAGATGGGGTACAAGCAGACCTGCTTCCACCCCTCAGCCTAAAGCCCCTGCCGAGCAGGCACCCTGATGGGGTGGCCAGGGCCGACTCTCCACTTCCTGTAGGGGGCAGGCTGGCTTACTTTGTCCAGGACTGGAAGTCTTTAACATCAGACAAGTGGGTCCTGGAAGTAGTAAGCCAGGGACTGGTTCTCAGCTTCAAAAAATTTCCAAAGATGAGAACCAGGTACTTTCCACCTGCAAATCCATCAGAGACACTTGCCCTAGAAACAGAAGTTTCTACCCTCCTGGCTCTCAGAGCTGTGGAAAGGGTTCCACCCCTACACCAGGGCAAAGGGTTGTACTCCAGGTACTTCCTTACCCCAAAAAAGAAAGGAGAATGGCTGCCCATCTTGGATCTCAGATACCTAAACAAGCACCTTTTAAAACCAAAATTCAAAATGGTGACTCTGGGAATTATTTTACCCTCTCTAAGGCCAGGGGACTGGCTAGCGTCCCTGGACCTCAAGGATGCCTACTTCCATGTTCTTATCAGAAGCTCCCATCGAACGTACCTCACATTCCAACTGCCCTCAGGCCATTACCAGTTCAGAGCAATGCCCTTCGGCCTCACCTCTGCCCCAAGGGTATTCACAAAATGCCTGGCAGTAGCAGTTGCCCACTTAAGAAGGCAAAAGATTGCCATCTTCCCTTACCTGGACGACTGGCTCATAGTAGGCCAGTCTCCAGACCAAGTCAAACTACACCTTCAGGTAACTCAGCAACTGCTCACATCTCTAGGTTTCATTCTCAATCTTCCAAAGTCAGTTCTAGAGCCTGTCCAGCTTCTCACCTTCATAGGTGCAGAACTGAACACAAAAGAGGCCAGAACCTTCCTTCCTCTGGAAAGAGCAAGGACCCTGGTCTCTCTGGCCTCCTCTTTCACCCTGCAGGTCTCTCGACCAGCAAGGCATTTTCTGCAGCTCCTGGGGCACATGGCTGCTTCTACAGCAGTGGTGCAGGGAGCAAGATTTCAGATGAGGGACATCCAGTTCCATTTGAGAGCCTTTTGGTCTCAGAGAGACCCTCTAACCAAATTGATCCCAGTGACTCGAACCCTGATCCAAGCCTTCAGTGGTGGCAGGACCAGAGCAACTGAGACAGGGGGTTCCCTTCACCCCTCAGTCTCACTCCTTAATCCTTACTACAGATGCATCCTTCTTGGGTGGGAGCTCACATGGCATCTCACTACCCAGGGATTGTGGTCCCCTCAGGAATCTCTGCTCCACATGAATCTGTTGGAACTCAGAGCAGTTTTTCTAGCACTTCAAGTTTTTTCCACCTCTGTTCAGAACAAAGTTGTACAGGTCAGAACAGACAACACCACTACAATGTGGTACATCAACAAGCAAGGAGGCACTCGGTCTACGGCCTTGTGCACCGAAGCAATGAAGTTGTGGTCTCTGGCTTATTCCCTGAACACCTCCCTTACGGCAGTTCACCTCCCAGGCAAGGACAATGTCCTGGCAGATGCTCTCAGCAGGATTTCCCAGGGCCATCACGAATGGTCACTGGATCCCCTAGTACTGGAGGTAGTATTTGCCAGATGGGGCACCCCGCAGATAGATCTTTTTGCAGCCCCAGACAATCACCAACTTCCCCTTTTTTGCTGCAGGCCCCAGTGTTGGGCTCAGTCCTCTGGATGCCTTCCTTCTCAGTTGGGAAGGGAAGTTTCTCATGCTTTCCCCTTCCTCTTCTGTTCAAGGTGCTAGTCAAAATCAGATCTCAACCCTGCAAGATGATCCTGATTGCTCCAGATTGGGCCAGACAGCCTGGTACCCACTCCTTATGTCCTTAGCAGTTCACCTTCCCCTGTGTCTTCCCAGGAATCACAATCTGTTAACCTGTGCTCAGGGGAGAGTTTGGTACCCGAATCTCAAATCTCTCAATCTCAAGGCCTGGCTCTTGAAGAGTTAGAGTTTGCTGACCTACACCTCTCCTAAGGTGTATTGGATATCTTGAAGGCTTCTAGGAAGCCAGGGCTACTTATAATTCCAAATGGAAGAGATTTTCCATATGCAGTCCTGGATTATATGGTGCATTTGAATACTTTGGGGCTGAGACCAGCTACCCTAAAAGTGCACCTTGCAGCCGTGTCTGCTTTCTTATCAGCAGGTAAACCCTCTTCTCTTTCAGCTCATCCTGTATTTTCCAAGTTTTTCAAGGGGTTGCTTCACAACAACCCTCCATTCAGGGACCCTGCCCCTGCCTGGGATCTTAATATTTGCATTGCCCAGCTTATGCAACCCCCTTTTGAGCCCTTGTCTTCAGCAGAGCTTAAGTACTTGACTTGGAAAACCGTGTTTTTGGTAGCCATCACTTCTGCCAGGCGCATAAGTGAACTACAAGCATTGTCAGTGGAGCCTGATTTTATCTCCTTTCATAGAGATAAGGTGGTCCTCAGGACTAACAGAAAGTTCTTGCCTAAGGTGGTTTCAGACTTCCACCTTAATCAATCTGTGTCTCTCCCTGTGTACTTCACTGACCATTCCTCCTCTGGCGAGAGGAGATTGCACAGTTTAGATGTCAAAAGAGCCCTTAGTTACTACATAGAACGTACCAAGGGTCACAGGTTTGACTCCCTCCAACTGTTCCTCACTTATGGTGAGGTTGGTAAAGGGAAACCTGCCACTAAAAGATCCATTGCCAGGTGAATTGTCTCTTGTATCCAATTTTGCTATGAAAAACTGGGTAGGGTTCCTCCCTCAGGCCTGAGGGCTCACTCTACCAGAGGTACAGCTGCGTCTCTGGCTGCTGCCAGGGACATCCCTATCCAAGAGATATGTCAAGCAGCTACCTGGAAAACAGTTCACACTTTTACCAAGCATTACTCCCTGGACATCCAGGCTAGGAGTGATGCTCGGTTTGGCACAGCTGTGCTTCAGAGCCTATTTCCTAAGTAGGTTCTGTCCCTCCTCCATGGAGGTACTGCTGTGTAGTCTGCATATGTCATAACATAGCAAGACTTCATGTTGTTTGAAGAAAAAATTACTCACCTTAGTAATGTTGTTTCTTCTAATGGAGTCTTGCTATATTATGACACCCCCGCCTGCCCCTCTCAGAACCTCTGCTTTTGGGATGTGGGTGGGCAGTGCAGTGTTGGCACTTAGTAGATGCCCACCTTGTTTTTCACCCTCCTTTTGGGGTGTTTGGTGTTGTTTTTCATTTTGGATCCCCTGACTTGAGTCTTTGTTTTGGGACCAAAATGTGTTCTTATATTTAGTAGCCAGTTGGCTAGTGTAGGTTTACAGCTTCCACACAGAACCTTAGTGAGTTTTGCTCGTAAAGATCTGACAGTTTGAGTTTGAAGAACAACAGACAGAGTTTTCAGCGAGCTCATGCTCAAAGTTCCATGCCTGGCATGGAAAGTTAACTCTTTCACCTCCGGAGCAGTTTGAAGGTTGGGACTCACTGCATATGTCATAATATAGCAAGACTCCATTAGAAGAAACAACATTACTAAGGTGAGTAATTTTTTCCTCTGGCTTAAAAAAAAACAACTCACAGAACAGGTTGTTTTTTTGTAATAGTAATGGTAGCGCAGTTTGGCAGCTTTATCACATTCTCCAAATTTGAAACAGTTTTATCAGTGTCTTAAACACTTTAGTCCACAAAAAACTTCTTTTTTTTTTTTTTAAATTCCCAACAGTTTAGTCCTGTCACACAATCAAACTCCTTCACAAACTGGAGCGCAGCCCCGCTTGCTGTCTTGATCGTCTTTCATAATTAAACTGAGCATGCTGTGACCACCGTACTCAAGCACTCTGGCTTTACATGTTTAAAAAACTCTTACTTTCAGTGTTCCTGCCAGCAAACGGTGCCCACTAGCATTTCCTTCTAATCTCTCCTCCCGAAGACATTTTACTCGAGCTTCCCGCCTGACGTAACATAACACAGAGCAGCAGCTTATAAATATTATCTTGGCTCAAAACACTTTCTTCCAACCGTGCCACCGATCACAGTCTCATCCCACCTCAGTCTCTTTTACAAAAAAAAAGCCACACAATGACAGAGAAGACTGTAAATTGTTTCAAAAAACAAAGGGGACACAAGGAAACTACCTCTCAAGCAGGGATAAAGGCAAAGAAAATAACAACATGCACAACAAAAGCGCCCCTCTGCTGCCAGCTACACAGCTTTACCACTACAGGGACTATTTTGCAACAAAACAACATCTATTAAGTTACCATATTTTTTAAGCATATTTTTACCATTTAAAAAGTTATTTTATAAAACATTTCACACAGTGCCCATTTTCTAAGCGCAATAATACCCTCCAGGGTGGGCGGTATGGGCAATACCGGACCTTCCAGGGGCTATAAGGCCCTCCGCCTGCGGCGTCGGGCCTCATTACGCCCCTGGGCAGTCCAGTATAGCACAATACCGCCCACCTTGTCGGGTATTATTGCTTACTTTACAGCTGGCTATGTGTGTAATCAGACCTTAGTTAAGCACATAGTTTGCACTTAAACTGCACGGCTTAGTCTCACAATTCAGTTAAAAATGCTACCCAGTAATTGTAAATACAAAACATGGGTTGGTGTGTGTAACCCAAAATGTTATCCACACTCTCACTTTGTGATGCATATTTATTTACTTATTTCAAAAGTTTCACCAGAAAAGACATACTGATCTTGTAACAGCTCATTTCCTGATGTGTCCTGGGGGGAAGGGGAGTATGCAGTACATGACGTGCAAGTGAAAATACATCATGTAAGGTGCAGTAGTTAAAAATAACGTACAATAAAAAATAGTGACAATAAATAACAGTGCACAGTCACAGTTTACTAGCAGAATATTCAGGGCAATGCGAAATAAATATAATGCAAATTAAGATATATGTGCGTTATACAGTGAGCATGCTGCTTAAACCGCGGAAATGAAAATGCTATCTGAGCTGATGACGAACTCGATTCATAAGATAGCAATTTTATCCTATGAATCGGGTTCATCATACCCACTATTTCCACACTTCAGTTCGTCACAATGACACTGCACTGATGCCGATTCACGCTGCAGCAGACCTGCGGCTTCAGACACAGCGGTTTAAAAAAAAAAAGACACAGGACATTTTGAATCCAGTGCTCACTGTATAAACCGCAAATGTTGTGTGGCCGCGTCATAAGTTTTTTATCTTCATTCGAGGTCTGTGATCTCTTGATCCTTCACTCATGGCTATGCCACTCGTTAGGGGTCAAGAGGCCACAGACCTCTCATGAAGATAAAAAAGTATGACACCGCCACATGTAACATATCCACTATATACAGAACAGGGAGCAATGCTAGATAGTAGCAGATTGCACCACCCAGACTAAGGTGCGAGCTAATAAAGCCAGTGCAGGAGGCAGGCTCAAGAGCAGAATATTACCAGATAAGATTAACTGACTTAGGAGCAGCAGCCTAGGGGACATAGTAGTTACCGTGAGCCTGGGGCAGAAGGATTTCAACAACACAGGAGGAGGGAATACAAGGGTCAGGTTCAGTAACAGTTCCAGGAGAGGGTAGAAAGTCATGAAGAGGGAGTTGAGGGAAGAGAAGGATGAAGCTGAGCAGATAGACGAGGGAGGGAGGACCAGAGCTTAGGAAAATAATAAGAGAAGGCAGCTTGGCCCATGGAAGTTTTCCTGGGGGGGAAGGAATGGGAAGCAGTGTTATGGAGAAGGTAGGGGGAAGGGGGGAGAAAGGAGGGCAGAGACCAGGGTTTTACTGGGGTACAGGGAGCCCACCTGCAGATTGGATACAGAGACTCTCCTGGAAAAGCAATGAGGAAGAGTCCAGACTGACACACTTATATCAGTATTTCACTTAATCTTCATACACTAGATCGGCTCTTGCATCTTAAATTTACTTGCAGTGCCCAAAACACCCCATTTAATTAGAAAACAGATAATAAATGCAGAGATTTTCAGAGTTTAGGTGGCCATGTATTCAGCAACATGGGACCCATCTGGAAATTTCCAGGTATCCTGGTGGACCAGTCTGACTCTGGCAGAGTGGTAGGGGGAGAAAGCCAAACCAGAATTTGGAGATGAAGGTGGCACAGTGTATGAGGCATCTGGCATCGAGGGAAGGGAAGGAGAGGGAGGAGCAGAGAGAGCAGTGGTGTGAACGAGGTGTGCGGTCCAAGGCAAAGTAGCAGAAAGAGTGGAAGTGGGGATCCAGTCTTGCAAATGTGGACATGGGAGTGGCACTTTAGACAGTGTTGCCGTAGTCGAAGATAGGAAGGAGCATCTGAGACTAGCTTCCTGCAAGCAGGGCTTTGTATCTGTACAGCACTCCCAGTTTGGGGTGAAGCTTGTGGTGGATAGCATCAGTGTGCACCAAGAAGTCAAGGTACCAGTCCAGACATACCTCAAGGTACTTAAAGGAGGGGACATCCACAAGCGCAGTACCGTCATGGGTGTGGAAGGATGGGAGGGGGGAGAGAGTCTGGAAAGCCTCTACTGGGAGCCAGAGGTCAAGGAGACAGTATTCTTGGTGCTTGAGGTACAGAAGGTTTGAACGGAACCAACGCAGAACCCTGTCAGAATTGTGTTGGAGATAGGCAGCAGAGTCAGTAGCAGAGGCGCCAGAAGCAAACAGTACAGTGTCATCTGCCTATATTTGGAGAGACGCAAAGGAACAGGCAGAAGGGAGGTCATTTAGGAATATGGAGATGAGTATGGGGCCCAGGACAGATCCTTGGGGGATGCCTGAGCAGCTCAGGAGTGGAGGGGAAAAGATGTCTTTAATATGGACATCTTACGACATGCCCTCTGAGTAGTAACGGATCTAGATTATTGAGGGGGCAGGGAGCCTGGTTGCCTTAAGCTTGTCCAAGAGAAGTGGTTGTGACATAGTATCAAAGGCTTTGGCCAAGCGAACAATGATGGTGGAAGTAATTTGGCCTTAATCCATATCAGACAGGTTGGAGTCAGTGAGCCTGAGAAGGGAGTTAGATGTGCAGTGGGACTTCCTGAAACCAGACTGGAGGGGAGTGAAAAAGGAGGAGTTGAGGAACAGGGTGAGTTATGAGAGGACAAGATGTTCCTGGAGCTTGGCCAGTGTGGAGAAGAGGGAAATGGGACAAAAGTTTCCAGGAGAGGAAGAACCACCCACTTTTGGGAGGAGGATGGCAGTAGCCCACTTCCAGGCAGCGGGGAGTGAGGCGAAAGAGAAGGAGAGGTTATAGAGGAGGGAAATAGCTCATTGTACCCAATAGCTCTGTTTGATGTCCAAACCATCCATTGCTTAACCTGATAATGTCCACCCAGGGTACAGTGAGCTGGGGATGGCTATGGCTGGTGCAGAGAGGTGCAGAACCATGGGGTCAAGGCCATCTGGGCTTGCACCCTTGAGGAAGAGCTAGAAGGGCTTTAAGAGAGGCCGGGAGAGAGGTAGAGAAGGAATGTATGGGAAGGGTGGGAGCTGGGGGATGGGGGAAGGAAATAAGGAGCAGGTGGTGAAGGAGGAGTTGAAAGAAGCAGCAACAGCAGCAGGTGTAGTGATGTGGAAGTTGCCAACCTTGAGGATGGGTGGGGAGGACTGGGTTGAGGGGGAGAGGAGGGGAGTGGATAACTTTCCAGAACATGGAGGGGTGATTAAGGTTATTTTGGAGTGTAGATTTAATCTGATTTCGCAAGCCTGGTAGCTTTGGAGCCTTCTTTATGAAGAGCTCGATAATTTAACAGGGTGGCAGGGGAGCCGGTGATTATAAAGGACCACCAGGCCAGATCATGAGCTCGAAGACAGTCCAGCTCAGCAGAGATTTAGGGAAGGTGAGAACCTCGGACCCTGATTTTCCTTAGGGTGGGCATGGTAACTTTTATAAACACCCCCCCCCCCCAAGCTTTTCTCTCAGTGTTTATGTAGCATAGCACATTTATGGTGTGTATAAACTTCTGATTACACACGCCAGCCCATGTATTTTTCTCTGTATGTGCTGTTATGCTACAGTATGATAACGTAACTTTCTCCTTCCTGGTTTTGCTGACAACCTTGCCATAGCATCGATCTGGGAAGAAATCGACATTACAGAAAAAAAAGAATTAGCAAGTTGCAACATTACTTCTGCTAGTGGTCCAGATATCCCAACAATCCTAAACACTGGCGATTTGCTAGAAACTTTTCTGTGGTTTTATTCTTTGCCTTTTTCAGTTGTCAGCCAAAATGTGAGGAACGAGGACCTTGGGCTATGTCTTTATTTCCAGGTCTCATACAAGCCTTGGTATGGATAAGTACCATTAGCACAACTTACAAGTTTCTTTCTTTCCAACTCACCTCAGCAGTCCAGTAATGGGTAACTCCTGTCTTTAGTAGCAAATAAGTTGTTTTTTGTTTTCAGCCTCTTAATGAATAGCCTATAAAACCTGTTTCTTTAAAGAACAACTGTACGATGTATAGACCAAAAACAGAGCGCTGTATCAGCATGTAAATGGAGTGCCATATTAGCATGTGGACTTCAACTTAAACAATAGATTAGGTTAAATACATGCGGAAAATAATAAATATAGTTAGAATCAACGTTGTGGCCATATTTCTTCTTCAGGAAGTAGCGCTCTGTAAGAAAAGGGTAAGAATTACTTTATTTTCTATTTTCGGTGTGCATTTACATGTAGTCTGAAACTTTTGTTTTATTTGCAACTGTGTAAACTTCAATTAATGTTCTTTTTCTGTATTCAGTTCAGCGGTTCCAATTATTTATTTATTTTAACTTTGTTGACCAAGTGAGTGCACTGATAACAAATGCTTTTTTTAGGCACGACCTGCGTGCAAAAGCACAAACACAGGAGGTAATGCATCGACACAGGAGGTGGTACACAATAGATAAGACACAGGCTCAGGAGGTAATGCTTCATGGTTCAGATTTTTAATACAGAAATTATAAAAAAAATAACAGACATAGAGATTGTAGAGAAATACTATACAGTATACATAGGAAACAAATGTGCAATGTACAATGAGGGGAGGAGGTGGTACTAAGGACTGCAGTTATTGAACACTTAAGGGGTATAAAAGCTGGGTAGATAATCAAACAAGTGCCATGTTGTTTATATTATTTCTACCAAAAACTTTTTTGTGTGTGTTTTTTTGCAAATACCACAGAGCCCTTGCTTGTCATTTTCATTCATTGCCTTGCATCCTCGGTGAAAATGAAATCTATGCAAACAAGGTATTTGGGATTGTTTTTCATCCGACTCATTTCTAGCTCAGTTACCAGGGTACTGTATGATAGCTAGGTGAATTCCTCCTCTGCACTCAGTGATCAAAGTGAGCGGGGAAGGCGAATGAAATAACTACCTGACATAGTAGTTATTGAGTGCTTATGTAGAGCAGAGCTGCTTTGTTCCTAAGGTGATGATAGATGGTTTTCCACTGCCACTTATGCAGTAATACAAAGACTCTTTTAAAGTGATGAAAATGCCTTTCAGGAATGTGACAACAAGGTGTGAAGGATATGCGTGATCCACAGATAAATGCTAAAGTACCTGCTTGCAGGATTGGCCTTCTGTAATGATGTGCACTTGAAAATTCAACATAAAGCTGTATATCCAAGAAAAAGTTAAATGTGAGAGATACTATATTTTCTGCTGGGAGCTTTTCAAAAACGTATATACAATATATGTTAGAAGCCACTTAATCGGGACACCCCTGTGGTGTGTTTTTTTTTTTGTTCCAGTTAAGCATCCATCTCATCTAATGGGACAAGGATTTTTATAGGGAGTGAGTTTTTTAATGCTTGATGTATGCTACTTTTATGTATTCCAGTTACTGTATATGTACTTACTATATATTATGTAATCAGACTATCCTTGTGAATGAGCTTGCTCAGTGGAGCTTTCCTGCAATAAACTTGAATTGAATTTTAACACCAGTGTGCTTAATGTTGATAAACAGTGTCAATACCCTCCTCCTTGAGTTAGGAATGATCACTTTACTCACCTGTTGGTCTCTTCAGCAGGCAGTCGTTAATCATTAATTTATGTATTTAAAAGTTGATAACCGGGAAAGGCACCATGAGCCAGGGCTCGTTTCCAGGTGTGACGCGGGAGAAGGGGACAAGGTAGAAAAGAACAACCAAAAACAATAATACAAAGAAAACCAAACAAATAAAGTAATGCAACAGTTATAAGTACAGTAATAAAGCAGTGTGGCAAGTAATGTCATACTATACAAACACAATGATTTACAAACGGAATTGAGGAAACTTGCATTTATAGACAGATTCTTAAACAAGCTGTTCTCCTCTCTCCCACAGTTCACTGAGTTGCAGCCCACGGGGGTGGGTTGCGAGGGTTGAATCCATGCCCTCCCCGAATTAGAGTGATTAAGGCAGAACCCCAAGGTACAGAGAAGGTGGCCAGTAACTGTCTGTGGCGGGCGTCTGGTTTTGAATTTGCTTTTGGCGCCAAGAACTGAAAAGACCTAGCAGGAGCCACATAATTTGCTTTTGGCGCCAAGAACTGATAAGGACTTGTAGGGGCTAGTAAAACCATTGTTCCACTATATTTAATCAGTACACCTAAAAACAGTAAAAGTGAAGTAATTCCAAACTGTTGCAATTAGAGCTTGTAGTGTTGCTTGCTAATACAACTTACTTTATTTCTAACAGAGTAATAGTGACTACGGGTAATTCACTGCTGTAATTTAAAGTTAATGTAAAATGTGCTGAAAAACTGTTTAAACTAAAAAAGAAGCTGTACCCACTATGAGTAATCAGTAAGCTCCAGTTACAGTGCAAGCTCTGATTACAAAACAGGCATTTCTTTTTGCTCCCTTCCCCAGCAACCTTCTTAAGTAAGCTGTTCTTCTCTGTTCCACAGTTTACTGAACTGCAGTCCACGGAGGTGGGTCACGAGGGCAGAATCCATGCCCTCCCCGAAATGGAGTCATTAGGGCAAAACCCCAAGGTACGGAGAAGGCAGCCAGTAACTGTCCGTGGCGGGCGTCTGATTATTCCCGCTGCGTGGCAGCTACCCCACTGCCTCGCCACCACCCTTGATGAGCATTCAATTAAGTAGGGATAGCTGATCACATGACCTGATTAGGGCGGTGCTAAAATTTCTAACAGTCAGCTTTCCCATTAGCTGGTTATATCTCCTCTTCACAAGAGGTCCCCCCTCTCCCTCCTGCATAACAAATTATGCTATCAGCAGAAAGATTGAAGGACAAAAAAAAAATAGGGCATACAAACAGTGGTAGATCTTTACTAAACATAAGCAGGATTTTCCATACTGGGGAACAGACAGTGCAGTATCCCTAATGAACTGCAATCCTCTCTGATATCCCACTCAAACTGCACCCATGCTTTTGAGCCAATTTCTAAAACCTCAGTAATCTTCTAGCATTAGTCTTAAGGCAACATTTCCTTTGGAACCCACAAACTGAGGCAGGGTGTAATATATACAACTATATATATTCTACTGGTCCTAGGTTCTGACTCAATACTAAATTGGATAAACCAGGTCCATGAGCGTGAAACAGATAGTCTGTGCTGGATGGGGTTCGATGAACTTCCCTTGGACACAGTCTGGGACCAACTAATATATCTGCAAGGTCTGAGGATAAAAGGAAACCTGTATCAACTTATGAAGTATATCAATGTCCAACTAAGTAGCTAAGACCCCAAATTATCTCGGTTTCAAGCCAGCGTACTCCTCTGTCTAAAACTTCTGCTAGCAGGGGATGTAAACCCGGGCCCGACAGTAGACAGTATCCAAGTTACCACCTTGAACAGATCAGTGTGGGATAGTGACAAAGGATTAAAGCTGAAGCACATAAATATAGGCAGTTTAAGACCCAAAATACATGGAATTACATGCCTGGGTAAGCCTGTATGCACCTGATGTCATTGCTATAAGTGAGATATGGCCCAAACCCCGTATAACAGAACAAGAGATTGATATAAATGGATGCCGGTCCTTTAGAAAAGACAGATTAAAAAAGAAAAGGGGAGGTGTCATGATATACAGTATGTAAAATCCATCTATAACGCCTCACATATTCCGATAACAGATTCAACCCTTCTAATTGTGAATTTATATTCATTAAATTGCTACTGGGTGGGACTAAACCACTAATTGTTGGGTCAGTGTATAACCCTCCCGAGACGGCCACTGAATCTCTGAAATCCCTAATAAATTTAATCCCTGCCCTCCCCAAGGGGAGAGAGTCGTCCTTGGGACTTCAGTATTCACTGGGGTCCTCACATCGCTGACGACATAAAAGGCTTCCTACAAGACGCTGAGCTCACCCAAATAATTCATGAACTGACTAGATTAAATACAAAAACAGGTGACCACATCACTCTGGACCGGGTCCTGGTCACAAATCCGGACAGATTCAAAATGGCTGGTACATTTGCAGACTCTCTCAGTGACCACTCACCCACATTAGGGGTATGGACGAACAACTTGCCAACCCCTCCACTCAGAGTACTCTGGGCCAGAGGCTACTCTAAATTTGACCCATGTTCCTTTCATAACATCCTTACCAAGGTCAACTGGGAGCAAATTCGGACAGCCCCTAACCTTGACACAGCTTTGGGTTCTTCATCAACAACTTCATGTCCACCGCCAACAAACATGCCCCTAGAAGAAGGATCAGGGTCAAAGGTTAGGAAGCCATATGGATCACTAGAGATCTGAGGAAACTCATGAGGGAAAGGGATAGGGTATGAGGAACGTTTAAATCCTCGGACCTCAACACTGACTGGCAGTACTATAGGGAACTCAGAAATAGATGCAAAGATGAGTCGAAAAAAGCTAAAAGGCAACATTTCTGGCACATTCAGGATAGGAACCTATCGAACCCCTCCCAAAATTCTGGGTGCAAATAAATACCCTTATCAAGGGGAACAGCAAACAAGTAGAGGGGGGCATTACCGTGAATGGAATCCAATACACAACTCCTGATGAGGCTGCCAAGGCTTTTAACTTATTCATCACTAAGCTTGAATTCAAAATTCAAGACCTCCTGCTCTGGGCCGACTAGCCCACCCCAAGACCCCAAAATAGGTAGCTCTAGTATCCCAGACTTACTCTTCAAAGTAGTTTCCAGTGCTAAAGTCTGGAAACTACTAAAGGGGATCAAACCCAATGGAACAGCAGGATATGACTAGTTAGAACCCAAGCTACTCAATATTGCGGCAACAGTTATTGCTACACCAATTTCCTGGTTAATTAACCATAGATACATAGATACATAGACAGTGTTGGCAGATAAGGGCCTATGGCCCACCCAGTTTGCCCATTTGAGCTTGTAAGTTCAGTTTGTTTTCCTAGAAGTCTGTTGCCCCTTACCCCTGACCTCCAGAATTCCTTTATGTCTATCCCATGCATTCTTAAATCCCGTGATTGTTTCAGCCCCCACCACTTCCTTTGGCAGGGTGTTCCACTTGTCCACCACCCGTTCTGTGAAGAAATTCTTCCTCATGTTTCCTCTGAATCGTCCTCCCTCCAACTTCATCCCATGCCCTCTAGTCCTGGAACATCTTTTTCGCTTAAAAATAGTGTATTCCTGAATCCTGTTTCTCCCTGTAAGATACTTGTATGTCTCTATCATATCCCCTCTCTCCCTCCTCTCCTCCAGGGAGTACATGTTCAGTTCCTTCAACCTGTCTTCATAGGACTTGTGATGCGATCCATGCACCATCTTTGTTGCCCTCCTCCGAACCTTCTCTACCCTGTCTATGTCCTTACGTAGGTGTGGTCTCCAGAACTGTACACTGTACTCCAGGTGAGGCCTCACTAGTGTCTTGTATAGCGGAATTATGACCTCCCTTTTCCTGCTGGTGATGCCCCTGCCTATACATCCCAGCATCCTATTTGCTTTACCTGCTGCCTTGTCACACTGTTTCCCTACCTTGAGGTCATCAGAGATGATAACCCCAAGATCCCTGTCCTGCTTGATGCATGCTATATCCTCACCCCCCAACTGATATATTGTGCCAGGGTTTTTGTGCCCCATATGCATTATCTTGCACTTCCTTGCATTGAATTTCAACTGCCAAACCCCTGACCATTCTTCAAGTTTCTGCAGGTCCCTTCTCATTCTGTCTACACCCTCTGGTGTGTCTACTCGGTTACAGAGCTTTGTGTCATCAGCGAACAGTGAAATTCTGCCTTCTAGGTCCTCGCGTAATGTCACTGATGAAGATGCTGAATAGGACCAGTCCCAGCACTGATCCCTGTGGTACCCCACTGGTCACTCTTCCCTCTGTGGAGTGACAGCCATTTACCACCACCCTCTGTGTCCTGCCACCCAGCCAGTTACCTACCCACCACACTACTGTCCTGCCACTCCCATATTCCCCAGTTTGTGTAATAGTCTCTATGTGGCACAGTGTCAAAGGCCTTGCTGAAGTCCAGATAGGCCATGTCCACTGCCCTCCCCTGATCCACCTCCCTAGTCACCCAGTCAAAAAATTCAACGAGGTTGGTCTGACATGACCTCCCCCTGGTGAAACCGTGCTGCCTTGGGTCCTGTAGTCCATTGACAACCAGATGTTCCACCAATCTCTCCTTCAGTAGTGCTTCCATGATCTTTCCCACTACCAAGGTGAGGCTGACTGGTTTGTAGTTCCCTGCTTCCTCTTTGTTCCCACTTTTGTATAAGGGGACTACATCTGCTGTCCTCCAGTCTTTGGGTACCTCCCCTGTTTCCAGTGATCGGCTAAACAGGATAGCCAGAGGTTCATCCACCACCTGAGCACTGGGTGCACCCATCTGGCCCTATTGCTTTATCAACTCTTATTACTTCCAGTTCCTTCAGGACCCTTTCTCATGTAAAGGGACTTGTGTCCATTTCTGCACCATTCTCACCCTTGTACTCCCTTCAGATCCATTACCCCCTCTTCCTCAGTAAAGACTGAGCAGAAATACCTGTTCAATATGTCAGCTTTACTGTTGTCATCCTCCACGCGGCCCCCATCCTCCCCCTTCAGTCTCACTATCCCTCCCTTTGTCTTTCTTTTTCCTATGTACCTGTAAAAGGTTTTGTCCCTCTACCCACTGATTTTGCAATGTGTTCTTCTGTCTGAGCTTTGGCTTCCCTTACTGACCTCCCTGCCTCCCTTTGCTTCTCCTGGTACTTCTCCCTATCCCCTTCTGCCTGTGTCTTTTGTATTGCCTGAATGCAATCTTTTTGTCTTTCTTTGTTACCTCTTTGGAAAACCATAATGGTCTCCTCTTCCTTTTCCTCTTGCTAACCTGCTTAATGCATAATTCTGTTGTTCTTGTAATCCCCATTTTAAATACTGCCCACTGTTCCTCAACCCTTGATTCCTGTCCCATTTCCCTTAATGCCTCTTTCAAGTATCTCCCCATTTTCCCAAAGTCTGCCCCCTAAAATCCAGGATACATGTTTTTTGTGTGGTTTGGTTCTGCTCTTTCTGTGATTTCAAACCA
This sequence comes from Neoceratodus forsteri, assembly GCA_016271365.2. NCBI lineage: Eukaryota > Metazoa > Chordata > Ceratodontiformes > Ceratodontidae > Neoceratodus > Neoceratodus forsteri. Next base: position 688,439,083 of record CM028131.1, read on the forward strand.
CAGTGACTGGTGGTCACTGTTCCCCAGGTGCTCCCCCACTGTTACCCCCATCACACTGTCCCTGTTTGTGAGCACAAGGTCCAGTATTGCCTTCTGCCAAGTTGGTTCCATGACTAGTTGCTTGAGGAAGGCACCCTGAAGGGAGTCCAGGATAAATCTGCTCCTAGCTGATGCTGCTGCTGGGATGCTCCAGTCCACGTCTGGAATATTGAAGTCTCCAACCAGTACTACCTCACCCTTGTCTGCCATCCTAGCATCAGCTCCCTATCTGTTTCTTCCTCCTGGGCTGGTGGTCTATAGACCACGCCTGTGCGGATGGCTGTCCCCATTTTCCTTTCCAGCGTAACTCACAGTATCTCTCCCCCATTGTGTTCCTCCTGGATCTCTGTGGCCCTTATGTCATTTTTCACATACAGTGCCACTCCTCCTCCCTTCCTGCCTGCTCTGTCTCTTCCTGAATATATTTACATGGCAGAATGCAGCCACCTCCCAGTCGTGGTTATCATTACACCAGGTTTCAGTGATGGCCACAGTGTCCAGGTCTGACTGCACCATGACAGCCTCCAGATCTTCCATCTTTTGCTAAGGCTCCTGGCATTTGCACACATGGCTTTCCATGATTTGACCTCCCTAGACTGTTTCGCTGTTCTACTCCAGCCCCTTACTTGGTTGTCCTTTATCCCTGGTTCTCCTTGCTGTCTGCCCTTCTGCTGAATTTTGCCCCTTTTCTGCCTATCCACCTCTTGGGCACTAATCTCCATCTTTTGCACACTGCTTTGCGGAGATAGCCACTCCTCTGGTTCACTGGTTCCACTGCTAGCTTCAGGGGGGGGTGAGCAAGTAGGTACCCTCCTTGCTGGCCTGCTACCCCCCTTTGCTAGTTTAAATGCTTGTCAGTGTAGCATTTAAACTTATCATTGAGTGCTTGGATTCCCCTCCATCCCTCCAGGTGGGTCCCCAGTCACCAATGAATCCAAACCCTTCCTCACAGCACCAGTTCTTCAACCATGATTTAAAGTTCCTGGTGCATGCACTCCCTCTCTCCTTGCCTCTACTTGGGAAGTACTTCTGAGAAAGTGACAGAAGTAGCTACTTGCTTGAGACCCCTCCCAATTTCCTAAACTCTTCCTGAACTTCATTTGGCTCCCCATTTGCCAGGTTATTAGTACCTAGGTGGATAATGACATCCAGCTCACCCTCCCGTCTTGCCTTCCCAGTGATCCCCAGGATCTTCCTTCCATCCCTCCATGCCGTGGCACCTGGTAGGCACCTCACCTCCCTGTTCTCCCCTCCTGTGTTCCTAGCTGGATCCCTCTTATGATGGGTCCCCACCAGGATTCCTTCCTCCTCCTCTGGGGTCCACTGCTTTCCCGCTGAGGTCACCTCCTTGGCTAACCTCCCACATCCTTTCCTTCCACTTCTCTGGGTACCTCTATTTGGTTGTCCTCGTTTGCCAGTGTGGCATCCCAGGTTCTTGAGTGGAATATGATCTGGGATGTGCCTCTGCCTGACTGCTCTAACCCTCTCTGAGCCCACTGTCATCCAAGTGCTCCTCGTTCTCGGCATCCTTTGAGGAAGTTGCTTTGGACTGGGTGGTCTCTAGATAGGGGTGATGGTACTCCTGACCCAGTTTACTTCCGCTCTGAGTCTGGCTACCTCATCCCGCAGTCCAGAGAGATGCATGCAGATAGGGCAGCACCTCAGTATCCAGAAGGTCTACCTGAATATGGCTGCCCCACAGCCACTGCATTGCACCACTCCCCCACATTATACTGCAGTTATACTGCTATTCCACTACTTGTCTGCTACTGAAGCTCTCCTAGTTCCCTTTTTATTAATTTACTGTCCTAAAAATCCTGCCACTGATCCTCAGATAATTTTCTTTAGAAAAAAAAAATTAAAGAAAAGAACCAATAAATAAATAGTCTCAAAACACTTGTCGTGCTGAGGTTGGGCTTCTTCCCCCTTATGCCCCTCCTGCTTCACACCCCTTACTATACCCTGTGTTTAGCTCCTGTCAATCAGATTTAACAGGGCATATAATTAAGAGTTGGGGGAAGTGGGGGGCCGAAATTTGCAGCAATTAAAGACAGCACAGAATTACACCACCACTACGTTTTAAATTTTCAACAGCCCAAAAACACTTCTAAGTAAAGACAACAAAGAAAGTACAGTGTCACTAAAAGCCCACAATCTAAGTTTAAAAGAAAAATAGCAATTACCAGTTACTCTAAAGCACTGAATTGAATATGTTTCCTTCCTTCCCCTTCTGGCTTCTTCTCCAATCCCTCATAGAAGGAGAAGTCCCCTCACTGTGGAAAGTGGCCCTGGTCACACCAATCCATAAAAGTGGATCCAGAGAGCCAGTAGAAAACAACTGCCCAGTATCACTTCTGTCAACACTAAGTAAGTGTTGGAGAGGGTGGTATACAATCAAGTTACGGAGTATGTGGAGAGGCATAGTATCTTCACTGCCGCCCAGCGTGGTTTCCGGAAGAACCATGAAATGGACACAGCCCTGATTAAACTCACCACAGACATATTCACAGCGCTAAGTAAGAGGATGCTCACTTGTGCGATCTTTATGGATCTTTTTTGATCTGGTAGACTATAAACTGCTCTTGGAAAAACTGAAACAGTTTGGTCTTGACAGTCTGACAGTGCAGTGGTTCACTGACTATCTCCATGAAAGGTCCCAACTAGTTAGTTGGCAGGGCACCACATCGGAGAAGTACCCTATAAGAGATGGTGTTCCTCACAGATCTGTCTTGGGACCACTGCTGTTCTCTTTATTTATAAATGAACTCCCTACCTTCTGTAATGATGCAAAGATGACCCTCTACGCAGACGATGTAGTGCTCAATAGATCCTCAGAGGATCCACATGACCTAAATAGAAAGCTTTCTATAGACCTACAGAACTTGGAGGATTGGTTGAATAAAAATAAACTTGTCCTGAATAGCAAAAAAAATGAAGGGATGCTATTTGGGCCAAAAATTCTTGGGTCAACCAGAGTGGATAAACTAATTCTCTTGCTAATGTCTGAGGCAAGGGTTGAGGTAACAGAATCAATTACATACCTAGGACTCAACATAGACCAGGAACTCCACTTCAAAACCCACACTGAACAGCTAACAAAAACTCTAAACCAAAAGACTGGTCTCCTCTACCGCCTCAGTCCCTGTCTTACCCAGTGCCCACATGTCATGAATGCCCAAGGTACCCTTCTACCCAAACTATTTTATGGCTCCCCTGTGCTACTCTCTGTTAAAAACTTAGAGAGGCAGAAACTTAGAACCCTATACCATAGGATTAGTAGATTTGCGCAAGGGGCACCACCAAGAGAACACCACTGTCGGATCCTGCAGGCCCTAAACTGACCCACCTTGGATGGAAGATTACAATATCCATCATTATGCCTAACCTACAAGCTCAGCCAGGCAACTGCTCCCCCTAGCCTGGCAGAGTTACTTTGGGCAAAAAAGAAATGCAGGCCACTAAGATCCTCAAGCAGACAGCTCCTTGAGGTTCCCTGGATGACGTCCTCTAAAGATCTAGGGCATTCTCGGCCATCATTCCTCCCATCTGGAATGAGTAGCCATCAAACCTCCAAGATTGTGAATCATTAGGGGGTTTCAAAAAGGGATTAAAGATGCACCTACAGGAGCTAACTCAATGCACTTGTAACCATTGACATCTCAACTATTATGTTGTTGTCACAATGATATCTGTCTGAGAATGAGAATGTTTGATAGTGTATATAGGCTTATTAATATCAATCTGTTTGTGTCGCATGTATCTAAAGTGTTCCGCAATATATGTATTATTATAACAACTGTATGTTGAACTCTTCTGTATATGATACCCTGTACTGTATGTGTAATTAATTCTGGGTCACCCCTGAAAAAGGGTCCATTACTGGACTCAGTGGCCTACCCGGTTACCAAAATTTAAATAAATAAAATAACACAAACGGTTGCAGACAACGTATGTATATAGGCAGGGAAACAGGCTGTATATATCTCTGCAGTCAGCTTCGGAACTGCAGGTTGTTGTTGTAAGGTGCTGATACAGTACAGTACTCAAAAGTTTGGGGGGCAGGCTGCATAAACACAGCCACAGAAATGCAGAGCCAGAGACCTGAACAGTGAAAAGCTGATTATTTGGTTGCCAGGGGGCAGGGGGACAGACTTCAGAAGAACTGGCACTTTCAGAAACACAAACCAAAAATGACACATACCATGGAACAAACAACCAGCAAATAAAGAAACGGGAGTTTCAAGTGTGGTCATGTTTACAGAAAACATAAAGGAATTGAATCTGAAAGTGAAAACAAAAGATAAGGTAAAAGAGGAACAAATTGAGATACGAAGTTGCAGGGAGGGGGAGACCGACACAAATGGAAATTCACACATAATCAGGTGTAAAATGGGGATTATTGCATTGTGTGAGGACAAATCAGGCCATGACCAGATTAAGCAGCAGGGGTGGCCCTGTAGAACAATTACAGCCCCCATGGGATAATATAACCACTTTTTATGTTTACTCCCCATTTTGTTCCCCTGCCCTGTGCCTCAGCCGCATGCGCACACCGTGGTTCCAAGGCGTCCTCCCACTGCTTGGCTCCCGCCCATCTGCACTGCCCTCTGACCTCCTTCCGTGGGCGGTGGAACTATGATGGGTGACAGGGTTCCTCCCCGGGAGATGAACTACCTTTCGGCTGCTCAATTCTGCTCCCTTCCCCTACCCCCAAGCCATATTCCGATGACCCAGGCTCATTCTAGAACCTGGGTCGCTGACGTAACGCAAGGTAGAGCATCCAACACCTTAGCATCACCAAGCCAGCTTAATATAACCACTTAATTGGTGCCTGGCTGGACATCCAAATAAAGCAGATGGCCCAATTATCTGTGTCCCAATTAAGTGGCTCCTACTGTATATATGTAGGTAAGTGTGTGTGTGTATTTAAAGGATATGCCATGGCACAACTGGTAGTGTCAGTGATATTTTTCCTGAGTACAGTTTAACCTTGTGACATCACAAGTGGCAGAGCCAGGAGGCAGTATAGTGCTGTTGTGTAGGGCTCTGAGCTGCAAACCTGGAGATCTAGGTTTGAATCCCATAGCCCACTTGCATGCTCTGTGATGCTGTGCAAGTCACTTAACTTCCTTGTGCTACCAAGTCACACCTGGAAACAAGAGTCGGCTTTCCACCCCCACCCCCCCCCGGTTCCCTTTCTAAGGGTGCATTATGACATCATAACATCAGTTTTTCATTGGTGGAGCTTGCATGGTTCAGAAAATTTCAGGGCAAAATGCTGGACGCTCTTAGTGAGCATTTTGTGGAAGTCCTAGGGTCCCGGTGTCAGCTCCTTCTAAGAGGAGCTGGCATTGGACAATTGTGGTTGTTTTTCAGTTTATTTTAAAAGAATGTTTATTTTTGTTGTGCTCAGTGGTTTGGATAGAGCAAGCAGTGCAGCAAGGATTAGAGGAGGTAGGATCGGGTAGTGCAGTAGCTGTGGTCAGTGTTAGGAAGCGTTTTGGGTGCTGCAAATTAAAAAAAAAAAAAGATTGTGAAGGAATGATGGAGCTGACATGGTGGCATGAAGACGACAGGGAGAGGTGCTGATGCATGGCTGAGGGAGACTGGAAGAGAGTGGTATGTATCAGGCTGGCTGTGTGCCTTGCTAGTGTGCACCACTGTAATCGGGTGCCAACGGTGAAAGCGGGTGCCGGTGGAGGATAATGTAAAATGATGAGTGTGTGTTATTTTTAAATTATGCAGTGTGGTTTTGTAATCAGTGGCAGCTCTACACCAGGGCCCGCCAGGGCACGTGCCTCGGTAAAAAAAAAATGCTGTGCCCCAGTTGGTGCCCCATATGGTGCAGAGCTTCCCCCATAGTAACAATATATCAGTGCCCTGGCTGCCATCTGTTGTTCCCCAGCTGTGCCCTGGTAACCATTTGTGGCTAGAGCCGCTACTTTTTGTAATCTTGCTATTTCTATGTAGCCATGATGGAAGAGTTGTAGCTGAAGAAGAGTTTTGTTCTCGTGAGCTACAGGAGTGGCTCAGTAGAGGAGCCAGAAAGTGAAAGTCTTTCTAACTTGTGTCAGCTGTGGTGGGGGGATGACACAGCAACTGTTGTCATAAATGCATTTATCACACTGCTCACTGTTTAGCAGTGCTAAAATTATTTATGTACACTGATTTAAGTCCACCCTGCTGCAAAAATATAGATATGTAGGATATGAAATTGGCCGACAAAATATGCAATTTATCTTTGTGTGAGCAGGCAGGACCATAACTCATGAGTGGCAGAGCCATGAGTGAGTTATGAAAGTCCTGCCCGCTCACAAGTGATGATAAATTGCCTATTTGAAGTCAGGCTGTTGTATATTCGATAAATACAATAATTGTTTACAAGTTATAGCTTTTAAATCTGCAGTTTGTTTTGATATTTTGCTGTTTTACTTTGATTTTAACAGCTGGTTTCAGTGCTGCACTAGGCATTGTGATGTCATCAGCATTGTGAAAGCTGCTATCTGATTGTTTCAAAATTCCACTGTGATTACAGTAACCTTAAAGAGCAGCTGACACCATTAGGACAACTTTAAGAAAACATAATATTTAGACACAGTTCAGCTTGTATTTCACATTAGTTCTGTATTTCTCCTCCCCATTATTACTAAGGCAGTTTGCATGAAAGTGGGATCTTTGCTCCTGAAGAGTTCATCTATTCCTGTTGCTTTCTCCCTACCTAAGGTCATAATGTTTTACTTGTGACATCACAAGTACTCCCATGGCAACAGATTGTGATGTCACAACAGAAAACTATGACATGAATTAGGGAGTAAGCTAAAGAGGCTGATGAACTCGTAAGTGGTGTAGAGCATGTTTCCATGCAAATTTCTCAGTAACGAGTAATGGGGAAGAGAAATCTATTGAATATATATGGAATGCAAGATGAAATTTCCCTAAATATTATGTTTTTCAAAGTTTTCTTTGAGGCTTCAGCAGCTCTTTAAAAATATCCATTACGGCAACAGTAGCAACAATGTTTTTTGATATGTTGCTGTTATTGCTGTCACTAACTAAGGTATATTTTTTATCTTGTCATTTTTAACCCCTACTCCTGTTGTGTGTGTGTGTGTGTGTGTGTATGTGTATGTGTATGTATATGTATGTGTGTATATATATATATATATATATATATATATATATATAAATATATATATCACACACACAGTATATTATTTGCAAAAAAAACTCTGTGCACCTGGTAGGGTTCAAGTTAATGCCACAAAAGTAGGGAAATGTGACATTATGGTTTCCAGCCCTAACTTCCAGCCCCCAGCACGCAAACAGCAAAAGGAAAAAAACATTAGGGTCTTGGGTCTCCTGAGTCTTGGCAAATCAGTGGTGGAGTCTTCCTTGGGGTTGTCAGCCATAATGCCCACTCCGTTCCCTGAGCAAACAACATCAGACATGATCTTCTTTCTTCGCGCATGGCTTGCTGTGTGATGAGAGCTACAATAGATTGTGTTGGCAGCATGTCACGAGACATACTTCTCTAACGTTGTAGACTCTATCACTTTGAAGTACTGCCTTGGAGCTGTACCTTGTGCTTTGGACATGAGGTTACATGTTTGGACATGAGGTTACAGGCATGGGAGGAGGGGGTGAGCATTTGAGTTGACCACCTCAAGGAAGACCCTACCATGGATATGCCAAGACTCTGGATACCCCAAACCCTAATGTTTTTTCCTTTTGTTACTTAGGGAGTGGGGATGGAGAGTTAGAGTTGAAAGCCCTAACACCACATTTCCTTACCTTTTTAGCATTAACATGAACCCAAACAGGTGCATTGACAAAGGTTTTTGCAAATAATTTCCTTTCTTTTTGAGATAGTAGAATCATATCCTAATTCACGCAGGTCCCTTTGGGACCTGTGTAGACTATCTGAATGTGCAGGACCTCCTGGGCCCTGCAGGAAGACTCCATCCACCTATGGAAGTGCAGAACCCTTGTACTCCCTGCACTTCTGCACAACAATGGATGTCAAGAATTCATGGGGCTGTCTGGTAGGCTACAGAAGCATAGCTCCCTCTGTTCCCTTCACTTCCATGTGGCCGCACAGGGCAAAGAGTCCATCAGCCAGTGCTCAGTGCCCTCTCTGCCACCTACAGATGCAGAGGTACTGGGCCTTATGCCAAGGAAAGAGTTGTCTTCACTATATGACCTGGGCCTGTGCAGGCAACCCTGCAGCTTTCATTCCTTAGCGGGGAGGGGTGGTGTATAGAGTCACTGAGCTTGCCCATGAACTTAGTTCACCGGTACAGTATCACAAAGCAAACCCGCTGGGGTGGAGACTGGCATTGTACACAAAATTTCTTAATTATCATTTTTTTTATTTTGACCCCAAATTTTCAACATAATAGTTTTATGACTCCCCTTATAAACATTGCATATGGCGTTTATAGTATATTGTCCGAAACATCATTTTGTACCACAAGTACAAAAACACATCTCAGCCAGGATGTGGAAAATGACATCTGTCACATTTATGAGGTGGTGTTGAAAAATGGCTATACTGAAAGTTTGGAGTTAAAATATTGAAAATTAGCGAGCTTATGTTGAAAATTAGTGAGCTTATGAGTGAACATTGAAATACTGCAACATTCACTCAAGACCTGGGCATTTTACCATATTTGTACAGCAAACTTTCAGCATAGCTTTCTTATCATTCCACCTCATGAACCCGGTATGTGAAAATGTTCAAATCCCCGCCAAAACTTCATTCTGCACCACAGGTGCAAAAACACATTTTGGCAAGGATTTGAAAAACGACAGCTGTCGTGTTCATGAGGTGGTGTGAAAAAATGGCTATGTTGAAAATTTGGGGTCAAAATATTTAAAATTACCAAAGTTATGAGCAAGCATAGAATAATTTCAAAACACCCTCATAACTTTGTCATTTTACATATTATGACCCCAAATTTTCAACATAGCTTTGTTATGAACCCACCTCATGAACAAGGGCAGTGGAAATTTTAAAATCCTGCCCAAAAGGTGATTTCACAAAGTGACTGCGAAATCATCTTTTGGGCCAGATTTACATAATTCCACTGCCATTGGTTATGATCATGAGGTGGGGTCCCAAAAAGGCCATGTTTAAAATTTGGTGTAAAAATATGTAAAAGTGACAAAGTTATGAATCAAAGTTTAATGGTGACAGGCAAAGGTATGTAGTACAGGGTATCATTTTATAAGACTGAAACTCGTAATCCCGACTCTTAGGTTACCGAGTTCAGTAGCCCGACTGGATATCACTGACATCAGGATGCCATACAGTGCATCTGGACAGCGTGAGACAGTTTAGCGCAAACTCCTCACAGGTGCAGCTTCCTCTAGTGTGCGTTCCTCACTGTTACCTACCATCTTGAGTCACGTCTAACTCAGAGAATGTATCTTTAAGTTACGGGGGGTTGGGGCGGAGCTCCCCCATGATGGGCGTGGGGTGCAAAGCCCCACACATGCACACTTTTGGGCTGTATATACACTGCATCTTGTATTTTGTTGGGCTCTTGGGGTCGGGATGTCAACAGTTTCGGTATTGAGTGTTTTGATATGTTGGACTCAATATTTTGGTTGTCAGGGACATCAGTGTTGATAAATTGTTATATATCCATAGTACAAGGCTGTCCCTGTAATATTGCATACCCTGGTAGCTGAGGTATTCATTTTAGTAATTATTGTAATTTGATGGTAAGTCCTTCATTATAATGTTACTTTACAGAGTTTTAGCAAATGCAGAAATGGAGGTGGCTCTCTCAGAAGCCCAGTCAAGCACACTAAGAATTATGGGAAAATGTCCCATTTTAGTGATGTAGATCTCGCTACTGCTGTATTGAACACAGCAGGGAGCGGGTATTGGTTTTAAGTTTTCATAGCATCAGCAAGAGGGTCCGTGTTTAAAAGTATACTTACAACTAAAACTAGCTGTAAGTATAGTTTTAAACATTAACACTCACACTGATGCTATGAAAACTTAAAACCAATACCCACTCCCTACTGTGCTCAATATAGCAGTAGTGGGATCTACGTCACTAAAATGGGAAGTTTTCCCGTAGTTGTTAGTGCCGCCCAGCAGGGTTTCTCAGGGAGCCACTTCCACCTTTGCCGAAACTCTGCAAAGTAAAATTACAAATGAAGGATTTAACAACAAATTAAAATAATAACCAATATGAAGACATCAGCTGGCAGGATACATGATATTACAGGGACAGCCCTGTACTACCTACTTTTGCCTGTCACCTTTAACCCTTGCTGTGGACTGATATATCAGCCTAGAATTCCTATATGTTCTAATTCTTTTGGCAGCCTAAGGGTTAAACGCTATTGAAATACATTAAATTGCACTTACCTTATTTTCTCATATCATAGTCAACAATCAAAGGGCCGAAGTGCTCAAAAACCAAACTGCAGCACTCGACCATTAGACGTAAATTAGAGCTTATAGAAATAATCAAAATGTTCTCACTACTCAGAGCTCTGAGAAAGGCATTGCTGAAACATCAGCTGATTCTGTGCGTCATCACGTACACGGGCTGTCTTCCTGGCCACCGGTCTTTTACTGTATTTCGGGTTAAGCACCATGATGGTGCCTACGGATTTTTTGTTTTAATTTACTGAAGTATTCTGTCGCCTCATCACTCTACCTTGCTATGGTTCTGAACTTATGTATGAGCACAGAAATAAAGTCAAGAAGCGGTAAGTACATTTTGATTATTTCTGTAAGCTCTGATTTATCTCTAATGGTCAAGTGCTGCACTTTAGTTTTGGGGCACTTCGGCCCTTTGGTTGTTTGCTACGATCTCTGATACTGTCGGCACCAGACCGTGTTGGTTCACCACGATTGAACTGAGCCCCTTAGAAACCTGTGTTTGCACTCATATCATAGTCACCAGTTGTAGCAGCAAGACATGTCTTCGATCAGAAGATGGATCTACATCGTGGGACATGTTCAGGTGAGTGAGACTGTGTGGTGTGGTGGGGTGGGAGGTCATGATGAGGTGGGTGAGTGTGTGTGTGTGTGGTGGTTAGATCAGTGAGGGACTGTCTTCTTTTTTACAAGTTAATAAAAACAAAACAAGGAGGGACCTTTTTTTTATTTCAGGGGATGTGACACTGGAGATTGGGCACACCAGTGTCAGGCTACTGTTTGGCAACACTGGGGTGGGCACCCCAGTGCCATAATATGTATATATTGGGAATGGGGGGTGACCTGGAGGGGAAGGGGGTCAAGAGAAGAAGTATAAAGCAGTGGACTCCCCGGTCTGCGTATGATATATGAAATAATAAACATTGGGAAGTGGGGGGCAGTAAAACAGTACAATGAACTATCCCAGTAGGCATCCCAGTCCACTTAAGATACATTTTAATTACACAGATAGTTGGATGGATGGATCTACAGACAGAGAGAACTTGGGATCCCCAGCTCAGTGCTTCAGCTGAAGCCATCAGCATGACTCCAGCTGTGGCTTCAGAATTCAAGAAAGTCCCGCTGTTTGCATACAGCGAACATGGGTATTCCAGCAGGTAGATGTGTCTTCGATCAGAGAGTGGGAATATGTCATGAGACATGTTCTGGTGAGTGAGAGTGTGGGGTGGTAGGTGCCAAGTGGGAGGTCAGGATTCTTTTTTTACAAGTTAAAAAAACTAAATCAACAAGGGATGGTTTTCTTTATTGCAGGGGATATGCACCTTCTGATATGGGGACTGAGCACCCCAATGTTGGGTTAATGTTCGGCAGCAGTGAGGGTGGATATCCCAGTGCTGATATGCACATAATGGGAAAGGGGTGGGCAACCCGCAGGGGAAGGAGGTGAAGAGAAGCAGTACCGGGGTGGGCACCCCAGTCTGCTTGTATTATATATTAAAAAGTAAGGTAGATAGTCAGACAGAAACAGCAATAGAGAGAACAGGGGATTGCTGGCTCGTTGCTTCAGCTGAAGCTGATAGCAGGACTCCAGCTGCAGCTTCAAAATTCAAGAAATCCTCACTGTTCTCCCCTAGAGAACATGGGTGAATGGCTCCTCTAGCCAAGCTGGGCACCCTGAAAAGGTATTTCTGGCCATGATTTCAACAACAACAAAAAACCCCACCAGAATGTGACCCATTTAGCTAGGTTCAGACGTTTTTTTGTTTTTTTTTTTAAATTACACAATTTTTATATATTTTTATGTTTTTTAGTCTGGGGAAAACAAGATAATGGCCATCACAGCATGGAAAAAACATTTTCATGTCATAAGAAGCAAGTAGTGAGAAATCAAAAATGATCTCTCAGCATGGAATTTTTGGTGTTTTTATCAGAACATTATGCAAAAAACCCTCCTGAGCATGCTCAGAACAGCAGAAAAAAACAGCTTTAAATCCTTATAAATCTGGCACCATTTTATTCTTTTTTCACAAAACCTTCCAAAGGAATTCCCTTGGCAGAGTATGCTCCTACCCTGAAAGCATCAGAAAAAAAAATTCCATTCCATGTAGGCTGTATGTGAGAGCAAAACCAAGAACCCATGTTAAGTATAGGAAAAAATTAGACATCTGCAGGAAAAAGACATGTGGATCTCAGAAACTGCACAAGCTGCCACCACAAAACTTTCTACATATTTAGACCTTGCCTACTAGACAGTGCATGCAAAATTTCGATGTATTTCGTCAAAAGCTGTCAAAGCTATTAAGGTACAAATTCAGGGGTTTAACATAGATCCTGTCACTCAGCCCTGATTGTAACTACAGTATACAGGCACGATCGCGCCTGTATATTAGGTTTGAGTAAGCACGTTAATGTTAAACCCAAATTTTTGCACCATGATAACTTTGCCCCTGTGGCAGAGTTAGGCTACACCCTCGTCTATGACTGATGGACCACTTTTCTATCTCCTTGTTTCCTAGCACAGTTAACGCTTTTCTTCTTTTTCCCCCCTACCCTAGGTTGGCCACCTAGTTTAGCTCTTTACCGTCCCTACTAAACTTCCTACTAATTCTCTCTTTTCATTATTTTTCCATTTCTATCCATCCAGTCCCTGGAATGATGCCAAACACTCTGACAGGTGGTGTGTAAAGTGCATAAGTGCATTTTTTGTACAGAACAACATGAAGGCTATTTTAAATAGGAATACATACAATTAATAAAGCCTTTTTAAAGAAAAAGGATTCAGAAGTCATATAAAACAATAATTTTGTGATTAGTACAGTTATAAGAAATCCTTAAGGTATTTTCATGCATTCCCACTATATAGCTGTTACTGTATAAGGCTCTCTATATGAGGCTGAACAAAAGAATGTGGTATGCTTTATAAAAGAGCTTAGTCACTGTGGATCAGAGATATAGAAAGTCAGTATCTGTGGATATATACACTGTACCTTTAACTGAACTAGGAAATCCCTGACACAATCCACTCACCCTTGGTTTTGAAACATGTCCAGACATATAAGGGCTCAGTCAGGTGACCTTACCAAAAAGATATAAAAACCTTTGCACAGAGTTTACTTCAGTTCAGTCTAGAGAGTGAAAGAGAAAGGTGCTACTGCAGACAAACTGCTGAATGCAGATGAGAAGGATCTTAGGAGCTCTAAGATCCAGGACTGTATTATGGGAGAAACTACTGATGTTAAGTAGTCATTTTCTTTGCAATTTTTTTTTTTTTTTTTTTTTTTGAACTTTTGAGGAATAAATATCACACAAAGGTGTGTTCTAAACCTGTTTGTAACATGGCATTAAAAGAGAAACACAAAAGAAGCAGTTCCATTCATTAAAGTATATCATGGGGTACATCAGCAACCATGGTCTAATACCATAATAGACCATGGTTTGTGATGTAATACCTAGGCAATCCACTACAGGCAAAAAGCAGTATACAAGTGAAAGTAATATGCAAATAGTTTGCAGTTTGTAGTTGTTCCAGCTTATTTTTGCTAAGGTTTTTCATGGCACAGGTTTTTTTTTTTTTACATTTTCAAGATTGTTCTATGTTATAACTGCCACACAAGTTCATGACGTACTAAAGATTGTACATTTAAACTCCACATATACTGTTAATTATGCTGCAACAATATTTCTTTAGAAGTGAACATTTACATACTGTTACCATCCCTTCTGATCTACTGCTTTCTAAGCAACTTTGGGTGCAATGCATTGTGGATGACTGAATAAAATTATCTGTCCTAGCCTTTTCTTGGTGAATACACAGTGGTAACGATGAGCATGTAGCTTGTATAACCGAAAGCAAAAATAACAGACAGTGAGATAAACAAAGCAAAATCAAAAAGAGAGGATACTTGTATGGGTGAAAAGAAAAACAAATTGAGAGAAACAAAAAGAAATCAAAGAAACAGACTAACAATACTAGTCAAAACAAGTATTTGAAAGGTGAAAGCAATAAACATTATGTTGTTCTATGTCCTGCTGAGTTAGATAGTTTAGAGAGGAAAAAAGTGAAAATAATATTCTGCAAAATAGTACTTATTCAATAAAGTGTTTTTTCAGATTGGCTTAATTCAATACATTTGGAGAAATGGTGCTTGTGCTGCTAGGAATGTTTGACAGCCACCTATTGGTCTGCAAAGGAACTGCAGGAAGAAAACTAAGATGTACCATAGCACACTCCCATCATGCAGTGCAGCCCATACCTTGTAATACACACAGAGGAAAATTAAAGCACCTAGAATAGAAAGTGAATTGCAAGTTTTTGAAAAGTTGTAAAATATGTTTTGATGTTAGAAAGCTTAAAGCTTGTAATGAAAGTTATTTTAACAAAAGTGAAATAGCAGGTATGATATTTCCAGTAGGTGTGTTCCAATTGTTTTGAAGTATATCTACACCATGTTTAACAGCTCAACATACATCATTCTGACAGTAAATCAGTCTGACTGTACTCATTTATTCAGAGACTGTTAGTCATACAGTCATTGCCATGTTACAAGCGAATTAAACCACTCGAAAGGATGGGTCTACAGTGGTATTAATCAATGGTTGGTTAGTTGGACCCCCACCAACCATGGATTAATTCCACAGTAGACCCATCCTTTCTCGTGGCTTAATCCTTACAAATTTGCCTTGTCTGATGTTTACTCCCACACGCTGAGACAGCCCCCATTCAACCGCTTTACATGAAATTTGCAATGCACAGAGATGGTGCCAGGATCTGTGGATCCTGAAAATTTTGTGGCAATCAGTTGACTGGGGCAAAGTTATAGGGGGACAAAAGAAAAACCAAATCACAAAAATTTACTTTTTTTTTTGTGCTGAGCTATAACTAAAAACTAGGAGGATTTGAAACCTGAAACTTGCAGGTTTCTTAGAATTTCCCCCATGGTGTGTACTTCTGTGTGTTTTTTAATCTCCCAAACGTAAGTACTTTATAAGATATTTAAGAAAAACTGTTCCATGTGTGAGCATGCAGGGTTTAAAGCATCAGCGTTCTGAAGATAACTGAATTTTTGCGTCAGCATGAAGTCATGTCATCATATTACACAACTGCTCTTGATTATCAGCTGAAGGGCCGTCTCCTGGTCTGCATATGCCCTGCTGCTGTTTTCGTTCAGTAGAACAGAACTACCTATCAGTGCATGGCCCTGCCCCTGCTACGCATGCTGTGCCTGTGTCTGTGTTTTGTCTTGCAGTACTGTGTCTGCTATTACCCGCATGAGTGAATACATTTATTTATTTGAACTGGACACCAAGGTGCTCAATCCTTGGTGCCAGTTTAATGATTAATAAGAGACTCTGACACCGTGGTGCACACCCTTGGTGCCAGTTCATTGCCCCTACTTCTCCATAAGGTCCTCTGCCCACAAACCCCAAAATTTCAAGTTGCCGACACTGGGGTGCTGTATCCCCAATGTCAGCACACACATCCTCCCTTCTACATACCCAGCAGTCTGAGACACTGGGGTGCCCACCCTCAGTGCTCCTAAGTATCATACCAACACTGCAGTGTTTTTGTTTGTTTATATTAACCCTGAAATAATAAAAATGGCTCCTCATTGTCTACTGTTATTCCCCCCACACACATATACTCAGCACCCACCACCCCACACCCCATTCTTACCCTATATTTACTTACCCAGCCGTGATCCATTCCAGACTGAAGACACTTGTTCACCATTCAGTGATGGACTGGGAACTGAGGAAAACGAGCAAATGCCGTACAATGTATTTCAGTGCATTTGTAACTTTTCTTCATGACTTGGTTATTTTTATTTTTTTTCCACCCCAAATTTTCAACATGGCCTTTTTGTTACCCCACTTCATGAAAAAATACTATGAAGTTACATAAACCAAGACTGAAAGGTCAGTTTGTGGTTGCTGTGTGAAATCACCTCTCGGGTAGGATTGGAATAATTTCACTGCCATTGTTCATGAGGTGGGGTTCCAAACAGGAGGCCATGTTGAAAATTTAGGAAAAAATGTGTAAAAATGACCAGGCAATGACCGTACGTTGAAATTTTCCTGCACTCGCTCATAACAATGGCAGTTTTCAATATTTTCGCTCCAGATTTTTAACTTAGCCATTTTTTTCACACCACCTCATAAACATTACAGCTGTCAGTTTTCAAATCCTGTCCAAAACGTGTTTTTGCAACTGTGGGGAAAATGACGTTTCAGTGGGGATTTGAAAACTACCTGTTGGGTTCATGAGGTGGGGTTGAAAATTTGGGGTCAAAATATTAAAAAACAGCAAAGTTATGAAGGTATGTTTTAATTTTTCTGTGCACGCTCATAACTTTGGTAATTTTCAATATTTAAATCCTAAATTTTCAACAAAGCAAATCCCAGATTTTCAGCATAGTCATTTTGTCAAACCACTTCATGAACGTGATAATTGTTGGTTTTCAGATCCTGGCCAACATGCGATTTTGCACTGCTGGTGCAAAGTTACATTTTGTCCAGTACATTGGAGTCAAGCCACGATGAAGCACAGTAGCTTACGGTAATGACATGTCACAAAATCCTGCATGACAAAAGGTCTTAATTGAGATTGACTTACAATGGCCCTTAAGTAAACTGCAACATGCTGTGATATTCTGCAGTATTTCTGCGTTGCATCCTGGCTGTCACATATTGTATGTTATTAAATGACACCTGTCATGTTCAAAAGGAAAGGTCATAAAAAGACTCTGTTGAAATTTTTGGGTCAGAATGTTGCAGAAATAAAAAGTAACATTGTTTGCAGGGACGTCCGTTGGCCCAGTTGAGACCGAGTTGTAGTCCCATGACAGTGACTCGAGTTTGGGTGTTCAATCTATGAGCCAGTTTAACGGGCCAAGGCTAGTAAAAATATGCTGTACCCTGCAGCACCAGTACCCGCCTGGGGAGGAATGGAGCAGTGTTTTGGCACACATATAACACTTTGTGGTGGGCCAGGGAGGCATCCCTCACACGATATTGACATGCGTATTGAGGCCTGATTGGCCTGTGCATTAGGTCATGACCTGTGCAAATGAGGATACAATTCCACTATCAGAAACAGAAGGGAAATTAATTGCAAAAAACTACATTAATGCAGACATTAGTGTTGAAGAACTCAAAGCGCATGAAGTAGGGAAATGAAAAACATTAGGGTTTGGGGTCTCTGGAGTGTTGGCGAATCAGTAGTGGGGTTTTCCATGGGGTTCTCAACCATAATGCCCACATCCTACCTTGAGTAAACAAGGTCAGATGTGAGCTCTTGTCTTCACACAGGCCCTGCATAAAGAAAACTGCGACATAGTCTGTTGGCAACATGTAGCGAGCCATACTTCTGTATCTTTGAAGAGTGTATCACTATGAGGCACTGGCATGGAGCTGTAACTTGTGCTTTGGGAGGCTATGACCTAAGGGAAGGGGGTGGACATTAGGGTTGAGAGGACCCCACCACTGATTCACCAATTCTCCGGAGACCCGAAACACTAATGTTTTTCAGTTTCCTAGCCATCATCCGAGTTTTCGGAGGTGTGTCAGCCCTCTTCCAATTCAGTCAGTGTGTGTGCGGGCGCGG
This sequence comes from Neoceratodus forsteri, assembly GCA_016271365.2. Classification (NCBI taxonomy): domain Eukaryota; kingdom Metazoa; phylum Chordata; order Ceratodontiformes; family Ceratodontidae; genus Neoceratodus; species Neoceratodus forsteri. Next base: position 688,457,127 of record CM028131.1, read on the forward strand.
CCGCAGTGCTCCAGTGCCTGCTGGAGCTGTCTATGACAGCTCCAAAATGCAGAGGAGTACAGTTGAAAGGGGGAGCTACGCTTCAGTGAGCAGCGATAAGATATTGCCTGTCATGCGGCGTTCCACCTACACACAACACACACACTCACCCCAGCTGCGTGCTGCATACGCACACACCATAGCGGCCAGGGCCCAACCCTCGCCGGCTCCTCGTCCCCTGCAGTGAGGGTACCACGCTGGGAGCCCACCCCAGCGTGGCAACAGATGCTCCATGCCCTCCCAACCAGCCGCCCTTCTGCAGCGTGGCAAGCGTCCCGTTGTCTCATAAAAAAAAAAAAATGAAACTCAAAACTGCGATCCTGCCTCCCCACCCCCACCCTCCTACTTACCTCTGACTCGTGCGACGATTGTCGGTGGACCAGGGACACGTCTGCACTCTTCAAAGCCGACCGCAAACTGAGGAAATGTCGGTAAGCTGTATAATGGGATAGATAGGGTTTTTTCAACTTTTTTGCATATCTCAGGCGTTTTGGGGAATTTTGGGCCCAAATTTTCAACATGGGGTTTTTGGGACCCCTACTCATGAATTATTGCACTGTCATGACGTTATTCGGGCCAGAAGGGTGATTTCGCAGTCACTGTGCGAAATCACCTTTCTGGACTGAGTAACAAAATGACACTGCTACTGTTCATAAGGTGGGCTCTCAAAAAGCCTATGTTGAAATGGTGGAAAAAATTCCAAAAATAATTATTTATGAGCATCGTTGCGCAGTTCCTCATGCGCTCATAAGTTCCCCAATTTTCAATATTTCCTCCAGATTTTCAGCATTGCCATTTTACCACACCTCATTATGAGCAGTACAGCTGTCTTTTTCACATCTTGCCGAAATGTGTTTCGGTCATGTAGCGCACAATGGCGCAGTCGATTGTCGCGAAATCAATGTATCCAGAACACATTAAGAAAATCACAGTGACACTTTTAATGAGCAGAGGTCTTAAAATGGCCATGTTGAAAATTTGGTGAAAAACTTCCTAAAAATGACTGTTTTACAAGCGTGCATTGCGCAGTTCCTATACTGCGCTTCGTAAGTTTAATGAATTTTCAATATTTTCACTCCAGATTTTCAACATTGCCATTTTATTACACTTCCTTATGAACAGTACAGCTGCCATTTTCATATGTCGCCCAAAATGTGTTTCCGTACATGTAGCGCACAATGGTGCAGTCGGTGTGCGAAAGCAATGTTTGGGACAGATTAAGAAAATCACAGTTACACTGTTCATGAGCAGAGGTCTTATAATAGCTATGTTGAAAATTTGGTGACTAAAGTCCATAAAATGACTGTGTTACGAGTCAGCATTGTGCAGTTTCCATGCACCCTCGTAAGTTCATGACTTTGTAATGTTTTCAGTCCAGATTTTCACCAGTTGCATTTTTCCACACTTCCTTATGAACAGTACAGCTGTCATTTTTCACAACATGGCCAAAATGTGTTTTCACACTTTCAGCGCAGAGATGCGTGGTCGCTGTGGGAAATCATTGTTCGGGACAGATAAAGAAAATCACAGAGACGCTGTTCATGATCGGAGGTCCTAAAATGCCTGAGTTGACAATCTGCTGTAAAAATCTCACACTAATTACATTCTGATTGTGTTGCTACAGTTTCTTATGCACGCCGTGACTTCACCAGTTTTTTAATATTTTTACTGCAGATTTGCAACATTGCCATTTTTTACACCTCCCCATGAACAGTACAGCTGTCATTTTTCACATCCTGTTTGGAATGTGTTTTTTGCACCTGTGGTGCTAAATGCCGTAGTCGCTGTGCATAAGCAGCTTTTGGCTAACAAACTGATATTGCCACTGTTTATGAGGTTGGGTCTCAAAAAAAACATGTTGAAAATTTGGAGTGAAAATACCAACGAATGCCTGAGCTGTTAGGGTTTCCAACCATAACGTCCCACCCTGTGAGAGTGACAGGCAGATCAGGGGTGTGACTTGGGATTCTGCTTGTAATGCTCATACTCATTCTAAGCACCCTGCAGCCAGTGAGAGTATCGAGGTATGCCTTGGACTCTTCGGCCCCAAAGTTTACCCCCATTCTCCTATACTGCACCCATCTCACCATATTTCCTGATGGAATGGGTGCATAAGGGCCAAAGAGCCCATGGCACCGTGACACTTGTCAGTGTCTGCAGTAGGGTGTGGTGAAATGGCGTGACCATTATGCCTGACGCACCCAAAGGCACACCCCAATGCCTGTCACCTGCAGGGTGGTGGTAGGGTTGGCTTCAGTTTAATACTTCACTGCCATTCCTATTATGCAGCTCTGTAACTTCTGCACTACCAATGCCAATGCCAGCAAGCGAACATTCGGCATTGACAAATGCTTGTTTGTTGTTACTACCTCTGCCCCCATTGTGTATTCTTCCCCTGGGTTCTTGTTTCCCAGGTGCATTATTTTGCACTTCTTTGCATTGAATCCTAGCTGCCATACTGCATGTTTCAGAAAAAGAGATGTGCAAGAACAAGGGGGCACAATTTGAAGATTGGGGGGGGGACTCTGGGGCAACGTGAGGACGCATTCTTTCACTGAGAGGGAGGTGGATGCATAGAACAGCCTTCCTGAGGAGGTCGTGGGATCAAAAAGAGTGGGGGAATTTAAGAATGCATGGGACAGACATAAGGCAATTCTAGTGGGAGGTAGGAGGAAGTAGGCTGTTGGTAAAACTAGGATCTGCAGCTTATTCGATAGGTAGGGACGTGGGCAGACTGGATGGGCCAGGTGGTCCATATTTGCTGTCATAGTCTATGTTTCTGTGAGAAGAGCGGGATTTTCTTGACTTCTGCAGCCGCAGTTGGAACTCATTCTACCAGCTGTAGTTTCAGCTTTGAGCTGCCCTTTTCCCTGGTGTCTACGATCACTGTCCCTAGTGGCACCCCCCCCTTCCATATCTTTCCTTGGTGTCTAGTGGCACCCCCACCCTCAATTCCCATACTTTGTTGTTCTGACACTGGGATGCCCACCCCCAGTGTCCAGATCCCCACGCAGCCCGCTCTGTTGCTTTTACCAACTCGGGGCCCAGTCCCATATCGGCATTATGCATCCTCCCTCCCTCTCTCAGCAGTGTGGGACACTGGGAGCCCACCCCAGTATCCCCAAATATTAATATATATGTACCTGTAAAAGAAAACAATCCCATCGTCTTTTTTTTCTTTCTAACCAACCTGAAAAAAGAAAATGGTCCCTCGTCATCCCGCCATCCCCTCCCCCACTGAGCACCCACACCCCACACCTCCCCTTACTCCTGTACTTACCTCCAGAGGTCGTAGGCTGTCATCCTCTGTAGACCAAGACACGTCTGCACTCTTCAAAGCCGAACCGTGAACTGAGGGATCAAGGTAAGTGCTGTACAATATACTGTGTTTCAGTGGCATTTTTAACTTATGTTCATAACTTTGCCATATTTAGGAATCCTTTCACCAAATTTTCAACATGGGCTTTTTGGGACCCCACCTCATGAAGATTGCAACTCTCATTTCATTAATCAGGTCTGGAAGGTGATTTTGCGGTTGCTACATGAAATAACCTTTTGGGATCGAATAACCAAGTTTTACCACCAGTATTCATGAGTTGGGGTCCCAAAAGGCATATTAATTTAGTGAAATAATTCCTAAAACTGGCCGATTTATGAGCGTTAGTTGAAATCTTTCTTTGCATATGTGTAACTTTGGTCATTTTCAATATTTTGAGTCCAAAGTTTCAGCATAGCCATTTTTTCATACCACCTCATGAACAGTACAGCTGTCATTTTTCACATCCTGTCTGAAATGTGTTTTCTTACCTGTGACGCAAAATGGTGTTTTGGCACACATTTGAACATTTAAGGTTTATGAGGTGGTGTCATACTAACATACTGGATGCCAGCAGAGTAGGCCTCATGGTCTGTCAAGTCTGCTCGTGCTTCAGAACCTTGAGTGGATACTGTAGCCATCACCCTGTCTCCTTTCCCTATTTCTCCCTCCCTCAGTCTCGGCCCCGCCCCCCTGAACAAGCCAACCTCTGTTTCATCCCTTGCCTATACCTGTCCTACCCTCTCTTGAACCCCTCCACTGTAGAAGCCAGTACCAGCTCCCCGGGCAGAGCATTCCACGGTTTCACCACTCTCTCGGTGAAATATCTCCTCCTCCTTTCCCCCCATTCCTTCTACCCTCGAGCTTCAAACTGTGTCCTCTGATGATTCCATCCTCCTTCAGCTTAAAGATCCCATCTCGGTTTACCTTATTAATTTCCTTGAGGTACTTGAAGACCTCAGTCATGTCACCCCGGTCCCTCCTGTCCTCCAGTGAGAACAGGCTGAGCTCCTCTAGTCTCTCCTCATACGTCATATCCCCCAGACCCTGGATAATTTTGGTTGCCCTTCTCTGAACCCTTTCCAGGAGTTGGATGTCCCTCCTTAAGTGCGGCCTCCAGTACTGCACACAGTACTCAAGGTGTCATCTAACCAGGCTGTTGTACAGCAGCAGAATCACTTCCATGTTCCTTGAGGTAATCCCCCTTGTGATGCAGCCCAGCATCCTGTTTGCCTGGACCACAGCCATCCTGCGCTGCGCCGATTTATTCATGTTGACATCCACCAGGACTCCCAGGTCTTTCTCCCCTGCCGTGGCCTGTAGCTCATCCCCCCTCCCCCAGGGTGTACACGTTTTTGGGGTTACACCATCCAAGGTGTAGCACATTGCACTTGGAGGAGTTAAATTTGAATTTCCAGGTGCAGGACCACCTATCCAGAGTATCCAGGTCTCCTTGCAGGGTCAACCTCCCCTCCCCCCCCCCGCCACTACACCCAGCTTAGAGTCATCTGCAAAGAGACTCATTTCACAGATGATATCTTCTCTGATATCGGAGATGTAGGCATTAAACAGGAGCGGCCCCAGAACTGAGCCCTGTGGGACCCCACTAATGACCTGCCTAGGAGATGAGACCTCCAGGCTGACCACTACCCTCTGAGTGCACCCAGTAAGATGATTTCCAATCCATCTGACCATCAGTGGGCCTACCCCCATCCCCCTCAGCTTCTCCAGTAGGCCATTGTGAGGGTCCAAGTCAAACTCCTTGCTGAAGTCCAGGAACAGTGCCTCCACTGGTCTCCTCCTGTCAAGTGCTGATGTCACCCACTCATAGAACTCCACAAGGTTAGTTTTACACGATCTACCTGGCACAAACCCATGCTGCCGGCTATCCAGGTATCCCAGCTCCTCCAAGAACCACCCCCAGTCTTAAGTATGCTCGCCATCATGTTCCTCACTACTATCGACAAACTGATGGGTCTATGGTTTCCCGGCTTTTCTCTCGATCCCACTTTATGGATGGGCACAACATGTGCCAGCCTCCAATCCTTAGGCACCCTCTCCATCTCTAGCAACATGTTAAAGAGATCCACTAGAGGTGCAGCCAGAACATCCACCAACTCCCACAGAACTCTGGGATGAATGCCATCTGGCCCCAGAGATTTGTCCTTTTTTAAGGGACTTAAGGGCTTCCCACACCCGGCCGATGGGGATAGCAACATCGGTCCCTCCCCCCACCCCATCAGCAAATTCATCCTGACGCCCTGCCCCTGAGTTATCCCTCCCTACAACTTGTTTATCAGTAGGTGCCCAAGCAATCATGCCTCCTGCCTCTTCTAAGTCCTGCAGCTCCTGTTTTGTAAGTCTCCCAGCCTCCTCCCTAGTGAACACCGAGGCAAAGTACTCATTCAGTACCTCTGCCTGTTCCCTAACACCTTCCACCCACCCCTCGTTTGTCCTCAATCTTCCAAGCTGGTCCTTGCCCTTCCTGTGCTCCCAAATATATCTGAAGAACTGCTTTTCCCCACCCCATATCCCCTGGGCAAACCTCTGCTCTTTCCTGGCCTTTGCCCCCCTCACCATCCTGGTGATGTGCCCTGGCTGCAAGATGGTAATTCTCCCTATCATACCCACTCTCATTTTTTTGTACCTACTATAGGTAGCCCTCTTGTCCCTTACCACCTCCTTTACCTCCTTGGACCACCAGCATGGTTTACGAGACCTAGCCCACTTGCGCTTCACTTTTGCACAGGACCTGGTTGCCTCCTGTAGCCCCTGATTTATGATCTCCCACCTACCTTCTACAGCAGTCCTTGGTGTTATCTCCCTCAAATGCCCCTTGAGAATTTCTCCCATGCCCCTAAAATCTGCCCCCTTAAAATCCACAGTCATTGTCCTGGAACTATCCCTCACCCCCAAATTAAGCCAAAACCAGACCGTGTCATGGTCACTTCCAGCCAGGGGATTCTTCACCACCAGATCCCATGCAAGATCCCTGTCCGCAAGAACCACATCCAGGACATGACCCTCCCTCGTTGGTTTCAACACCTGCTGAGTGAGGAACACATCCTGCAAGTCATCCAGCAGCCTCTGCTTCTTAGTCACTGTGGACATCATAGTTCCCCAATCAGTAGCTGGTATATTAAGGTCCCCCATTAACACCACTCCTTCCCCTTCCAGCCCACACTGGGTCTTTTTGTTAGCCAGCAGACAATCCTCCAGATCCTCACAAAGCCCTGCGGGCCTATGTACCACCCCCATTGTGATCTTCCTTCCCGCTGGGGTTCGCAAGGTAACCCATAATGCCTCAAAGTTGCCCTCTGCTTCCTCCGCCCTAATAATCGCGATGTTATCCCTAATTAACATAGCTAGTCCTCCCCCTCTGCCCGCCTTTCTATCATTCCTAAGTACAGTGTACCCACTCAGATTAAGATCCCAGTCATGGCCGGGGGTGTAACCAAGTTTCAGTGACCACTGCTACATCCACCCCTTCCTCAACCAGCATGGCCTGGAACTCTGGCATCTTGTTCCCCAGGCTCCTGGCATTTAACGCCACCCCCCAACCCTTGTCCCTACCCCCCTTTATCATGTCCACCCTGCACCTTTTATACATCCGCCCTCCGTCCTCCCCTAAGGTACCTTCCTCCCCTAGGTAATCATCCGACCCACCTCCTAGAAACTGAAGGCCAGGCCTACCCATAAAATGTATGGTCGGATCAACTCCACTGTTCCCCCCCTCCCCCCTTTACAAGTTTAAACCCCATCTAACCTGAATGAACTCCATCATCCCCTATTTTAGAACTTCCTTCCCTACACCAGATTTAGGTGAAGCCTATACCAGGCGTACAGTCCCTTGTCATCCCAAACTCCCCCCCCCGTCCCCAACACCCCAATCCCCCGTTCTTCTCCCCACTGCCTGAACCAGTCATTGACCTCCTCGATCTCCTGTTTGTTCTCCACAGTGGCCCTTGTCACTGACAATATTTCCAAGAAGGAAACTGTGCATTCATTGTCCTGACAGACTCTGGCCAGTTCTTGGAACCTTGCCTGGATTTCCAGGACAATATTCCCCTCAATATCATTTGTCCCCGGATGCACCAGGAAGTCCGGTGATCCTCCACAGTCCTTTGCTAGCTCATACACCAGGAACTTTGCCCTATGCACCGTCAGACCGGAAATACCAGCTGCCTTAACTCGACTGGATTTCCCTTCCCGTGCCCCTCCCAATGAATACCCCTAATCATGGAGTCCCCCAGCGGGAGTGCCTTAGTGTCCCCTCTGCCTTTTGTTTACCTCATTTTTGTGCTCCTGATCCAACCCCGGTAACCACCCCTTCCCTGAGTCCTCTTTCCCCTGGTTGTCCTCCAGCCTCCCTATGAAAGAAACCCTTTGTCACTCTCCCCTTCTTGCTGCACTTTTTATGACTGAGTTCCCCGGTTCCCCCCTGTTGAGCCTCCTCCCCACTCCCTACCCCAGCCGCGCCTATCACTCTGACCTCCCACCCCCCCTGCTCCTGCAACCCTAGTCCATCCCCCCAACACCATGCTTGTATCACCATCCTGCTCTACGGCCTCCTCCACAATCTTATTTCCCCCCTCTGTGTCCCCCTGCAGGTCCCTCTTACCTAGAGACCCTTCTTTGGTACGGTCCTCCCCCCTCAAGGGGCGACCCTCCTTCGAATCTATTTCTCCTGCTTTCTCACCCAGTCCCCATGCCTGCTGTCTGGTTTCCCATCTCCCCCTGCTTGACAGTTAATTTGCCTCTTTCCCCGCTAGCTTGCTTGCTTGAATTTCCTTTACCAGTCCCCACTCCCTTCCGATTTCCCCAATTACTCCCTCCGGCCTCATTCTTTTCCCCCTCAACACCCCTCGCCACCTCTTCCCCTCCCAAGTTGCATAATGGCTCAAATTTATTGTAGCACTTAATGCCAACCTCCTGTTTTTATCCCGATTTCCCACTGACTGCCACTTTAGACTGCCCCCTGTCAGCCCCACCTCTCCTATCACCCTCCCCCCGTCTTATGCTTAGGACTGTTTTATCTACTGGTTTCTTCTCTGGCAGATGCACCCCTTTCTACAAGTCCACGCTCCATAAGTTCACCCCTCCTGTTTGATGAAATGTGTCCAGGTCTCGCTCCATCACTGCCCATCTACCCCCCCCCACAGCCCCTCCCAGACACTTTCATCGCACCCCCCAACACCTCCAGTTGCATCCTTAGCCAGTTAACCTCTCCCCTGATCTACAGTAACTGCCTACAGAGTGGGCAACCTCCCTCCAGACCCAATTAAGGACCATTGTCACCCCATAGCCAGTGCACCCTACAACCCTGCCAAAGATGCCTGCCCTGGTGGCTGGAGGCCACCTACAGGGACCCTCATCATACATATTTGGACGCTCCCCCTTGACCAGGTCTCCTCCCCTGATGTAGCCCCCCTCACCCCTCTCCAGGTAGCCATACTGGGGTGGTATAAAGCCAGTGAAACTTAAAACACAGCTCTAGAACCAAGCTACTGAACAGGGTAAAAATGACTGGACAGAGTTTCTGCCCCCAATAGCTCCAGTTGAAATGAATGAACAGAGTTACAGCCCTTTACAGTTCTAACAATTAAAACACAGCCCTAGAACCAGTCTACTAAGCAAGATAAAATGAGTGAGCAGAGCTACAGCCCCTAATTGTACCAGTCAAACAGAAAGAACAGAGTTTCAACCCCTTCACAGTTCCAGGAATAAACATAGTCACAGCTGGAGCTATGCCTCCCCGTATCTCCCTCCCCAGATCCCTGAAACCCTGTATGCCACCAGCCAGTCAGTGCCATATCTCTCACCTGGCCCCTCCTCCTCAGCGCATTTAATAGAGGTCGGGGCCAGGGTGGACGGGTCCTCCTCTGCGCATTTAATAGAGTTCTGTGCCTGGGTGGATGGGTCATAAGAAACTACGTTCAAAATTTGTGGTCAAAAATATGAAAAAATGCCAACGTTATGACCATTCATTGCAATTTCGGTACACCCGCTGGTAAGTTCAGAAATTTTAAATATTTTGACCCAGATTTTAAACTTAACCACCTTATTTCCTGACCTCATGTATGTCACAGCTGTCATATTTCAAATCCTGCCCAAAATGTGTTTTCGAACGTGAGGCACGGAATGGCATTGCAGTTGCCCAAAATTATGTTTTAGCGTGGATTCAAAAATGTTCTGTACTAGAGTGCATGAGATAGGGTAATAAGATGGCTATGCTGACAATGTGGTCACTGTTGTCCTATAAATGGAAGTGCGGGAACCAGAGGGCTCTCTGCTTCTATGGCTATACACATGTACGCATCTATGCCTCTGGCCCGGGCCTTTCGCTCCCGCAGACAAATAAGGATATGATTATGCTATCTGAAAAAGCAGGGAAATTAATTGCAAAAAAAAATGCATTAATGCATCAGTTAGGGTTGTTGTTAAAGCGACAAAATCAGGGGATTGTGGTGTTAGGGTTTCCAACCCTGACACCCCACCCCCACCCTGCTGATACTGACAGGCATCAGGGGTGTTCCTTGGGGTCTTCAGCCCTAACGCTCACCCCATTCTGCTATACTTTACCCATCTCTGCTTGTTTACTTATGGAAAGGGGTGAGCATTAGTGTTGACGACCCCAAGGAACACTGATGTATTAACAAATTTTTTTGCAATGAATATAATTATAAATAAATTAGTGTCATCAAGAAGGATAGTAACAGGAAATCACTCACTAATTATCTAGGTCCTCTACCCACCCTCCCTAATGCACTCTGTGGGCACTGGATGGTTTATTCTGTGGATAAAATTTATCGCCCCAAGGTACCTCCTAATGTCAGCCTTCGTTCCCCGTAGTTACTAACCCTGTAATCCCTACTGTATGACCCAGACTCCACTGACTGGTCACCCATCTCAGCCACCGCTAATGCAGATGATGTGATCGTCACTGTCTTTCCACTTTCTGTGCCTGGTACTCACGTGCCTCCCTACAATATATCAGGATCAAAGGCACCCATCTGCTGTGAACCTCAGCTGAGATACATGACCAACAAGGAGGTCTGGATGCCGCCTGGCATCTACATACCTGTTGTACTACAAGAGAATTTTACCAGGTACAAGCAGCTTCGGAAAACCTGCACAAAGGCAGTCCATTCAGCCAAAACTGACTTTTTTGCCTCTACCTTTCAGAAATCCCTCCACTGCCTAACCAAGTTCTGGAAGGCCTTTACTCAACCCCATTCCTCCCCAGTGCTCAAAATTGGCAGTTCCCTGGTTGCAGATCTATCTGAGGTTGCTTCTGCCTTCGGTGACTTATCCTTCTATTCTCTCTCTCTCTCCCACCCAGAACAGATAAGGAAGGAAAGTATTTTATTCCCATACTTGCATGCTTTACTACCTCTTTCTGACTTTAGGAATTTGTTCCACTCCCACTGCCCCAGACCTTTACAGCATATTTGTACACATGCTCAAAATTAGCAGCACCGTGAACTGCTAGCAGCCATGGTGTACTGCAATAACAGAGTAGAAGCGGAAGGGGTGGAGGCAGAAAAAGAGCATCAGTGTGCATTTTACACTGTACAGTACTGTACATGACGTTGTGTCAGGAGTTGGTTACTGGCTGGCCAGTAGTGTTGTAACCTGGTAAAATGTTAAAAATAAAGTCACAGCATTTCTTGGCATTGGGAAAGATCTGAGACCTCTGGCAGTGTGAAGGAAAGAGAACCAGAGGCTGGAGATGCCCAGTGGGTGTGAGACTTGGTTTAACAATAGTGGCAGGGAAGGATGGAGTTAGACTATTCCATGAATGTCTGCAGTACTACAATGAAGGTGAAAATACTACTAGATTGAAAAAGCTGATAGTAAATACGTGTCAGTCCCATACAGTATCTGGACCACTGCCCCCACCCTGTCTTTATCTTTTTCCCCATTACACCAGTTGTGTCCCTGACTGCCTTTCTGTCTCTTGACCCAACCAAAGGTAATAGTCCTAATGACATGGATTCCAACCTCCTCCATTTTACTGGTCCAGCTGTGGCAGCTCCCATCTCCTCTCTTATAAACCTGTCTTTCCTCTCAGGGCTAGTGTCCTCCTCCTATTCAAAGGTGGTGACCCTACATCTTCAGGCAACTACTGCCCCATCTCTTCTCCCTGCCCTATGCAAACTTCAGTAGAAAATAGTGCCATCTAAACCAGAATCCTCCTTCACTCCCTTTTTAGCCCTTTCCAGTTGTGAGGGCCAGCCTTAAGAGGAAGTTGGTTCTCTACAGACTTCGGGTTTCTTGTAACCCTTTATTAGCTGGTACTTTCTTAATCACTTTACCCACTGTGTTGTCATTTTACTCAGTCAAGGGATTTGGCATTGGACCCAGAGTAGGTAAATAAGGGGTTGGGGGTTGTGAGGGCAGAGTTGGGAGGGGTCAGATGTGGGGAGGTATTGAGGTGGGGGGGATGGTGGGGGCAACTGACATCGATGAACCATTTTCTTTTTTACGGGATGTATAAAAAAAGACTGAGGGACAGTTTTCTTTATTTCAGGTACTGACACTGGGGATTGGGGACCGCAGTGTCAGTTTAGCCTCTAGGGCATGGGAAGCACTGGGGAGGTGGGAGGGATACTTGGAAGAGGGTGGCTAATATCCTGGACTGCTTATGCTCCCTCTGTCCATCGGGCCTGAGGTTGATGGCCCTCAAGGTGCATCGGGCAGTCATCTCTGCATACCAGGTGCCGGCTGAGATGCCGACAGTGGCACAGGAGAAGATGGTTGAGCGCTTCTTTAAAGGTCTTGCCCAACTGTCCCCACCGGTGCGTGAACCTCCACCACCGTGGGACCTGTTGCTGGTACTGGCAGTGCTCATGGGAAAGCCATTTGAACCAATGCATAGGTGTGGCATCTTCCACCTGTCATGGAAGACCGTCTGCTTGGTGGCCATCACCTCCACTAGAGGGATCTGTGAGTTCCAAGCACCCTCGGAGTTTCCACAGGGGCAAGATTGTCCTACGCCCCCAACCCAGAGTTCCTCTCAAAAGTTGTTTCGGAGTTTCATCTTAACCGGTTGATTAACCTCCCAGTGTATTTCACCAGTCCAGCCTCGCACAGGCTTCACACGTTGAACCTGCAGCAAGCACTCACTTATTACACAGAGCACATGACTGGAGTTTGGGGAGAGATTTGCCAGCTCTTTGTCACCTACGCTGAAGCCACACCTAGCAGACCAGCAGCTAAGCAGACGCTTGGCAGGTGGATTGTCTCCTGCATCGACCTCTGCTGTAGGTTGGCTGATAGGGAGCCACCCATTGGGCTTAAGGGCTTACTCCACCAGACATACTACTGCCTCAGTTGCTGCTTCTAGGGACGTTCCCTACCCAGGAGATCTGCAGGGCTGCTACCTGGAAGTCAGCACACACCTTCTCCCATTACCACATCAACCTTGACATGCCAGGATGCTGGTTTTGGGGCCTCAGTTCTCCGCTTCCTGTTCCCTAAGTAGGGGTGGGCACCTTGTCCCGGAGAACTGCTAGGAGTCTTCCAAAGTGTGGATAAGTGCACCATATCCATGTCCCTATAAATGAGTGTTACTCACCTGTAACCGTAGTTCTAGAAGTGGTATATGGTGTACATCCACATGACCCATCCAACCTTCCCTGGTAAGTGGCACATAGATCCCTGCTTCCAGCATGCAAAATCTGATGGCATAGGGTGGAGCCTAGGAGGATACTACCCAGGTGGGTGAGAGGAGCTTAGCTTGAAGATGTTCTAGCTGAACTTAAAGGAAAAGGAAGACTGCCAAAGTGTGGATGTGCATAATATACCACTCCTAGAACTACGGTTACAGGTGAATAACCCTCATTTCTCCTCTGTGCAGAGCAGGTGGGGGGTTGTCATGTGATTGTGTTTGATTTGCCTAGTGGCTTTTTTGACTTTGGGGATATTCATTGAGTAATATGGGTGGTCCATTCCCTGTCAGCCTAACCCCATGTGGCAATGTTTCAGCCAGCTGAGAGCAGAACTGCTCCAACTCCATTCTATACTGTAAATATAGAAAAGTACAAGGAAACAGTGCTATAGAGGGGGTCTGGCGAGGTCATCATTACCTCTTAAGACCTAAGATGGCATTGTTTCATGAGTATACAGCACTTTCTAGCATTTGTTTTATCTTGTATTATGGTTCAGAGAGAGCACTGCTTAAATGCAGCCATCGTATTTCTTCAGTTGTACCACATGACAATTGTTTAACTGCTTGTGAAACTGTACCTTTAAAGAGCCCCTGACACCGTTAGAAAAACTTGGAAAAAATGTGAGATTTAGCCAGTTCAGTTTATATTTCATGTATTTTCTATAATTATTTACCTTTTTTCTTTATTACCAAGGACAGCTGTGTGAAAGAGGCTTACTGTCCCTTAGACCTTATCTGCTCTTTCTGCTATCCTACATATGACATCATAATCCGGGTTGCAGCTGGAAACGAGCTTCTGGTCATGGTGCTTTTCCAGGTTACCAACCTTTAAATAAATAAAATAAATAATCCCCCGTTTATGGTATCGTAATTATTCCCACAGCAGCAGACCGATGTCATAATCAGAACTGTGATGTCATATGTTGGCAAGCAGCCAGAACAGATAGGGTAATGATCCTGTTTACATGCAGATGTCTTTAGTAATAAAGAGGAATGAGAAATACAGAAATAATATTAAAATATAAGCTCACTTGTGCTAAACATTACATTTTCTCAAAGTTGTCGCAATGGTGTCAGGGGCTGTTTAATAATGTAATGCACAGTCATGCTTTACAACTCCCAGTGTTACTAAGTTACAAAATGTAAAGCACAGTCATGGTTTAAAGAGCTAGTGTGCTACCTGGAATTAATAGTAAGTTTCAGAAGTAATTAGCTATCACTTATTATATTAGTATTTTTTTCGTTTCTTTTTGCTAATTAAAAGATATTCTACCTGACTGTACTAAGTGGAACAGCAGTCTACCTGGAGGCTGATATAGTTCTATTCCCTATACATCATCAGCATTGTGACCTCACTGACTGTGACATCAGTAGTACCAGGAAGAGCCAATGTCATGCTGCTTAAGCAGTAACTTGGGACACATTGTACCAGTCAGGCAGCAGGGATGGTGATGCAGCAGTGAGTGATTTCACATGCTGATGATGTAGTGGGAGGAACAGAACTAAGTGTGCTTGCTTCCAGGTAAAGCAGCGCTTTTCACATCACATGCAATACTAGTAGTTAGAAAATATCTAATGAGCATGTAGAAAATGAAAAATGCATCAGAAATAAAAAGTAATAAGAGCTACTATTAAAAATTAATAAAGCATTCTTGCCTGCTGTTTTTGGTGCTGTTAGCGCTTTGCTAATGCACATGCATGGGATAGGCACGGAGAACTCTTGGCAGAAAAGTGGTGGATGGGTAACCGGAGATCAGGTAAGGTCTGCAGTGACAGTATAGGCAGGGACAAAATGGGCAGACTGTTTGGGCCAAGTGGTTCTTATTTGATGACAAATTCTATGTTTAAAAGACTGCATTTAAACTGCAGTGAGACCCAAATTTTGGCTGCCACAGCCACAAATTCAGTCCTTAGGCCACCAAAAAATCCCAAAATACATTTGCTACAGCTGCAACAAGCATTCTGTGGAAACCACCTTACAACTAAAAACGAAAATGCAGCAGCATCAGAATTGGAACTGACCTTCAACACAGTAGAACAGCACCGCTGTGCACTACCCATACGTAGAGTTAGAACATGAAACTCAAAAGCTGTAAAGCCCTGCAAAGACAGAAACTTTTACCTTGCAGGGAAGAATGTGGAAAACTGGCCACAAAAGTACCAGGGCTAGCTGTTAAGACTGGCTCAGACAAATTATTTGGTCAATCTGTAGACCAGCCTGATTGTGGACCTTTAGTTTAATATTGACATCATCACCTGTAGAGTAAATGGACTTAGTAGGGACTCTTAAATGCAGTGGAGCAATTGATGTAAATAAATCAGAAACTAGACTGATTTGTTACAACAAGTATAACACAGATCAGGAAGTCAGTACTCCAATTCAAGCCCCATGTAGTGCACCTTAAAAAATATTGCCTGGTCTCTTTCACGTGTTTCAAGTGGATTTAGAATTCAGTTTTGAATCCTGCGTAGTGCTTTAAGTGATTTACAAAGCTATAGTGTTGACTTACATGCCTTGGAAGCTTATACTGGTGAAAGTCTTCTGAGTTTGATTTTATATTTTTTCCAACTCTGTATGGACACGGAACAGATCATAATTTGTCCTTAACAAGGTAGCCAGCTGATGTCTTCACTTTCTGATTCGTCAGATCCAGCTCTGTGCTCAGGCACGTAATAACATGTGCCCAGGGAGACCATGGGGGTGCATCCCATCAGTGGGGTCAGTTTTCAGTCCAGTTTTATACAAAAGATTCGCCAGTCTGAGATTTAATGAAGGGCAGGCACTGCACGACTAACAAGGCCCTTGTTAGTTGAGAAGATAAAAACATCAAAATCAAGCACTCCTCCTCTTAGTGCCACACAAGGCGTAAACCTCACTGCATAAAATAGCAGATGCTGCAATCAGCCAAACAGACAGCAGGACATGGAAAGCAAAAGTTAGTTGAGTAGTGTCCTTCATTAATCTTAGACTGGTCACTCTTTTGTATAAAACTGAACTTAAACTGTCCCCATTGACTTTAATGGGGCGCACCTCCACGCTCTCCCTGGGCCCACGTCATTACGTGCTGGAACGCAGGGGTGGATCTGATCAATTGGATAATGAAGGGATCAGCTGCCTACCTTATCGGGGCCAAATTACAATCCCTTTCATTTCCATGCAGATTTGTAATAAAAATACATAAAATTAATCTCAAAAGATTTCTGCCAATATAGACTTCCAAAGCTTGTAAGTTTTACCACATGTAAAAAAAAAAAATTATAAAATCACTTTAACAGGTTAAATTTAACATTTGCCAAGTCTCATGGGGTAAAATAACGCAGGATGAAAGGTTGTGGAATCCTTAAATTTCCATTAGAGAAGGGAAAGAGTAAACCAAATAGCACAAAAACATTGAATTTATTTTCAGGTTGTGCACTATTTAAATATGCTCGTGTCATACTTGTATATGTCCATTTAAAAGTGTAGCTGAGGGTTACCGGTCCAAGAAGTATTCATTTGCTTGCCTTGCTAGCACTTTCTGCCAGTGTGCTTATAGCCATTAGCACTGTTGGGTTCATCCTGTACAATATGTTTTCAGCATCTCTGTACAGAAAGAGAATCTATAAAACACCTGCGCGATCATGGTTCAAAATCGTTCCCAACTCTCAAGTGGAGGCAGTACCAGTCTGCAGTAAGAAGGCCCATTAATGGCACTGACAAGTGTGTTATACTGACTGCTGCTTCCTTTTTCAGTGTGTGTTCCATTTAGTTTTCTGACTGAGAGTAAAGACAAGAGACTGGTCGACAGTTGTAGAACCAGAATCCATGTCAATATTTGGCATTAAGCAACATATGAATGAAATGAACATCTGTCCAAAGCATGAGGCAAGGGTTACACTAAAAACATAGATGCAGTAACACTGCAATTTAAAGAAACATAAAGTACCACAACGTGTGTTTCTGTGGTTTGTTGTTTTTAGCCTTTGCTGATTGTTTGTAAGGCCTTGTGAACCTTACACTCCTGCTTAAGCAAAGCCAGCCATTAGTAAGTCAAGATGATTGTTTATCCTACTCTTGATGCATTGCAGTATATATCGAGATATGAACACACACATACACACATGCACGCACCAAGCATGTCTTCCTGAACAAACGTTTGCACTTTTTAAAAAATACTTTGTGCATGGAACATAAAATGTCTTTCATGCACATTGAACAACTGACTGGTTAGGGCTGGACCATTAGCTGGAGTTCTGATTGCTGGGCTGGCAAGCGGGATTCAAACCCTGAAACCCGGACACCATTGCAGTCCAGCAGAGGGCTAAGAAAGCATCCAGTCAAAGACATAGAAACATATGATCATTCTCCAGGAATGGAGGTGAGCTGCCTCAGTACTGTGCTGTCTCGTGGTGGCTCCAGAGGTAGACTTGCTGGCTAGCATAGAGTGGGAGAGTGGGGCACTGATTGGCCCCAAGTCAGCAGATCATTGTATGCACACACTTGGGATCATTAGGGCCAGCTCCCCTGTGGGTAGGTAGAGTTAGAAAAATACTGGGAAATGCCAGGACTCAGAATGACAGAAAAGCACTTTCCAGCCCCTTGACCTTGATCTGTTAGCACCGTATATTTGTCTATGGCTGGGTGGTCCCCCTCCCTTAAAGAGGAGGTCACAGCCAATAGGTAATGGGTGCCTGATGGGGAGGCCTTTATTTATTTGTTTATTAATTTATTTGAATCTAGGATTACAAGTACCTTTGAGCCAAGGCTCTTTTACAAAGGTTCCACATCAGTTGCAGTACAATAACTGGAAAAAAAACAAGACAAGTAACAAAGGCAGGATAACAGGTTAACAATCAGCTACATGAATATGAATGCATACATTTGAGTTAAACTCAAGCCAGAGGCATTGACGGGGTAAACAGTGTTACAAGACATGGAAAAGACACAAAAGATAAGAGCAGCCAGAGGCATTGTTACATCATAGAGAGAACAACAGGTAGAGGGGGTGCAGGGGGAGAGAGGGGGTTGTAGGAGATATGGGGTAGATAATAGAAGTGCTATGTAGAAAGAGCTGAGACAAGGATTGGGTAATGGTGAGGAGGGCTGATTAAAGGAGACAGTCGCAGGTGCTAGAGGCAGAGAGGAGTAGGCAGAGCCTGGATTTGAACGGGTCAAGCTTAGGTACTGAGGAGATGTCACTGCTGAGCCCATTCAACTAGCTAGTGGCCCTATGAGCAAAGGATCTTTGTCCCTGGGTGGTACGGCAGCGAGGGACCTGCAGGAGTTGAGATTCAGATCCCCTAGTCTGGCAAGGGTTACTACTGGGGCAAAGGAGAGCTTGGACTCCGGAGGGTGCTTGGCCCATGGTTATTTTCTTTGTCATAATGCAGTTTTTTTTTTTTTATGTGGTTTGAGAGTTGTAGCTAGCCAGTTTGTGCATAGAGGTCACACGTATGAGTGAGAAGGGGTGAGCTCCAGTGATGAGCCAACAAGCTTTGTTGAGAGATGTGGATATGCGTCTGAGGGCAGTTACAGTAGCAGAGCCGTATACGATCAGGCCATAGTCAATTATGGAGACAACAGAGCTCTGAACAGTGACCCTGAAGGTTTTCGGAGTAAGATGCTGCCTGTGTCTGTAGAGTAGTCCAGTACGAGTATTTGCAGCTTTGACGACGCTATCAATGTGGGCACCATAGGATAGGTTACAGTCAAGAAAGATCCCAAGATATTTAAAAGATTGCACCTGTTCGAGGGCAGCTCCGAGGCAGTTTGTGATGGTCAGGGGGTGTAGCCTGTACTTGTTGTGGGAGCTGCTGAAAAGCATTGACTTGGTTTTCTTATAATTTAGGACCAATTTGTGCTTACTAAACCGATTCTCAACTGAGGCGAAGCCTAGCTGTAGATTGTTTTTTAGGGGTTGGGGGTCATTATGGGTGGTGTGAATTATGGCATCATCAGTATAGAGGATGATTTGTTCTGGGCAAGATTGTGGAAGGCTATTCAGGAAGAGACTGAATAGAAGGGGACCCAGTATGGATCCCTGGGGGACTCCTGAGCGGACAGGTCTAGCATCAGAGAGGACATCTGCAATTTTAACTCTTTGGGATCGGTTTTCCAGATAGCTTTTAAACCAGGCCGTGGAGTCAGGAGAGAACCTGGCATTCAAAAGCAGCTCAAGTAGTAGACGATGTTGGATGGTGTCGAAAGCCTTAGTTAAATCGATAAAGACCGACCCAGCTAGGTGACCATTATTCAGAGAACTATGGATGGCTCCGGTAAATTCCAGAAAGGCAGAAATGGTGCTGTGCCCTTGTCTGAACCCATGTTGTTGAGAGCACAAGATATTGCGTTTGTCCAGGTAATCAGTGAGTTGGTCTGCTGCTATGCGTTCGATGGCCTTGGAGAGGGGAGGTAATAAGATCAGTCGATATTTCCCAAGGAAGGACCCTGTCTCCACTTTTGTGGACCGGAGTAACAGTAGCGGATTTCCATCTGTCAGGGAACTGGCTGAGGCTGAGGGAGAGGTTAAAGATCTTTGTTAATGGTCCTAGTATTTCATCGAGGGTGAGGGACAACAGTTTGAGGTCAAGTGTGTCCCCACTATTTCTGGACTTGGCAATTGCTTTACTAACGTATTTCTGGTCTTCATGCATCCTGACTGCTTTAAAGTAGAATGGCCGGTATTTGGAAGAGGGGATAAAGCTGGAAGAGTGAGTTGGAGAGTCATCTATGTTGAAAAAGTCAAGGGGGAGAACACTACTGAGGTCTGTGAAAGCAGTATTGAACGTATTAGCAGTAGTTGTAGGGTCCAGTGTTGTAGTCCCATCAATGTCCAGCATAGTAGAGGAAGTTTTAGGCCGCTTCCCAGTAACTTCTTTGATATTGTTCCAGAAGGCTGTCCCATTTCCCCAGGTATTAGTGAGTGCTTCCCTATAGTAGATACTTTTCTTTAGGCGGACTGACTTTGTGGCAACTATCTATACTGCATGGAAAATGACTTTGGCCTGGGAATAAAAACAAAACAGTGAGCATAAAAAAATAAAGAAAAGTCTACTGGTCTCAAGCATGCCTCAAACAAATTATAGGTGCCTTAGCACGGATAAGTTCTTCCT
Source organism: Neoceratodus forsteri (assembly GCA_016271365.2). NCBI lineage: Eukaryota > Metazoa > Chordata > Ceratodontiformes > Ceratodontidae > Neoceratodus > Neoceratodus forsteri. The sequence goes on from CM028131.1 coordinate 688,477,247, forward strand.
GTCAGTAAGCCTGGGCACATTTCTGGTACGGTAAGGACCAAATATGCAAATACTGTATGTTGTAAGTAGTATAACTATATTCATTTTCATCTGGAATCTAATTTAGAACAAATCTAGAGGAAAAATAAACAGTGGCTCTCGGGCCAGTGATTGAACTGAATTTGGTGGTGAAAATTAATTATGAAAATAGGCAGAATTGTCTAGTCCTCCTTTCCTGGTCAACAAAAACTAAATAAATAAAAAAAATAAATAAAAACGTACACTCTCAAGCCGGGAATTTCTTTTCACAAACATTAATTTTTATAATACATTGATCAACTGAATATGCAGATCCCACCTATGTTTTAATTAAAAAAATGAGCTGACAAAAGAGCTACACATTTTCAGAAGAAGTGGAACACTACAGTGTTTTATGGGTTTTGCTGTATGACTTTTTTGTAGTTTTCTACTTGTCCCATTAAGAATGATTGGCTGTTGGACATCTTTCTATGCTGTGGCTGACATTCATGTGGGCTTAGGAATCTTCCTATTCCCCATTTTCCATGCAGTACAGGTAGTTGGTACCAGTCAGTCTTTACTGGCCTTTCAGTGACACACTATACACACACACACACACACACACACACACACACACACACACACACTGATCTGGCTTGACGCCAACCTGGTCAGCAGGTCATAGGTAGTCCAGTTGAATGATGAAACATCATCCCTGAGAACTCGGAAGCTGAGCTTCCAAGTTTCCGTGAGAACTCAGAAGCTCAAGATTCATGTCTCCTTCCTTGTCCCCCCCCCTGCTTTTCAGCCTATTTATAAGTGACCTATTACAAGATCTTTCTGCACCAGCCACAATACCAATATTCTCTTGCACGTAGATGACACATCCATCTGTGCCAAGCTCAGAACCCCTTACTACTACCGCATAAAAATATTACATCCAGCCTTCCATAAAGCGCAGATGTGGCAAGTAAACCTTTTCTGAGTAGCACCAGAACTGAAGTTGTCGTCTTCAGCATAAAAAGTACCCACCCACCACATGCCATTCTTACAAACTGCACTGCACTCAGGCCCTCCGCTGCAAATCATTAAAACTTCCAAGGATTTGAGGCTTTGGCTACATCCACAATTAAACGCCTTAGAGAACATAATTAAAACTGTCAGGGAAATTTACCAAAAACTAGCCATGTGTTGCATCCATCCCTGCCTAATACCAAATAAAGTGGTCCCTCTATACAGTGAACACCTCTGTAGCTGACTGATTTGTCCACTATAGTGGTGTGTTAATACGCCTGCTTAGGTACTGGTGGGAGCCATTGCAGGTGTTCCGTATAAAGGGAATTCATTATAGAGGGGTTCAGTATAGTGAGGAAACACTGTACCAGGAAGCTGATTCTGTGTCACTGTCTATTGTTAGCCTTAGAATATGGCAACGAAATCTATAGAGTGGCCTAGCCATCTCACTACAGCAGATTGCACTAGTGTATGACTTTTACATGTACAATGACGTCCCCCAGGATGAAACCCACTTTTAAAGCACTCTGCAGTATGCTGCAACAGACCTACTGAATAAAGGCAGTGTAATTTCAATGACAATTATTCCCTTCTGTCATGCAGGAAACTGTGGCATTCACTTCATCCTGGCAGTGTCGCATTTTCCTGAATGACAAAAAGGTCTAATTGCAATTGAAATTACATTGCTTTATTTAGGAGGTCTGCTGCAGCATTCTGCAGAGTGCTGCAAAATGCTGCAGAATTGGGTTTCATCCTGGGGATGCCACTGTAGGTTTGTCCTGGGCTAGGACAGAAGTATCCACCACTGCCAGCTATACGACAGCCTTGGCCTTCTATTCCTGGACAAGAGGGAGGACATCTATTTAAAAAAAAAAAGTCTGCTCAGATCCGATCCTCCACCAAAAATGATCTGGGGGCAACTCAAAAAAAAAAAACAGTCAGGATAAACTGAGGAAGGACTCAAGTTCAAAATCACTTAAAACATTATTTGACTTTGTGCACTTATTCAACATTGTGCATTATGATTTTTATTTTGTTATTGCATTGCAGCTATAAACTCTTTCAATATGGTTTGTATTAACCTGCTTATGTATGTCTGGGATGTAGCTGCAGCATCTACAAATGAGAATTAGTGGATCAAGTTCAGGCAGTGAGAGTTGGAATTTGGGCAAATCAGACACAGAATTCATGACCCATTTCATTCCTCTCTGATTGCCATCTCAAACATAGCTACCACCTTTACCCACTGAAAACATATCAACGGGCCATAAAAAGTAAAACTTCCTTAAATTTAGACGTTCTTTCTTTCATGATCCCCTTCTTGCACACACAAAAAAAAAAGTAATATTCACTGTTTTAGTTGCTGACGTTTCTTTGATGACCATGAAAAATTCCCTTCCTGTCCTTACCAGCTTGCCACGGCAGTGTCTGCTGCTTGCCCTGCCTCAGGTAAAATTGAGACCTTGGCTCAATATAAGGCCTCCTGTTATGTGTGAGGGGTTCATATTCTGCCAGAGGAATTCTGCAGAAGTTTTAATGAGCGTATTTCATGGTAAACAAACTTCACATCTACAGAATTTGTGGAAAGACAGATAATTGAATAGTGGGGAGGGGTGTATGAATACCATATTTCTGATATTAGACTGTGTGTTCATATTTGGGGGCCCAATTATTCCTTATTCAGCTGCTGGAATATTGTATGAGACTTCAAGATCTCCTGAGGCTTTCTGTCCATTCAGATGACACTTTGAAAGCTCACTGATGGCAGCCCATGTGACCCAGCATTCACAGAAGCTACAGGCAAGAGATGCATCTGAGCTGCTGTGAAGGAGCAATATATTTCCATCCACTTGTAAAAATTAGACAAAAAGCAGAAATCTTGACAGTTTTTGTTCCTTTTCTAAATCCCAAGCTACAAAAGGGTAATTTTTATGTTCGCCACACATGCGTAGGGAGCATCTTGCTTTGAGAGAGCACTTCTGTATGTCACTTCCGAGCCCATTTCAGTTCACAAAAGAATGGGCTTGGCAGTCTACACCAATGACCACACTCTGTGGTCCTGACATCACTCTCTGCCTGGTTGGCAGTAACTTTGTGTATTTCAAAGGACGGAGCTGCTCCAGTCAGGGAGGGCTTCGGTCCTTTGATTTGCATGAAGCCACATCAACAAACAGCTGAGCGGCTTTCTCTCTGTGCCATCTCTTCCTCACTCTCTCTCCCTTCTCCGTCAGAATATGTTCCCCTTCCCCGCCATCCCTGAAGTTTGTTTTTAAACCCCTGCAAAAGAGAAAACTATCCGATGTCTGTTTTTGCCACCACCATAACTGCCCCCCCCTCCTCATTTTAGTTAAGCAGCACCAGAGAGCCCATCTCTGGTGCTGCCAAATATAACACCCAATCTCCCAATGTCCACTGAAATAAAAATGCACTTCCAGGTGCTAAAGGCACTTGGTGGAAGCCTCTTGTGCCTCACTGTGCACTTGGGAGTGCAGTAATGCCAGACAACCAGTAACGTGTGTGTGTGGACTGCAATCTGGATAGCCGCTAACCTTGGAGAAAAAATCCATTATATCTGTTCATTTTGAAATGTCCTGCTCTCTTACTGGAGAGGCACTACTTCCAGATCAGGTCAAGAATGCGTTCCTGTCACTTAAAAATGAGTGAGAGACTTGGTAGGTCTGGATCGCTGGAGTTGCATTACACTGTTCACCAAACCTGACTGGCAGTGTTGTAAAGTTTGTAGTCCCAGAGCTTACTGTTAAAATGCAGTGCAGTTTGAGACAGGAAGTGTGACTGAAAGGAAATGAGAGAAGGCACAGTGATACTGGTAAAAGCAATAATGGAAGTTTGGAAATGGAGACAAAATAGAAAATTGGGTGCAATAGGAAATGGCTCTCCAGTGATCTTGTATTCTTCCTGAATTTTAAGACGTCAACTTTTTTTTTTTTTTTGGCAAGCACAGTAACAAAATGTGAAAGTGAGCCCAGAGTTGCTAGGAAGTGATTTTAAAGCAGTAATTTATGTTGGGGTGAAAATGTTGTACATATATGTTTTTATGCCACTTTAGATTGCTTTTTAATCCTCTTACATCGGATGCCCTGTGCCCCATTTTGAATCCGCTTTAGCATTTTAAATATTTAAGGGAGCAAAAGCTTCATTAGAGCAGTGGGCTCATACCACAAGCATATGGCCTCCACAGGAATTAACCTTAACTATTATGTTTCTGGCATGGTTCAAATATTCTGGTGCCTGGTTCATTTAATTCTGGATCTTTCATTTTGTGGTCACTCCAATCAGAGAGCACGCTGCACCTTAATTACCCATAATTCACTGTTCTACCCACAATCCTGTGGCAGTGCTGGTGCCACAGTGCAAGCTGCCTGCACTGAGTGCCACAGCAGGTTATGGAAGAGTGTGTAATATGCCTGAATCTGCCAGTCAGATGGAGTAAGTGTGTGTACAGTAGGCAGAATGCAGCTGATATTTCCCTCCTAACTTGGACATGAATCTTGTACAGTCTCTGGAACCAGATGTCGTCCTACTCTAGTTACAGCACTCACTGCTGACAGATATCATTGTGACATCAGCACTGCAGTGGAATTTTGAGTAGAACAGTGCATTATACATAACATTGCTGCAGCACACTCAGCCAGTTTACAACCCATTTTTTACGCAACTGCAATAAGTTGCCAGCTAGTTGGTTTGTTTTTTGTCTTCAGCTATAGAATGTGACTTTCAGCTGAAAGTATTGTATATATTCAGTCAACTCATTCAATGCTAAGCAGAAGCGGACTAATAACCAGATATAATTGATAAAGGTATTTCCTATGCAGAACCTTAAAGGGGAACAGTCAGCACTGAGAGCGCCACGCCTGTGTGTGGGACAGGTCCCAGTTTGCACTTGGTGTGCAAAAACATGTTTTTATTTACTTTTCACTGTAGTATAGTAGATTGTATCAAACACATTTTGCTTACTTCCAAGCTGAAATTTTCTGTAACAACAAATCTCACAATCCTCTGCAGTTGACATCAGAGCACCTTCTTTCTATCTGATTCCTCCTCCTTCATCCTGTTCCAATCTGATTTCAGGAAAAAAACACTCTACCACCATCTCCCTACTTCAGCTCACTGACTCCATCCTTTCCAGGAAGGACAATGGCCAAATCACCTGAGCCATATTTGTTGACCTTGCCAAGGCTTTTGACGCGGTTTCCCACTCACTTTTCCTTGGTTCCCTCTAATCTGCTGGTCTAACCCCTTCTGCCACTAACTGGTTTAAGGCCTACCTTACTGGTAGAACCCAGTCAGTCAAGATTGCAGATGCCATCTCGCCACCTCTCCTGATCTGCACTGGCATCCCTCAGGGCTCTGTGTTTGGTCCCCTACTATTCTCCATCTTCCTTAATAATCTGCCATCTGTCTGCTTCCCCTCCTCCGGTAAACACATGTACGCTGATGATATTATCCTGTATGCATCTGGCTCATGCCCAGCTGAGGTTACCTCCAGCTTGCTACATGACTTCAACAAGGTCCAGCTCTGGTTTGCAAACCATCAATTATTCCTCAAGGCCAAGAAGACAGTCTCCATGACCTTTGGCACAAGGCAGAGACTCTCTAGGCTTCCCTCCCTGCCCACTTTTTGCATTCTTCACAGTACTTTACTTGAAGACACTTTGACCTTCAGATACCTTGGGGTTTGGTTAGACCAAAACTTCAACTTTTCTGGACACATTGACACTATCCAGAAAAAATTGCGCCCCCAAGCTCGGTGCCTTGTTCAGGAACTACAGTTGCATCCCTCTGGCAGCTAGACGTGAGCTTGTCCAGAAGATGATCCTCCCCATTTTGGACCACTGCAACATAGTCTGTGGTGTTGATCCTAAGTCCTCCCAGACCAGATTGGACACTCTCTTCAACTTCTTCTGTTGCTTTTCCCTTGATGCTCCCTCTTGCACCCACCACTGTGACCCCTATCGAGCCCTTTCCTTCCCCTCCCTTACAAATAGATGCCTCTCACATTATGCTTAAAGTCACCGCCAAATGCTAGCTGGGTGAACTCCCTTCCTACTTCTCCCCCTCATATATAAAAACCCCTCCTCCTTCCCAGTCCCTTAGATCTACTAATACTCGCACACTAATTGTCCCCCAGTGCTCCACCCTCTCCAGCCAGTCTGGGTACTCTCACCGTTTCCCAAAAATATGGAACTCTCTACCTCTGCAAATCTGACACTTCTCCTCCCTCTATTCCATCAACACTGCCCTCTCCAACTATATTGCACTTAACTGTTCCTGTTATGAGCCGCCTTCATTTCCTTAGTCTTGCTCCTTACAGTTCATCCCCCTTCAGAATTTACCCAATGCCTCTATTGACTCTACTGCCTCAACTGACCCTAGCCCCTCCTAGGTGCTAGTTCTTATACATTTCTCCCTTCCCCTACTGTCTCCCCCCTTTTTCCCTAGCCTTCACACTCCCCTTGCAGTGTTCGCAGCATCCTGAAGGGGTCCTATAGTGCCTAGGCTTGGCACCTTTTCTTCCCCCAGCTACCTATCCTTGGCCTTGCAGGGTCCCCAGCATCCTGGAGGGTTCCTTGGATCAGGCCTCATCCCCTCCCTCTCACTATGCCTCTATAACTACAACGCTTAACCGCAGGAGGGTTTACAATTGCCTGAACTTTCCTGCCCCCTTGCAGGGTTCATGCATACTGAAGGGTTCTCTTTTTGGGTCAGACCTTATTTCCCTTTCTAGGTTTTAATCACACTTATTCCCTCTCTCTCAAAGTAAATGGAGTCCACTCCAAAGAAAGGGGCGGTTACTAGTGGGGTACCGCAGGGTTCTGTACCGGGTCTGGTCCTTTTTATTGTCTTTATAAGTGACATTGCAGAGGGACTGGAAGGAAAAGTATGCTTCTTTGCAGACGACACAGAGATCTGCAACAGGGTTGATACACAAGGGGGATGGAAAGGATGAGAAGGGACTTGGCAAGGTTGGAGGAATGGTCAAAGGTATACAGCTAGATTCAGTGCAAGAAGTGCAAAGTAATGCACCTGGGAAACAAAACCCAAGGGAAGAGTACAGTGGGGGGGGAAGGTACTAACAACAGCAACAGAAATGGAAAGGGACCTGGGGGTAGTCGTATCAAATGACCTAAAGGCAAGCAAGCAATGTGAGAAGGCATTAAGGAGGGCTGGAGGGATACCGGGATGTATAGGAAGAGGTATCACCAGTAAAAAACAGGAAATTGTTAACCATCTCTACCGACAGTTGGTAAGACCCCATCTGGAGCACTGCATGCAGTTCTGGAGACCCTATCTCCACAAGGACATAGACAGGATGGAGACAGTCTGGAGGAGGGCAACTAAAATGGCGCAGGGTCTGCACCACAAGCCATATGAAGAGAGACTAAAGGAGCTTAATATGTATACCCTCGAGGAAAGGAGGGAGAGGGAGGACATGATAGAAACATTCAAGTACCTCAAAGGAATCAACAAAGTCCAGGAGGTAGCATCTTTCAGAAATTGAGATGTATAAGAACAAGGGGGCACAATTTGAAGATGCGGGGGGAGGGGACGTCTCAAAGGAAACGTGAGGAAGTATTTTTCTAGGAGCGTGGATATGTTGCTCATCCACACTGTTTGGCATTGTCCCCTTCCACTTTAAATCTGCCGGAAGTCTTCAAGCTGGCTCTTCCCACCCACCCGGGTGGTATATACCTCGGCTCCGCCCCATGACGCCAGATTTTCCATTCCCGCTGGAAGATACAGGTTGCCTCCCTCGTGCTCTCGCATCTTGTAGGCCCTGGCTTTCAAATCATCGGTTTTACCGAAATTGAAACTCGTTCGAGTTAGCGATTGTGCTTTTGCAGCATCGCTCATGGAGGAAAAATCTTTCCTGGGATGTCGCTGGTGTCCCTGCAGCCAAAAGGTGTTGCGCACCGATCCCCACCTCACGTGTGTCTACTGCCTAGGTGTCGGCCATGACACCTTGTCCTGTAGTTATAGCTTGGCCTTCCATCTCAACGTCCTGGATGACCACAAGGCATGCCTGAAGCTGGGGAGACCGGAAAAAATTAACTCTCCGGGAAAGTCCAAGGAGGCTAGGTGGGCAGTTTCCGCAGCCGTGGGCTCCACCGAGCAGCTGGCACACGTGAAGGCATTTGAGGAGGAAGCAGCTCAGGCTTCGGCCAATCGAAACCTTTTTGTTCCTCTCAACCTAGGCTCCACCTTTACTTTCAAAGAGTTGTTCCAGTCTTTCCCTACCCTGGGTGAGGCGAAAGAACCTTAGTCTTCGTTCCGACGAAGACAATCTTGGGACCAAGAGAGGCCTGAGTCCCAAGAACATGCGACCTCGGTCGAGATCACCTCCTCGGTCGCTAGCTTTATGGATCTTCCGTCTGTCCAGGGGACCGAGGAAGTGGCTGAAGAAGTCGAGATAATCCTCGACCGATTGACTCTTTGTTACCGGCCATGGCCAATGACTCCTTAGAACGGACTCCGGTCCTAGTATTTCCTGATGAGGAGACCCAGCCCGCTGGCGTCCCTATCAAGGACCCGGTTCCGGACCCTATGGTTTCACCGATCCCACCGGTGTCTCCCGATCAACCGAGTCGGCCTCCCCGATCTCGGTCACGGTCCAGGAACCCCTTGGTCGAACAACCGAGGAAAAGCCATAAGCGCTTGAAGAAGAGGCGACGCCACAGGTCGTGCTCATCCTCCTCAGATGAGGAGAGGCTCTGGCAGAAACTCCGGCGCAATGAGGACCTTATGTGCCCCATTCTAGATCTCCACGACCTGAATCGGTTTCTCAGGTCTTGCACTTTTCGGATGGTCACTCTGTCCCAGATCATACCATCCTTGGAGCGAAACATGTGGTTCTGTTCACTGGATCTGCAGGATGCATTCTGTCACGTCCCAAACCGTCCGTCCCATCAGCGGTTCCTCCACTTCAGGGTCGCGGGGACCCTGTATGAATTCCGAGCCATGCCATTCGGCCCGTCATCGGCTCCACGGGTCTTCACCAAATGCATTGCAGTGGTGGCGGCCCATCTTCAGTGTCGAGGAGTCAGAATCTACCCTTACCTCAACGATTGGCTCCTGGCAGGTTCCACCCAACAGGAGGTGGAGAGGTCCAGAGATCTGGCCCTCCAGACCTGCTCCTAACTCGGCCTCTTGATCAACGAGGCCAAGTCGTAACTCATGCCTTCTCAGGTGATGGCCTTCATCGGAGCAGAGCTCAACTCTTGTCAAGCCAGAGCTCGGCTCCTGGCAGACAGGGCAGACGTTCTCTCCTCCTTTGCCCAATCATTTCTGGTTGGGCACTTGCGCCCTGCCCGGGACCTTCTGCGCCTTCTGGGTTACATGACAGCATGCACCTCGGTGGTCCGTTGAGCCCAGTTGCACATGCGCCCCCTTCAGTGGAAGCTGGCTGCCCAGTGGACTCAGCGCCACAGTCATTTCGACCAGCTGATCACTGTGACCCAGAAGATGTGGGACGCTCTCCAATGGTGGACCACCCCAGACCGGCTGCAGGAAGGGATCCCATTTGTCCGCCTCAAGCCGACAGTCGTTCTTACGACCAGTGCCTCTCTCATGGGCTGGGGAGCCCACATGGGGGACAACAGGGCCCACGGGTTCTGGAACCCCGAGGAGTCCCGATGCCACATCAACCTGTTGGAGCTCAGAGCAGTCAGACTGGTACTGTCAGCTTTCGCTCCTCAGTTCCGAGGTCAAGTGGTTCAAGTCCAGATGGACAATACCACGACCATGTACTACCTCAACAAACAGGGTGGCACGCACTCCTGTCTGCTGTGCAAAGAGGCGCTCTGTATCTGGACCCTCGTAAGCCGTTTTGAGTTGGATCTCCTAGCCATCCATGTGGCAGGAGCCTCGAACTAGCTGGCGGATGCTCTCAGCCGTATAGGCCAGACATCCCATGAGTGGTCTCTCCATCCAGAGGTAGCTTACAGCCTGTTCTCCTGTTGGGACAAACCGATGGTGGACCTGTTTGCCTTCAGGGAAAACGCCAAGCTGAGGCTGTATCATGCCTGCCCCCCTTAACAAGGATTGCTGCAGGGGGATGCCTTCTCAAGGCCGTGGACCCCAGGCCTCCTCTACTCCTTCCCTCCATTTCCCCTGATCCACAAGGTGTTACTCAAGGTGAGAAGGGACAAGGCGAAGGTGATTCTGCCCAGACTGGCCGTGCCAGTTCTGGTATCCAGATCCCCTCAGCCTCTGCTGCAGGTCCCTGGATCAGCTTTTCACACACCCAGACCTGATATCACTCGACCAGGGGAAGGTCTTCATTTGGACCTTCAGTCCCTGCACCTCACAGCCTGGTAAGTGAGCGGCCAGAGTTTCAGGCTTTGGGTCTTTCCGAAGATGTCTGCACTGTGGTGAAGGCATATAGAAAGGAATCGACCAGGAAATGTTATGCCTTCAAATGGAAAAGATTTTCCATTTGGTGTCAGGGTAAGGGTATCGACCCCTTATCCTGTTCTGTGACTAACATTCTCGACTACCTTTGGTCTCTCTCTAAAGGGGGTCTGCGGTCTTCGACTCTTAAGGTGCACCTGTCAGCCATTTCTGCTCACCGGGCGCGGGCCAGTTAGCCAACATTGGCACAGGAGACAGTAGTCGGGCGCTTTTTCAAAGGCCTGGATCACATATCCCCTCTGGTGTGTGAACCTCCACCTCTGTGGGATCTGCTGCTGGTTTTGGCAAAGCTCATGGGCAAGCCATTCGAACCTATGAACAAGTGTGAGATGTCGCACTTGTCGTGGAAGACTGCCTTCCTGGTAGCTATCACGTCAGCCAGAAGGACAGACAAGCTCCAGGCGCTTTCTGTGGACTCCCCTTATCTGGTCTTCCACAGGGACAAAGTTGTCCTGCGCCCCCACCCAAATTTCCTTCCGAAGGTGGTTTCAGTGTTTCATCTTAACCAGGTGTTGACTTTGCCAGTTTACTACCCTAACTACACCTCGGACGTCGAGTACAGGCTCCATACTTTGGACCTGAGATGTGCTCTCTCCTATTATAAGGAGAGAACGGCGGATATTCGTGGAGAGGTTCACCAGCTGTTTGTCACTTACGCTGAAGCTGCTTCTGGCAGGCCTGCAGTGAAGTGGACTATTGCATGATGGATTACATCATGCATAGGTCTGTGCTATGAGTTGGTGGGCAAGGAGCCTGCCAGAGGGATAAGAGCTCATTCTACCCCGCCATACTGCTACATCGGTGGCTGCTTCCAGGGACATCCCCATCCAGGAAATCTGTAGGGCTGCTACCTGGAAGTCAGCAAACACCTTTATCACCCACTGCCACATCGACCTTGAGTCATGCCGGGATGCTTTTTTGGGGCTTCATTTTTCCAATCTCTGTTCCCTAAGTAGGGATGTGTGCCTTGCCTCCCTCCTCCCGGAGAACTGCTTGGCGTCTGCCAAACAGTGTGGATGAACAACATATCCACTCTCCTAGAAGAACAGGTTACTCACCTGAAACAGTAGTTCTAGGAGTGGTATATGTTGTTCATCCACACAGACCCACCCAACATCCCCGGCTGCAGATGCACACAACCTGGCTTCCAGCGGGGATAAGATCTGGCATCATGGGGCAGAGCCGAGGTATATACCACCCGGGTGCGTGGGAGGAGCCAGCTTGAAGACTTCCGGCAGATTTAAAGTGGAAGGGGACTATGCCAAACAGTGTGGAAGAACAACATATACCACTCCTAGAACTACTGTTACAGGTGAGTAACCTGTTCTTTCACAAATAGGTTGGTGGACGTATGGAATGGCCTTCCTGAGGAGGTTATGGGGTCAAAAACAGTGGGGGAATTCAAGAATGCATGAGACAGACATAAGGCAATTTTGGTGGGGGGTAGGAAAAAGTAGGCTGTTAGTTAACTAGGATCTGCAGCTTATCCAATAAGTAGGGAAATGGGCACACTGGGTGGGCCAATCGGTCCTTATCTGCCGTTAAAGTCTATATTTCTATGTTTCTATATTAGACCAAGCATTGAACTAGGCAGGGAAATGGGCAGACTGGATTGTTCTCTGGATCTGTTTCTGCCGACATAGTCTATGTTTCTATGTAATGACGAAAATATTGCCCCCTGCCCCGTGTAACATACAATATACTCATTGCCGTCACAGGACCAGCCTTTTCAGCAGAAGCTAACTCTTGTTTTTGTTTTGTTGTGCAGGCTTCCCTTCATTACCTGTCAGAGACCCATTCTGAAGTTAACCACCACTTTAAATACTGTATAACAGAATATGTTCGCGCCTGATAATATTAGCGCTTTCTGATTTATAAACTTCTACACGGCCGAAAATATTCGCGGAACACTAAAGTACCTTAGCGCATCAAACGGTAATACGCTATTGTCCTCCTAAGCATTCAACCACTTATAGCTGCTTGATGAAAGAAACTCTTTAAGGATAGTGCCACTGTCATGACAACTGAAGTTGACATCTATTTTTTGTAGTGTGTGAAACCTGAGCACTGCAACCACTGATCCACGCTGGCGCTGCTCTGACTGATGCATGTCTTCAGCTTGTACTTTCAGCACTGAACTGTCTCGGTCCTGCCCCTGTCCTCTAGAACCTGGGCTAACAGATTTACTGGTACAGTATTTAATAAAATGAGTGCTGACTCACAACCCTGAGCATCTGTGCACACACAGTAATGATCCTCACTCTTTCTCATACTATGTAGTATTAAACTATGTAATGATCTCGGGCGGGGGTGGTGGAGGAGTGAGCGGCTTTCTGTAATGTAAATGTAAACTTCTTTACACATATTAATGCTACCTCACTCTCACACTAAGTTGCTCACTCCTTGTCTTTCTCACTTGGCCTATTCTGTACCTGGATTTGTGTGCATGTAGTTAAGTCGGTGGATTTAAACATTACTTTGAACTCTGGACTGAGATCCCAATGTTGATTGCCAAAAATATTCGCAATCCTTTTATATTGGCGCATATTTTAAAACCGCGAACGTAGTGAATGTAAAAGGAATGCAAACATTTCCTGGTGTACAGTAAATGTGCTTTATAGTTTCACTCCCACAGTTTCCTGGCTGGCTTCAGATGCACTGCAGCCAAAGACATTCATTTTCCAGAAATATATTGTGAAAAGTAAACCCCACTGCTTTAATACATAATAGAAAAAGCTCTGGGTGGGGGATGATATTTCATGAAAGTGCCTTGAACAGCCCCATATGTCTTGCATCATTGCACTAATACCCATGCAAGCACACTGATTCCTTTGATTGCCAGTCAAACAGCCGCTGCCGTACATATATAGCGTGTGTTACTTTTGTGCTGGGCTACATCTCAGTAGTTTAAATAATCTGCTAGAACTGTGTGGTTACTCATTGAAAAGATCTACAAACTGTCTAGTGTAATGTGAAAATTATTATTCTAATAACATGAATGCAGTTCACATCCACACTCTGGCAGTCTTCCCAAAGATGGGTGAATCATCAGAAGTTTTAAAGCTGAGCTCCTCCCATCACCCCTGTGTGTGGTATATCTACTTGTTTTGTCCTGTGATGAGATCTTTCTTTCCACCAGAAGGGGCAGGTCTCCTCCTGCACAGGTTTGCGCCATTGAAGGAATTTGAGTTGTTCAAGCTCTTTTTTTGGTGAATCTTAGACTTTTCAAGTCAGTATTCCACTTAAAATTGCTCTGTAAGTTTTCCAGCTCCACTTCAAGATCACGACTGATGATGGAGAGTAAAAAAACAGGGTTGAAGTTCTGCACCGATTGCAGGCAGAAAATGTCACTCACGGACCCACATGACGTGCTTGTCGTGACTGGGTGATCAAAATGACGTCAAGGGATGCAGTCTGTGCCGGGCCATGCTGCCCTCCTCCATCGAAGACTGCAAGGCCCAATTGGGCCATGGTCAGTGGAAAGACTGCAAAAAAGGCCTTGGCAACTGCCACAACTGTTACAGTGAGTTCTTCGTCGGTCTCAATACTGTTCCCGGCTGAGGCCAGTGTCAGAGGGTCTTTCTCTGACACGTTCAGAGAATGTGTCTGGTTCTCCAGACCTTCAGGGAGAGCCCTTCTCACTGCAGCAGAACACACAAAAAACATCACCATAGACCGTGGTATTGGGAATGATCATGTTCGTCTTGCTCTTTCAACTCCCCCAACTGCTTGGCCCTGGTTCAGCTTTCTGTGGTCGAAGGAAGTTCAAGGGCTCCTTGGTAACCCCATTAGGCCTGTCGACCTTGACTCCAGTTGAGCAGGCTGTTGAGATCTTTCTCAAGCTTGTGGAGGAAGCAGACGAGGAGTCGCTCTCTCAGACCCCAGTTTTCCCAGTCCTCACTCAAGAGGACATGGGCCAGTCGGTCGGTGTCCCTGGCTAGGTCATCCCAGGGCCAGCCTCCATCAGTGGTCTTGCCTCCAAAGCTTCTAGTGCTTAACCTGCTAAGACAGGTGGTTGTTCACAACCCTCAAGGACACCAGTCGACATTGACCCTTGGGTTGATGGCCAAGGTCAAGGTGCTGCTCATGTTCTTGATCCTGATCATTCGGGAGGTGTTGCCATTGACGGTCCTCTGGCAAGGAGAGTCAGTGATGAAAAATCCATCAATGCTACAAGGAGCTCCTCTGGCAACAGTGAACTGTTGCTGGGAGGGATAGGGCTCTGCTTCCTGGAACTTTGGTCCCTTGGCCTGTGCCTGTCGGAATGCTATGCCGGTCCATGCTTCTTAGCATTCTTCCACATTTGCTTCTCCGCCCCTTGTGGAGCCACCTCCACCACAGTACCTGTTCAAGGCCCTTACCAAGAGTCTCCTGCCGCAGATGACTTGCCAGGCCATCTCACTGGAGATCACTCAGTCCAAGCCTGCTAGGGTGGTCCATGATGGCAAACATTCGAGGGTCATTTTTAAAGAATCCTCATACTCTGAAGGTGAGTTGTCTGTGGCCTTGACCCGGACTCTCAGGTTTGTCTGAGAATAGGTGGAGACATTGAACAGCAACCATGGACACGTGTCTTTTGGGGCTTTTATTCATCTTCTGTTGGAGTCCATGAATGTGCCCTTGGAGCCAGTCCAGAAGTGGACCAAATACCCATTTACTGACATACTGGACAGGGACGGGTCCTAAGGGTTACCTTTCCAGTGGCTGACACCATCTTAGGACTAGACCTGGAGCGTTGGCAATGTCCAGCATCCTGCCCAACACCTTCCACTCATATGGTCTGCACATACGGGGTCCCAACAGGGCTCCCTCTCTGAGTTCTCTAATCAGCCCTCTAATGAGTGGTTGCTTTCAGACTCTGCCTTTCATAAATCAGGTGGGCATGGGGATGTGGGAAAGCCTAAGGACAAGGAGTTCAGGAACATTGACTACTTAGCAAAAAGGTGTATGCTACTGCGTTTCCATCAGGCCAGCTTTGCACTCATGATGACTACCTTTGGCCATTCCCTGCTGGGAGTTTTAGGGGACCTCCTCTATTGTTTTGCTGAGAAACAGCTGCTGGCGAAGATAGTTCAAGACCAGGATCGATCGCTGGCCAAATACCAGTTCCAGAGGGCTTTGGACATGGGAGAGACTGGCACCCGTGCCATGGAAGTGGCCATCGCTGTTCATCTTAGGGCCTGGCTGAGGCGTTCCACCTTTATGGTGGATACTCCGCATTAGCTGGCCAGTGTTCTCTTTGATACCAAACTCTTTGACATTGGGACAGAAGGGAATCTCACCCGAATCAAGAAGTCTACTGTCACCCTTGATTCTGTAGCATCATTACAGAAGGATCAGAAGGCATACATGCCTAAAAATAAAGCCTTTCAATATCAATCCCTCAGCGCAACAGCCTCAGGAGCAGCCCCAGCAGGGACAGCTTTAGCACTGGCATCCAAAGCCCAAATTCAGCAGCCAGGGACAAAAAGGGGGGGGGGGCAAGAGGTGGTGGTGCCTCTGCAACTGGAGCCTGCTCTAAGTCTGTGCAGTAAGACGTTGAGGGGTGTCATCCCACCTTGTGTCTAGTCCATGTCCGAGCTCACGGTCAGGGATTGGTTATGCCAGTTCTTGCCACAGTGGTCTGCAGTTACCTCAGACAAGGGGGGGTCTAGAAGTAGTAAACAGTAGTAAACAGAGGCTTGCCCCTGAACTTTGAAGCTCTCTCGCTGTACTGACTTCATGCTCCTCAGGAGTCCAGAGTGTCAAAGGACACGTCTAGGCTGAGAGCTGAAATCATTCATCTCCTGGAGTGTGGGGCAATAGCCCATGTTCCAGGCATCCTAGCAACACAGGGATATCTTGTTTCCAAAACGGACAGGATCTGGTACCCCACACTGGATCTGCAAGATCTTAACCAGCTCATACAGAAACGCAAATTCTGGATGGTTACTGAATCAACTCATTCCCTCTCTGGAACAGCGAATGTGGTTCTGCTCTCTGTACCTCCAGGATGCGTTCTTCCAAATCCCAGTCCATCCTATTGCCTGTACCTTCAGTTCTGTGCAGATGGGATCCTGTACCAGTTCCAGGTCATGCCCTTCAGTCTCCCGTCTGCACCCAGGGTCTTCACTAATTGCATGGCAGTGATGGTGGCCTTCCTGTGACGCAAGGGCATCGGAGGTATCCCTACCTGGATGACTTGCTGATAGCCAGCTCGTCCAGCAAAGTCACGGAGAGGTCCAGAGATCTGTCCCTCCAGACCTGTCAGTATTTGAGTATTATGGTCAACTCGACCAAGTCCAGCTGGTCCTCTCATACATGATCAAGTCCATCAAGATAGAACTAGACTCCCTGTGGGCCAAGGCCCACCTCCTGTGTACCAGGCATTGGATCTTGCCTCCTTTGCCAGATCATTTCAGGTTGGGCTCTCCCACTCTACCTGGGACTTGCAGCAGCTGCTGGGTACGTGGCATACTCCACCAGTGTGATCCATTGGACTCACTGGTGGATGCTCCTCTTGCAGTGGGAGTTGGACTGCCTGTGGCCCCAACGCCTAGTTCACTTGAACCAGCCAGTCATAGTGACCCAGCCAATTTGAGGTGCCATCCAGTGGTGATTGAACCAACATCTGGAGGATTGACTCCTGTTTGTCCACCCAGAACCGACTGTCACTGTCACGACAGCTATGTCTCTGGTAGGGTGGGTAGCACACCTGGAAGACCACAGAGCCCGCGGGGAGTCTTGTCACCACATCAACCTGCTGGAGCTCTATGCTGTGCATCTGGCTCTGATGAAGTTTGTTCCATTAATCCAGGGTCAGGCCATGCAGGTCCAGACAGAAAACACCATCTTCATGTTCTACCTGAACAAGTAGGGCAGAACGCGCTCACCTCCATTGTGTCTGAAGACCTTCCATGCCTGGACACTTGTGCATGCGCAGCCTGGGTGCAGATCTCCTGTCGATCCATGACACAGGCATGAACAGTCAGCTGGCAGACTCTTAGCTGGGTTGGAGAGACATTGCAAAAGTGGTCCCTGCATCAGGAGGTGGTGGACTACCTGTTCTCCTAGTGGGACACCCCTCTTCTTTATTTATTTTATTTATTTATTTAAAATTGGTGACTGGGAAAGGCACACTGAGCCGAGGCTCATTTCCAGGTGCAACCCAGGTAAAATTAAAGACAAAAATAACCTGTTTACCTCATGGGAGAACAGACAACTAAGGCTGTTTTGTTCCACCCCCAAAGTCCAGGACACTGTTGGTGGGTGCCTTTGTGAGTTCCTGCACCACAGGCTTCTTGTACGCCTTCCCTCCCTTCCTGTTGGTCCTGAGTGTCATGGTCAAGGCCCGGAAGGATAAGGCGTGGATGATCCTGATAGCCCCAGACTGGCCCATGCAGTTCTGGTATCCAGATCTCCTCAGCCTCAGCAGAAGCCCTCCATGGAGGTTGTCTTTCCACCCAGACCTGCTGACCAAACAACTGGGGAAGGTCCTGCACCCGAACCTTCAATCCCTGCACATTTCAGCCTGTTTCCTGAGCAGCTAGAGTTCCAGGCTTTGAAACTTTCAAAATACTTCCTCCATGTTGTGGAGACATCCCAGAAGGAGTCGACTCATAGATGCTACGCATTTAAGTAGAAGAGGTTCTCAGTCTGGTGCCAGGGTAAGGAACATGATCCTGTTACCTGTCCCATGGTGAGCACCCTTGACTACTTCTGGTCCTTCCCTCAGTCAGACCTATGATCGACGACCTTTTAGGCGCACCTGGCAGCCATCCCTGCATCTTCAGGGATTTCTCTGTCATCAGGTCACACCTATGGAACTTAGCCATCAGGCACTAGAATCCCACGGAAGTTTTTCTGCAGCAGTCTAGTAGGGACCGCCCACACAGATGCCAGGCTCTGATATCACAGCCCTATATAAGTGTGGGTGGCCCTGCTCCCTCCTCAGTTCTTTCCTGACATCAGCCATTCACGTACAGACTCCGTGGAAGCTTCATCACTCAGTTTAATCCCAAAAATCCTACTTACCTATTCTTTGGTTACAGCCTTCGAATCACTTTATTTTAAAGTGATTCCCTTTGTTTTTGTATGTCGAGAATGACTTTTTCATTGGCTCTTTTCCATCACTGCCGCTGCAGAAAGAAGATTTCTTCAACCCACAACCATGAACTCGGTATATGCTGTCTCAGGCCTAGTCACAACACTCTTGCTTGTGAGCTTTGCCTGAAGTTCAACCTTACCACCTAGCCACGACGCAAGAGAGCCCTGCAGAAATTTCTTGTAAAGCAACAGGCAGCCAGCGGAGAGTAGGGATCTTCGTGATTCGCCCCCTCCCGGTCGTCAGCGTCCTTTTCAGGCTGTCAGGCCACCAAGGTCCGGGACAAGTCCTCTGGGAACATTCTCATCAGGACAAGGGCTGGCCTAAGGATCATACCCTGCCGACTGTAATCCTGGTCCCCATTACTTTTTTCTTCCTCTTGTCCTGGAATCGCCCTGTCGAATGCTGCGGCTTCGACACCTCGCCCCATGCAGGCCTTGGCTCCTATCAGGCTGTCGGCCTCTGTGTCTTTGGCCCCAATCCTGCCGTCAAGAGCTCTTTATTTGTGAAGTCAACAGGTGCTGGGCCTTTCTGCCTCTACTGTGGCTACTGGCTGTTCGTGGGACTGGGCGCCTCACCCTCTTCGTCAATACCTGTGACGACAATACTCACTTATCTTGCTGTTGACCTTAATGCTGTTCTTGCTTCCTTAACCTCAGCTGTCATACAACAGTTTGTTCCACAGCCTGGGCCTTCGTCGCCCGCACCATTGGGCGCTGCTTCGTGTCGAGGCCAGTTCAACCTGCCCACCCCATGCCCTCTAGAGATATGTCAGTTCTCTGGTCATCGGTCTCTGCTGCAGAACAGGCCGATGTAGAGGAGGAATATCACCCTGATCTCACCCTCCCTGACGAAGAGGTGGACAAATCATATAGATAATCTAAAAATTAAACTTAAACAGACCTTTGCTGTGCTTATGAGTTTTAATTATAAATATGGCGGTAACACTGTTTTACCTTTGCTAACTGCAGTAAAAGCCAAGTGTTTTTCACAGATTACATTTCAAAGTGAAATATGGGAAATAAATAATAAAGTACTAGAAACTCCATTAAATTATATAAAGTTGCCTTGTACTTAACCTCTTCTGCACCAACAGTGCTAATTAGAGCAGAACTGGCATACATTCCACAAAGGTATTAACAGATGCCAAAAAAACATTTATTGGATAAAGTTATTAAGGATGAAGTCACATTGGCTACCATTTTTATGCCTAGAGGAAAAAAAGAAATGACAGTCTTTGGGGTGTAAACAGTCAACATTGTTAAAAACTGTAGACTCTCTTATTCAGCTATACGACTTAGGTTTTTGAAGTCCCATATATCCAGAGGGATTCAAATTAACACAAAATATAAATATGTAAGCCCCCTAAAACCCAAGAATCTCAGTTAGATCTAGTGGCAGGAAGGGAAGGCAGCTTGTGAAATTCCAGTTAAATGGATTTCATACTGTCTCACTCTGTTCTCAGTCTCAGCTGAGCTGGAGGGATGACATCATATAGAAATTTCGCAGCAGCATAAGCCACATTGGAATGTTGCAGCTGGGAGTTGGATAGAATGTTGGGAGGTATTGAATTCAGTCTTCAGTTAGTGTAATGGGAGACTCAGTGGAGGGAGGAGGTGCACTGCAGTGTGCAGTCCCTAAGAGCCCTCAGCTCTGACCAGAGCTACCTGTCGTTGTGGGTGTGTGTTCTCACCCTAGATAGAGACACAGAAGATACTGTTTGGAAGTGGTTAAGACCATCTCCCAGTTGTTCCAGGGCCCCATCCCAGAGAGGGATGGGGGGATCCAGACCAGCTCTCGGGCAATCCCCTGGCCCTGCTGGCAGAAGAGAAGCTACCTTGAAGATTTGTGCTGAGGCACCAAGAAGTATTTTTGGTTTTCCTGTGGAAGAAGCCTGTGTGCACCTGCAAACCTAGGTGAGTCGCTCTGCCAGAGAGCCTATGTTTCACCAAGAATGTTGTTTAAGTATCTGCTACTGTGGGTCAGGAAAGGACAGCCAAATACAGTGCTTAAGGAGTATGTGACTTGAACGCCTTTAGTATATGGGGGTCTACAGGGATGGACATGGCCACTTAGTAAAGTACGTCACAAGTCAGTACATTGGAGTTCTAGAGGCGGTAGATTATGAGTGTGATATACATTTAAAGTGCTAATCTACAAACCCAGAGTTTTCAGTTGAAGAGGTGTTTGAGACCAAATGAATGGCCGGGTATAAATTATGGGAGCAAGAGGTGGGAGACCCCCCATCAGAAGTAACCAGATTCACCTCTACGGGTTCACTTTGGGACATCAGTTGCTTTCTTCCGGGTACTTGGCCAGTGTTCGGGGAAAGTACCAAGACGTGGGATTAGATGGAAGATTTCTCTTCATGGAGCCTATATGTGCCTGGCTATGGGTTTAGGAGCCACCGGCAATGTTCCATGCTATATGGAATGTGGTTCAGTTGTTGGCTGGATGTGCCATGCAGGAAGTAGTCCAAGGCTGGTCGTATGTGCCAGGCCAGGGAAATCCAGAGAAGAGTACAAGTTCGGGCTGAGTGCCCAGTGTGTTTCTAAACCTGAGGGTTACAGTGTGTAGAAGATGTGTTCTGATCTCCATAAATCTGCATTACCAGGAGTGTAGCCCCGTTGGGGTCCATCTGTGCTTTGTTATTCTGTTTGGTTGTGAATAAAAGCCACACTCTAGAACCCCACTACTGGTTTGGACATTACAGTTATTGTTTCCTGTGTCCAGAGTTACTTGGGTGCCCCTGACTAGAAGTCAAACCTAGCCAAAATACCGCGCAACAGTTTTCTCCATGAACCCAGGTCCCAGGTAGGAGGTTACATATGGAGGCACCGCACAGCTCTGATAACACAAAAAATACCATCAACCCGACCCCTGGGGTTACAAATATATTACAGACAAGATTATAAACTTTCATATAATAAAAGATTTAAATCAAGCTTTGGGTCTGAGAATCTCTGGTTGGCTAGTAGCACACGACCTGAAGCATGAATTCAGATATTACTTAAAAGTATTAACTGATCAAAAAGAGCAAGAATTATACACAAGACATTGCTTTGAGCTTTTTCTTAGTAAGCTACTATCTGCTCGATACTCTAAATCTATTAACATATCTGAAAAAATGTGCGAGTGAAATAGATTAGATATAGAAGACTTCAATCGTGTGATTTTCTCTTACTCATGGTATGATTTGCCCAGAAAGTATTGGCTTCAACCAATATGGGATTTGATATAAACCACGGATTCCTTTATACTTTTGGACATTACGTTTACAACAAATGATGAGCATATCATTAATAATGTAGCTTCTTATCTAAATATTATAACAAAGATTTGTCAAAGATACACAAAACCCAAAGCATTAGAGTATTGCTTAATTTTTAGATCCTGTATACATATTTATGCAATAGGTGTGGAACCAAAAGCAATTGCATAAATCCATTTATTTCCACATATGTGGGATAAATCTAACCACCCTAGATTTATCCCACATATGTGGGATAAATGCAAACTGTCAATCAAAGCTTTTTTGTTCACTTTTTTGACAAACAAATGTGAATAACTTTAAAACGAAAAATGATAGCATAGTACTGTGAGCACGAAAAATGTTCAGGACAAAAATATCTACAAAATGAGTGGTGTTTCATTTATAGATACCTTTTAGTTATTTTTATAATTAGCAAAAAGCAGCATAAATTCCAGTTTTCTTTTCACTTTTCAGACAAACAAATGTAAATAACTTTAAAATGAAAAATGATAGCACGGTACTGTAAGCACGAAAAATGTTCAGCACACAAATATCTACAAAATGAGTGGTGTTTCATTCATAGATACCTTTTAGTTTTTTCATAATTAGCAGAAAAACGCATAAAATTCAATTTTATCTTCACTTTTTCGATAAACAAATGTGAATCACTTTAAAACTAAAAATGATAGCATGGTACTGTGAGCACAAAAAATGTTCACCACAAAAATGTTTACAAATGAGTGGTGTTTCATTAATAAATACCTTTTAGTTTTTTTAATAATTAGCAAAAAACCGCATAAAATTAAATTTTTGTTTCACTTTTTCGACAAACAAATGTGAATAACTTTAAAACAAAAAAGGTAGCATGATACTGTGACCATGACATTTGTTCAGGAAGAAGTTCTCTACAAAATGAGTGATGTTTCATTTAATAGCAACCACCACGCTTGGCGGACATACACTAGGAAAGTTAACCGAAAGTCCCAGAAATTATCATTTTAAAAAAAGAAGATAAACAGTCAAAACCAAATGTTTCTGCACTGATAAGAAGCATCCATATTGCATAAATGAAATATACAATGGTGAGCAGTCAGATAAATGATTTATCTACACTTGTGCTGTTTGACCTCGGACACCTCACTCGTGGCTTACACCACTCATTAAGTTACCCGAGGTCAAACAGCACTTGTGTAGATAAATCATTTATCTGACAGCTCACCATTGTATATCCCACATATATTCACAAGTATTTCAATATGGTACACATACTGATAGACTTGCAAAATGTTGCAGTGTGCCTAAATTAATTATTTTTATGTTCTCGTTGTATGAATACTTTGTATTTTGTATCCTTTTGTATTCTCTACTTTGTATTTTCTATTTTGTATTCTGTATTGTGCATTTTGTAATGGTCTTTTGACCGAACAAATAAATTAATACTACCCCTGACGAAGAAGATAATGAGGAGGAAGACACTGAGGATGGCTCCTCTGACAGGTCTGCTGTCTCCTTCAGGAGGGAGGACGTGGTCAAACACACTTCATGGTCTTCCCCCAGAGGACCCCTCCTTGTTTAACATTGTGAAACAGCTGTCCTCCACTATGGGATTCCAGACTGAGGAAGAGGATGTCACAAGGAGGAACCTGGAGGATTTTATTGGAGATCCCAGAATCTCCACCCAAGGTTATTCCTCTTCTGCTTCCAGCATTGCATGATGCTACCAGTGCTGCCCGGCATAGGCTCAACCTGGTACCTGCTATGGCCAGAAAGGCTGATAAACTTTACCAAGCACCTTTGGAGTTACCTTTTTATGCAGCCCAGCTTGAAACTGACTCAGTGGTGATCAAGGCCGCTCATTACAGGTCTAAGGCACCCAAGCACCTTAGTTCCCTCCCCTTTGACCGGAAATCTAGGAGGATTGACCTCCGGGGCAAGAGGACTTTTGCCTCAGCCACTTTGGGCCTTAGGATTGCCAACTACTTGGCTCACATGATTTGGTACCAGAATACCCTCTGGAGGAAGGGCAAGGCTGCTGCTCAATCCCTTCCTGAGGGTTCCCAGAGTCAGAAGCTTCCCAAAATTATCCAGGCTTCAGAAGATGTTAGTAAGGATCTCCTCAGAGCCACCTGTGATATTGCTGATACTACAGCCAGGGCAGGCACAAAGTTCACAACATGTAAAATTTAATATAATGAATACATTTATTAAATACAAAAAGCCAGTGTGTAAAATAGACCCCAAGAATCAAAAGGGGCACACAGCAAGACCCAGCCTCAACCTCCTACTGGTTTTGCCTCAGAGCGTCATCAGGGAGTGTTCAATCAGGTGAATCACACAGATCTTGCTTCGAGAGGGGGCTCTTGCAGCAGGTAACACATGTAGGACTGACGCCACCTGGCTGTTCTATTCTCCAGCAGTACCGATGTGGGACCACCCACCCGACGTTGACTCCACCCCCGGCGTCACCCAGTGTAAAGGCAGGAGGCAGTCCACACGTGCTCCAGTTCTTTCCTACCGCAGCACGCGTTAGTCAGCTCTTGGCTCTCTAGCTAGTTCCTCAGCTTTAGAACTTTTATTTCTCCATCTCGCTCAGAGATTCCTTGACGTATGCCAACTCCACCGACTGGGCACCGTAGTAAGTGCTCTTGTGGGAAGCAGACCCCTTCCAAAGACGGACATCCGGCCTGCCTTTTTTGCCTGGGCCCAGACCACAACACCAGCGCCTGTACCCATTGCCAATTTGCCAGGCCTTCAACAGCCACACCAGGATTCAGAGACAGAAATCTCTCCAGGCTTACCTAGCCCAACAACGTTTGGCCCAGATGCAGCAGGAGTCCTCTTCCGGGAGGGATTCTCATTCTCCCTCTCCATCCAAGAAGAAACCTAGAAAGGAGAAGCACAACCACCGGGACCAGAATCACTCGCCCTCCAAACCCAGGTCTTCCAGCTCCCAGTCTGCTGGTCGCTCCAGCTCTTCCCGTCATGAGGCCCTTACCTCCTTCAAGCCTCCCGCCTCAGCTTCTCTTGCCAAGGGGACTTCTCTTCAGCCTATTAAAATCAGGACCCCGGACTCTGGTTCCACAGTGGCTAAAACGCCCTTGAACTCCAGTTCTGTGGTGGCAAACAGGCCCTCGGACTCCAGCTCCTTGGTGGCTAAGAGGACCTTGGAAGCCGGCTCCACAGCGGCAAAGTGTAAGTCCTCCTCCCAGTCATCTTCAGCTGATCCCAGGGAGTCCAAACAGGCCACGGGACACTTTTCTTCCAGGGCTTCGTCTCTGCCTCCTAAGCATAAGTCTGACCGCCCCTCAGACAAGCCCTACAAAATGGCTGATAGGCCGGTCGAGGCCTCTTCTCACTCTGACTGTCCCCACCCTTTTCCTGTAAAGGGACATCCATTGGATAAGGCCTTTGGCACGACGACAGAGAAATGTCCTGTGGTTCCTCCTCTGGCCCCAGATAAGCCGCCCATCGCACCTTTGCCGTCGTCGGTCCCCCTGACGCCCCCTGTCGGCAGCCCCGATGTCTCTTCTTGAGACCGTATGCCGGTCCACCTGACATTAGACCCCGACAACGGTACCACGGAGGTACCACCATCGTCGTCCTTTAGACTGACACTGGATCTACCTGACGCCGGTTCGGGAGGCCGACCAACGTCTCCTCCAAAGCCTGAGTCACCAAAACTGGGCATGTCTCAGGTTAAAGAACTGTTTACCTATTGGTGGGATACAGTGAAGCAGGATTTTGTTTCTCCTCCTGCTGCCACTCCTAAACATCCTCCCGTCACCCTGAACCAGGTGTTCCAGTCACCCCAGTTCCATCTGGAAACGAGGAGGATAAAACCCCCGCCAGCCCCAGGAAGCACAAGACTAAGCGCAGGAGGACCAGATCTCCTTCCTCCTCCCATTCTTCTTCTCCCAGAAGACCTAGACATAAGAAGAGGAGATGCCGTTCCTCCTCCTCTTCTTCAGAGGACTATGGAGAATCAGAACCTTCCTTGCCAGATTCTGACCCTGATTCACTTCCTGGAGATAGAGGACCAGCCAAAATCTCCTTCCGCTGACCCCAGCTTTATGGCGGTCATGAGGCACATACAGGAGAATATGGGATGGGATACAGAGGCCCTGGACCCCGAACGCTTACGCCTGGCAAAATATTTGCACCAGAAGGACCCCAAGCCGGTGGTAATCCCCCCATTAGTGGACACTTTCCAAGATGTCACCCTTGCCACTTGGAAGCATCCATACTCTTCCTCTGTGGTGCCCAAAAAGGCAAATTGTTTGTACTGGGCCCCCAAGGACCACTTTTACTTAGCCAAACATCCCACAGCTGATTCTGTGGTCATATCAGCTGCACATGATCGTTCACAGAGGCTGAAGCACCTAAGTACCCAGCCACCAGACAGGGAGTCTAAGCAGCTGGATTCCTTAGGGCGTAGGGTGTACTCTGCTGCCACCTGCAGCATACAGAGCCTCAATTTTTTGATGCACATGGTCCAGTTCCAGAATGCCCTTTGGGACCAAGGACTAGATATCCTGCAAGGCATGCCCGACTGCCCTCAGAAGGCAGAGCTTGCAAAGCTTTTGCAGACAGGCTCTGATGTGGGTACCCACATTCTCCAAGCAGCATACAACTCTGTGGACACCTCAGCGAGGGCGGCTGCATCTGGAATTTGTCTTCGGCGCCATTCATGGCTCCAGGTCTCAGGGTTCGACCCAGAGGTTCAGACCACACTTCTGGCCGGCCCTTTCAGAGGCTCTGTGCTCTTTGGTGAAGACACAGAGAAGGTAATTGTTAAACTACAGGACTCCGGAAAGGCCATCCATTCCATGCAGTCCATATACTGCTTGAAACGGGAGCATTTTCGCAGACCCTGTTTTCGTGGCAGAGGGGGACACCAGCCTCAGCAGCCCCACATTCAGTCTCGCTCTCAGCGGGGAGGCTTTGGTCGAAGAGGTGGGTCCAGAGGTGCTGCCTCGACCTCCTCTAGACAGGTTAGACCTCCTACCGCTGCCCTGCCTCCCCCTCCTTCAACCTGACTATCTAAGTAACCCCTCTCCCAGACCTGTCGTCAGGAGAGCCGGTGGGAGGTTGTTTTTCACTTTACGCCCAAGCTCGGAGAGAAGTGACCTCCGACCAGTGTGTCCTCGACCTCATGGAGTTTGGGCTCCCCATACAGTTCGAGTCACTGCCCCCGGACAGACCTCTGTCCCCCTCTCACTACCCGAGAGACCACAGAGCTCCCATCAGACAGGAGATTGTCTCTTCTGGCCAAGGACACTATAGAATGCATCCCGGAGGCAGAGATAGGCTCTGGTTTTTACTCCTGCGTCTTCCTGGTTCCCAGGAAGTCGGGGGACGTAAGGCCCATCCTGGATCTCAGCGACCTCAATTGGTGGGTCTCCTATTGGAGATTCCAAATGGTCTTGCTTCCAAATCTCCTTCCCTTCCTTTCGGTTGGGGATTGGATGGCTTCTCTGGACATGCAGGATGCGTATCTGCACATACCCATCTGCAGAAACCATCGGAGATTCCTGAGATTCCGGTTCGAAGGTCGGTCCTACCAATTCAGGGTCCTCCCTTTCGGCCTTTCCTCTGCCCCCAGGGTCTTCACAAAATGCCTTGCCGTTGTCGTAGTGGCACTGCACAGAAATGGACATTTCTAGGGACATGGATATGTTGTTCATCCACACTCATTGGCAGTATCCTTGCCGCTTTAAATCTTGCCGGAAGGTCTTCAAGCTTGCTCCTCCCACCCACCCGGGTGGTATAACACTCGGCTCCGCCCCATGACGCCAGATCTTCCTTACCGCTTGGAAGCTCAGGTTCCCTCCTTAACGCCTGCGTTTGTGACTCGGTTCCTATTTCTCCGCTTTGGATTTAAAATAATATTTTGCAAAAGACTTCAGTCTCGATCCCCGCGCCTGGCGGATAACTCGACCTCGGATTTCGGAGATGCCCATGCGGGCAGAAGATGTCTCGGACTGATCCACACCCACGGTGTCTCACTGCTTAGGCCTTGAGCACCACCCGCAGGCTTGCGACCTGTGCTCATCTTTCTCGCCTACGCCCTCAAGACCGTATGCCCGATTGCAACTGGGCCCCGAGAAGCGCTTCTCCGTGAAGTCCAAGGAGGCCCGTTACAGAAACCAAGGCGGGCGGTTTCGGCGGATCAGCTCGAGCGGATGGTCGCCTCAAGAGGAGGCGGCGCGGTCAGATCTTCCTCGGCCGTGCATTTATCCCGCCTTCTGGGTTCTTCCTACACGCTTCCTTTAGGAGCTTTGTCTGTCCCTCTCCACTAAAGGAGAAGGGCCTGCGTCTGCTGGACCTTTTTCTCGGTCCAAAAAGAGGACGAGGTAAGTCCCTCCGTCGACGCTCTTGGGAGCGGGAAAGGTCCTCTCTCGGCCGTCGACCGTCGGTTCGGTCGATCACTGCTCGCCACTGGCCTCACGGTGTCCCCGCCAGGTCAGTTGACCGAGACTCCCACTGATGAAGTCGAGATTTTCTCGACCCATTGGACGGCTGTCGCTTAGCAGCCGAGATTCCCCTCCCGTTCCCCGGGAGGAGTTGAGGATCCTGGGCTCGCCTGTGCCTCGGTTCCGGAGCCCTCGGATGGACCTTCCGAGTCAAGGGGAGGTCGGTTCCGCCGACACCTCCTGCACCGACTCCCGAAATTCGGGGACCTCGGCCCCGGTCTCGACCTCTTCGTCCAGCCGCTCCCACCGCCATAGGCGGTCTCGGTCCGCATCATGTAAGCGCGGCCGCCGCCTCCTCGCCCTCCTCCTCGGATGAGGGAGGCTTCAGCGTGAATTACGCCGACGGTACGAGGACCTTATGTTGCAACAGCCCTGGTCGAATAAGCCGACCCGGCGCCTTCCCGCCATTATGGCTGTCACCGAACGGCCACAACCCCTCGACTTGCCCGAGGAGCCTATACCCAGGCCGGGTTGTCTCGGCCAAACCAGTTGCTCCACTGATCATGTGTGGAACCTCCGCCTCCACAGCCACTATCTGGGGCTCGACCAAGATTCTCGGTCGGCTAAGGGTTTACCCCATCGGTTGTCAGTTACCCTCACTCCGACCGACCTGGCAGGTGAAGGTGGTTCAGGCCAGAGGCAGCTCTTCGAGACTCTTCCGGTCTGAAGATGATTCCTCCTTCTCTCCAAGCGACTGGACTTGGAGTCTTCAGGAGGTCAGCCAATGGACTATAGCCCGTCGTCTTTCCTAGGACTGCTTCCGCTCATCTCGGAGTCTACCGATGGAGCTCGAACCCGCTTCCAACGGGCTAGGTATCCTCACGGAGATTCTGGACCGAGGGGATCTCGACTGAGGCCTTTCCGGTGGCCGAGGCCATAGTGGGTCCAGCACTGGAACTTTGGAGCGCCTGCCTCCTGCCCTGCGCCTTTCGCCAGGATGGCTAGGAAGTATCTGTCCCTACCGGTTCCTTCGTCCTTTTTGAACACCCTCTGCTGAGGGGTTGAGCACTGACAGCTTGTCCGCGTGTGGGCAACGCCAGGGATGTGGACAAACCTCCTGACAAGGAGTCCAAGAAATTGACTATGTCGGGCGAAAAGTCTACTGCGCCCTCTCGGCCTCATCAGCTAGTTCGGCCGTCCTCACATTTTTCTCATGCCCTGTTGGGCTCCCCTGGATGAGGTCATCCTCATCTTCCCGCCGATCTGCAGACTACGGGTTACAGGTGCGGACCAGGGCAGGGCAGTCCAAACAGCAGCTCCAGACTGCTTTGGATGTAGGGGGGGACTCATGTGCTAGATCGGTGCGGCCGCAGTGGCTATGGGTCGGGCGGGCTTGGCTGAGGATATCCACCTTTACTCGGATGCCACCTGTGCAAGTTGGGATGTTCTTTTGGGGACTGACCTCTTCGGCCCTGGGGTGGAAGGTCACCTGCAGAGGATCGAGAAGTCCAATGCCACCTTGACTCGGTCTCTTCCGCTCAGAAGGACAAAGGTCGTAAACCACAGCCTAAGCTCCTTGGCTCCTTCTGTGCCTCAAGGCCCGGCCCAGGCAACGCCAGGGCCAGCAGGCTCGCCTTGGCATCCAAACCCAAGCCCGCCGCTCTAACAGGAGGCAGGAGGAGGAGCCAGGAGGTCCCTCGGCCGGTCCCTCCTCCAAGCCTGCCCAGTGACGGGCTGAGGGGTGTCGCCCCCATCCCCGCCACTCATTCCCTGGGTCCCCCGGGGACGGCCCGCACCTCCGCCCGCCTGGTCCGCTGTTACCACGACAGGTGGGTCTTGGAGGTGGGGGGAGGCCTGCTTGGGAATTCGAAAGCAGGCACCACCTTCAGAGCCGCCGCCTCGGGGCTTCAGACCCTAGCTCACCAGCGGCCTCGTCGAGCCGACATCGCTTCCTCCTCCTCCAGAAGGAGGTGGTAAGAGAGGTGGGACCCTCCTTCAGACCCAGGGTTTGTGTCCAGGTACTTCCTGGTTCGAACGGACGGGGTTGGCGCCTATTCTCATCCATAATACCATTCAAACAAGTTCCTAAGGTCTCAACCTTCAGGATGGTCACTCTGGCTCAGATAATACCATCCTTGAACGCGGCGGTGGTTCTGCTCTCTGACTCTGCAGGACGCTGTCACGCCCCATCCGTCCGCTCTCACCAGATCTTCTCAGCCTGAAGGAAGGATCTCGAGTTCCAAGCCATGCCCTTCGGCTTGTCTCCAGCTCCCAGGGTCTTCACCAAATGCATGGCAGTGGTGACAGCATTCTGGCGGCGCCGAGGGGTCCGGGGTGTACCCCGCCTGGACGACTGGCTGATAGCAGCTCCCTCCAGAAGGAGGAAGGAGTGGTCCAGGAGATCTGGCTCTCCAGGTCTGAGCCTCAACTGGGCCTCCCGGTCAACGAGGCCAAGTCAGAACCCGAGCCGGCAGGGTGATTATCCATCGGGGCGCAGCTCGACTCTTCGAGCCAGATGTTGCCCCCATGATAGTGGTCGAGGTTCTTCCTCCTTGCCCGATCATTTCTGGTTGCAAATTGCGCCTGCCCGGGACTTCCTGCGCCTCCCGGCTCTGCGGCGGCTCAGTCCCAGCGTGGTCCGCTGGGTCTGCTTGGAACATGCGCCCCTTCAGTGGGACTGGCCAGCCAATGGTCACAACGCTTGCGATCCCTTGACCAGCTTGTGTCGGTGACACAGGGATGTGGAATGCTCTCCAGTGGTGGACCGCTCTGGATCAATCTGCAGGAGGAGGGCATCCTGCCTGCCCGGCTCTGAAACACGACGGGGTCTCTGTCGACCGGCGCCTCTCTGATGGGTTGGGGTGCCCATCTGGGGAACACTGGGGTTTCATGGTGGCCTCCTGGTCCTCAAGGGAGTCCCACATGCCACATCAACCTGCTGGAGCCCGAGCGTCCGCCTAGCTCTCACCGCCTTGTCTGCTCCTGGGTCATATGGGGTCCGAGTCCAGACGGACAATACCACTACCATGTATTCATCTAAACCGCCAGGCGGGACGCGCCCATGTTTCTATGCAAGTGAAGCTCAGATTTGGTCACTCGTGGCGCAGCCTGGAGGCGGATCTCCTAGCTATTCACGTGGCAGGAGCCTCCAACACCCTGGCCGATGCCCTGAGTTGATAGGGGCTGCATCCCACGAGTGGTCTCTCCTGCCGGAGGTAGTACAGCATCTGTTCTCCTTTGGGGTACACCTCAGGTGGACCTGCTTGCTTCACGGAGAACGCGGTTGGAGTCTGTTCCCATGCCCGCCTCTAGTGCTCGCTGCAGGGGATGCCTCGCGCAATGGACCCTGGCTTTTTACGCCTTTCTCATTTCCTTGGATCCACAAGGTGCTTCTCGGAGCGAGAGGGACAATAGGTGATTCTGATAGCCCCAGACTGGCCTCGCCAGTTCTGGTACCCAGATCTCCTCAGTCTCAGCTCCAGGACTCACAGTAAGCTTCCAGCTCGCGGGACCTGTCTCAGTCAATCAGGGAAGGTGTTCCATCCGGACCTTCAATCCTGCACCTGACGGCCTGGTTCCTGAGCTGCTAGAGTTCCAGGCTTTGGGTCTTCCGATTTATGTCCTCTAATGTAGTTGAGGCGCTCCAGAAGGAGTCGACTCAGAAAATGTTATGCCTTCAAATGGAAAAAGGTTTTCCATTTGGTGTCAGGGCAAGGGCTTGACCCTTCCTCCTGTTCCTGGCAAGCATCTGGACTATTTATGGTCCTTTCTAGTCAAGGGCTTAGTCGACGACCAGGTGCACCTGGTAGCTATCTCTGCCATCGGGCGCCAGGGCTGGAAGCAGTCGGTGGCGCAGGAGAAGGTGGTCTGGCGCTTTTCAAAGGCCTCTGATCACATTTCCTCCAGTGTTAAACCCCACCTGCGTGATCTACTGCTGGTATTCGGCAAGCCTTTGGCAAGCCATTCGAACCTATGTAACAGGTGCTGTCTCTCACCTGTCGTGGAAGACCGCTTTCTGTGGCTATCACGCCAGCCAGAAGGATGGGAGAGCTCCAGGCGTCCATCGAGTCTCCTTACCTGGTCTTCCACAGGGACAGCAGGTCCTGCGCCCACCGAGATTCCTTCCAAGGTGGTGTCGGAGTTTCACCTAACCAGGTGTTGACTCTGCCGGTGTTCTACCCTAATCACACCTCGGAGGTCAATATAGGCTCCATACTCTGATCCTAGAAGGCGCCCGCTTATTATAAGGAGCGCACGGCTGAAATTCGGGAGAGGTTCAGCCAGCTGTTTGTCACCCACGCTAGCCGTGATCTGGCAGACCTGCAGCCAAGCTGACTCATAAGCAGGTGGGAACCTCCTGCATAGATCTCTGCTATGGGTTAGCGGGCATGGAGCCTCCCAGAGGGATACAGAGTCATTCTACCCGGCCATACTGTTGCAACGGTGGCTGCTTTCCAGGACGCCCCTATCAGGAAATCTGCAGGGCTGCTACCTGAAGTCAGCAACACCTTCATTACCCACTACCACATCGACCTTGAGCCGCTGGATGCTGGTTTTGGGGCCCGGTTCTCCAGTCTCTCTTTCCCAAGTAAGTATATGGGGTGCTCTGCCTCCCCTCCTCCCGGAGAACTGCTAGAGTCTGCCAATGAGGTGGATGAACAACATATCCATGTCCCTAGAAATACAGGGTTACTCACCTGTAACAGGAGTTCAGGAATGTGGTATGTTGTTCATCCATTACACCCACCCACCTCCCCGGCTTCGACAAGACAACCTGAGCTTCCAGCGGGCCAGATCTCATGCCATGGAGTCGAGATTATACCACCGGTGGTGGAGGAGTGCTTGAAGACCTTCCGCAAGATTTAAAGCTGCAAGGATACGCCATGAGTGTGGATGAACAACATATACCATTCCTAGAACTCCTGTTACAGGTGAGTAACCTGTATTTCCTGTTTCCCTATCTAGACGATTGGCTTCTGTTGGCCTCGTCCAGGTCTCGTCTTTGGGAGACCATCCTGGACACTCTCTCCCTGTGTTGGCACCTGGGGATCACAGTGAATCCAGAAAAGTCATAGCTCCTTCCCTCCCAACTTCTTTCATTTATAGGAGCCCTACTGGATACCTCCTTGGGTAAGGCGTTCCTTCCAACAGAGCAGAGCACCTCAGGGCACTAGCAATTCAAACTTGTTCAGCATCTGTCATCCCGGCTAGATCCATCCTTCGGCTTCTGGGACACATGGCGGCTGCCATAATTTCGGTGCCCTTCTCCAGGCTGTGCATGCGCACCATTCAGTGGACGCTTCACATCCAGTGGGACCAAACCAGGGACGACTTGGATTTGCCTATCCGGATCACAAAACCAATTTGTTGGAAACTCCGCTAGTGGGGGTTCCCTCAGAATCTCTGCAGAGGCGTCCCCTTCCAGCCAGACACACCTACCCAGACTTTCACCACAGATGCATCTGGAACAGGATGGTGGGCTCATCTGGGGATCCACAAGACTCGGGGACTGTGGTCACTGTTAGAGGAGAACCTGCATATCAATGTGCTCAAGCTAAGAGCCGTCCTGTACTCTCTACAGGCACTGAGTCCATTCCTACTTCCCGGTCACCTTCAGGTTCAGACGGACAACACCTCCGTGGTGTTCTACGTCAACAGTCAGGGAGACACACACACTTACCCCCAGTGTCGGGAAGCCATGAGAGTGTGGGACTGGGCAATGAAGCATCAGCTCAGTCTATCAGCAGTCCATGTTCCCGGTTCTCTGAACATGGTTGCAGACGCTCTCAGCCGAGCCAAACCATTAACTCATGAGTGGTCCCTGCTGCAGTCGGTAGCAGACACAGTGTTCGCCAGATGGGGATGCCAGAGTTGGACCTTTTTGCATCTCAGTGCAACGCAAAACTGCCCAATTTTTGCTCGCTCGGTCCCGAGCCTGGAGCTTTTTGGCAAGACACATTGTCCCTATCCTGGAAAGGGAGGTTCCTTTATGCATTTCTTCCCTTCCCCCTCTTGCAGCAGGTACTTCTCAAAGCCCAATCAGAGAGGGTAGTCATGATCCTGATAGCCCCTTTGTGGCCCAGACAGATTTGGTTCCCACTGCTCAGGCATCTGATAGTGGAGCCTCCGTGGCCCCTTCCACTTTCGGATCAGCTACTCTTGCAGCAACAGGGAGCTTTGGTCCATCCCAATTTATGCTCACTTCACCTGCATGCTTGGCTCCTTGGGACCTAGTGAAGCTCAGATTTGGAGTATCGGATGAGGTAGCTCAAATCTTGGTTGAGGTGCGGAAGCCCACTACCAGGGCCACTTATGACATGAAATGAAAACGCTTTTGTCTATGGGCCACAGCCAGGACATTGGACCCTCTGCTCTGTCCAGTCAACTCTTACAATACCTGTTATCCCTTTCAGAGTCGGGTCTCCGTTATTCCTCCATTAAAGTACACCTGGCCTCTGTTTCTGCCTGTTATCACTATGTCCATGACAGGACAGTGGTTCATTCGGAGGTAGTTAAAACCTTCCTTAGGGGGATCCTGCACCTCCGTCCCCCAGATCAGAATCCTGTTCCTCCTTGGGATTTACTGTTTGTTCTGGAAAGGCTTATACTTCCCCCATTTGAACCTGCCATGAGTTGTGAACTTCATTACCTCTCCTGGAAGACGTTGCTTTTGGTAGCAGTCACCTCTGCTAGATGCATTTCTGAGCTTCATGCTTTGATGTGTAGAGAACCCTATCTGATTTTTCATAAAGGTAGAGAGGATCTTCGCAACAATCCAAAATTCCTTCCAAAGGTGGTCTCAGAGCTTACTCTAAATCAGTCGGTTCAGCTTCCGGTTTATTACCCGGAACACTCCAACAGGGGTGAGGCGCTTCTGCACACCTTAGATGTGCATAGAGCTTTGCGCTGTTACCTGTCCGGAACCAAGGGAGCCAGGCAATCAGATCAACTTTTTGTGTCCTTTCGTGTTGCTTGGTCAACTGCATATCCTTCTGTTATGAGCAGGGTGAGAAAACCCTTCCGGTTGCGGTCAGGGCGCATTCCACCAGAACGGTTGCTGCTTCTTTTGCAGCACTCAAAAGAATATCGGCGGCTGACATTTGTGCTGCTGCCACCTGGCACTCTGTTCACACGTTCATCAGGCACTACAGCCTGGATATTGTTTCCAGGTGTCGAGCAGGTTTTGGCCTTGCGGTTCTCCAGGGCCTTATCTCATGAGAGGTCTCTCTTCAGATGTGTCTGTTTTTCCTTTCCCCATCCCAAAGGTTGTCTTTAGTTTTATACTGCTTGGGAATCAGTCCTACATGTGTTAGCTACTGCAAGAGCTTCCTCTCGAAGTAAGATAGTACAGTTACGTAAGAACTTACCGTAACAGCAGATCTTCAAGAGAAGCTCTTGCAGCAGGTATGATTTTCCCTCCCTCCTTCCCCGCGGGAGTAAGTCTCTCTCTGCTCTGATCCAACTTTCAAGTTTTCAGTTGCAGGCTTAGTTGTTTGCCCTTGTTTTTTCTGTGGAGTTTGTCAGATCCACAGCTTTCCGCTTTTGGCCTGTCATTGGCGTACAAGAACTGGAGCACGTGAAGACCGCCTCCTGCCTTTGTACTGGGTGACGTCTGGGGTGGAGCCAACGTCAGGTGGGTAGTCCCACGTCGGTACTGCTGGAGAAAAAAATTGCCAAGATCTGTCGCCTAGTGACGTCAGTCCTACATGTGTTACCTGCTGCAAGAGCTTCTCTCGAAGATCTACTGTTACAGTAAGTTCTTACGTAACTGTACTTTTATAAATCCCCATCTTAAAGTGACAGTGTGCAAATAATTGCAAAACCATAATTAGGGCTGAAATTTTTTCACGGGGGTCACGGATTTCACAATTACTGTGAAATCGGTAGTCCCACGTGAAAATCACCAAATCCAAAATCATGCCGGATTTTCAGTTTTACAGCTGGCGACTGAGGGAAGGAGGAGAACGCCATGTCCCAAAGCAAGTGACAGATCCCTCCTTACCTATCTGTACCTCACTTATTTGTCACACAGTAAAATGTACATTATATGCACTTAATGACAGAAAGTTATGAATTGGAGCTCCAGCAAGGCAAACATGAATGCAACCATATCTGACAGGTTAGGCTTGATATCAGTCTAAAATGCATTGTACTTTGCAGGCGGAGCAGAGCCGCAGTGTGGGATGCACACTTACTCTACCTACTGTAGGTGTAAATAGCCTCCAAAAGGCTCACTATCCTTCAGACTAGGGATGGGGGAAGTGGGTTAGAGGACTAGACTGTGCTATTTCGGCTTCTTCGGCGACAGTGAAATGCCGCAAAATCAGCCACTGTGCTCCCACGTGTCTCCTAAATTGTGACTTGCCCTGGTTCCTTTTTCGACTTTTGCGGCGACCGTGAAATTGGACGTTTTTTTACTGTGAAAATATTTTAGCCCTAACCATAATGTGTCATTCACCACTATTAAAAATGAACTAATAGAATAAACAAACAGCTGTAATACTGGACTGACAAAAAGATGAAGCATTTCATCATCTCATTCATAATAATAATCCTGCAGATGAGAATTCAATCAATCAATCAAAATCTTTTTTTTATTCAGGCGAACATCATTGAGCAAAGCTCATTTACAAGATGGACCTGATTGGTCAGAAACAACATAAAGGTATAATTTCACATATATACAAATACAAATTGAGTACAAGAACAGAGACTTTATAAATGAACAGGTACAGTAATAAACACATATATACAAGGTGGATAACCAGTGAATTTGGGCACCAAAACAAAAAGAAAAAGAGACAGAATTGACTAACTAAAGGTAGGGTATTGGGATTTAGGAGATAATCTGGTAAGGTGTAAGTGGAAGAATGCTTAAACAAGTAAAGGTGGGGGAATATAAAAGGGGCAGGGGGGTAAGGGGTATGAATTCACAAAATGGGTGAGAAATTCTTAAGCTACAACGTTAATAATATTATAATAATACTTTTGAATACACAAAGAAATTAGAGATGTATATAGAAAGTAGAAACTATGGTCCTAAATTATTAAACATATGCATATTGTCTATAGTGTGTGTTTATGTACAGTATGTGTGTGTGTCATATATAGACACACACACCTACACCCAAAGGGTGTGTACATCAATTAATTATCAAAACCTAATGCATATTATGATAGTTATAATATCATTAACAGGTTATTTGAATAAAATTTAACAATGTTAAATGTACATATATCACTCCCAAACATGATTCAGCATCTCTTACTCTTTAAATATGGTGTAAGCTCAAAATATTCATTCAGACCCGGTGGGAGCAATGCACCCAATTTATAAATCCAGTACTGTTCCCTCTGTGATAGGAGCAACTCCTGGTCCCCACCTCTGGGACCCAATCTAACCTTCTCTATTCCACAAAAAGAGAAGCAATGTGGTATAACCAAATCAGCATTCTTTACGGGACAGAGCAGGGCATTCCTATCATCCCTTGTTCTAATATTGCTGAGGTGTTCCTCCACCCTTAATTTAAAGGTCCGTACAGTCTTTCCTACATAAAATGCCCCACATGTGCAGCTTGCCAAATAAATCACACATGGAGTACTACAATTAATAAACCCCCTAATGTCAAAGCTACTTCTGGAATTAACAGATGTAAAACTTTTTGTCTGTTGAATTCTGTGACAATAGGTACATTTGCCACACTGAAAGCAACCGGTTGGTGCTGTGGGAACCATGTCCGATTTTGTTGGGATGGAAGAAACTATGTACCAATAGATCAGAAAGATTTCTAGATCTCCTATACATAACTTTAGTACAGAACATACGAATGGTAACCCTACATGGCCTCCTTCCTCTGCTCAATCAGGGTGACTGGCTACGCCCCCTTAAAATACAGCTTGCCTATCTGCATAGCATGGTTTGCCCCCCTCACAGACAGAGTACCTAGGGTTCCTCTTCCAGGGGGAACATTAACAGTTCAGGGCATTGTCCTTTGGCTTATCCCTCGTGCCATGGGTATTTACCAAGTGCTTAGCAGCAGCCCTCTGGCTCGAAGGCCTTTATGTGTTCCCATATTTGGGCAACTTGTTACTGAAAGCCCAGTCCAGGAGACTACTGTTGCTGACTCTAGAATGCACCCTGCAGTTGTTCCAGTCCTTGGGCATCACTGTCAATTTGTCCAAGTCTGTTCTGACCCTGTACCAGCAGTTGCAGTACATGGGGACTACTCTGGACTCTACTCGGGGCAAGGCCTTCCTACCACAGGACAGGACGGACTGCCTTATAGCTCAGGCCCAGGCAGTGGCTCACTGCAGGTATGTACCAGCCAGGGAGTTCTTGAGCTGCTAGGATTAATGGCTGCAGCCATTGTGACAGCCCCTTTGGCCAGGTTGGACATGAGAATCCCGCAGTGTCCAGTGAAATTAACGTTCAGACGATCTGGATCAGCTGGTTCTAGTCTCCTCCACAGTATGCAAGGTGCTTCAGTGGTGGGTAGACCTAGACATCTCTTAAAGGGGACTCCCTTTCTTATCCGCACCTCTCACTAAATCCTCACCATGGATCCTTTAGGTCTGGGTTGGAGAGTGCACCCAGGCTCTTATCAGACCCAGGATATTTGGTCCCAATGGGGGTCTCACCTCCACATAAACATTCTAGGGATGTGGGCAGTTCTGTATGCCTTCCAAGCCTTCCAGAATCATCTCTGTCCAGGCCCGGTGTTGGTGCAGTCGGACAACCCCGTGTGGTTTATTACATCAACAAGCAGTGGAGGACCCATTCCTACCCCCTGTGCCAAGAGGTGATGAGGATCTGTTACTGGGCTTTAGATATCACGGTCTTGAACTGTCAGCCATCCATGTGCCAGGTGCTCAGCTTGCCTTGGTGGACGCCTCAGCCGGTCACATTCCAAAGTCCACGAGTGAAAACTGCTGACCTCAGTTGTAGAATACCTGTTCAACAGGTGGGGCCGTCCAGAGTTGGACCTCTTTGCATCCCCACTCAATGCAAAACTGCTGCATTTCTGCTCACTAGATCCAAGGCCTCGAGTTTTACATAGACACTGTCTGCAGATAAGGGCCTATAGCCCACCCAGTCTTCCCATTTGAGCTTGTAAGTTCACTTTGTTTTTCTAGAAGTCTGTTGCCCCTTACCCCTGACCTCCAGAATTCCCTTATGTCTGTCCAATGCATTCTTAAATTCCGTGATTGTTTCAGCCCCCACCACTTCCTCTGACGGGGTGTTCCACTTGTCCTCCACCCTTTCTGCGAAGAAATTCTTCCTCATGTTTCCTCTGAATTGCCCTCCCTCCAACTTCATTCCATGCCCTCTAGTCCTGGAACATCTTTTTTGCTGGAAAATAGTGTATTCCTGCACCCTGTTCCTCCCTGTAAGTTGTATGTCTCTATCATATCCCTACTCTCTTTCCACTCCTCCAGGGAGTACATATTCAAGTCCTTCAGCCTGTCCTCATAGGACTTGTAATGCTATCCCTGTGCGATCTTTGTTGCCCTCCTCTGAACCTGCTCTATCCTGTCTATGTAATTACATAGGTAAGTTTTCCAGAACTGTACACTGTACTCCAGGTGGGGCCTCAGTAGTTTTCTGGCAAGACGTGTTGTCCCTCTCCTGGAAAGGGAAAGGGAGGTTTCTGTATGCCTTCCCACCCATTCCTCTGATTCAGAGGGTGCTCGTCAAGTTACAGATGGAGGGTGCCACCCTAATTCTGGTGTCTCTATTCTGGCTTCATCAGATATGGTTCCCATTACTGCAGCAACTGGTTGTGGAACTTCCTGTTCCCCTGCCCCTTTGCAGGGACCTGTTGACACAGGCTCAGGGGACCCTGCTCCATCCAGACCTCAAGTCTCTCCATCTGCATGCATGGCTCCTGAGGACATAGCCATTGCTCGGTTTGGTGTGTTTCAGAAGGTGGCTAATGTCCTGGTGGCTGCCAGGAAACCTTCCACCAAGGGCCATTTACTCAATGAAGTGGAAGCGCTTTGCTATATGGGCTGCATCCCATCACCTGGACCCTTTCCCTTGTCCGGTTAATCAAGTTCTAGAGTATCCCCTGTCCTTACTGGATGCAGGACTTCAATATTCCTCTGTTAAGGTGCACCTGTCAGCTATTT
Source organism: Neoceratodus forsteri (assembly GCA_016271365.2). Lineage (NCBI taxonomy): Eukaryota > Metazoa > Chordata > Ceratodontiformes > Ceratodontidae > Neoceratodus > Neoceratodus forsteri. Next base: position 688,517,565 of record CM028131.1, read on the forward strand.
CAGCCTTTCATGTGCCTATTGGTGGCCGTACAGTGGCTCAGTTGGATGTGGCCCGTACTTTTCTGAGAGGCATTCTACACTTGAAGCCTCCTATTCGGAATCCGGTCCCGGCTTGGGACCTCAGTTTTGTTCTCAAGCAGATGATCCTGCCTCCTTTTGAGTCAGCTGTATCTTGTTAGCTATGCTTTCTGTCGTGAAAATTGTTATTTTTAGTTGCTATTATTTCTCCTTGAAGAATTTCAGAGCTACGGGCTGTCATGTGTGAGCAGATTTATTTGATTTTTCACAAAGGCAGGGTCCGTTTGCATACTAATCCAAAGTTTCCTCCTAAGGTGGTGTCCGAGTTTACTCTAAATCAGTCTATCCAGCTACCTGTTTATTTTCCAGAACGTGTCAGTCCAGGGGAAGCATTGTTGCATACTTTGGATGTGTTTAGAATTCTCAGGTATTATACATACCGTACTAAGGACTGCAAAAAGTCCTCTCAGTTGTTTGTTTCTTTTGCCCCTGGCAAAGAGGGTGCTCCAGTATCTAAACAGTGCTTGTCCAAATGGTTGACCAACTGTATTACTTTTGTTATAGGAAGTATGGTAAGGAACTTCCTGGTATGGTTCGTGGCCATTCAACCAGAGGCATGGCCACTTCTGTTGCCTGTTTCAGGAATGTGTCCGCTGTGGAAATTTGTGCAGCTGCCACTTGGAGTAAAGTCCACGCTTTCACCAAGCACTACGATCTGGACATTGCCTCCAGAAGAAGGGCGGGGTTTGGCCTAGCTGTGCTTCAGGGCCTTTTTTCTTAGGCCTTTGACCTCCTGCCACTCAGACTGTCTTGTGCTTAGCACTGCTTGGGAATCATTCCATAGGTGTGATCTAATGACAGAGATATCCTCGAAAAATGATAGAGCAATTATGTAAGTATTACTGTAACAGTAGATCTTCTAGGGAATCTCTGTCATCAGGTCATGCTGTCCCTCCCTCCATCCCCCTTTTTTTACCTCTCTCCAGCTTGGCTGTCCTGTTGCTTCAGCCTTTCCTGTAGCTGGGCATCTTTTTCTCTCTCCTGGGTTCCCTGGTGGGACTCCTGTCTTATGGCTTTCGGCTAGAGAAGGAACTGAGGAGGGAGTGGGACTGCCTCAGCTATATAGCTAGACGTTGGAGCCTGACGTCGGAGTGGGCGTCCCCTACTAGACTACTGCAGAAAATCTTCTGTGGCATCCTAGTGCCTGATGGCAAAGTTCTATAGGTGTGACTCGATGACAGAGATTCCCTCGAAGATCTACTGTTACGATAAGTTCTTACATCACTGTTCTTTTCCTCCAGTGCACAACATTCATCTCCATGGGATGTACTGCTGGTGTTGACAGTGCTCATGGGCAAGCCCTTTGAGCCAGTGCACTGGTGTGAGATGTCACACCTGTAGTGGAAAGCTGCCTTCTTGGTGGCCATCACATAAACTAGAAGGATTAGTGAGCTCCAGGTGTTCTCAGTGGCGTGTCCTTACCTGGTCTTCCACAAGTACAGGGTTGTTCTTTGCACCCACCCAAAGGTCGTATCAGGGTTTCACCTTAAGCAGGAGATTGACCTAATTGTATACTTCAGCAGTCCAACATCGTAGACCGATCACAGGCTTCATACCCTGGACTAGTAGAGGGTGTTCTCATATTACAAAGAGTGCATGGCTAGAGTTGGAGGTGAGGTTCACCAGCCATTTGTGATATATGCTGAAGTCATGACTGGCAGATTGGCAGCGAAGCGGATGATAGCTAGGTGAATTACATCTTGCATCGACCTCAGCTATAGGTTGGCTGGTAGGGAGTCTCCCAAAGGGCTTAGGGCTCATTCCACCAGATGTACCGCTGCCTTAGTGGCTGCTTCCAGGAACATTCCCATTTTGGAGATATGCAGGGCTTAACCCAGACTAAAGCATGCACCTTCATCTCCCATTACAGTATCGACATCATGTGTCGTCGGGATGCTGCTTTTGGGTCCTCCAGTCTCCATTCGCCACTTAGGAGTGTGCGCCTTTCTCCCTCCTCCCAGTAGACTGCTTGGAGTCTGCAAGAGTATAGAAGTGAACTGTATCCACCTTGTTAGAAATATGATTTTCTCATCTGTAACTGTAGCTCTTCCATGGGGATAATCTATTGCAGCAAGTAATACACTTAGGTCATCGCCAGAAGGGCACTGTGGTGCACGGCAGCTGTCGTCTAGCAGTCTTTTGCCAGGGGCTGCCCACACATGACATCATCATTCTGTTCCTGTATGAGTGGGTGGTCCCTGGTATCCTCATTTCATTTTCCCACCATCTTCAGCTCGCACGCAGCAGCTAGTGCATAGAGCAGCAGTCATCGACAAGAACTTGAGCGGGAAACGGAATTTCTGTTTCTTTTCTTTCATCGATGAATGTCCAAAGAATCTACAAGCAAGACCACGCTTTTTCGCTCATGTCATTGATGTAGGAAGATCTACCATTACGACAACCATACCGTTTGTGTTAGGTGTCTGGGTCCCACACACGACACCATCTCCTGTCTTCATTGCCAAGAATTCAGTCAGGCAACCCGTCTACAACGGCTACAGGAGATCCAAGCACACCTCATGGAGCAGAAAGTGTCTCTCTTAGAGAAGGGGGCCCATTCCAAGGAGCCCCCTGCTACTGCTTCACATAAGAAGCATAAACATGACAAGGATAAACCATCCTCCTCTTCATCGGGCAAACATTCGTCGACGGCCACCATCACAGATACTCCACCGTTGATGAGCCCTCCAGGACTGCTTCCTCATCGACGGGGGTTTACACTCTCTCGATGGCCTTTCAGCGGTTTTTGATGGAACCCTATGTTGGTTCCCTTGACATCCCATTGACGATCACTCATTTCCTGTAGACGACGTCCCCATTTAAGCATTCCAGTGCCTCTTCCTTTACTGCCCCGTCAATGATGGGCCATTCCTCTGTGAGCAGAACTACTGGGTTTAGAGTCTCTGCTGCCCCTTCGCCTTCACAACCATTCTCCCATAGGGGCCAGGCGGACAGGGATTGGGATCCTGGACTTTACTATGCAGGTGCTAGACCTGTGTATACCTCACATCCTATTTCCTCAACTATTCCCCTGGTTTCTCAGAAACCCTCTACCTTATTGGACATAGCCTCAGTGGTACAACAGATTGTACAAGTCATCAGGCACTCGCAACCTCCTATTCCAGGGAGGCGAGCTGCCTTTCCATTCTCCTACCCCGCTGCCTAAACTCTTCCAGGGAGATGGGGATTGCTCACCTCACTGGTCCGCTCCCTCATATGAGGAAGAGTACTTTTCAGATGAAGCTGGATTTCCGGATGGCTTTCCCAGAGGTTTGGAGGATGTTGACCTACAGGACTTGGACTCTCATCCCCTGTCCTCCCTTTCTACTGTCTCCTCTTTACTGTCTCCTCTTTACATGAGGGTGCCTCCCGCCATGCGGCTGCCTCTCCTCCTGATGACCCCTCTTTTCATGAGATGATGGTTAAAATTTAGAAAATCATGGGTTTTTCAACCACTGAACATGATAAACAAAGGATATGGCTGACTATCTGGAACTGCCTGAAGAGCCTGTAGTAGTTGTACCCCCACTTGTACAAACTTACCAAAATGCTCTACTGGTGGCTTGGAACCAACCCTCAGGGGTCCCAGCCATTCCTAGGAAGGCAGATCGCCTTTACCAGGCTCCTCTTGACCATCCCTTTCTTTCTACTAGCCCCGAGGCCGATTCAGTAGTGATTACTGCAGCTCATGATCGTACTAAACGACCGAAATCCATGAGCTTATTACCCCCTGACAAGGAGTCCTGCCAACTTGACTACCTCGGGAAGAAGGTGTTTCAGGCGGGTACCTTGAATCTTAGAATTCTAAATTATATGGGACACATGATTAAATATCAACGTACCCTCTGGTTCTCTGCTATAGAACTAGTCAATGAACTCCCTCCATCACAGGAGAAGGACCAATTATTGGCTACAGTTTCCACTGGCAATTCCATATCTCGACACCTGTTCCGCTCAGGTTATGATGCGGTGGATACTTCGGCCCGTACAACAGCCACAGGGATTACCCTGAGACACCACACATGGCTACGTGTATCAGGCTTTGCACCAGATATACAGCATAAAGTGATAAATGCCCCATTTAATGGATCTAAACTATTTGGTCTAGGTACCCAAATGCTTCTAGATGATCTCCAGGCTTCAGGGAGGACCTTATGTGTGGCCCATGGCATGTATCATATCTCACAGCCATCTTCCCACTACCGCTGTCAGTCCTCCTTTCAGTCAAAACTAGGCAGTAAACAAAGAGGTACCTACAGAGGTGGATACCATGGTCACTTCCAGCCGTTCTCCAAGATTGTCATTTCTACCTCCAAGGGCTCCTGTTCCCACCCTCTGGGTGGAGCCGGTCAGCCCATTTCTAAGTGATCAACTGGGGCATTGCCCGGGTTTCCTCCACCAGGCCTCGGAAGCTATGGGCGGTCGCTTTGCCCTCCATTTAGAGGCCTGGCATGCGCTAACATTGGACAAGTGGGTGCTTCAGATCATAAGGATGGGGAACACACTGGAACTCATGTCAGAGCCTCCCACTCATCCTCCCCACTCTGTCCGTTACCCACCCGACCACATCCCTATTCTCCGAGAGAAACTTCAGGCACTTCTTCACAAGAATGCCATTTGTCCAGTCCCTCCATTAGAGTACCACCAGGGATTTTAGTGCCACATTTTTCTGGTACCCAAATGTACTGGAGATTTCACACCTATACTAGACCTCGGAAAACTGAATTTACACATTCAGTACAAAAGGTTCCGGATGGTCACCTTAACATCTATAATGCCAGTGTTAAAACAAGGGGATTGGCTATGCAGGTTAGACATGACAGATGCCTTCCTACATATTCCCATCCACCCCACCCACCACCAGTTCCTTCGCTTTCACCTGCTTGGACAACATTACCAATTTCAGGCACTCCCGTTTGGTCTCTCATCCGCCACAAGAGTCTTTATCAAGTGCCTAGTGGTGGTGGTGGTGGTGGCCCTGAGATGGGACGGACATTTCGTCTTCCCGTACCTGGACGATTAGCTTTTAAAGGCAGACTCAGAACCCTCTCTGCTTTCCTCTCTCCAGGTGACCCTCACTCTATTCCAGTCCCTAGGAATTACGGTCAACTGGTCCAAGTTCAGTCCAACCCCTACCCAGTCACTCCAGTATATAGGAGCTGTTCTGGACACCGCCTCCGCCAGGGCTTACCTCCCTGCCAACAGACAAGACAGAATTCTGTCTCTGGCTTCTCAGATACAAGCACAACACTTTATCACAGTCAGACATCTCTTATGCCTTCTGTGGCACATGGCTGTGTCCAGCCCCACAGTAGCCTTTGCCCGTCTGCATATGAGACCAGTCCAGTGGACTCTTCAGAACCAAAAAAGACCTGAAGCACCGGGGTAGTAGTAGCCGAGGAGCTCCATGCATTTGCACTTTATCTGTGTGTGCCGATTTATTTATTTCTTCAAAGTGCTCCTCCTAGCCTGTGTGTTTGATGACTCTTCAGAACCAATGGCGGCAAAAGACAGGGGATTTCGAAGACAAAATCAGAGTCACTCCTGTTCTACGCTCAGCCCTGAACTGGTGGACCCAGCATGCCAACCTGTCTCAAGGCATGGCCTTCCACTCCCCTCCTCCCCAGCAGACGTTGACCATTGATGCTTCCCTTGATGGCTGGGGTTCACACCTGGGTCCCTACAAGACACAGGGCAGGTGGCCCCGATTCTCTATTTCTCCCCATATAAATCTACTGGAAATGAGGGCGGTCTGCCTCGCCCTTCAGGCTTTCTGACCCCACCTCTCTCCAGGGCCTCTCTTGATCCAATCAGACAACACCTCAGTGGTGTACTACCTGAACAAACAAGGAGGTACCAAGTCCCGCTCTCACTGCAGGGAGATGATGGCGGTTTGGCACAAGGCCATACTTTAACACTTATCGTTGATAGCCGTCCATCTACTGGGATGCCACAATAACCTGGCCGACATTCTTAGTCGCCAGACGTCCATGCACGAGTGGACACTTCATCACAAAGTTCTTCAGATGTTCTTTTAATTGTGGAGGACCCTACATCTCAACCTCTTTGCCTCCCCCATCAGTCACCGACTCCCCAGATACTGTTCCATTATCCCGAACAGAAGGGGACAGTGTAGCGATGCCCTGTCCCAACCGTGGACAGGACTCTTCTTATATGCTCCCCCCCCCGTCCCACTCCTGCAATGGACTCTACTGAAACTACAACTCGAACCTGCCACCATGATCTTCATAGCCCCTCTGTGGCCTTGGCAGGTGTGGTTTGCCCTACTTCAACAGTTCTCAGTAGCAGACCCCATTCCATTTCTGATAGGTCAGATCTGTTGATTCAAGATCAAGGGACCCTTCTTCATCCCAACCTGAAGTCACTACACCTTCATGCTTGGCTCCTCTGTTAAAGTTAATTTGGCTTCAATCTCGGCCTTCCATGAACCCTTGGAAGGCAGACTACTGTATCGACATCATCTTGCCAAAATGTTCTAAAATGGAATGTTACACATCAAATCTCCCATTAGACTACCCACTCCTCTGTGGGATCACAATTTCCTTTTGGAAAAATTGACCCTTGAGCCTTTCAAACCGGCGGCTACTTGCAATCTCTGCTTCCTTTCTGGAAGACAGCATTTTTAGTGGTTATCACTTCCACTCAGCGTATCTCTGAGCTTCATGCCCTTATGTGCAAAGAGCCTTATCTAATCTTTCACAAAGACAGAGTGGTTCTCCAAACCAGTCCTTCCTTTTTACCTAAGCTAGTCTCAGAACACACCTTAAATCAGACCGTTGAATTGCCAGTTTACTACCATGAGCATTCTAATCAGGGAGAATACCTCCTACACACCTTAGATGTCCATCATGTATTGAGATACTATACCAACTGTACCAAATCCATTAGAAAAGCTCCTCAGCTTTTTGTTACCTTCGCCTCAACCAGGGATAGTCTCCCGGTCGTTAAACAGACCATGTCACATGGTCCACGATACATGCTTTCACGAAGCATTACAATTTAGTTATTGCTTCACGCTATAGGACAACCTTTGGCAGAGCTGTCCTACAAGGCCTTTTGTCATAACTTCTGCCCTTCTTGGGTTTACTGCTTGGGAGTCATCCCAAATGTGTTACCTGCTGCAAGAGAGTATCCCTGTGGTAGATAGTACAGTTGCGTACTTACCATAATGGTAGATCTGTGAAGGGTATCTCTTGCAACGGGTACGATCCCTCCCTCCATCCCCCTCCTTCTCTAAGAGAACAACTTCTGATCCAGATACATATGGGAAGGGTTACCTATGGTACCTCAGATCTCCCTCAGTCCTCACTTAGCGAGCTGAATCTGGTGGGGAACTGAGGATACAATGGACCGCCCACTCTTTAGGGCTACCACCTGTCCTGTTTTTGCAGGACAGTCCTGATTTGGACTGCTGTGTCCTGCAAAAGAACATGAAAAGTACTACATGTCCTGACATCAGAGTGTAAAATACATTTTCTAATTTTCCCCCTAAACATTGCAGAAAACTATAATACCTTAACTAAAATACCTTAAAATGATGAAAAACAGAAACAACTAAAAAAACTAGAACATTTAGTCTTAATTCTAAACATTTAGAGAAAACAAGTCTGTTGAAATTGGTTGCAGTTACATAGTGTCCCATAAAAAAATAATGTTTCAGTAAGAAGTGTCCCACTTTGGGCTTCTTAAAAGGTGGTAACCCTACCACTGTTATATAGGAGCAGAATGATGATGTCATGTGTGGGCGGCCCCTGACAAAAGACTGCTAGAAGAGAGCTGCCGTGCACCACAGCACCCTCTGGTGACCACCCAGGTGTATTACCTGCTGCAAGAGATACCCCTCGAAGATCTGCTGTTATGGTAAGTATGCAACTGTACTTTCTACTAGTGGTACACAGTTCACATCCCCACAACCCACCTGACCTCCCCTAGCAAGAGGCAACTGGATCTCTGCTTCCAACATGCAAAGATCTGACATCGCAGGGCAGAGCCCAGAGAATATACCACCAGTTGGTGGGAGAAGCTTAGCTTGAAGACGTCAGATGACTCACCTGTCTCCAGGAAGACTGCCAGAGTGTGGATGTATAACACTAGCAGAAGTATGGTTACAAGTGAGTAACCCATATTTATTATTCCTTAGAAGGAAAAAAAATAACATGTATAAATACTGGAAAGAAAATGTAGAGCTGTTCCATGGGAAAGCTTGTTACATTTAAAAGTGCATTTCATTAGTTCAGCCCATTGGTGCGGCGGGTTGAGACGCTGTGCACCTAACCGCTCCGCACGACAGCTGTCTGATTTCAGGAACGAGCTTGAGACATCGGGGGTCTGCAGGGGTGGCCAGGAGTGGATTGAGCAGCTGCGGGGCAGCTCTTCTCTCCTGGGTTAGGGTGGTACATAGATACATAGACAGTGTCGGCAGATAAGGGCCTACGGCCCACCCAGTCTGCCCATTTGAGCTTGTAAGTTTACTTTGTTTTCCTAGAAGTCTGTTGCCCTTTAACCTTGACCTCCTGAATTCCTTTATGTCTATCCCATACATTCTTAAATCCGTGTCTGTTTCAGCCCCCACCACTTCCTCTGGCAGGGTGTTCCACTTGTCCACCACCTGTCCTGTGAAGAAATTCTTCCTCACGTTTCCTCTGAATCGTCCTCCCTCCAACTTCATCCCATGCCCTCTAGTCCTGGAACATCTTTTTCGCTTAAAAATAGTGTATTCCTGCACCCTGTCCCTCCCTGTAAGATACTTGTATGTCTCTGTCATATCTCCTCTCTCCTCCAGGGAGTACATATTCAATTCTTTCAACCTGTCCTCATAGGACTTGTGATGCAATCCATGTACCATCTTTGTTGCCCTCCTCTGAATCTTCTCTACCCTGTCTATGTCCTTACATAATTAAGGTCTCCAGAACTGTACACTGTACTCCAGGTGGGGCCTCACTAGTGTCTTGAATAGTGGAATTATGACCTCCCTTTTCCTGCTGGTGATGCCCCTGCCTGTGCATCCCAGCATCCTATTTACTTTACCTGTTGCCTTGTCACACTGTTTCCCTACCTTGAGGTCATCAGAGAGGATAAACCCAAGATCCTTTTACTGCTTGTTGCATGCTATATCCTCACCCCCCAATGGGTATATTGTGCCAGGGTTTTTGTGCCCCATATGCATTATCTTGCACTTCTTCGCATTGAATTTCAACTGCCAAACCCCTGGACATACTTCAAGTTTCTGCAGGTCCCTTCTCATTCTGCCTACACCCTCTGGTGTGTCTACTCTGTTACAGAGCTTTGTGTCAGCAAACAGGGAAATTCTGCCTTCTAGGTCCTGCGCAATGTCACTGATGAAGATGTTGAATAGGACTGGTCCCAGCACTGATCCCTGTTTACTCTTCCCTCTGTGGAGTGACAGCCATTTACCACCACCCTCTGTGTCCTGCCGCCCAGCCAGTTACCTACCCACTGCACTACTATCCTGCCCACACCCATATTCCCCAGTTTGTGTAATAGTCTTCTATGTGGCACAGTGTCAAAGGCCATGACCACTGCCCTCCCCTGATCCACCTCCCTAGTCACCCAGTCAAAAAATTCAACGAGGTTGGTCTGACACGACCTCCCCCTGGTGAAACCATGCTGACTTGGGTCCTGTAGTCCACTGACAACCAGATGTTACACCAATCTCTCCTTCAGTAGTGCTTCCATGATCTTCCCCACTACTGAGGTGAGGCTGACTGGTCTGTAGTTCCCCCGCTTCCTCTTTGTTCCCACTTTTGTATAAGGGGACTACATCTGCTGTCCTCCAGTCTTTGGGTACCTCCCCTGTTTCCAGTGATCGGCTAAACAGGATTGCCAGTGGTTCAGCCACCACCTCTCTTGATTCTTTAAGGACCCTGGGGTGTACCCCATCCGGCCCCATTGCTTTATCAACTCTCATTACTTCCAGTTCCTTCAGAACCCTTTCTCGTGTAAAGGGACTTGTGTCCATTTCTGTACCTTTCCCACCCCTTGTACTTCCTTCAGACCCAGTACCCCCTCTCCTTCCTCAGTAAAGACTGAGCAGAAATTCCTGTTCAGTATGTCAGCTTTACTGTTGTCATCCTCCATGCGGCCCCCATCCTCCCCCTTCAGTCTCACTATCCCTCCCTTTGCCTTTCTTTTTTCACTTATGTACCTGTAAAAGGTTTTGTCCCCTCTACCCACTGATTTTGTAATGTGCTCTTCTGTCTGAGCTTTGGCTTCCCTTACTGACCTCCCTGCCTCCCTTTGCTTCTCCTGGTACTTCTCCCTATCCCCTTCTGCCTGTGTCTTTTTGTATTGCCTGAATGCAATCTTTTTGGCTTTCACTTTCTCCCCTACCTCCTTGGAAAACCATAATGGCCTCCTCTTCCTTTTCCCCTGGCTAACCTGCTTAATGCATAATTCTGTTGTTCTTGTAATCCCCATTTTAAATACTGCCCACTGTTCCTCAACCCCTGATTCCTGCCCCATCCCCCTTATTGCCTCTTTCAAGCATCTCCCCATTTTCCCAAAGTCTGTCCCCCTAAAATCCAGGATACGTGTTTTTGTGTGTTTTGGTTCTGCACCTTCTGTGATTTCAAACCACAATGACTGGTGGTCACTCTTCCCCAAGTGCTCCCCCAATGTTACCCCCACCACACTGTCCCTGTTTGTGAGCACAAGGTCCAGTATTGCCTTCTGCCGAGTTGGTTCCATGACCAGTTGCCTGAGGAAGGCACCCTGAAGGGAGTCCAGGATAAATCTGCTCCTAGTTGATGCTGCTGCTGCTGGGATGCTCCAGTCCACGTCTGGAATATTGAGGTCTTCAACCAGCACTACCTCACCCTTGTCTGCCATTCTTCGGATGGCTAGCATCAGCTCCCTATCTGTTTCTTCCTCCTGGGCTGGTGGTCTATAGACCACACTTGTGCAGATGGCTGGCCCCATTTTCCTTTCCAGCTTAACCCACAGTATCTCTTCCCCATTTTGTTCCTCCTGGATCTCTGTGGCCCTTATGTCATTTTTCACATACAGTGCCACTCCTCCTCCTCTCCTACCTGCCCTGTCTCTTCTGAATATATTGTAGCCAGGTATGGCCATCTCCCAGTCATGGTTATCATTACACCAGGTTTCTGTGATGGCCACAATGTCCAGATCTGACTGCACCATGACAGCCTCCAGATCCTCCATCTTGTTGCTAAGGCTCCTGGCATTGGCACACATGGCTTTCCATGATTTGACCTTCCTAGACTGCTTAGCTGTTCTACTCCAGCCCCTTCCCTAGTTGTCCTTTATCCCTGGTTCTCCTTGCTGTCTGCCCGTCTGTTGAATTGTGCCCTTTTTCTGCCTATCCATCTCTTGGGCACTTATCTCCATCTTTTGCACACTGCTTTGTAGAGATATCCACTCCTCCGGTTCACTGGTTCCACTGCTAGCTGTGGGGGGTGGGCAGTTGGGTACCCTTCTTGATGGCCTGCCATCCCCCCCCTTGACTAGTTAAAATGCTTGTCAATGTAGCATTTAAACTTATCATTGAGTGCTTGGATTCTCCTCCAGGATGGATGCAGGCAGTCAGGCTTGAACAAGCCTCCATCCCTCCAGGTGGGTCCCCAGTCACCAATGAATCCAAACCCTTCCTCACAGCACCAGTTCTTCAGCCATGAGGTAAAGTTCCTGGTGCATGCACCTCTATGCTCTCCCATGCCTCTCGCAGGTAGTACTTCCAAGAAGGTGACAGAAGTAGCTACTTGCTTGAGACCCCTCCCCAATTTCTTAAACTCTTCCTGAACTTCCTTTTGCTCCCATTTGCCAGGTCATTAGTACCTAGGTGGATAATGACATCCAGCTCACCCTCCCATCTTGCCTTCCCAGCGATCCCCAGGATCTTCCTTCCATTCCTCCATGCCGTGGCACCTGGTAAGGCACCTCACCTCCCCATCCTGTGTTCCTAGCTGGATCCCTCTTATGATGGAGTCTCCCACCAGGATTCTCTTCCTCCTCCTCTAGGGTCCACTGCTCTCCCCACTGAGGTCACCTCCTTGGCTGACCTCCACACCCTTTTCTTCCACTTCTCTGGGTACCTCTATTTGGTTGTACCCATTTGCCAGTGTGACATATGAGTTCTTGAGTGGAATAGGATCTGAGATGTGCCTCTGCCTGATCGCCCTAACCCTCCCTGAGCCTACTGTCATCCAAGTGCTCCTCATTCTCGGCATCCTTTGTGGCAGCGGCGTTGGACTGGGTGGTCTCTGGATAGGGGTGATGGTACTCCTGACCCAGTTTACTTCCGTCTGAGTCTGGCTACCTCATCCTGCAGTCCAGAGAGATGCATGCAGATAGGGCAGCACCTCAGTGTCCAGAAGGTCTGCCTGAATATGGCTGCCCTGCAACCACTGCATTGCACCACTCCCCACATTATACTACACTTATACTGCTATTCCAGTACTTGTCTGTCACTGAAGCTCTCCTAGTTCCCTTTTTATTAATTTACAGTCCTAAAAATCCTGTCACTGCTCCTCAGATACTTTTCTTTAAAAAAAGAAAAAATTAAAATGAGTCAAAACACTCGTCGTGTTGAGGGCGGGCTTCTTCCCCCTTATGCCCCTCCTACTCCACAACCCCTACTATATCCTGTGCTTAGCTCCTGTCAATCATATTTAACAGGGCATGTAATTAAGAGTTTGGGGGGGGACGGAAATTTGCAGCAGTTAAAGACAGCGAAGAAATACACCAGCACTATAAGCACAACAAACTAGGGTTTAAATTTTCAACAGCCCAAAAACAATTCTAAGTAAAGACAGCAAAGAAAATACAGTGTCACTAAAAGCCCACAGTCTAAGTTTAAAACAAAAATAGCAGTATACAATTACTGTAAAGCACTGAAATTAATCTTGTTTCCTTCCCCTTCTGGCTTCTTCTGAGAAAATAAAAATCACTTGCTACCTCAGCTCTGACTAAGCCCCACCTTCAATTATCATGTAGCTGAGGTCAGAGGCCAGAAAATTAGCACCCCTCACCCAAACTACAGGGCAAGTCAGACAAGCCAAGACAAAATTTGCAGCAGTTAGAGACAGCAAAGAAATACACCACCACTACAAGCACAACAAACTAGGTTTTAAATTTCAACAGGCCAAAAACAATTCTAAGTAAAGACAGCAAAGAAATTACAGTGTCACTAAAAGCCCACAATCTAAGTTTAAAACCAAAATAGCAATGTACAATTGAGCACTGAAATGAATCTGTTTCCTTCCCCTTCTGGCTTCTTCTACCATCTCAGCTCTTCACTGCCACCAGATAGTCTTGATGGTAGCACCAATGCATGAACAGCAGATGTAAGTCACAGGAGAGGGAGCCACAGTTCTGGGTTGCATAAACACCTCCACACGTGCACATCTTGTGCCGCCATGGCTTAGGGGAGAGAGAAAAGCAGTGGCAAATATGGCGAGTCAGGCATCAGTGATCTCTGAGCATCGAGCCCCCCCCCCACCTCATTACCAGGGTACCTACTGGCTAGATGGGACTGTGACTTTGTGGGGGTGGCCCTCCCTCTCCCGGCCCCTCCACAGGGAGTAAGCTGTGGGGGTAATGGACCAGTTGAGGTGTGCATGGGAGGTAGTAGGTTGTGGGATCAGTAGGGCAGGGTATATGAGAACCAATTTTAAACACAGAAGAAACTGCACTTGAATGTGGTGCTAAGGATAGACAAAATTATGCAAAACACTAGATATTTAGCACTCGCCACCTCCTGTAGAAAAAAAACGCAGTTCTCATGAAACATGAAATCAAGTGTCAAGCTTTAGTGCAAGTGCATTTAAAAATTACACAGTGCCCTCCTGAGCTTTTTTGGGTCAAAGCCCTTAATCAAAAGGATGGTAAAGAGTCTTTTGACAGGAACACATCAGAGAGCACTGTAATTTTTAATACTGATTTCATATGTTTCATGAGCCGCACTTTTCTACAAGAGATGGTGAGTGCTGGATATCTACTGTTTTTGCATGAGAACCAAGCCTGCCTCAGCCAGGGTGGAAAAACAAGTGATGTTTGGGGGGGGGATATGATTTCATTAGCTGTCTGCAGTAAAAAAATAAATAAATAAAGTTGGGTAGTCTGGCCTGTTATCACTGGAGTGGCTGTTGTGCTTCCATGTTAAACATCTAGGTTCTAGCTGGCCCGGTGGCACTAAGGGTTGAGGCGCTGGACGCCAGTCCTCGTACCACGTCGGCGATCCGGGTTGAGAGCGGACTCGGGTTTCGTCGTCGGCTGCAGGAAGGATTGGCTTCCAATGGCAGCTCTCCTTCTCCGGGAGGGGTAGCGTACTCTCCACTGCGATACCGCCACCTGTTGGGGGAACCTCAGAGTGGTCGGTGCAGCTGGGGAGACACTCTACGCAAGGGTAGACGTTAGCAAGGGACCGGCTTTGACGTGCGTCTCTACGCATGCCAGTAGCCTTGCCCCCATTACACGCCAACTTTAGGGGAGGGGACCTACCAGAACACCAGGAAATACCCTGCCCTGGTCTAGACGACGAGCCTCAGCGTTGGTCCTGAGGCAGCACCCGAGAAGCAGACTCCGCTGTGCGCGCTCCCAGACAGTGCTCAGGGGGAGATATGGGGGATCTCCGCCGTCCTGCCCGGAGGGTAGTCTGAGGCCCTGAAGGTACGTGGGTAGCGTTAGCACTCTAGGGGTAGACTCCTTGGGGGCTGCAGATTGGGACCTATGAGGGGAGCTCTGAGAGAGTGATCAGTGGTAGCAGTAGGAGGATAAAGAAAGAGTAAAAAAATAAAAAAATCTGGGTTCTCAGCAAATGCCCAACTCCCACCCTGTTGTCAGACATCACAGTGGGGGGCGGTAGCCACTACACCACCATCACCTCATGTGGCACACTAAGGAGTAAGCTTGGCCATTGTGCATGCCATGCACTATTCGATTACTTCCCTCCCCCAGCACAGGCTGACATTACTAGGGGTGGTTTTAACCGAGGGAGGTGGACTGGGACTCCTACTGGTGAAAAAACCTTGGTTGACTATGCACAGTATGATGCTGCATGACTCCCATGTCCTGTGCATGACCTATTGACAACCTCAGAAGCATCCACCCTCCACATCCTGGTGATACGATAATGGACCTTTTGACAAGGAATGTCCAAAGAGGCATCTTGGGGAGTGTAAAAAGCTGTAGGGTAACTGGAGCCTTCCTTGCAGTGTGGTGATGGGGGGGGGGGCAGCAACAAAGGGGGTTGGTAACTACTGGGAAATGGGGATCAAGATAATAATAGAAATACAGAAACACGGAATGTGATGGCAGTTACTTCATTAAGGGCTTTAGCTCCATCTGTGACCTCTATGCCCTGCTCACAAAAAGAAAAATTCGGGGGCAGGCAAATGGCTGGATTGCTGGGAAGCTCCTCTCCCACCTGAAAGAAAGGGACATACTCTGGGAGAAGGCCAGAAAAACAGGTAGCAAGCATGACTACCAGTGCTACAGAACAGCCAGGAACCACTGCACCAAGCTAATCCTGTTCGCCAAAGCCAACTATCGTAAGGCCCAGCTTTGCAATTCTTGGGGTGATGGGGAAAAGATTCTGGGATAACATCAAAAGCATCCTTGGAAAGGAGGACTAGAAGCACCCTCAGCTGCTCAGTATCAGTAACACCCCACTACAGACCCTCTAGCTATTGCAGAAACCTTCAATAAGGCCTTCACCGATCTTACCCCAGTGCTACCACCTGCCTATTTTCAACCTGATTTGAAACACTCCAACAATGTATCTACCAAGTGTTCTCACCTGACCTTCTACTTTAAAAGGGTGACGGTGAAGAAGGCCCTTACTATGGTCAAGAAAATACTAGGTAAGACCAGACTGGGCAGTGACGGCATAGACATGAAACTTCTATCCCTCACCTTGGACGTTCTTATAGTGCCCATTACCACGCTGTAGAATAAGGCCCTGGCCCAATTCCTGGCAGTTTGGAAGCAGGCCCTAGTTACGCCAGTGCATAAAGGAAGCGACATGTCTCTGGTAGCCAACTACAGACCCATCTCAATCCTCTCCCCCCGTCCAAGGCACTGGAAAAGATTGTGATGGGTCAACTTATTGACTACCTCAATAAGTATAATCTACCATGCCCCAACCAGCATGGCTTCAGACAAAATCACAGTACCACGACAGCCTTGCTGGACTACATGAACTATGCACATAAGGCCCTAGATGAAGGCAGACTGGTGGGGTCTGTCTTTATTGACCTCACTAAAGCCTTCGATACAGTCAGCCACCCCCTGTTACTGACCCAACTGCAAAACATGGGTGTGGCGCCCAGTGCCCTTTGCTGGTTCCGAGACTACCTGATACGGAGAAATCAGTGTGTCAAAATTGGGCAAACAGTATCCAGAGCAAGAGAGGTATCATTAGGGGTACCCCAGGGATCAATACTGGGGCACCTACTCTTCAGCCTCTTCTTAAATGACTTTCCCACAACCTGCGATACCAAACTCATACTATATGCAGATGTTGCTGTGCTCCTGAGCAGCAGCACCTCTCAGGCTGCCCTACAATCTGAGCTGCAGAACTTCTTCTCCAAACTCGAGGACTGGTTCTGTAGTCATACGTTGCTACTGAATTACAAGAAGACAAAGGCCATGCTTATGTCCATCCCCCACAACAAAAATAAGCACCTCCCCTCATCATCCCCAACTCATGCAGTGAGCCGCTGGAACAAGTTCATTTGTTCAAGTATCTGGGGGTCATAATAGATGATACCCTCACGTTTGCGCACCATATTGACTCTTTGGTCAAGACAGTCAGTACCAAGATTGGTGTCCTGTACATGCATAGGCAATACCTTTCTCCGGGGGCCCTCCACCTCTCAGTCCACAGTTCCGTTATATCTACTATTAACTATGGACTAGTGGTCTATGGGGCGGCAACGGATACAGCGCTCAAGAGGGTTCAGACTGCACTCAACAAAGCCTGCAGACTCACCCTGGATGCTGAGCATGGCACTCACACCTGTACTCTGTACGAACATGCAAATTGGCTGTCATTAAGAAACAGGGTCAAATTCCAGACTTGTATCCTAGGGAAGAAGGCTCTATTGGGTAAAACACCACCTTGTGTAGGCAACTTGATCAAGGCAGCCAACTCATTACAGGTCACCAGTGGGAGGACTAGAGGGACCTTGGCTATTCCCTTCTGTCGCACCTCACTTGGGCAACGTGCATTTGTCTACCTGGCCCCCCTATGGATGAATGAACTCCCTGGGCACCTCTTGGCCACCAGTTGTCTGGCACTATTCAAAACTGACCTCAAACAGCACCTAGTGACACTCTTTAAGTGCACCTGCCCCTGAGTCCAGCCACACCTGCGTTCTTTGCCCCCCAGCAAGTAATAGGCAGGCTCAGGTACCCCCTTCCTCTTACCGTTCTCGTGACTTGCCCCAGCAATCAGTTTGCGTCATGCTCCTTCAGCACCCGCCACCCCCTCCCCTAACTCACAGTCCTGTGAGTTTCCCTAACAGTCACTACTAATGCAGGCTGCCTGACCATACCCCTCACACCCCACCATTTTACTCTAGCATGTCCTCTCCGCTCAGCCTCCCCTCACCCCACCATTTCTCCCTATACCTTATCGGCCTTCTTCCCCAACCCTTCACCTCCACCGCAGTACATACCTCTCTCTCGTACCTCCTTTCTTCACCCCTCTGCCAGCTATCCCCGTCCCTCTGAACTACTGACAAGGCACTTTGTGGCTGCTTATCCCACCCACACCCTTATAAAGTGTTTTTCTTGTTATTTAACTTGTACCTATGTTTTGAGTGATTCTGTAAGTTCTGAATCCAAGCTGTATTGTTCATTGTAATGTACCTTTGCTTTCTCCTGTTGTACTTTGTTTTGCAATCTGTAACATGGAACCTTTGTGAAAGAGTTTGCGCTCAAAAGTCTTTTCTGAATCACTAAATAAATAAATAAATTAATAAGGGCCGCTGGGCCCACCCAGTCTGCCCTTTTTTTTTTTTAAGTCTAATGATAAATTACAGATAATTACCAAAATGGAAAAATGGCTTCACTGTAAAAACATGTGCTTCTTTCTTCAAAATTAAGATTGCTGTAACAAAGCTGTAGATCAGCTGCTCAAGAGACAGAAATTCTGAACATAATTGATATGTTGCCTTTCCCAGTAGATCCCATAAGTGTGAACTGTGGTATGGTAATGGTGGCATTGGTAAAGATGTGTGAAATCCCATTATGTTACTTCCATATCACTCGAGCTGCGCTGCTGCTTTCTGACTACCTGAACCAACCACGGTAACTAAATTGCTAACTTTGGAAACTGAGCAGGAAAAAGAGCGTTTAGGTACACTATTGCACGTGGCCTCAATGTGTTTTTAATGGTTATGAAGACATCTGCAATGAATTGACATAAAAACACACATCTCTGCTCTTTGTCTTGAGAGGATCTGATGGGAATATTAAAACTAGAAAATAAAGCCCAGACATACAGAGAATTTGTGGGTGAGGACCTTAATTTCTTTTCTTGTTCCATTGTTAAATCTGTATAATACAGTGTGTGGAAAATGAGAAAAGATTTTACAGCTCATTAAATGTGTGTTTAAGGCCTAGTTAAGGCACTGTCTACTGCTCAAAGCCCTGCATTAGCACATTTCTGTTAATGTCAGTTACTTAGGGTTCATTTGCAGGGACCACAGATTAATAGGTAGTATTCAGGCAGCAATCTCTGGGGGTTGAAAATGAGCAATATTCTCATATTATTCAGTGCCGTCATGCCTAAGTCAGAAGAAACAAATTACTGAATATTAGTGAGTTCACTCCAGTAAGACTGAGGTCAATCCCCTTCTAATGTATTTCTCAAATAAATGTGTTGCCTTTTCACATTTGTCTGAGTACGGTTTTTAAGTAATTTATCTGATGCAGTCCTGGATCATTGTGGAGAAGTGTGCCTGGGAACATACTCGTTCACTGTATTTAGCTCATAATACACAGCTAATGCATACCTACAGTGCTATACTTCGTGATGCAGCGGAGTTGGAAGTTTTATTTATTTTTTATTGTTCTTTCTTCAGATTTCCTCACTTGGGACACTTCAGCTGCTAACTCTGGTTGGCCATGATGACCAGTTAGATGGACCAAAGTACAAGTGCACCGTTTCTTTAGATTTCATTCGTGCAATTGCAAGGTAACTAGTGTTCTAGTTTTAAAATGTAACGACCCTTTGATTGATTGAATGATTGATTGATTGAGAATTGGTAACGGGGAAAGGCACACTTAGCCAAGGCTGGTTTCCAGGTGTGACCTGGGGAGAGGTTGCAGGTTTAAAATACATGCAGCAAAAAATATAATACTAGCAAAGAGAGTGCAAATACATACATTCGTTGCTGAACAGGTAAAAAGTGCAAACTGTTAAGGTCTGTGGTATTAATAACTATGGGGTGCAAGATAAAAGGCAAAAATAACTGACGTAGAAATAGTGCAAAGAGATACAATACAGTGCAAAAGAACAAGGTGTACTAGTTAGACTGTCACATAAATAATGTACAGGGTACCTGCAAAATCAGTCTTGGGAAGAAGTACAAAGCCTCAGGGTATGTAAATAGTGAGAAAGTATCGAGAAAATTCATTGGCCAAAACCAGTCATCAGACATTGGCTTAACCTACGATATACGCTGTGTAGCCGTAATGAAAACCTCACTACCAGCCACGTGTCTTAAAAATCACTGCACACACAAAACAGCTTTCAGAACCAACCAACCTGCTTTTCTTAATCAATTTAGAAACTTCAGAACACAGCACCAGACAGTGATTTAAAGTACGACAATGTTCACATTTGCTTTTATTTATTTGTAATTTATTAATCGGATAGTACCAAAGAGCATTAGATGCCCATTTTCAAGGAGGACCCCGAGATGTAAACAAGATAGACAATACAGAATAAATGTGCAGTACAAAATAAGATAAAATCAGTACCCAACCACCAAATGGGGGAAGATTTTCTATCGGGCAGATAGAATCCACAATTTAAAGTGCCCACTGGGCACCTTGTGTTCAGCTCGCTTGCCTGTTGACTTCTGGTTTTGGAGTACGCACTTCTGAAGTGAATGTCCACACCGGAAGTCCTAGTGGGGAGCAGAACAGGTTTGGGAATGGGCGTGGGTCATCTGGGGACAGCCAGGGAGAGGGGGATTGAGCATCCCGAGGATGTTTTCTGGGGCAGGATGTCTGCTGTTATACTGCCACCTTGGTGACCACAGGTGATAGTGCGATTGAAGGGCCTGCAGATAGATGAGGACATCACAGATGTCAGTGCAGTGGCATGCATTGCATGAGCATGCCCATGATATTTGCCACATCTCCTGGGACTACGTGAATAAATAGCCCTGGCATCCACTACAGCAGACCACGATACATCAGGGCCCTGCACCTCCATCATGGCACCTCCTGACAAACATAGAAACTCTGTGGTAAATACCCCTACCCTGGAACCCACCCACGGGGAAGCCAAGGCTCCATGATGGTTGGCAACTACAGGTAGGTGATGCAGCATTTTCCGCAGAAAGATACACTCCAGGACAAGGGGTCACACTAAGAAGCGGGAGGGGGGGGCTAGAGGGGATGTGAGGAAGTGCTTTTTCACAAAGAGGGTGGTTGACGCCCGGAACAGCCTCTCAGCAGAGGTCGTGGGTGCTAAAACAGTAACAGGATTCAAGCATGCATTGGATAGACACAGGGGGACCTTAGAAGTAAGGCGGGGGGGGGGAGAAGACCGGAGATTGCGTAGGGTCTGCATGGCACAGTGGGTAGGGAATATAGGGCAGACTATGTGGGCCAAGAGGTCCTTATCTGCCAACAACTTCTATATTTCCATGGAGTTCCTGAGGTAGTTTGGCGCTGGTTACAGCAAGGGGGCTTAAAGAGAACTGTCAAACACGCAAGAAAAAAGGTTTTAACAAGGTTTTGACATAATTTTCATAACAAAGGGAACTCCATTCCCCTGCAGCTGCCTTCAGTCTAGTGTGAATGAAACAAGTTGGCATCTGGTGTTAGTTTTCTATACTTTAAAGAATAATTTCTACAGGTCAGAAAAATCTGAAATAGTAGATGTATGTCAGATTCATACACTGTGCTGAGTTCAGTCGTTTTTCAGGTGAGGAGGTCACATTGCAGCATGTCCTGTGACTCTAAAGCAGAACAGATGGCTTCTGAGACAAAACAGCGATGCAACATACAACACCCGCAATAGTTCTCATCTTGGCTAGCTCTACTGCCACAAAATGGGCTGTCGTATGTGTTCTTTGTTTCAAGTTGAGGACAAAAAATGATAATGGGTGCCCAACTCCATTATCTAACAGTAGACCCGACCATGTATGAGAAATGTTGATTGTAGAAAACTGAATCCCCATGACTGACAAAAAGAGGTTTTAGGGGATTAGACAAGGCAATTTTATTTGTATGGTGCCCTTTCCCAGGGACTCGGGGCACTTAACATGACATCGAAGAAGGAATGCATTTAGTAGCAAGTAAAGATGGAGAAGAGTTATTGAAAATAAAACCAGCTAATGAGAAGGAACATACTCGGGAGCGATTTAATTTTGTTATGCCATTTTCAGCACACGCAGGTGAAGTTGAAAGAATTGTAAAAAAAAACACTGGCATGTACTCTCCAGTGATCTGGATTAAGTGACATTGTTCAAGTCCCACCACGGATGGCCTATAGAAAGGCACCAACATTAGGGGACAGGCTAAGCCATGGCCATTTTGAAATGGGGTATTTAGATAATAATGGTTACAAAAGTACTGGTTGCTTTCAATGTAGGAATTGCAGTTGTTGCACATATATTAAAATGGCGAAAGTTTTTCAGGTTTCAGATATAGAATGTACTTTTGAAATTAGACAGCTTAATACTTGTGACTCAGTAGGAATTATTTATTTAGCAACATGCAAATGTGGAGTATTTTATGTTAGCAAAACAATTAGAAGTTTAAAAGTTAGAGTTAAAGAACATGTAAAGGCAATAGAAAAGAAAGATGTTACGTATGCAACAGCATTGCATATTATGAAAGCTACTGCCAAGGATGACCAAGAGTTTACTTTTATGGGAATCGATAAGGTCTGTCAAAAACCAAGAGGTGGAAATTTTAATGACCTTTTATTAACAAGAGAAGCTTTTTGGATCATCAGGTTTAATGCCACCAAAAATTGGGGCTTGAATAGTGGTTTTGAATTGAAACCTTTTTTAAAAAAACGTAGGAAATAACAGTATTTATGTAGCTGTTTTAGTTTATCATATTGTTTCTAATAATATTCTTTCATATCTAATTATATGATATTTTTATTTTGATTGTTTTTTGCTTCTGTTCCCTCTCACTCCCCATATCCCCCCCCCCGTTCCTATTTCTTCCTTCCCAGTCTTTTCTGCTTGGGATGATTTTTTGTTTGGTTCCTCTAGAGAGCCTAATTTCACTATTAGTTGAATGGTTGGAGCCACACAAGTGTATTCAATTAAATGTGAATGTTTGATGTCATGATGTTTTAATGTATTTAAGAGTCATCGTTTTAAAATTTGTCAGCCTTTGAAAAAGGGTAGTAATCCGAAACGTGTCAGGCTGTTGTCTCTGTAAATAAAATATTTTTTACTATATTTGGAGACTGGTGCCCTTGTTTATTATGGGTTTGAGTGCTCTGCTTCGTTTTTGTGCGTTTTCGGACTTAACACGGATATCCTAATTAACACACATTAAAATAATATTTTTCATTAACACTGGGGTCTAGTATTGACTTCACTAAACTGCAAAACAGAAGTTCTAACTACCTAGATTCAGTTTGCTATCCACACCTACTGCAGGTAGTCTGTCACTGAACATGCTCCATCAGCACACGTGTCTCCATGCTTAACTACAGCCACCACTCAACCATGTGGTCCTCTGGCTCTGCCTTCACTGCACTCGGCTCTTTTCTTCCTTTGGAAGACACTGGTTTCCTTCTTCACAGCTCCTGCTACTGAATTGGAATTCCACTTGCTCCTTTCTGGGACTTTTGTGTGCCCCATTTCAAACCCCAGGAAATCTTACTGTATTCTGACAAATGCAGTATGGTCTCACCATAGGACTGCCCTGGAGCCGAAATGGTTGATAGAACCTAGGCAAATAGTGGAGTGCTAGGCTCGAGCTCAGTTTTCAAATCACTGTCCGTAGTTGCACTTCCTGCAACTGTCAGATTCTTTACTCCGCTTGCCTCAGTAAGACCTCTCTCCTTCACTTGCTTAAAGAAAATTTATTTTCATCGGTTTTCGATAGTACAGTTAATTTTTTTTCAACTTTTAAAGCACTGTCAGTGGTACACAGGTAGACTTAGCGTTTATCGGGTAAGTTTTTGGTTCCTTGTTGGTTCCTCGCGACCGGGAAGGAACCGATATCTGTTATTGTTTTCTGAAGTGATCTTCAGTGGTTTTTGCCTAATTCGACTTATCTAGTAAGTTGCATTGTTTTATTAATATTTTTTTTTTTTGCTGCAGCTGGCCGCTGGCAACTGCCCCGGTCATGGACTCCCGCACTTCCACCTCCAGTTTTGCCTGCCTGTCCCCGGCACCCTGAGCACCCCCAGGGGTGGGGTGCAACATCATCCTCCCTTAAGTGCTGCAATCTGGTTCCTATCCAGGAGAGCGGCTAGGAGACTAGTGGAAGCCAGAGCAGGGCTTCATAGGCGGCCAGCTGCATTTTCCCCTAGGCAGGGGGCGGGGACGCAGTGACTGCCAGCCGCCCACCCCGCCCCTGGAGATCAGCAGGCTTCGGGCGCCAGACATGCCCAGCTCCTCCGGTGTCGCCCTGCACCAACACTCCCCGAAAAGTAGAGCAGTCCAGGGACACTCGATCTTTCTCCCCGGCCGGCCCTCCAATGACCCGGATCTGTTCCCAAACCCAGGTCGCAGGTGTCGCAAGCGGAAATGAACCTGCTGTGCCAGCGGGCCAGCTAAGTCATGTTGTTTTAAATATTATTTAATCAGGGTAACACTTGGTTCTTTCTGTTTTAAAACCAATCGGGAAAAAAATAAATAAAAGAAGGGTTTATTGGCTAGATGTCATAGAAAGCCAAGAAAAGAACCGGCTCGACAGGTTTTCAGCATTGTGCTGAGTGTGGGGAACCATTTGCCAAGGCTGATCCTCATTTGACTTGTGTATTCTGCCTAGGGTTTGACCACCTGAAGGCAGACTGTGAGATTTGTAAAAATTTTCCACAGTCGACACTTGAGAGGCGACTTAAAAGACTGCAGGAAAAGATGTCTGAAAAAGCTGCTTACCTGACCTTAGACAAACTGGCTCCTCTTCAAAAGGAACCAGAAGAACAGCCCTCTGACAGGGGCGATAGTTCCTGTGGGAGAAAACGCACTGCGGACACAGCCGCTGAACTGGCAACCGTAGGCAAAAAAAAAAGAAAAAGAAAAGGAAAAGCATACAGCGCAGGAACCACAACCAAGAAAGACCTCTGTTCCAACCGCTGAAGAGATTGCAAATGCAATCAGAATTATACAGTCGCTGTGACCTGGGACTCAGGTTCCGGTTGGAAAGCGATTGCAGGCCCAGACACTGGTTCAAACCCCCAGTTCTACCTCGGTTCCCGGTTCATTGGAACAGAGTGCAGAATTCTATGGGGAGGATGAGGACTATGGAGAGCCCACCGAACCGGATCTCTCTGTCTCTCTTTCTCCTGATCCCCACCGTCCTGATTCCCCTGACAAGGGATCTGAGGGCTATACATCCCACTTTGCTTTTATGAAGCAAGTGGCTCAAACCCTGTACCTTCCCACTCAGGAGTCCACCGAGGAGGAGGAACAGGACTACATGGAAATGATGGCCGTCCCACTCTCAAAAAGACTGTTGTTGCCCATCCATAAATCCCTGAAGAAACAGGTTAGTAAAATATTGCAGACACCCACTTCTGTGCCACTAGTGGATAATAAACCGGATAAAAAGTATTGGGTAGCCAAAGGAGAGGCAGAATTCCTTTTTGGGCACCCAAGCCATGAGGAGGTGGTACAGCTGCAGCTTGTGATAAAGCTGGCATCACATCCCCCGGATAAGGACTCTAGAAAAATAGACTCCATGCTTAAGAAAGCTACCCTGGGATCTTCTCTAGCCATTAGCAAGCTTCCTATATGGCCTATGTCTCCAGGTATCAGAAAATACTCTGGAGTACTGTCCTGGAGATAGCAAAGGCTGTCCCAGCTCCCATGGCAGCTGAATTTAGAGGAGGCTCCAAAAAGGGGCATAGAAGCTTCTAAAGCCTAGTTCAGGATGCCAGTTAATGCCAACGACACTGCAGCCAGGCAGATGGCAACATCAGTGTCGCTTAGAAGGTTTGCTTGGCTCAGGACTACTAACCTGACTCAGGACACACAAACAAAGGCTTTGGATTTTCCATGTGAACCCACATCTCTGTTCGGAGAGCAAACAGGCTTACATGAAGAAAATGGATGATTACAAAACTGCATACAAGAGTGCTGTTGCCAAAAAAAGGGCATCCACACCCCAGAAGCACCAGGCTAGAGGTGGTAGGCGCAGGGCCCATTATAGGCCGTTCTTTCAGCCTCAAGCTTTTCCGCAGTATCAACAGCAGAGGGGATATTTTAGAGGCTGGGGCAGAAGAGGCAATGACCGTACTAGCTCCAGCACACAGGCAGCAGCTCATACCAAGCAGACACCCAGAGGTGTCTGCTCAAGCATCTTCCCAACCCCAGTAGGGGGCAGGCTGGCCCACTGTCTTTAGTAATGGCAGACCATCACCACAGACAAGTGGGTCCTGGAGGTGGTGGGCCAGGGTCTTGCTCTCAGCTTCAAGTTCACGCCAAAGCTGAGGGCAAGGGTCTTGAGACCCTCTATCCCATCAGAAACACCTCTATTAGAGGAGGAAGTATCCAACCTTCTGCCACAAAATGCAGTAGAGCCAGTTCCCTTGGCACAAAGGGGAAAAGGCCTGTACTCAAGATACTTCCTCACAACAAAGAAAACAGTAGTGGTGACCAATACTGGATCTCAGACATCTAAACAGACATCTGTCAAAACCAGAGTTCAAGATGGTGACTCTGGCAACCATCCTTCCAACACTAAGGCAGGGAGATTGGTTAGCATCTCTGGACCTAAAGGATGCTTATTTCCACATCCCCATCAGGCAATCCCACAGAAAGTATCTCAAATTCAGATTGCCATCAGGCCATTATCAGTTCAGGGCAATGCCCTTTGGACTGACCTCTGTCCCAAGGGTATTCACAAAGTGCTTGGCTGTAGTCGTAGCATATCTAAGAAGGCAGAGGACGGCAGTGTTTCCATACCTGGATGACTGGCTAGTCGTAGGTCAATCACCTCATCAGGTCAGGGATGCTCTGGCAGTCACACAGGATACTCTATGATCCTTAGGGTTCCTGGTCAACCTGAAAAAGTCGGTGCTAGAGCCACTTCAGCTCCTGGAGTTCATAGGAGCCGAGTTGGACACTGTAAGGGAAGGGCATTCCTTCCACAGGGAAGAGTGGACAGCCTGGTGCAGCTAGCCAGTTCCTTCAAACTGTACATCCCAAGGCCAGCAAGGCATTTTCTGCAGTTGCTGGGCCATGTAGCATCTTCAACGGCAGCAGTATCAGGGGCCAGGTTTCAAATGAGAGACATTCAGTTTCATCTCAAATCGCACTGGCATCAAAAGAGATTGTCAAAACTGGTGCCAGTCACAGGAACTCTCCTTCAGACACTACAGTGGTGGCAGTAGAGGGACAACCTCAGACAGGGCATACCATTCTTTCAAGTAAACCCCTCATTGGAGCTAACCACAGATACCTCCCTTCTGGGATGGGGAGCACACTGCTCACGGCACATGGCTCAAGCAGGAGTCATTGCTACACGTAAATCTACTGGAACTCAGAGTAGTCTTCCTGAGCATCCGGCCCTTTGACAGCATGCTGCAGGGACAAGTGGTGCAGGTCAAAACAGACAACACAACCACTATGTACTACATATACAAACAAGGAGGCACAAGGTCAACCCCAATGTGCACAGAGGCCATGAAAAGTTGGAGTCTGGCATACTCCTTGGAGATATCTCTCTCTCTCTCTCTCTGCAGTCCACCTGTCAGGGAAGGGCAACGTCCTGGCAGATGCTTTCAGCAGAATCATCCAGAACCACCATGAGTGGTAAGTCAACAAGCAGGTCCTGCAGATTGTTTTTAAAAGATGGGGCACTCCGGAAGTTGATCTCTTTGCAGCCCCAGACAACAAAAAGCTTCCTCAGTTCTGTGCAGACCTCCTGTGAGGGGTGTAGTCCCACTGGATGCATTGCTGCTGGATTGGACAGGAAGTTCCTGTATGCCTTCCCTTCCTTTTCACTGTTGCTAAGGGTACTGAACAAGCTCAGATCTCAGCCAGCAACAATGATCCTCATTGCTCCAGACTGGGCCAGGCAGTCCTGGTACTCCCTGATTCTCTCCCTGTCAGTAGCCAAACCAATCAGCCTCCCCAGGAGGCATAGCCTACTGACATCCTTTCTAAGGGCAGGATCCTATACCCCAACCTCTAGTCCCTCAGGCTCAAAGCCTGACTCTTGAGAACTTAGAGTATGCCAACTTGCATCTTTCAGAAGGAGTTATGAGGTCCTCGGGGTCTCTAGAAAGCCCTCCACCAGGAAATCTTACATATCTAAATGGGAAAGGTTTTCCATATGGTGCCAGAACAAAAGACATTGATCATAGTCAGGCGGGCTTGCCAGCTGTTCTGGATTAACTGACCCACCTTCATTCCCTTGGTCTAAGACCATCCATTCTTGGGTGCACCTGCCAGCTTTCTCTGCTTACTTATCAGCAGGCAGGGTCTCATCTCTGGCTTCGGACCCAGTATTCAGAACGTTTTTCAAGGGGCTGCTGCATTTGCATCCCCCGCATAGGGATCCTACACCAGTGTGGGACCTTAATATATGTATTGCCCAGCTCATGCAGCCTCCTTTTGAGCTCATGTCCTCAGCAGATCTCAAGTATGTAACTTGGAAAACAGTGTTCCTAGTGGCAGTCACCTCTGCCAGGAGGATTAGTGAGCTCCAGGCCCTATCCACAAAACCTAACTACATTCCATTCCATAGGGACAAGGTTGTCCTCAGAACTAATAGGAAGTTTCTTCCTAAGGTGGTATTGGACTTCCACCTCAATCAGTCTATTACACTGCCAGTCTTTTTCACTGACCATTCCACTTCGGGCGAATGTAGACTGCGTAGATTAGGCATTAAAAGAGCTATCAGCTACTACCTGGACCACAGAAAGGGCCAAAGTCAGGACAATACTCAGCTCTTCCTGACCTGTGGAGAATTTGGAAAAGGCAAACCAGCCACAAAAAGGTCCATTGCATGCTGGATTGTTGTGTGCATTCAATTCTGTTATAGCAAAGTGGTCAAACAGCCCCCTGCGGGTCTCAGGGCCCACTTCACCAGGGGAACAGCTGCTTCTGTAGCAGCTGCTAGAGACATTCCTCTGCTGGTCATCTGTAAAGCAGCTACCTGGAAAACTGTTCATACATTTAGCAAGCGCTACTGCTTGGATACCCAGGCCAGAAGTGATGCCAGGTTTGGCACAGCAGTACTGCAGAGCCTGTTACCTAAATTGTTTCTCTGCCCACCTCCAAAGGTACTGCTTGGGTAGTCCGCATTTGTCAGAATACAGTAAGATTTCCTAGAGTTTGAAGAAAAAATTACTTATCATAGTAATCTTGTTTCTTCCATGGGAATCTTACTGTATTCTGAGCTCCCACCCTACCTCCCTTTCTAGAACCTAATGAGCACTGCATTCCAGCTGTCCGTATCCTACTGCAAACCTGTTGGTATGATTGTTTGGTTGTTTTCTTGGGCATTTGTGATGAGTCTTTAGGATGCCCATATTGTTTAAAATACATTTGTTCCCATAGACGCCATATGGCGTCAAAACTATCTGTTGCTAGATCCGACCCACAATGGCTACCGGGAGCAAATGAGTTAAAGATGGGTTGGTCTTTAGGGAGGAATTAGTTGTATGTTAGGATAGTTAGTTTTATGCATGCTTCGTAAGAATCTGACGGTTGCAGGAAGTGCAACCAGGGACAGTGGATTGAAAACCGAGCTCGAGCCTAGCATTCCACTATTTGCATAAGTTGTAGTAACCATTTTGGCTCTGGGGCAGTCCTATGGTGAGACCACACTGCATTTGTCAGAATTTAGTAAGTTTCCCTTGGAAGAAACAAAATTACTATGGTAAGTAATTTTTTCATTTCATGCTCACTGCTCCATCAAAGTTCACCGTGAAACAAGAGGAAGCCAGAGTTTAAAAGGTGCATAGTGTGCAGATTCACCATGTCCATCACTGAGACCCATAATGCCTGTGTATAGTACCTGGGCATTGCCCACAATCTAGAGCATTGCCGCTGGTGGCAAGTGATGTACCCACAAGCACTCGAGTGATGGCGGCGTTATTACAGGGAAGCCAAGTACTGCATGTAGCTCATCAGTGACTGCAGGGCTGGTGGTACATTTACAGGTCGTTCCAGCAACTGTTCGTGTGCTCCCCATCTGGAGGGCCGCTATGATCAGTTGCCCTCTAAGGAGGCAGTGCCACCCATGTGGCTTCTGTCTTGGCAGCCAGAGGTTCTTGACGCCAGTCAGCTGACTCACTTGACTTAAGGGACAAGTCATCAAGGGGAGATAAGTCCTCTTCTCTAGGACCCCGGTGCTAACTGCAACCCACCCAGGTGGGGTGGGGTGACCCGGAATCCTGATTAACTCTCCACCAGTTCAGCTTCAGCCAATCACCCAACATTTGCGCAGTCACCAGTCAATCCAGTGCCTACAAATTATTCTGCAAGGGCATTCAGACTGGGCAGCACCTGTGCCTTGTCAACCCTCAGGTCTGCACTCAAGATCAAGGCTGGATTCTCTGTCCAGCTTTCAGCATCATCGTTGGTAATCCACAATGAGCCTGTCATAGGTGGGAGAAGGTGGCCTGGTGACAGTAGGCACATGGAGTCCTCAACGAGGGTCAGAGACATCCAGCGATGCCTGTGGACCTGACTCCCCCATCGCTGCTGATCCCAGCTGTGCTCCCCAGGGCTTCCTCTCCAACGTTCCTGGCTGTGCTGCAGAAACCTCTGCTGATGGAGCCTCTGCCAGTGTAACCACCAGTGGACGCCCTGAGTAAGGGTTGTATGCCAGTATCCAGACTTTCCTATTCTCCTGTTGGTATGGGTTACCCCCAAGGGAGAATGTCATCCACACTTCATGTAGATGGTCAAATTTACTGGATGCAGACTCATATTCAGATGCATTGTCTGTTCCACCGACCACGCATCAACAGCACTGCAGACAACTGACTGACCAGTCCTCTTCGGGGGACTAGTACTTGTTTGCCATTCTACCATACAGAATGTAACACTCTCCTGAAGAAGATCCAGAAAAAGGAGACATACCCACTGTTTGACATCTTAGAATGGGATTCGTCATGGTGATGGCGGCTTTCCCCATTGCCTCAGCAGTGTTGGGCCCAGCACTCCGCATCTGGCAACACCCAGCCTTTTGCCAGGTACCACTGCATCGTATGGACCAGAATTAACTGTTCCTAATGGGCAGCTTGTCCAGATTTTCAGAACACCAATCCCTAGAGGTGCAAGTGTCAAATGTACAGTTCATGATGTCAGTGGTGTAGGGTGAGTTGGATATCCTGCGGACAAGGAGTCCAAGAAGCAGTACCACCTTGGTCGCAAGGTCTGTACAGTTGCATTCCTGGGCATCCACCAGGCCAGTTTGCAACTCTGATGGCTCCCTCGCGAGAAAAGTCAGCAAGATCTTGTGGATCTCAGAGGTCTAGGGTTAGCAGTGACCAAACACCAGTTGCAGGCTACATTGCATTCACATGCTATGTTAGCTCAAGCAGTGACTGTGGCAGTCTCTATCTGCCACCATACCTGGCTTTGGCTTTCACCCTTCACGTAAGAGATTCAGCAAAGGTGGAGGACCTTCCCTTTACCAAGAAGGATCTCTTTGGTCCAAGGATAGAGGAACATCTAACTCATCTTGAAGTCTCAGTGTCACCCTGTACTCGGTGTTTTCGGCACTAACCCAAAGCAGCAACCAAAGCCATGGACACGGGTTACCAGCTCCTTTCATGTCTCCTACCAGGACTCTCAGCGCCTGCAGCAATAGTAGCAACAGATGCAGCAGTTCAAGCAGCATTGTAATGCCAAGCCCTTTCATAAATCTGCAGGTCAAGGCCAGCACAAGGGCGGAGAGGGTTGTTCCTCTGCAGGCCATTCCTTAAGGGTGCCTCCGGAGTCCAAAACATATGGAATGAGGGGCCAAATCCTCTCCCTCCCCAGGGTCTTACTCTCCCACTTTCTGCCACAGTAGTCCACTACTGCTTCAGACAAGTACATTCTGGTAGCGGTGGGATCAGGGTTGTCTGGAATTAAGTCCTACCAGCACCATCTGAGGGCATGTTTTCTTTGGAGCTTCTCCCTGCTTTACGGAGCAAGGTTCAACAGCTCCTGGAGCAGCATGAAATAGAGCCTGTCACAGAAAGTCGAGATCATTAGGACTTCATATCATGGTACTGTCTGGTACCCAAGCAGAACAGGTGGGAGAGGTTGATGCCCCATTCTTGAATTGCAAATTCTGAGCCAGTTCATTTGCAGTCAGTAATTTTTCATGCTCATTCGGAATCAGATCATTCCATCCTTGGAGTCATGAGCATGTTTTTTGTCGCTGGACCGCCAGGATGTGTACAGCCACATTTCTATTCATCCATCTCAGTGCCAGTTCTTCCGCTGTCAGGTGGACAGATCTCTCTACCAGTTCTGAGCAATGCCCTTCAAGTTGTCATTAGCACCCAATGTCTGTCATTCTTAGCAGCCTTCCTCCAGCTTAGTGGCATCAGGGCCTTTCCATACCTTGATGAATGGCTACTCACGGGAGTTGCGTGGGACGTGGAATGTTCCACGGATCTGGCCATCCTGTTGGTCAATCGAGCCAAGTCTGAGCTGACCCTAAAGTACATGATCATCTTCATTTGAGAGGAGGTGGATCCCTTTCAAGCATGAGCTCATCTTCCTCTGGACAGGGCAGAAGATCTGTTCTCCTTTGGCCAAACATTTCGGGTTGGGGAAGCATGCCCAGGATTTTCTCTGGTTTCTAAAATTCATGGCCATCATGCAATGGAGCCACTGCTACATGTAACCTGTTCAGTTGGAAATGGGGCCCCAGTGGTCTCAATTACACAAGCCTGAAGCAACCGGTTCACACACCCCAACTGATGCTAGGATCCCATCCATTGATGACTGTCTCCAGTGAACCTCTCAGAGGGCATGCGGTTGGTCTGGGTGGAGCCCTCTGTTACAGTGATGATAGATGTATTTCTAGTGGGCTAAGGTGCACATCTGCTGGATCGCAGCATGCACAGCATTAGGTTGCTAAGCAAGGCTTGACTGCATATCATCCTGTTGGAGCTACACACTGTTTACCTAGTGCTAATGGAGTTTGCACCACTAGTCAGGGATCAGATTGTCCAGGTCAACATGGAAAACACGCCCACTATGTTCTACCTAAACAAGTAGGGAGGCACGCATTCCTTCCCTCTCTGCCTAGAGGCATTGTGGACATAGTCACTGGATTGCTTTCTGTGCACAGGTCTGGTGGTAGTTCATGTTGCAAGGGTGAGCAACTAGTTTGGCCATGTTCTAAGTTGTGTATGAGAAGCATCCCACAAGTGGGCCCAGGACCACCTGTATGCCTTCTCTCTGTTTTCTGGTTCACACTGTAGTGCCATCCTGTATGCCTTCCCTCAGTTTTCTGCTCCACGCATGTAGCACTCAAGGCATAGAGGGACATGGCATCCTTGATCCCATGCCAGTTTGGGTATCAGAATCTGCACCTCAGCAACACACTACTGTGACCATGTCCATTTCTACCCAGATCTGCTGATGCAGCCCAGGGATATGATCAGGCACCTGGACCTGCAGTCCATGTACCTGGGTACCTAGTTTCTGAACGGCTAGAGTCTGGACCATAGGGATTTCCAATTATGTTCTTAATGTGCTGAACAGCTTAATCTGGTTCAAGGTCAGTTGGCATTCATCTCTATCCCCCTCCCCCGGGTCGTGCCTGAAAATAGGTAGGATTTGTCTAGTGCACTTACCCGGTCAACAAAAACTAAATAAAATAAATAAACGTATCACACAACAAGTTGACTTGCAAGACTTATAGTTGCATGTGGAAGAGAATCTCGTGCTGGTGTGTGAAACGTGAGTTGCTGCCATTGTTTGGTTCCATGTCTCACATTCTCTACTACCTCAGGTACCTGTCTCAGACAGGGCTGGGAGCTACATCCCATAAGATGCACCTGGCTGCCATTTTGGCATACCGTGCCAAGGCAGTATGCCATCTGTGACACAAGACAAAGAGATCATCCATTTTTGCAAAGGACTGGACCACATAGACTCTCCAGTTCGTGAACCACCTCCACCATGGGATCTACTGCTTGTGCTCTCATGATTGAAGGGCAAACCATTCAAGACCATGGACAAGCCTTATCTGTTACACTTGTTGGAGAAAACTATATTTTTGGTCCCCATCACCTCGGGCAGACAGATGAGTGAGCTTCTGTTGCTTTCTGTGGACTCACCATATCTTTTTTTCCACAATGACAAGACAGTTAATGCCCTCATGCAAAATTCCTACCCCATGGTAGTCTCTGAGAGTCAGCAAAACCTGGCACTCATTCTACCCATTTCTTCCAGAAGACTCGTGGTTTGGATGCCAAACAAATGTTCCACATGCTGGGTGTTTGCAGGGCTCTGCTCTTCTACCGTGAGCAGAGTCTGGAATTTCATGGTGAAGCTCGTCATTGTTCCTGATCTATTCTGACGCCAGCCTAGGCAGGCCAGAAACTAAGCTGATTATTGGCAGATGGATCACATCCTGAATAAATATATGTGATAGGTTGGCTGGGGAGAAGCACCCATGGGGTTCAAGGCTCACTCTAACAGACATACTGCTGTCTCTATTGCTGCTGCCAGGTACTGTACATTTGTTCATTTAAAATCTGATAAGACCTTGGGCCAAGGGCCTATTTACAAGTGCAACCAGAACATATAACAAAGTACAAAACGTACATGTGACAAGTGACACAGCCATAAATATAGGAATACACAATCAAGCTTGTCTATCCAGAGAAGCATGTGCATTGATAATTGAAGTTTATTGCAGGAATAACTCCATTGAGCAAGCTCATTCACAAGGAGGTCCTGAGGACATGTAACAGTTAAATCAACAGACAAGGCAAACTATATACAACCAGTTGAATTCCGAGGATAAAGTATAAGATACAGGACATATAAAAAAGCACACAAACAAAATGTAGCAAACGTACAACTTGATAATAGAACATACTGACTGCATTGTAGTAAGAAGGGGTAGCAACATTCAGGGACGTGGAAATGAGTACATATGAAATGAGATAAAAGAGGAAAGAGTATGAGAAGGAGAGAGGAGGAGGACAGTCAATGGAGGTCTGGAAAAAGGGAGAATACAGTGTTCAGATAGCAAGGCGTGAATTGGGCCAGCGTGGTGAAGATGAGGAAGGGGAAGGAAACATTGGGTATGCAGGAGGATTAGAGAGGAAAAGGGGGATATTGATTGTAAGAGAGTGGTCAAAGAAGACTAGTGGCAGCAACATGTTTCTTTCAATTTGGTTGCAGCTAAGGTTTTAAAGAAGGTGATAGAGACTAGGCTGGAGAACTTGAATACAGACTGAAGCTGATTCCAGGCAGCAGGAAGAGCCCAAGAGATGGCACGTTTAACAAAAGAGATACGAGTCCTAGGCACCTCTAAGAGGATAAGGTTAGACTTCCTAAGGGAATAAAAACTGTGGGAGATGCAAATAAGGGAGGACAAATATTGTGGGAGTTTGTTCAAGAGGATTTTGGGTGTCCAGGTACCTGAATGGATTCGACGTCTGGTGGTGAGTGAGGTCCACCCAACAGCTGCATACAGATCGCAGTGATGAGTACAAAAGGGGGAATGGTTATAAATCATGGAGCACAGTGATAGAGGACATCCAGCTTGTTCAGATACACAGCAGGGCAGGAATTATAGATTATGTCGCCATAATCATGTAAGGGCAGGAATGTAGCCTGGACGAGCCTGATTCTCATCTCAGTTGGGAGAAGGGACATATTCCTAAAGAAAAAGTCAATTCTAGACTTCAGCTTACCAGTCAGATAGTCAGCGTGGCTGTTGAAGGTGAGTTTATCATCTAGCCAAATGTCCAGATATTTGAATTTGGGGACAACCTCGAGAGGTGCACCTAGGGAGGTAGAAATAAACTCATTAGGCGGGTGGAAGGTGGAGGAGAACGTTTTTCAGGGTAAAGATCATTGTTTTCATTTTTGGGGGGCATTGAGAAGGAGTTTAGCGTTTACAAGGTTCTGTTCAAGCTGTGCGAAGTCAGCTTGTAGTATATTTCTTAAGTCAGATAAAGTTGAGCCAGAGGCGTACAGGACTGTGTCATCAGCAAAAAAAGTGGAGTCTGGATTTGGTGATGTTATAGCCAAGGTTGTTTATATAGAGGGGAAAATGATAGGACCCAAGATAGAGCCTTGTAGAACACCCCTTGAAATTGGAAGGGAGGTTGAGAAAAGACCATCAGCTTTAGCTTTCTGGGCCCTCCGTGACAGATAGCTGGTAAACCTCTTGGCAGTGGAAGGAGTAGCTCCAACGTTAATAAGGCTGCTGACAATTAGGTTATGATCAGCCGTGTCGAATGCCTTACTAAGGTGGAAGAATACGGCACCTGTGGTCTTTTTAGAGTCCAAGGATGTGACTCAGTCATTGGTGACTTTGGCGAGGGTGGAGATAGTACTGTGTTTGGATCGGAACCTGGATTGCTCTGAGTTAAGGAGGGATTAGGTTTCAAGATGGAGTCTTAATTGAGAGCAGATCAGCTTTTCAAAGATTTTGGAGGGCATAGGAAGGGTAGAGATGGGCCTATAATTGTTTACATCCAGGGGTCGCCAGATTTAAATAAAGGGAGGATGTGTGGAGATTTCCAGCAGGCTGGTACTGTGGCTGAGTCAATTGAAAGATTGAATATATGGAGGATGGGGGCAGTTAAATAGTAGTAGCCAAGTTTTAAGAAAAAAAGCCATATTCGCCTCCACTTTTCCTGGTGTCTAAGTTAGTGAGCAGATGTTCAGCCTCTTTGAAGGAGACCTGGTGCAACAGAAAGGGGTAGGATGAAGGGAGAATCTCGGGATTAGTCCTGTCCTGTGGGTGGTTCATAAGTCCAGCACAAGGGGATGAATCAAAGGCCAGACCAGCTGTGGTGAAATGCAAGTTTAGCTCTTCTAGGATTTGGCTATTATTTTCGATGGTCTTACCTTGGACGAGGATCTTAGCTGGAATGGAAGGAGGAGCCTGCCGTCCCTCAATTAATTTTAGGGTTCTCCAGATTTTGTGTGCATTCCCTTTGGCTTGCTCTATGGTGTAGATGTAAAAATTTGACTTGGCAGCACTTATACGTTTAACACAGGCGTTTCTAGCCGCACTGTAAAGGATTGCCAATCAGATGGAGCCTTAGTTCGCCTAGCATGGGACCAGAGTTTATCTCTATTTGTAAGAGCAGCTTTAAGGTCTGGTGTAAACCAAGGATGAGAAGATTTACATGTTCTAGATTTGATGAATGGGGCATGTTTTTTGGCCAGGGA
Source organism: Neoceratodus forsteri (assembly GCA_016271365.2). NCBI lineage: Eukaryota > Metazoa > Chordata > Ceratodontiformes > Ceratodontidae > Neoceratodus > Neoceratodus forsteri. Next base: position 688,554,407 of record CM028131.1, read on the forward strand.
AGTAAAATTGATGTTTAGGATTGCGACAGCCTCAACGGTTTTGGCTATGTATCGGTTTTGCCAATGTAGAATACTTAGATCGGACACGTAACTTGAAGCATTAAATTTGTGGAATGACCATTTAGTAACCAATCTGGGTTGTTGCTGGCCCTTCGGTTGTGCTCTTACACAAACTACAGTCCCATGATCGTTCATGTCGATATGGAAAACAGCAGAGTGGAGAATTTTATGAGGGTGACTAGATATTATGACATTGAGGAGGGAGGTATTGGTGCTGTTTGCGGTATTTAACCTGTTAGGCTCAGTGATGACTTGTGATAAGCCAAGCTCATCACAAAGATGTTTAAGGCCGTTGGATTTAGAGGTGAGCCAGTACATGTTTAAGTCCCCTAGGATGATGGTTTCATTATTAATCAAGGAGGTTAAAGATTTAAGAATTGTGAGAATGTCCGTACCACCAGCAAGGGGTCTGTAGTAGCCAATAATGGAGATACTATCCGTAGAAGGAAGGTGAAACATAAGAGATACGATTTCATATTCCTTAGTTTTGGATGTACATTAGACGTCTCTGATTTTGTACTTATCCTTAGAATATATGACCACCCCTTCCCCTCTAGATTCCCTGTCTGCCCTATACATCTTATAATCGGGTATTAATATAATTAACAGTGAAGTAGTGTTTCAAAGCATGTTTAAAACTCTTAACAGTATTTCTGAGATATGTAGAGCTGGGAGTGCAATAGGGGTGAAGCCAGAGGACTATATGGTTGGATGCTGGAGGGGACCCAAGCTTGAAGAGAATTCCGATTACTAAGCATGTTCAGAGGATGATTTCGTAAGTGTGGATATGTACTCTGTACTAATAGTAGAATCATGGTTACAAGTAAATAACTTTGATACCCTTGGTGTGAATCCCGACACAGTCAGTGGCTCTTTCAAATTGTGATGATTGACCCAGACTGGTGGTGCTGGAGGTAACACATCATACTACCACGTTGGAAACATAAGTTCACATCCTGGACCTGACTCCCACACTTAGGCTGCTGGGATGTGGCACATGTAGTAGTGGCAGAGGAGGATGTGGGGGTCCCCAAAAGGGGGAACAGAAAGTGGGTGGTAGAGAACCCCAGCAGAAGCAGCAGCAGCTTCTGGTGGGGGACTCATTATTAGCGGTATAGATTTGGGAACTGGGAGGGATAGATTTGGAAACAGGATGATGTAGTGGGAGGTAAGCGGCGGGGGGGGGAAGGGGAGAGTTTGTAGTCCCCTCCTTCTGAGGATTGTGTAGCTGGATTAACTGAGAGTGTTGGTTGGACTGGCAATCCAGTTAGTGGCGATGAAGCGAACAGCTGCAGTACCGTAGGAAAGTGAGGTTGGCGGTGCTCCCAGACCGGCGCAAGCCCAAGGGGCGCAATTTTGAACTGGAGCTTTTTCGACCACCAGCTACTGCTTTAATTTTTTTTTTTTTGCTCAGACAGAGACTGTAGTTATAATGGCTGTCAGCAGGGGCACATTTTGACTTACGGGAAGACCAACAAGTCAGGGAGGGTTTACATCAGCTGCAGGCATATAATCATGTGGCGGTGCATACAGTCAGGAAAGAAAGATAAACTGTGAGCGGGTCAGTGCCGCGGCTGCCACCCATTAATATAAAACGTTCGAGACGGAAGCATGTGGCACGGAGAGCGAGGGGCAGTTAAGTTGGAGACAGTGAAGCCAGACATAGTACAGACTAGTAACTACAGTTAATGCTTGTGAGAGTAGAGAGATAAACTTAGAGTGAGTGTAGAGAAAAAAGGAGAAGGAGAGACGAGAGACAGATGAGACTGAGATCCATCCATTAGTCAGGTAGGTCCATTTTAAAGAATTTTAGTGTCAGCTATGCCTAAGCAAAGAAATAAGTCATCCCGTCTCCTGTGTGTGATGATGTGACCGGATTGCCGATGCCGAATTCCGTATTACTGTTTTTTAAAAAGAAAATTCAAATTTGTGTCCTGTTTAGTTTTTGTGTGTCAGTGAGTCTGAAATGAGATGATGTGAGTGTATCTGGTGGCGGGGGCGGGGGGGGGTTCTCAACTGTAAATGCACTAATCATCAGGAGAAGTGGGAAATCTGAATTGATTGTGATACAGCAGTGAGCAGCCCGTCGCCACGCCACCCACCTGCAAGCCGAGCTGCTGGCCCAATCTGAGACTGGGATGGGAGTGAAGAAGTTTCTGCCATCTGCCTCCACCCCCCTCTGCTGCTTTGGGCTGACTGACTGCCATGGCACAGGCGAGTCGCATGGCACCATCCCTCCCAGCCACCATGTCGTTTTCTCTCCTCCTCTTGACTGTCTTGTATTATACCCATTCCACATCAGGCACCTTCACGCTGCTTTCCCATCCTGATACTCCTGGCACCTGGCGGGCGTTGCCACTGACCTCAGGAGTCTGCATATTTCCTCTGTCTCAGTGCACAACACAGCACTTTCAAAAAGCTCAAGCTGTAAATTAATAACCATTTTTTTTTTGTGTGTGTGTGTCAGGCCAAGAATATCAGAGATGTTGCTTTTATTAAACAGGACCCTTCAGAGATGTCACATTCAAAGCAGAGAAAGCAAAAGAGTAAAAGTCATGGAAACTTCTGAATTATAAATTGTTCCACTCCTGAGTAAAATGATTAGGCTTCTACTCAGAGCAGAAACCTTGTCTAGTTTAACTGATGCTATAAAAGCTGAACAGTTCAGCTTTTATACTTAACATCAGTAATAATAGCTAATAAAGGTGTTTACAGAAAATTGAAATTAAAATATTTAAGAATCGGCCTTATGGGCATACATTTAGTAAGTGCTGAGTGATTTAATGGGATCTTGAATTCAGTGCTGATTCACTCTCACCTGTTTGAAACTTAGCACAAAGCAGCTGTTGGCATGCAGTCTTCCTGTACCATACTATGAATTTTCTTCAGGGTAATTAGAAAAGAAGAAATCCATTTGGTAAAAGATGTGAGGCTATTTAATGATAGCTATGCAGGTGTAGATTCCTTGTGGTAGATAAGAGATTTGTGGTGGTAGGTATCCACTGACTGAAATGAACTACCTACCTACAGAAAGGCAAAATTAACTGCTGGGGTGGGGATGTAATTGATTTATTTGTCTGTGCAATGTGCAGTGCACCAGTCCTTCACTGTGACGGAGAGCAAATTCTACAAACAAGTCAATCAGTTTCATGTCTGGTTATTTGGGGCAGCACAGAAGTCTGTTTTTTTTTTTTTAACCTCAGGGTCCCAATTTTCAGTAACCATGGGTAGCCGCACTTCATGGGTGGAAACTGATTGCACTACTGTACTTCCATGATTGTGCCATACACGATGCTGGGTGAATTAATCTAGTTGTTAGAGGGTGTAAACACAGGCTGGATTGTACTTGGGACCAAGTCACAGATTGGAATTGTACTAATGTCACTGAATGCCATGCTGTGAATCGGGTGTAATGACCAGTGCAGGGGCATCCAGCTCAAAAGCATCCTCCCTCGTAAACCTATAATCCTGGAACATAGAGCCCTTATGGGTCACTGATTCCAGATCATTCATGGCCTAGTGGCTTGACTCCCTGGTGGCCCAATGTAAACACCTCACCCATCCTCCCTCTCTTATTATAACTTGTGGTTCATTGGTGTGGCGCTTTTGGTCAGCCACTTGTACACAACAATTGTGGCTGCACACTGTAATGCCAGTCAGCCAGAGTCTCCCACATCTCAGATTCCATGGCAGCAAAATACTTCCTGAAATCAGGGGTAGGGAACATGTAACAAACGTGTGCTTCCTCTTCAGGAAAAGCCCCAAAACCCACCACAGAGCATGTAAACACCCCAGACCAGCGGCTCTTTTTTTGGGGGGGGGGCGCAAACTTAGTCTCTTGCCCAGGGCACCAAAATGCCTTCCTACAGCACTGAACAGCTGTTTCTATACTTTACAGCTGGGAGTGCGGGTTGGCTCTTATTTGAGACTGGTGGGGGAATGCAGTTTGGAAACTGTCATTATTTGAAGGTACTGTTCACTGCTTCTTGGTTCATTTGGTTATCGTCTCCCTCAGAGTGGTGAGGGCACTCAAGGAGATAAGAGTGTATTTACAAAAATTACTGTTAAAAGGCTGTGAGAGAGCTTGTTTTGCTGGACATATTTTGGAAGCTCATCTGTTTCTGTTGAAGAGACCAAAGGGGATGAGAGCCCCGAGGCTTTTTCAAATTTTTTCTTTACTGTGGGTGGTGAGAGCCCCACAAAATAAATAATTTTTCAATGTTACGGACTGAAGTTCTTGATTAATTGGTGTACTGAGGACTCTGTAAATTATTTGGACTGCCTAGGATTGTAACATTTATTAGGGTTGGCAGGGAGGTGTAGTTTTGATTTTTGTGTTGTGTGCCTGTAGAGTGTGATTGGGTGAATGTGGTTGTGTGATAGTAAGGTATTTTAAGTAGTTAATTTGAAAATTGAAGTGGGGGGGGTGATTATTTATTGGGAGGTGTGGGATTTTAGCATTTGAAATTCGTAGTTACAGTGACTGTCAGGATATGTCAGTGGTTCAGACCTTTAAGGTACAGTTATTCTCCTGCTCATCTGTGTCCTCTGACCTTTTGATCTCTCCCGTTTTGCCCACAGAAACATATGTGAGGTGTAGAGCCTTCAGGATTGCCCAGGGTCGGAGATGTGTGTGGAGGGGCAGGGGAGTGACTGTCGGGGAGTTTGCGATTCAGGTGGTGAGGTCTAGGGGGTGCTTTGTGGCAAAGTGGGTACTGGGAAGGGGTCTTCCCTGCCTGGTCCCCATAACCCAAGTGCTCCACTTTGGATAGTGGGCAGTCGGTCGCACATCCAGCAGTGCCCATCCATCCAACCTTGACTGTGCTTTGCAATGCCTGGTCAATAAGGAATAAGACTGCTATAATGGCGGACTTAATTTCCTCAGTAGACCAGGCATGCATTACAGAGACCTGACTGGATGATAATGCTGCACCCATTCTGTAGGCAGCTATTCTTGCTGGTTACTCTGTGGTACATACCCCGAGGAAGGATTGCAAAGGTGAGGGAGAGGTCATTTGTTTTAAAGCCAGCCTGGGCCTCGCAGTGCTGCTGGTGGGTTCTACCAGGTCTTTTGAGAGTGTTACACAGGCTAAAGAATCCTCCTGATTTACTGTCCGCCTGGCGGGGAGAGGGAGTTTCTGCAGGAGGTCGGGGAGTTCATCACCGGCCTGATGCTGGAATCCCCAGATGGTTAGTTCTGGAGGATTTCAATGCTTGAGTTGACGATAGACTCTCGCCTTTTGGGCGTGATCTTTTTTAGAGCATGGAAGCTCTGGGTCTGTCGCAGGTTGTCACCTCAGTGACCCACTAGCACAGACACACACTGGACCTGGTGTTCACACTGGGTCTTGGGCTTGATGACCTAAGGATTGATCCGGTCGTTTGGTTGGATCATAGCACCATGAGGTTCACGTTTGGGGCCTCCCTGAGAGTCCGTCCTCTGTGGAGATGGTCAGGTACTGCCCTTTATGGGGATTCTCCCCAGTAGGACTCCTGGTGGTGCTTGACCTATTGGGTGTGGAAGCTGCTTGTGCGGTGGGAGCGGAGGAGGCGCTGGCAACCTGTAACAGAGCTGTTTCTGCTGCCTTTGACTCTATCGCGCCCATCCCTGTCTGACCCTTATCTACTCATCGGAGGTCCCCCTGGGTTGATGGGGACTGCGGAGTTAAAGATGAAGGGTCAGAGGTTGGAGCGACGTTTGAGGAGATCGGGACTGATTGGGGATAAATCTGCTCTGAAGTCACATTATGTTGACTATCAGAGGGCAATCTCCCGGAAGAAAGTGGATTTTCTGTCAAGGGAGATTGCTATAGCAAGGAATAGACCAGCTCAGCTTTCCATATGGCAGACGGCCTGTTGCACTCAGACTGTCTCCGTACTGGGGGAGCTAGTTTAAGCACATGATGCAATGAGTTTGCTCTATTCTTTGACTATAAAGTGTCCTCTGTCAGGACTGAGATCTCCTCCAGTGCCACTCTTGGAGCTTGAGGGGGTTGAACCGGTGGCGTGTCGTGGTATCCCTCCTGTCTGGGATGAGTTTGATCCAGTTGGAGTGGAGGAGGTGGCTGAGTTGGTCTTGAGGCTGCAACCAACCCATTTTGATCTAGATCCAGGTCTAACCAGAACTTTGGTCGGTTGTGTGGACCTGATTGGATCTGTGGTTGCTGGGATCATCCAGTGTTCTTTGAGGAGTGGGGTCTTCCCAGTGGCCTTGAAAGAGGCACTGGTGAGGCCCCTTGTAAAGAAATCCTCATTGGACCCAGACTGTTTCATCAACTACAGACCAGTATCAAACCTCCCATTTTTAGGGAAGGTTTTAGAAAAAGTGGTGGCCATGCAACTTGAAGTTCGTCATGCCTCCTAGGCCACTTTTGAGTGTTTCCAGTCTGGATTTAGGCCTAGGCACAGCACGGAGACTGCCCTGGTGAAGATGCTTAATGATCTCCTAATAGTGAGAGATGGGGGAAAGCATACCATCCTTGTTCTCCTGGATCTTTCTGCGGCATTTGACATAGTGGACCATGAGGTACTCTTGGACTACCTGCAGAACTGGTGTGAATTAACCGGCACTGTCATCGACTGGTTTAGAGCCTACCTCACGGACAGAGTGCAGAGAGTGACAGTGGGGTTATCCTCATCTAACCTGATGCCTCTGCACTGAGGAGTTCCTCAGGGTTCATTCCTGGCGTCTCTGTTGCTCAAAGTGTACATGCTGCCATTGGGAGACGTTATCAAGTGGTATGGGCTGGGTTTTCATTGTTATGCTGATGACACCCAGCTATACCTGTCCTGTGCAACTGGAAACCAGATGGCGCCTCTGTGTTTAACACCCGCCTGGCCGAGATTCAAAATTGGATGACTCATAACTGGCTACAACTCAACCCAGACAAGACAGAAGAACTGGTGGTGGATACCGGTTGGCAGTGGGATGGGGGAGGATTGAGGAGCGATCCTGGCTTGAGTCTAGGGGGTGTTCCTCTGACCCCTAAAATCGGGTTAGGGATCTAGGCGTGTTCCTTGACGACAGTCTAACACTTGATGCTCAGGTGTCAGTCATCGTTCAAAGTGGTTTCTACCATTTAAGGAACATTGCCCAGATCCGAGCCCTGTTACCGTCTGAGTACCACGCCACTTTAGTGCATGCCTTTGTCACATCTAGGTTGGACTACTGCAGTGCTCTCTACCTAGGGCTCTCTGGAGGCAATGGCTGCCGCCTACAGCTGGTGCCGAATGCAGCAGCCAGGTTGTTGACTGGTGCAGCAAGATCCAATCATATTACGCTTGTTCTCCGTGGACTGTACTGGCTGTCGATATGGTGGAGGATTGTCTTCAAGGTCAGGTTACTAACCTATAAAGCCCTACATGGTCAGGGTCCAGACTACCTGCAAGACCTGGTTCATCATTGCTGGATTCACTGTCTCCATTCATTCGAGGGTTGCCTGCTAGTGGTTCCCAGGGCTAGGCTGCAGCATTTGGGTGATCGGGCTTTTTCAGTTGCTGCGCCAGCTATGTGGAACTCAGTACCAAGTTATTTGAGGGAGGTACTCTCATTGGAAAACTTCAAAAAGGGCCTGAAAACCTTTTTATTTGGCCAAGCTTTTGAGCTGTATAATGGAATATAGTTGTTTCCTTACTGTCCTGACATGATAGATAGATATGTCATTTGTAATCTTTTTTTAGAGTCATTTGTCTTTGTTTATTTTTATTTTATTTAATGTTTATGTCACGGCAAGTTAATTGCTGTTGCTTTTTTATGTGATTGCAATTTGTGCGGCACTTTGAGCCTCTGGGAAGGAGCACTATAGAAATAAAATATCTATCTGTCTGTCTATCTATCTGTTTATTGTCCACTTAGGGACCAATGACCTAATTAGGGATGCAGCTGAATTGTTCAGAGGGAGTTCAAGGATGTGGGGAGGGACCTAAAACAGGTAGCACGCAGTTTGGCCTTTACAGAGGAGCTGCCTGTATACAGCCGAGGGGAGGATTGGGGGTTCCGCATCAGAAGCTTCAACTCGCGGTTGAAGAAATGGTGCACAGAGGAGAGATTCAGTTACACGAGGGACTTGGGACCAACCTGGAGGATTGGGTCTGTACAGAGTTGATGGCCTGCATCTATCTAGGAGAAGAACTGCAGTCCTCAGTGGACAGTTTGAGTGTTACTTAGACTAACATTTAAACTAGCTGGGGGGGTTGCAGAAAGGCAGAGGGAGGCATATATACACAAGCAGTCCTGGGGAAGGGAGGGGCAATAGACGGGTGGAAGAACAGTGGGAGAAACTGAAAAGAGCCATAGTGGAGATGACAGACCAATGTGTTAGGATAATGGCCAAAGGAAAAAGAAGGAGGAAACCACTATGGTTCTCCAAAGAGGTAGGGGACAAAGTCAGGGCTAAAAAGCTGAGTTTCAGGAAATATAAGGGGAGCCAAAGGGAGGAGGACAGGGAGGTGTACCTTGAATGTCTAAGGGAAGCAGGGAAGGCTGCTAGGAGGGCAAAGGTGCAGACAGAATAGAGCTTAGCACAGTCTGTAAACAAAGGGGATAAGGCATTTTATAGATACATCAGTGAAAGAGGAAATACCGGGGGGGGGGATTGTGAGGCTCAAAGGGAGAAGGGAGAGTGTGAGGAGGGGGATCTGGACAAGGTAGAAATACTGAACAAATACTTCTGCTCAGTATTCACTAAGGAGGGGGAGGGTCAAGGACCATAGTTGGGTTGCAGAGGCAGTTGGGGGAGTGGACACCAGTCTATTCACAGTGGAGAGTGTTCTGGAAGAACTCACAAAGCTGAAGGTGGATAAGGCCATGGGACCGGACGGTATCCACCTGAGGAAATTAAAGGAGCTGCGAAGGGAACTAGCAGCGCCTCTGGTGGCACTGTTCACAGATTCACTCAACCCAGGTGTCGTCCCAGAGGACTGGAGGAGGGCACATGTAGTCCCACTGCACAAAAGCGGCAGTAGGGAGGAGGCGGGGATCTACAGGCCAGTCAGCCTCACCTCAGTGGTGGGAAAGATCTGGAGACACTGCTGAAAGAAAGGATAGTGGCACATATGGAATGCAGAGGTACTCAGGATCTGAGGTAACACGGATTCACAGCAGGGAGGTCATGTCAAACAAATCTGACTAGGGAAATAAATCAGGAAGGGGCAGTAGATGTCACTTACCTAGATTTCAGCAAAGCCTTCGACACCGTCCTACATAGAAGGCTGATTAACAAGATGGGTAGTCTGGGCATGGGAGACAGGGTGGTGAACTGGGTTAGGAACTGGTTAACAGACAGGAAAGAGGGTGGTGGTAAATGTGGTGCAATCTGTGGGGAAGGGGGGGGTGACAAGCGGGGTACCACAGGGAGCTGTACTAGGACCAGTCCTGTTCAGTGTCTTCATTAGTGACATTGCAGAGGGGCTGGAAGGAAAGGTCTGCTTGTTTGTAGATGACACCAAGATCTGTAACAGGATGGAACTCCAGAAGGGGGACCTGGAGAAGCTTGAAAGATGGTTGGAGATGTGGCAACTGAGGTTCAGTGCAAAGAAGTGCAAAATAATGCACCTGGGTAGAGGGAACCCTGGGGAGAGCTACAGGTTGGGGGGGAGCTGACTGTCACCAAAGAGGAAAGGGACCTAGGTGTAATCATCTCTGATGACCTTAAGATATCAAAGCAGTGCACAAAGGCAGCAGGGAGAGCCAGTGGCATGCTGGGGTACATAGGCAGGGGTGTTACTAGCAGGAGGTGGTGATGCCATTGTATAAAACATTGGTAAGGCCTCACCTGGAGTACTGCTTGCAGTTCTGGAGGCCACACCTGCACAAGGACATAGATGAGGTGGAGACTATTCAGAGAAGGGCAACAAAGATGGTGCAGGGCTTGCACCACAGTACATGAGGAGAGACTAAGGGACCTCAGTATGTACTCACTGGAAGAGAGGAGAGAGCGGGGGGACATGATTGAAACTTTCAAGTACCTCAAGGGCATAAACAAGGTGCAGGTGGGGGACGTTTTCCAATGTAGAAAAAGTATTAGAGCAACGGGGCACAATATGAAATTGGAAGGGGGTAGAGTAAGAGGTAATGAGGATGTTTTTCTACATAGAAAGGGTAGTCGGCACTTGAAATAGTCTGCCACAGGAGGTAGTGGGAGCAAGCATAGTGGAGGGGTTTAAGCATGCTTGGGACAGGCGCAAGGGAAGCTTGAGAGGAGAGGGAGTGATGAAAAGCAATTTATCACTTAGGGTCAGTGGCCACATACAAGTATAGGGCCTACAGGCAGACTGGATGGGCCTAGCGGTCCTCATCTGCCGACAATTTCTATGTTTCTCTGCACTCGTGTGCGCACACATGCACACACACACATAGAATGAAGCTGGACCGAAGGAGAACCTGAGGGGAGAAAACTCCCCATGGGACAGGTTCAAGGCAAAATAAGGTGAACTGGAGACAAAGGGACAAAGAACAAACATAGTAATATGAGAGGGGAAAATGAGGTAGGGCCAAAGGAAGGGGGGGTTGGGTTTGCAAGCATGGTGGGAGACAGATATGGGAAGCCATACTGTGTGTGCAAATGCAAGAAATCTTGGAAATAAAATTCCAGATCCTGAGCCTATCATGACAGAGGCTGACCTGGACATAATGGCCATCGCTGAGTCATGATGCAAAGGAAACCATGACTGGGACATGGCTATACCAATATAATAGTTCAGAAAGGATAGGGAAGAGAGAAAAGGTGGGGGGTTGTGTTATATATCAGGAAAGATATCAAGGCAGCAGAAATGCAGTGGGGTAAGGGGTGCTGGAAGTGCTGTGGATCACCCTGGAGACAGCAGCTGGATCCTCCGTTCACACTGTGGTGATTTCCAGACTTCCAGCATGGGAAGGATCTGGAGAAGGAAATGTAGAAGCCTTTAGCAAGATGGCAGATGGGGAGGTACTGCTGATGGGAGACTTCAGTCTACCAGATATTGATTGGAGCCTCCCGACCCTGGCCTCGAATAGAAGCAGGGTCATCCTAGACTCCCTGCGGGGGATGTTTCTGAGACAGCTAGTCAGGGAACCCACTCATGATGGGGCAACAATGGACCTGGTACTTCCAAACAGGGACAGTGATGGGAATGTCAGAGTGAGATGACTCCTGGGGACCAGCGATCACCGGACTGTGGTTAAACATTAGGACAGCAGCGGAGGCAAACAACATAAGAACAAGGGTCCTGGACTTCAGGAAGGCAGATTTTGAAAACATGGGTGAATGCATCAAAGACACTCAGGCGGGGGGGATTACCCTGATGGGGTGGAAGGTCAGTGGGCCAGATAAAGGGATGGAGTAGTGAAGCCACAAATCTCAGCGCAAAAAAAAGTGAGCAAAATCGGGAGGAAAACGAGGCCAATATGGTTCTCAAGGGAGGTGGCGACAAAAAAGGACAGCATTCAGGAGATGCAAGGAGACGCAGAGGGAAGAAGATAGAGAAGTATACCAGCAATAACAGAAGGACATTGGTGAGTTGCTCCAAAGCACAAACTGAGGAAAGAATAGCCGGGGTGGGGGGGGGTAACGAAGGGAGACAAGACCTTTTTTAGGTGTATAAGTGAAAAAAGAGACAAGTGGAGGAATTGTGTGATGGCGGGGTGCAGAGGATGATCAGGAAAAACGGATATTCTGAACAAATACTTCTGTCTTCATAGTGGAAGGGGAAAGGTATGAGCCACATATAGGTTACAGAACTACTGGAGGGAGGGAAGTAGACACAACTCAATTCAAAGAAGAAAGATTCCCGAAGGAACTTGCGAATCTGAGAGTGGACATGGCCTGGGTCCGGATGAGGTACATCCAAGGGTATTGAAGGAGTTTATAGAGGTATGCTGTACCTATTCTGTAACTCACTTAGATGCATGGGTGAACCAGAGTACTACAGAGGGGTAGATGTAGTCCCGCTCCATAAGAGCGGCAGCAGGGAAGAGGCTGGCAACTACAGGCTAGTCAGTCTGACATCAGTGGGGAAAGTAACGGAATCACTTCTAAAGGAAAGACTGGTAGATTGCCTTGCATCCAGCGGGTTACAGGTCCCCGGGCAGCATGGATTCATGGAAGGGAGATCATGTCAGACAAACCTGAGAGATTTCTTTGACTGGATGACCAGAGACATACTGTAAATCAAGGGGGGACAGTGGATGTGGCCTGAATTCAGCAAGGCCTCCAATAGCATGCCAAATAAGAGGCTCATAAAAAAATTGGGAAGCTTGAAAGTGGGAATCAAGGTATATTGGGTACACAATTCACTGACTGGTAGGCAACAGAGGATGGTAGTTAATGGCATCCACTCAGGGTAAAGAAGAGTGACCAGCAGAGTTCCTCGGGGCTCAGTACTGGGTCCAGTCCTCTTTAATGTCTCTATATGTTCCAGAAGAACTGGAAGGGAAGGTGTGCCTCTTTGCAGATGACACCAAAATGTACAACAGGGTGGACACTGAAGGGGTGGGGAGAATGAATAGAGACCTGAAAAAGCTTGAAGAATGGTCAAGGGCATGGCAGCTGGAGTTCAGTGCAAAGTGCAGAATCGTATACCGCTGGGCACAGAAGCCCAAGTCAGAGTATAGAATTGGGGGTGGGGGGGATATTGAAGGTCACTAAAAACAGGAACAGGACCTAAGGGTAATCATAACAGATGACCTTAAGGTGGCAAGGCAGGAGGGAAAGCCAGTAGGATGCTGAGGTACATAGGAAGGCGTATCACCAGGAGAAGTAGGGAGGTGGTGTTGCCACTGTATCAGTCTTTGGTGTGACAACACTTGGAGTATTGTGTCCGGTTCTGGAGACCACACATCAGAAAGGACATAGACAGGGTAGAAGCCATCCAAAGAATGACAACAAAAAAGGTGTAGGGGCTGTATCAGATGTCCTATGAGGAGAGACTGAGGGATCTAAACATGTACACCCTGGAAGAGAGGAGGGAGAGTGGGGACACGATAGAGCAGTTTAAATACCTCATAGGGGTGAGTAAGGTACAGGAAGGGAGCATTGTTCAGAAAATAAGGTATGCAGAAACTAGGCATGCAGTGATGCCGGAGGACTGAATGTTTAGGAGGGATGTGAGGAAGCATGTCTTCACTAAGAGTGTGGTGGATGCCTGGAACAATCTTCCAGCAGGTATGGAAGGGGCAAAAACAATGGTGGGCATCTACGGCTCTATGTCATAACGGCGATCGGGGAATAGCGATCACCATTTGGGCCAGTGTACATCGCGGTAAATAATAGTGATGTACACTCCAGCGACTTCTACATCGGTGACGGTTTCCGCTGTTATTGAGAGTTTTGCCCCTGCATCCCCCCAATTAAAGATTCTCAACCCAGGGGTGCTACGCGGGGAGGGGATGTAAAACTTAAAAACATTTAAAAAAAACTGCCCCGACGCTAAAAGCAATACCGCCCCAGAACCGAACCTGGCACCCTCCCAACCCCAGCCTGCCACCCTACCCATCACACCACACGGCCAGCTCGGCAACCTACCGCCACACTACATCCCACATGTCCTCCCTCCCTCCCCTTCTGCCTGTTGCGCGGTGTGGTCCCCCTGCATGCATGTATATAAAGTATGTATACACATCCTGTCGCCACCCTGCCACGTAGCCCAGAACACAAGCGCAGTGATTGAGTTGCCCTTTTTGCAGTCAGTCAGTCACGCTTGCCGTGTTCACAGGATACCGGCTTCAAGCATGCATGGGATAGGTATAAAGGAAAACTGGTGTCTAATGCGGGGGGAGGGGGAGACCAGGTAGGGTCTGCAGTGGCAGAATAGGCAGGGGAAAAAAGGGGCAAACTAGGTGAGCCAAGCGGTCCTTACCTGCTGAAAAATTCTGTTTCTCTATGTTCTCGGCCAGAGACATCAAGGTTGCATTGTAGAGACCATGTGCTCAGACTTTCGTAACAAGGAGCAGGTTTGCTTGCTCTAGGACAGCATTGACACTACAGGTGACTGCAACAGCAATCATCCTTCCGCACACAGTAATAACACTGGGCTCTACAGTCAGGGGTGTTGCGAGAGCCTAATAGGAAAAATCCCAACCCCACATGGATTACGGTTACAGCTCACGTACAGTTCACAGCCTGCAACCACCATGAGACAGTCCCCCTGACCATGAACACTAGATCCGTTTCCTGGCTAGGCCCGGAACTGAGTTTGAAGTCGAACGTGGCCCACTGGAGTACGTGTTGATTGGTCTGTTTGAGTCCTCAAAGAATATGCAGCACGTGAAGCACATTGCTTTAGAATAGATTTGCTAGTCATGTACAATTCTTGCTTTTTAATGTTTATTTCTAAATATAAAGTTTATATGGAGGGGGGTGTGGCCAGCTACCAACAAGGCAGAATGTGTATAGCTTGAGCTCCTACTAAAATCTGCCTAAACGCTTGGAAAATTATATATTTTTTATAGTATTTTGCCATATTATTGAAAAAACAAGTAGTACTTACTACAAATGCATGCCAGCAAGTGCATTTTTTGACTTTATGGTGGGTAATCAGAAGAAGCAAACTACATACGGGAGAAGCAAGAGAGGCCGGCAAGCAGGACCATCCAGTAGTGGACCGACAGGCCCTCTGTTGGTGGACTCTTAGATTTCTGACTTGACACTCCATGATGTATTTCAGGCCATAAAGGCCATGGACTGCAGATTAATAGCTCTCAACCAGGCCAGCTCCTTGGCGTTAAACGATGGGCGATCGCTCTGCACACTAGTGACCCGAGTTGGTTCCCGAGCTCAGGACGGGAGGAGCAGAGACCGGCAGGAAGGGTTAGGAGAATCCGATTGATGCACTCTCCCGGGGTGCGAGTCTGCATTGTTATAGAGCGGCTCTTGGTGGCGTACTATGTGGCGTGGGTGACCCCCGTGCCACATCAGGCCAGGACGCTGCAGACGTGTGGATGCATTGGGGTGGAGGGACAGAAACCAAAAAAATGACTGCTCGGTCGACCGGATGACAGTCGCCAGGTCTCCTCCCCCATGAAGCCCCAGTGGAATGCACTCTCATGGCTGTGCCCTTAGACCCATGCCCTGGATCCAGGTTGAAACCCAGTCTCTCCCACCCTGTTCCCACCCAGTGAAGGGATATGCCGGGTGCATCTGGGGGCATGGGAAAAATCTGGGTCAGCAGCAGATGGCAGGAGGGGACAATGCGGTCGGCTGGGGACCCTTAGCAGCCTGAAGGGGTGGATGGTGGAGCAGCAGGGATGCATAAATAAATAAAGCAAAAAAAAAAAAATAGCCCTCCACCAAAAAGTCATAGTTATTGAGGAGAAACAAGCTTGTGTGCAGCAAGTCTCTGCTGCTGTCACAGAAGTCAAAGAAGTGGTTGGTATTGCAGGCAAAGTATTAGCAATCATGGCAGGACTAATTAAGGAGAATCATGTCTTCAGATTCTACCTTGAAAATCAGGTGCAAGTGGCAAATCTACAGGTTGGGGGTATGCCAGAGACTACGGGGGCAGCCCAGCCATGTTTATGCAGAACTGGCTGGAAAAAACTTTGCACACTTTCTCAAGAGTCGTCCATAATCAAAGCCTTTCGAATAAGGTAAAATAGGGCAGATTGGATGCACAGTGGTCTTTTTCTGCAAACATTTTCTGTTTCTATGAATGACTCCAAAACAAGCCTGTGAAAGCTCAGAGGGGGCAAGAACTGTGCTAATTGTTTTGTCGAGCCTGTAATGGACAGGACTTGGATTTTGGAGGCTGCACAGAGGCAGGAACGCATGATCTCTGAAGACAGATCTAAAATAGCATTTTTTCTGAACCTCTGTTTCGTCCCAGGAGCCCAGCGAAAGACATTTGATGCTATTCGGGTGAAATTAAGGGAACTAGAAGTCGCACATAGTTTGCAGTTACCAGCAAAACTGAAAATCGTATATTCTGGAAAAATATACATGTATAGTGACCCAGAAGAAGCAGGGGCTTTACTGGAGAGCATCAGTAAAGACTTTGGGATGTGCAAGCAGCAGTATCCAATAAATAGGAAGATTGACGACTTTGGACAATATGAGAGGTCTGTGTTATTGTCTCTGAAGATACCGGGTTTTGGGAGGAGGGTGGTCAGAGGTTATGCTGTATTATTGCTCCCCAAGTGAAAAAATGACTATATTACTAACTGTTTTGGATACTTTTCTTATAAGAACTTTTCAAAGTGGTGTCTCGTGGCCAGCCTCGCCTCCACCATCACCATGCTTGTGTAAATGGTGATTAATATAACCACTGAAGGACTGAACGGAGCTAGCCCATGTTGTTTTATAACTAATGGGGGGGGTCCTTCTGGTACATCGAAGTTTAATCACAACTTCTCTTCAGTTATTGTTGGTGGGGGGACCTGTTAGAAGTAAAGAATTATGCTTATTAAAACATAGAAACTTAGATATTTTTTATATTATCTCTTTAAGCCCACTCTGGCTAGGACTTAGTGGCGGCGTACTGCCATCCGGGGCTCCTTCACCCCAATAGGATATCACTGTGCATGGCTGTGGGGCAGGATTTTTTGTTAAGTAGCTAGTTTGTCTCGTCCCGTCCCCACCCCAAGAGCGCTGGCAAACAAGACTAACATCCAAGCGATAAGCTGTGGTGAGACACTGTTTCCGCCACTTGCCTAACGACGCCCTCCCATCCCGACACCGTCAACTAGTTGGCACAGTGCCCACCGCAGAAGAGGAGAGTTGCCAATCGGTGGCTCAATCCAGCTCCTCCCTCCCCCCTCCAGTCAACCCCCGGCATCCCGGCCATTGTAGCATGAGGTGTGGCATCTAGAAACTTAGAACTTGATGGCCAGTGAAGACTGCTTGGCCCACCTAGTGTGCCCATTTTTCCATGCCTATCTTTTTCTGTCACCCCAGACCCTACTTGATCTCTGGCTTCCTCTCCTCCCTTGCTTCCCAAAGAAGATTACTTTGTGCCAATCCTATGCATGTTTGAAGCCCACCACTGTTTTCACCCCACCACCTCTGCTGAAAGACTGTTCTAGTGGCATCCACCACTCTTTAAGTGAAGAAGTGCTCACATCTCTCCTAAATTTCACCATTCCAGCTTCATTGCATGTCCCCTTGTTTTCATGCATATTTTCCTCTGAAAAATACTCCCTTTCTGTACCTGATTTAACCTCATAAGATATTTATAGATCTTCTTCAAGGATATATTTTTCATCAGACTACACCTTTGGAACTTGTACCGCATCAGCATTAGGACCACGTAGAAACTTTTGCATGCAGTCAGTCAGGGGCCACCTACAATGGTGTCACACGTCAGTGTCTACAGAAATATGAGCGGCCCCTCCTCTCCTCAATTCTTTTCCCATCATCAATCAGGCATGTCGAACCCGTCATCAAAAATGCCATTTGTAACCAAGCCACCATTTTTCTTGTATTTACTTTAAAAACTGATTTTCAATTACCTGTATGCCATCAAAGGAACCGTCAAGCGTTTTTGATTGTGCAACTGAGGAGAAAAAAAATCTGTAAGGGTGACATGCATAAACAGTGTTCCTGCTGTCTAGGACGCTCTCACCATGTGAAAACCATCTGCCTAGGATTCAACTCCGCTACTAGATGGCACAGAAAGCAGGTACTTGAAAAATTCCTCCTGACAAGGACCTTAGCAGCAATGGAACCGCAGCTACAGGGAACGTCTGCATTGCCTGCCCCATCAACTAAATCGTGGTTGGAGAAGGCCAGGACAAATGCTCCTCGGGGAGCCACAAACACTGTGACAAGGCTTCCCCAGCAAGGTCCAGGTCGCCAATGAGGACTATGATGACGTCCTACTCTTAAAACATCATCCGCTTTGGCAGCAGCACCCATCGCTGCCCCAACCGTTGACCAGACACCAAGGTCAGGGCTTGGCTTAAGCACTACCAGGCCTATTATGACCTGTATATTGCTGTTGTCACTGGAGATCCATTCTCTGCCGACTATTGTGGTCATGACCACTACTGAAAGTGGCATCAAAGCACAGGCAGTACTCCTATCATTCTGTCATATGATATGGTGCCCACTGCCACGTCTGCCTTTAACCACCTCAGGCCCATTGACGAGGGCTATAATACACCTAACCCATCAACACTGTACTCTTATATAGTGCAGAATAGACCTTCTTAGCCAACGTCACCAGCGCATTCCTTCCATCCCGTCAATTACAAATATGACGAATGTGAATATAATCTTTGAATGCTATACCCAGGTCACCTCCAGAGGATACCTCCTTTTTTAGCCATGATGTAGCAAATGCAAGCTGCCATGGGCTTCACACTGGAGGAGCAGGATTCCACTAAAAAGAACCTGCCGGATTTTCTGGAAATGCTAGATGCTTCTTCTCTTCTTATTCCTCCCTTGTATCCCAACATCCAGAATCCCGTCAGATGCAAGCCCGACACCGCAATCCCAACTATGGAAAGCCCGACAAGTACTTTTTCCTGCCTGCCAAAATCACGACATCCCAGCAGTGGCACAGGATTTTCATGGTGTGGGGAATCGGGTGGTTCGGGGAGGGCAGTTTTAGATATACAAATAAAGGATTGTAATAGAACAAATTTAGCCAACAGATTTATACATCATCTTAACGACACTGCCTTTTTCCAATGTTTAACATGGGATTCATCAAACGGGATCAAAGTAAAGGCAAATAATTACTGTGGCTTTATAAAATTATTTATAAAATAATTGGATCAGAAAAACGGAAGCTACATTTTTACATGTCCGCAAGCTCAGCAAACCGGCATTTATTTATTACTAAAGCTTCACAAAAATAACATGCCAGTGCCTGGCGGACTGACTGTATCCTCTATCAGCAGTGTCACAGAAAATATCTCTAAATTTGTCCTTGAGTTTATATATTAAAAAAACAAACTTTACCGTCATTGACTAACAGATCCCCAAATGTGGTCGCTTCCTCATCCTTGATCATGGAGGGTCATACAGCAGTGTGTTGCTGAGTGGTTGACAGGTTCTATCCAGATAGTACTGTTGGTCTGTACCACCATCTGCTTTGCACAGTAGGAGGCAGACGTCATGCAGCAAACTTATACTCTATGCTGTGTGCAGAGCAGGCAGTGACACAGAGAGTAACTATGGATGGAACCCGCTCAGCTCCTCCTGCTCAGAAACACAGCGGTATGCGGCTTGTGACACAGCAAGCCAGGAAAGAGGGCAGCCATGCACCTCGTCAAGGTGGTCAGTTAGCAGCCTACAAGGCTGGCGACTCCTGCTTTTGGAATGTCGTTGCTTCTTGGGGGTGAGGTGGCAGCAGGGTCAGTTGCGGTCGCCATCCATGGGACATGAAGAATAAGCTAAAACACCCAATCAAAACAATGGGGAGATTAGCACTGCAAAAACATGCTGCGGACACAAAGTCTTGCTGCAAAAATCTTTGTCAGTAATATAGTCAGATTCACTTGAAAAGCAACAGAACTCATAATTATTGCATAAAGTGCACACTCGCATGCATTGCTGGCTAGGTTTTCTTCACCGAACCATACCACAACTCGTACTGGAACAACTCTCACAGTATTGCTGGGAGAATGCGATTTGTCAGGATTTGTGCTGACAGGAATTCGACTGATGGGATTTCAACCTTGTCGGGTGTATGGTGTCGGGCTTTTAATTGTCGGTATTCTGGGTGTCAAGATTTCGTATGGATCCTATATCAGCACTGGAGGATGCTACCAATGCTGCTTGATAGAAGCCAGATACCATACCAGCTGTTCCCTGAAGGGCTGACAAAATGTATTATGCATCTTCAGGTAAGTCTTTTTATGCTAATCAATGTGAAACTGATACTGATTTAGTGGTGATCACGGCTGCTCATGATAGATCAAAGGCACCGTGACACCTCAGTTCCCTCCCTTCTGATCAGGAATCCAGGAAGTTGGCTGTACTGGGTTAATGTAGCTATGTCTCTGCCACTCTGGGCTTGCGTATAGCCAGATCTTACTTCGAGAAACAGCTCTTGCAGCAGGTTACACCATTAGGACTGAAGCCGGCAGGCGCCAGGACCCCAGGGAAATTTTCTAGCTAGCAGTATCCAGCGGAGACCGCCTCCAACGTCGGTCCAACCCCCGACATCAGGCGTATTACATAAGGAGGCGATCCCTCATAATCCTCAGTTCTTTTCCTGCCGCCGACTCACCAGCATCAGCCTCTCAGTCTCTACCTAGTGTATGACGACTACAGAACTTTCTGTGAATTTCTTTGCACAACTGATGTCCTCTCCAGCTCCATCGCTTGAGGGTCACCTTTTGAAGTGTGCCTGCGGAAAACAGATCCCTTTCAAGGATCCTCACTCTTCCTGCGTGCGTTGCCTTGGCCCGGACCATGATACCAAGGCCTGCACTTTTTGCCAAGGGTTCAATAGCCACACCACGATCTGCCATCAGAAGGCACTACAGGCATACCTGCTCGAAGAGAAATTAAAAAGGATGGACCAAGAACCTTCCTCCAGGGGGAGAATCTTCTTCTAAACATAAGCACCGGGAGAAGGTGAGGTCTAGATCCCCAACTCAGGCCTCGGACTCCCGTAGCTCCAGCTCCAGATCAGACCGCTGTCTCTCCAGGGCTCAGTCACAGCCCCCCTCCCCCCCCCAACCCCGGTTAAGGTCCGGAGTTCAGGCGGCTCTTCCTCGCTCCAGCCGATCAAGGCCCTCGGCTTCCTCCACCCCATCCAAGGCCTCTTTGAAGTCTTCTGAGCGCCATAAGTCCTCTTCTTCCACCCGACGTCGGGACACCGACTCCAGGTCGGTCTCCCAACCGCCCAGAGGTCCTGATCCTGCACCCAGAAAGACCAAGGACCTGACATCCCTGAAAAGGGCATCGGACCCAACGTCGGCTAAACATTCCAAATCAGTCAGGTGCTCACAGGAGCCGATGACACCAGCCAGACACTAGTCGCCGGCCGGGTGTTCGCCGGATCCGAAGGCGTCGGCCAGGAGACCGACATCGGCATCTCCAGAGCGGAAGACCACCCACCACCCCCAGTCACGGCGGATGCCAGATCGCAGGGAATCGACAGAGGAGGACACCCCACAGCCCGGGGCCAGACGGCAGGCAGCACCAAGGATGCGGGCTCCCACGGGAACCCTCCCTAGACCGGGTGACACCCGGGGACCCAATGCCCAACCCCGGCGACAGACCACCGGCGCCAGGCCCGTCGTCTGGTATGAATATCGAAGAAGTAAAGGAACTCTTTACTTTTTGGTGGGACACCATCAGAAAGGATGTGGTCCCCGTCAAACCTCCTCCTCCTACTCCTTCACCTCCTATGCCCCCTCCTCCACCTAAGGGGCCAGCAGGATGACCACCAACCCCCAAGGAACAGACTCCACCTCCTAGGGGCAGATCTAAAGACAGGAGAAGGCCTCCATCCAGATCTCCATCAGGGTCTCCCAGCCCCAAACGACCCAGACGCTGGTATACTCCGGGGGAGGATTCCAGATCGGACACCTTGGACTACTCCAGATCTCCTTCTCCGCTCAACATCTCCTCTCTTGACCCACGTGACCTCCCCAGGTCTCCACCGGATGATCCCTCTTTCACTGAGATCATGAGGCACATCCAGGACAACATGGGGTGGGATGCTGAAGACCTTGACCCCGAACGACAACGCCTTGCTCGCTATCTTCGGCAAAAAGACCCAAAGCCTGTGGTAGTCCCACCCTTGGTGGACACCTTCGCAGACGTCACCAAGGCTGCATGGAAGTGCCCACACTCCACTCCAGCAGTGCCGAAGAAGGCTGACTGCCTGTACAAGGCTCCGAGAGACGACCAGTACTTGGCGAAGCAACCTCTGGCAGACTCCCTGGTTATCATGGCCTCACATGACCAGTCTCAAAGGCCCCAGCATATGAGCACTCAGCCACTGGACCAGGAATCCAAGCAACTGAATGCCCTGGGGAGGCACACGTACGCGGCTGCTACATGCGCCATCAGGTCTCTGAATTACCTTACCCATATGGTAGTTTCAGAACACCCTGTGGGAACAGGGCCAAGACCTGGTCGAAAAGCTTCCCGATGGCGACCAGAAAGTGGAGCTCCTTAACCTACTTTGCACCGGGTCAGATGTGGGGACCCAAGTACTTAGAGCCGCATACTATTCCGCGGACTCTTCTGCCAGAGCTGCAGCTTCAGGTGTTTGTCTCTGGCGACACTCCTGGCTCCGTGTCTCCGGCTTCACCCCGGACGTACAGAAAAATATTCTAGACGTCCTGTACAATGGCGAAGTACTCTTTGGTGAATCCTCGGAGAAGGTCATCACCAAACTCCAGGACTCAGGGAAGGCAGTCCGATCTGTACAGGCCATTTACAGATCCAGGCCTAGTTCCTTTCGTAGGAACCAGAGCCGCTTTCACAGCCGGCTACAAAGGCAGCAGCCACGTTCCGGCCAGCAGCAAAGGGGCACTTTTTTGCGTAAAGCCCAGGACAAGTCGTCCCCAGGCAGAGGCCAACGTTAGATGAAGCCGGCCCAGCCCGCAGGGACCAGTGCTGCCACAGCATGACTCCTTCCCAGCCCCCGCCCCTCCTCTGGATCAACGGGCAAGAAAGGTCGGGGGTCGCATCGCTCGCCACTTTTTAGGGTGGCAATCGATCACCACCGACAGGTGGGTTCTCCAGTTGGTCAAGAAAGGCCATGTTATAGAATTTCTAGACTACTCACCTACAAGACCTCCCCTGCTCTCCCGTTACTCGGGTCAGCATGCCCTGCTCATACAGCACGAAGTGCTCGCGCTTCTGGGAAAAGAAGCCATAGAGCACGTGCCAAGGAACCAGAGGGCACTAGGATATTATTCTCACTTCTTTCTGGTTCCAAAGAAGACAGGGGACCTCCGTCCGATACTGGACCTCAGCGACCTCAACGTCTCGGTCCAGTACAAACGCTTCCGCATGGTGGCCCTCCCAGGTCTGATTCCCATGCTGAAGCAGGGAGCTTTTCCAGCATCCCTAGACATGCAGGATGCTTACCTGCATATTCCTATTGCTCAGGCGCACAGGAGGTTCCTGCGCTTCGAGTTTCAGGGTCGCCATTATCAGTTCCGAGCTCTCCCCTTCGGGTTGTCATCGGCACCTCGGGTGTTCACGAAGTGCAAGGCGGTCGTAGCCGCATCTCTGAGGAGACAGGGCCACTATATGTTCCCCTACCTGGACGATTGGCTTCTCATGGCGCCCTCTCGGGAGGCCCTGATGTCTGCCATTCACTGCACTCAGTCTCTGTTCGAGACATTGGGCATTATCATCAATTACAAGAAGTCACGCCTGGTTATGTCCCAGACTCTGCAATTCATAGGTGCAGTTCTGGACACTGTCCAAGGGAAAGCTTTCCTTCCCCCAGACTGAGCGGAACACATAAGATCCCTAATCAGGGACTTTTCGGCGAAGAAGACCGTTCCTGCCAAACTGGTCCTTTGCCTGCTCGGACCCATGGCTGCGGCCATTGCAACAGTCCCGCTAGCCCGTCTCCACATGCGGGTACCCAGTGGATGTTACGGGTACAATGGGACCAAAGGCAAGACCATCTGCAGCATCCAATCCGGATCACGAAGGCCGTAGTTCGAGATTGGCAATGGTGGCTAGATTCGAGGAATCTCTCAGCGGAATCCCCCTTCGCCGGCGCCCGTCCAGCGACCGTGACACTCTCCACAGACGCCTCAGGGCTCGGTTGGGGAGCACACATCGATGGTATCCAGTCTCGGGGCCTGTGGACAGACCAAGAGTCTCATCTCCACATAAATATCCTGGAGATGAGGGCAGTTCTTTACGCTGTGCAGGCCTTCCAGTCGGAGATTCCACCGGGTACATTTCTGTTACAAACAGACAATTCCGCAGTGATGTATTACCTCAACAAACAAGGAGGCACCCATTCCTACCCACTTTGCAGGCAGGCCGTGAGAGTGTGGGATTGGGTCTTGCAACACGGCACAAACTTTATTGGCTTCATGTTCCAGGAGTGGACAACGTCATCGCAGACAGCCTGAGCCGCTCTCAGGCCAGAGTCCACGAATTGGAACTACTTCAGGAGGTAGCAGAGGATCTGTTTCGCAGATGAGGTACTCCAGAACTAGACCTTTTCGCGTCCCCATCCAAAGCAAAACTGCCTAGTTTTTGCTCGCTAGATCCAGGGCCTGGTGTTTTCTGGCAAGACGTGTTGACCCTCTCCTGGGCGGGCAGATTCCTCTATGCCTTCCCCCTTTCCCGTTGATCCAGAGAGTTCTTCTAAAACTTTGCAGGGAGCAAACGACGCTTATACTGATCGCGTCCTCTTGGCCCAGACAGATCTGGTTCCCTCTCTTGCATCAGCTATCCTGGGAACCTCCAGTGCCATTACCAATCAGCTCCCATTTGCTGTCTCTCTAGTTGCTTCGTTGGTCCATCCGGACCTACGTTCCCTGAACCTGCATGCTTGGCTCCTAGAGATATAGCCATGATACGACACGGGGTCTCACAAGAGGTGGCAAACATTCTTACTGCCGCCAGGAAACCGGCTACCCACGTGACCTACGCCATGAAGTGGCGCAGGTTTTGCTATCGCCTTTGGACTGCCCAGAGAAGCTGGTATTGGACTAACTGCTGTCCCTTTTCCACTCTGGTTTGGCTTACTCCTCGATTAACGTACACCTGTGTGCCATTTCAGCCTATCACGTCCCTATAGGCCAACGCACTATAGCTCAATTGGACACAACACGTGCCTCCCTGAGGGGTGTTCTCCACCTTAGGCCCCCGATTAAGGATCCGGTTCCACCATGGGAGCTACCCTTCATCTTGGAGCAGCTCACACTGCCACCTTTTGAGCTAGCCGTGGATTGCGAGCTACGTCTTCTGTCTTGGAAAACGTTATTTTTAGTTGCCGTTACCTCTGCCAGAAGAATTTCTGAACAGCACGTACTTATGTGCAAAGAACCTTATTTGGTTTTCCACCAAGACAGGGTATCCCTAAGGACTAATCCTAAATTTCTGCCAAAGATGGTCTCAGCACTCACCCTTAATCAGGATATCGATTTACCAGTGTATTTCCCAAAACACTCTAATCGAGGAGAAGCCCTCCTGCACACTCTAGATGTGCGCAGGTGTCTCAGATACTACCTGACCAGAACCAAACACCACCGAAAATCAGACCAGCTTTTTGTCTCCTTTGCCCACAGAATGATGGGAGCTCCCGTTTCAAAACAGTCGCTGTCTAGGTGGCTCATTCAGTGTATTACATTCTGTTACCAGAAGCGTAATAAACCCCTACTGGGCACGGTTAAGGGTCATTCCACCAGAGGGGTGGCTACCTCTTTCACAGCTTTGAAGAACGTATCCACTTCAGCTATTTGTGCTGCAGCTACCTGGAGCTCCGTCCACACTTTCATCAGGCATTATAGCCTGGATATTGCATCGAGGGGAAGAGCAGGTTTTGGTCTAGCAGTCCTTCAGGGACTTCTGTCCTAGGCTCGTTGTAATTCAAGAATTTTTACCTTTCCTCCTCCCGATGGTGTGTGATTTTCAGTATTGCTTGGGAATCTGTCCTAATGGTGTAACCTGCTGCAAGAGCTGTTTCTCGAAGTATGATAGTACAGTTACGTAAGAACTTACCATAACAGTAGATCTTCAAGAACAGGTCTTGCAGCAGGTGCTTTCCCTCCCACCATTCCCGCTGGAGGTAGGTTATAGTTGCAACATCCTTCTCCTAGGATAAGGCATTTACAGCCTCTTTGTTTGCCATTTGATGGCGGATCCTCAGTCTCCTCTTCTGATGTCATCTAGCGGCCGGGAGTCTCCGGTGGGAGAACTGAGGATTATGGGGGACCGCCTCCTTATGTACTACACCTGACGTCGGGGGCAGGACCGACGTCTGAGGCAGTCCCTGTTGGATACTGCCAGCTAGAAAATTTCAGTGGGGTCCTGGCGCCTGCCAGCTTCAGTCCTAATGGTGTAACCTGCTGCAAGAGCTGTTCTCGAAGATCTGCTGTTACGGTAAGTTCTTATGTAACTGTACTTTATCAGGCCCATATGATAAAATATCAGAATACTCTGTGGAGAAGGGCTAAGGCTGCTGCTCAGGCCTTGCCTGAGGGTAGTGTCAGACAGGAATTACTCAAGACCATTACCGCTGGTGCTGATATAAGTAAACATTTTATCCACACCACATATGATGTATCAGATGCTTCTGCCTGGGCTGTAGCCTATGGCACTACTTTTGGCTTGTGGTAGCAGATCTTGTCACAGATGTCCAGCAGACAATCCTTAATGCACCATTTAGGGGACAGAAGCTGTTTGGACATGATGTTGAAGAAGCTTTGTTCAATCCTCAGTTATCTGGCAAGACTCTGAAGTCAGTCAAATCCCTGTACCATACTCCAACCAAAGGTAAGGGCAAGGGTAATTTTCACTCATCTGCAGTCAGAAGCAACCATCGGGCCTCCCGACAGCAGAGTAGGGGCAGAGGTACAGGGGCCTTGCCAGTCGCCTTCTACACCCCAGGTGCCCACAAAAACACCTAAAAGAAGTGGAACTGGGGGTTCTGCTCCCCTCGGCTCAGCATGACTCCTCATATACCCCCCCAACCACCAGTACCTCCAGGAGTGATTTGGTACCGGGTCAAGATAGCGCTACAATAATAGCACATGAAAAACTGCGTCGTGGAAAGCACATAAGGAATGAGAGTGACGGGGTAGAATAGTGGTAGTGAATTACCGCTACCCTGTGGCTCTGCAGATGGCCTGTGGAGAGATTGAGTAGCCATGTGCTGGGGTGCTGACTGATCCGCTGCTGTGGTGCAGTGGCTAGGGCACCAGCACATGGCACAGCAGGAGGCCTGGGACCGTGGTTCGGTTCCTGCCAGGTCTCCTGCTGCTGCGACTTTTTTTTTTTTTTAATAACAAAAACTAAAACAGAATTCCCCCCCCTCCCGGTGTACTCCCCATCCCCAAAATCCACAACCCCTCCGGATTTGATTATTTTAGGTGTGGGGGACAAAGACGTCCCATTCATTTCAATGGGGCTGCACTGTCGGGTCGGGTCGCTGATGCACCCCACCTTGTTTTTGACTGCCACTGTTTTCCTTGTACTGTTTTTTTACAGCGCGGTGTTTGTTTGCAGCAGATTGACCCCATGCTGGGTGGTTGTAGGGGTTCGCCTAGCCCTCTATCTGGATCAGTGGAGGGCAGTGACTATAGACGAATGGGTCCTGGAGATCATAGAGAAAGATAATGCTCTGGAGCTTTTGGACAACCCTCCAGACCATCCACTGGTTTTGACAACATACCCACCAGGATATCTGACCCTGTTGCTGGAGGAAGTACAGACTCTGCTTTAAAACTGAGCCATAGAATCCATGCCTCCCGAACAGTGTTATACAGTGTTTTACTCCAGATACTTCATAGTCCCCAAACGGAAAGGGGATCTCTGTCCTATTCTAGATCTTTGGGACCTCAACTTCTTCAAAGAATACAAGAAGTTTCAGATGATCCCCTTAGAGGGTCTCCTTCCCCTAGTGCAAACAAGAGATTGGATATGTCCCCTGGATATGAAGGATGCCTACCTCGTATCAAAATCAGGAAACCTCACAGGAAAAATCTGAGGATCTTACTTCGAGAGGGCTCTTGCAGTAGGTAATAACCATTAGGACTGGAGCTATCAGGCAATAGGACCACATGGAAAACTTTAGCTAGCAGTGTCTGGCGGGGGACCACCCACCCGATGTCAGCGTGACACTTTATAGAGGGCAGTCCCCATGCTCACCCTTCAGTTCTTTCCCACCATCGACCTGTGCACGTCGGACCTCTCGGAGAACGCTGCTTCAGTCGACTGCCATTTTCAGATGAGAATTTCATCGCTTTTATTTCTTTCTGTAAGTTGTTGAAAAGTATTACATTTTTTCATGCATGTCTTCTCCGATGTCTTCCAAGTCACATAAGAACAAGTGCGATTCCTGCAGCATTCAGCTCCCTCTTAAGGATGGCCGTTCCCTCTGCCTCTTCTGCCTGGGACCAGAGCACGACCGAGGACTGTGAGGCCTGCCAGAATTTCAACCAGGTCACATGGAAACACCGCCAGCAGGCCCTGGAAGCCCACGTTCTTAAACTAAGGATGGTTTCCATTGAGTAGGAGCTGCTGAAGCTGCGGGGATCGTCCTCCTCCTCCCCGGGGGTTATTCGAACTCCCATAATTAGAAGAAGGACAGAGAGAGAATCACCGGGGCTGCAGTCAGTCTCCTTCCACCTATGGTCCCTCCTCCGATCAAGCCTGCCTCTCCTTGCGGGGAGCAGGACTTGGTCCCCCCCCGCCTGAGCTGGTCATAGTTCAGGTGGGCACCTCTGATCTGTCAGAGAGCTCCGCCACCCTTAGGCCCCTCAAAGCCCTGGGGCCTGTGTCTGGTGGCATGGCCAATAAGTTGATTGTCAGCCCCTCTGACAAACGCCCAGCCCCAGCTGATAAGTCGCATGCCAGTTCCTCTGGCGCCCACCCAGCCACTGCAATTCCATCAAACCCCGATAACGGGCCCAGCACCGATTGTATGGTTCATCACACGCTGCTACTCCAGCTGTAGCCCTTCCCAGAGAGTTCTCCCTCTTGGGATCCTCCTTTGCCACATCTGCTGGTGGTGTCTCCTGGCTCTCCTGCACACTCTGAGTCAGAGGAGCATTCGCCTGATGCAACCCTGGTGTGCAGGAACCAGAATGCCTGATGCCGGACCCTCCCTCGGGAGCCAGTGCCCCTGCACCACAGGCTCCCCATCTGGGCCGGCCGCCCACCCCAGACTTAAGTGGGACCCTCGACCCCCTTGAAGCCGATGCTGGAACCTCCTCCAGTCGTTCTGGCATCGAACCTGATGTTATCAGGCCCTTCTAACCCTCCGTCAGGGCTCCCATCAGGTCCATCAGACCCCCTTCCAGGGCCTGCGCCTGGCTACCCGTTGTCAGGGCCCCCAATAGGACCTTTGGCTCCTCCGTTGGGTCCGATGCTGGGTTACCCATTATCAGGGCCTCTGACTGGTCCCTCGACTCCGCTGTGGGGTCTTTTGCCAGACCTCTCTACTGACAAGCTACCCTGTGCCTCACTATCCTTCGCCAAGGTACCTACCACCAAGGTATCAAACAGGGTACCCCACGCCGGGGTATCCGATGCTGTGCTATTCACCCTATGGAGCACCAGGCTACCACTACCCGACACCAGGCTATACGACGCCGGGGTTTACCTTCCCAGGATATCCTCCAATCTGTCAGCCCCCTCCTCCTCTGCCCCTCCACCACCTTAGCCTCAGGTGGATTTTAGAGAGGTATTACAGTCTTGGTGGTCCAAAACCAGGACACAGTTGGTCACGGAATTGGACCAGCGGCAACCAGCCACAGCTTCCACGTCGGCCCGCATGGACCTTACACCAAGATCTCCCTCTCCAGTGGAGTCTTGCCCCTCTACCTTGGGTTAGACCTCGTATCCTACCAATGTAGCCAGTGTCGGCAGGGGCCTTGTGGTCTCACTGCAGGAGATCCCGCTCCCATGAGCTCTGTCTCTGGACAGGAGCCCATCATCAGATTCAACTCAAACACAGCAAATTCCTCCACCTCTGATTTTGAGACCCCCCTCTCAGGGGGATCCAAAGCCCAAAGAGTCTAGTCCCCTCTGGAGGACCTCTCCTTTACTGAGATCCTTAGGAAGATTTAGAAGGCAAATGGGTTCAAGACTGAGGATCAGAATCCCCAATGCAAGAGGTTGCCAGAACACCTTGATATGCCCAAGCTGTTCCCTCTTCTCATTCCTCCATGGATAGGACCACTTAAGGACCTGTCCTCCATGGTCTGGCAGCAACCTTCATCGGTAAGAAGCCTGTTGGACTATATCGAGCCCCTAAGGGTAAAGACCTCCTTAGTTCTCACCTTAAAGCGGACTTGGTGGTCATTAATGTGGCCCATGACCGTACGGCTAACCCTAAACACATGAGCACCTCTCCTTAAGACAAGGAGTACTTTACTGGTCAATCTGTGCAAGTATTGCAATGCTCATTTGGGCGTTTGTTTTAAATGATTAGAGGCCTCTATGATGTAACTACCTGACTGAGATGAGCCTATAGCCTACTGCAGTGCATTGCATAGAAACATAGAAGTTCATGGCAGATAAGGACCGCAAGGCCCATCCGTCTGCCCATTTTTTTTTCTACCTTATGAATGTGCCATATGCTTTTACTCTGTCAATGGCCTATCTATTCATACTCATTTGTATTACTCCCTTATGCCTATTCCATGCCTGTTTGAAGCCCTGCACTGTATTCATATCCACCACTTCCTGAAGTAGACCGTTCCATGCATCCACCACCCTTTCTGTGAAAAAGAACTTCCTCACATTACCCCTTAATCGGCCTTCCTCTAATCTCATTCTGTGTTCTCTTATCCTGCTATTTTTCTTATATTGAAACATGTTACTCTTTCACCTTGTTAATGCCCTTAAGATGTTTCAATGTTTCAATCATATCACCTCTCTCCTTCCTTTGCTCTAGAGTATAAATATTGAGCTCCGTTAATCTGTCCTCATATGTTTTCTGATGCAGTCCCTGCACAATTTTGGTTGCCCTTCTCTGGACTGCCTTCATTTTGTAAATGTCCTTGTGCAGTTGCAGCCTCCAGTACTGCATGCAGATGGAGCCTAATCAGTGGCTTGTAAAAAGAAATTACCACCTCCCTCTTGCAACTTGTGATACCCCTACTAATACACCCCAACATCCCTCCAGCCTTACCTACTGCTTTAGTGACCTGCTTGGATAATTTCAGGTCATCTGTGATGTGCGTAAGGGTCAATTTAATTGCACTCTTACTGTGGATCAAATGTGTAATTTTTTCTTCTGCTATAACTAAAAAAAATAAAGTTGATAAGGAAGCATGATAAAGCGATTACTAAAGATCAAGGCCACTGACTTAGTGATTAAAGTAATGAAATTCTGCTTTCAAGACTTGAAATTCTGGAATTGCACCAGTGATTGTCTAATTTCCAGATTTTACCAGGATTCTACTGTCATCCTTTTAGCATGTGCATAAATGGTCAGAATAAAAGAAGGCATAATATACAGAGCATTAAATGAAGCAAATAGAAAATAGTACAGGAAACAACTAAAAACAAAATACAAGCTTTGTAGATCTGGTATGAAATGTCAAATTCCATGAAATTCCTTGTTTTTACTGGTCTGCAGACAGTCCATATTCCAGAATTTTATTGGGTTTTCTGGTAACAGTTGAATACCAGTGGCCTTGCTAAAGATTAATGCTTTCACATGCAAAAGCTCCGGGTCACATGTCGCTGTTAGTAAAATAGGTTAACAATTTACTCCTGTTAAAACCAAGGTAACATCTATAATTTGTAGCGACATGAACTTATCCACACTTCTGGCAGTGTTCCTTTCCCTTTAAGGCTCGCCAGAAAGTCTTCAAGCTGGCTCCTCCCACCCACCTGGGTGGTAACTCCCTTGGAACCACCCCATGACATCTGATCTTCCTTTCCGCTGGAAGAAGGTTCCCTCCTTACTGCTCTCCGCGCCGAGTTGGCACTTTGCCTTCAAACTTTAGCGATTGCAAAATTCTTCATCTTCAGGCAATTTCTTCAAATCTTCATTATGGATGACTCAAATTCGGCACCAGGGTTCAAGAAATGTGCGTGTGGACAGAAGATGTCCTGGACGGACCTGCACACCACATGCGTCTACTGCCTAGGCCACAAACATGATCCCTTAGGCACGTGGCTTTTGTCGCACTTTGCATACTTTAACCTTGGAAGATTGGCATGCTTGGCTTCTGCAGGGGCGCACAGATGAACAGGATCCTCCCGTTAAATTGAAAGATGCCCGTCTGGCAATCTCTGTGGCTATGGGATCCGCTGAACAGTTTGCGGCTTTGGAAGAGGCTGCAGCTCAGACCACAGAGCATGCCTCTTCAGCTTTGGCCTTTATGCCGCTTTCCTTAGACACCACCTTTTCAGGGGCATTTTGTGATTTTTGCCAGTCCCTTCCCACCTCTGGGCAGGGCCTCTTTATGGGCACCAAATCTAAATCTAAAAAGGAGATTAAAGAGAAGTCTTGCCGTCGAGTGTGTGATTGTGAATGCTTTCGGGCCTTGGATTCCCATACTTCTCTGGTGGTTTCGACTATGGTCGATCCTTCAGCCATTGTCGCCAGCTCCACGGATCCCCCATTGGGCAGTTGGTTGAGCTGCCCATCAGCCAACTGTGACAGGGTTGAATAGGGCCCTGTCCCAGTTTTTCTGGAGAAAGAGTTTAGAAGCAAGGATCTGTTATATTCTCTCCTTTTTCTGTCTCTTCTCTGGCTGCGTAACCAGATTTTCTTGTGAGACCTAGGACTTGATCACCCTGACGGTCTTGCAGTTCTCTGCCTCTCGCTAGCTCTGTAACTTCTCTTGCTGTTCTGTCTTTTCTACCCCCTTGCATATCTGCTGGTATAAAAGTATATGTGGAAATGTAATTGATACTGGGATCCCTTTGTTTAGAAGTGTATATAGTTTTACTGTTGAAATGTATGTAGTTATATTGTTGAAATTATTGCAAAAAGCTGTTTGGAACTCAAGGGGTTAACCTGTTTGCAAACTCTGAGAAGCTATAAGCAAGAGGTCAGTTCTGGGTCACAGTGTTCTTTTTGCTGCACTTGTTAAAACTTACAAGAACACTGTTTGAGAAGCATGCTGTTTTCTTAATGAGCGGGGGTTGCAAAGACTTACAGAAACAGAGCTGCAATTTCTTGCAAGAGAAACACAGAGACTAAGAGAGAGACTGAGATTGGAAATTGAGAAGAAACCCAGATGGACCTTCTCTGTTTATACTGCCTTTGTAAATAGTTATACTGAACAGTTAAATTTTTTTATTTTACTGTTATTAATAATAAAACTCTTGTTGCGAATTTTACAACTGCTCCTGGTTTTTCTATGCTTCCTAACCTGTGCCTCAACGACAGATGGTGTCAGCCTTAGTGGGATTTACACCGTGCATACTCTAAGCCAGGAGGTTTGTGTGTGGGTACTAGACCTGGTACCAGGGAAGCATAGAAGAAAGGTATGGATTTTGCAGCAGCCCAGGAGTGGTTACCAGGAGAATGGCAGCCAAACTAGCAGAGACAGAAGTCCAAGCTGAGACTGTACAGCCAGCACCAGTTATAGAAAAAGAACAGGCAGTGACAGAACCTGAAAGCCTGACTGCCTTTTTCAAATGGTGGGCTATACAACAAAAAAACAGAGAAGCAGAGAGGAAAAAGTGATTCAATGTTTAGAAACACAGAGAAGAAATGCAACAACTCAAACAGCAGAGAAAAGAAAAGATGCAGCAACAAGACACTAACAACTTAAAATACATTAAACTTACAAAGTTGTGTCCCTTGGATCATATCTAAGCATACCCGACAGCTTTTGAAAGGGTTGCCACAGCCTGCGAGTGGCCAAAGCAGCAGTGGGCAATCAGACTGGTACCTTACCTGACAGGGAAATCCCAACTTGCCCACAGTAATATGAACACTGCACAGTCAGAAAACTATGACCTGGTAAAAATCAAAATCCTGAAAAGATATGACATCTCAGGAGAGACCTACAGGCAGAGATCTCGATCTCTGAAGTACAACTCAGTTGACAATCCTTGAGAAGCCTTCACCCGACTCTGAGAACTCCTGATAAAATGGCTCCAACCAGAGAGTAAAACAGTCCCACAGATCGACACATTTGCAGTGGAGCAATTCATCAACATCCTGCCTACAGATGTGCAGCTTTGGTAAAGGAACACCGACTAGACAGTGGGGAAAAGGCTGTTTCTTTGGCCAAAGACTACTAGTTGACCAGACAAATGCCACAGCAGCGAGGTAACAGCCAAGCAGCGGTAAGGCACTCTTCTTCCCATTTAAACTCCACATCTGATAAGAACTCTGGTGGGGGTAACAAATCTGTACCCAAAGACTATATTTGCTATAACTGAAATAAGCCAGATCATACTACAAGAAATTGCCCTAGTAAGAAGAGTAACAATGGAGCAGATTTGTCCTTAGCAAATTGGGACAAGTACTTAACAGATGTGAAGATGGGAGATAAGACTGTGAAGGGACTTATAGATTTGGGAAGCAGACAC
The DNA here is from genome assembly GCA_016271365.2 of Neoceratodus forsteri. NCBI lineage: Eukaryota > Metazoa > Chordata > Ceratodontiformes > Ceratodontidae > Neoceratodus > Neoceratodus forsteri. The sequence goes on from CM028131.1 coordinate 688,588,555, forward strand.
ACCGTAGTACATACTGAAGTGCTTGGAAAACAGTGTGAAAAAGGACCGGGTACTGGTGTCATCTGCATCCAAGGGGATACTCGATACAAGCCCACCAGCCAAGTGACTGAATTTTAAGGGTGTGTCGCACCAAATGAAAGTGGGAGTAGTCCCTAAGTTACCTGTACCTGTGATTATTGGAAATGACTTTCCAGGATTTACTAGGTTAATCAGAGAGGGAATAAATCCTGATGTTTCAGCAGCTGTGGTGATGAGCTCAGGCAAAGAAAATCTCAGATAATGGGGACTCTTTTCCTTTCACTGATTTTGATTCAGACTTGTTTGAGCAGGAAAGAGGGAAGACACCTGAAACAATAGTGGCAACAAAAGACTGATGGACATAGTTAGCATATGAAAATGCTGAAACTAAACTGATAACTGATTGTGATTTTCTTTCAGAACAAGCTAATGATGTTTCTCTCCAGGGTTATTTTAAGCAGCTGGGGGGTGAAACCAAAACAGGGTGAACCTATGCTTAAAAAATGTAATGGGTTACTGTACAGAATATGGGTTAAACCTCAGACATAGGACCAGACAGAACAATTGGTTATACCTCAAAAGTATAGATCTGAGTTGTTACAGATAGCACATGATAGTCCTATGGCTGGTCACTCGGGGAGGGATTGCACCCTTGCCAGGTTGCTGTACAGATTTTACTGGCCTGGAATTCATGAAGAAGCTGCTACCTATTGCAACTTTTGTGCAGAGTCTCAGAAAGTAGCCCCAGTGAATTACAAAAAGACAAGGTGCCCCCGGTGCCCCTACCCTTGCTAGATGTGCCTTTTTAGAGAATTGCAGTGGATGTGGTTAGACCCTTTGACAAAAGTAAAAAGTGTAATCGATTCATTTTGGTAGTATGTGACAATGCTACTCGATACCCAGAGGCTGTTACTATGCATACTGTCATAGCCCCAAAGTTGCAGCAGAGCTTGCCAAAATTTTCAGCAGGGTGGGCATACCAAAATAGATTATTACTGATTAGGGAGGAGGGAGGGGGGAGGGCAGGGACATTAGCTCAAGCTGTGGACCCTGCAATACGAGCAGACTTGATTGACCAAATGGCCTTCTTCTGCTGGCTTGTTCGTATGTGTGTAATTTTAGTGCTGCATTACTGAAAGAGCTGTACCGACTACTAGGTATCACTGCCATAAGAACCTCCCCTGTCACCCTCAGACTGCCTGTCTTGTTGAGCGTTTTAATCAAACCCCAAAATGCATGTTAAAAAAGTTTGTAAAAGGGAAAGACTAGGGCCAATACTTACCTAACCTGCTTTTTGCTTACAGAGAAGTGCCACATGCATCAACAGGTTTTTCACCATTTGAAATGTTGTATGACAGACAACCTAGAGGGCCACTAGATGTAATAAAAGAAACATGGGAAGATAACCCCACTCAGAATCAGTCTATTGTCTTGTATGTGTGCCCTGAGAAAGAAGCTGGCCAAACATGTTGAAATGACCCATAATAATCAGGAAGAGGCCCCAAACCAGCAGAAGGTATATTATGACCATGGGGTAAAAGAAAAAGTTTTTGAGCCAGGTGAAAAGGTCTTGCTACTGTTACCCACTACAGAAAATAAACTGCTAATGAAGTGGCAAGGGCCTTAGAGAGTGCTTACACGTACTGGCACAATTAACTATGAGATTGAGAACCATGATAGGAAAAATCCTACTAAGATGTACCATGCTAACCACCTCAAGAAATTGGTAGAAAAAAAACACCAAAAGCTGTTTTGCTAATTTTACCAGAAACTGATAAAGAAGATATTGATGTAGCTTATGATAGATTGGAGTGAACTGTTACTGCTGATGCTGTAAAGGTGAATGTTCAGAAGTTAAGGAAACAAACTACAGAAATTCGTAACTTGCTAAAGACATTTAGCAGTACTTTTACCACAGTGCCAGACCAAGCTAAAGGTGTTGAGCACATAATAGTGACAAAGAATGATTGCCCTATTAGGCAAAAGACATACAGATTACCAGAGCGGTTAAGAGCAGATGTGGTTAAGGAAATACAAAAAATGAAAGAATTGGGTGTCATAGAAGAGTCGAGAAGTGCTTGCTCATCACCAGTGGTGATTGTAAACAAGAAAGAAAGGGGTGTAAGAATCTGCCTTGATTTTAGGAAACTTAATCAAGTGTCAGAATTTGACAGCTATCCTATGCCCAGAATAGATGATTTGGTGGACAGACAGGGGAGTGCCAAGTATATCAGCACCCTTGATCTCACCAAGGATTAATGGCAAATCCCCCTAGCTTAAGAATCCAGAAATAAAACTGCATTTGTCACTCCTATAGGATTCCTTCAGTTCACCACAATGCCATTTGGTTTACATGGTGCTCCTGCTACATTCCAGCAGTACGTGGATGTAATTTTATCCCCTCACACTGGTTATTGTGCTGCATACCTGGATGATGTCATGGTGTACAGTTCAAACTGGAAAAGCCACCTGGAACACCTATGAGCAGTTATCCAATCGATCAAAAGGCAGGTCTGACAATTAATCCTACCAAGTGTGCATTGGGCATGCAGGAAACCAGATATTTGGGCTATGTTTTAAGAAATGGAAGTCAAGCCAGAGGTTTCCAAGATAGAAGCCGTAGCTAACAGCTCCGTCTCCAAAACCAAGAAACATGTCTGGTCATTTTTAGGGCTGGCTGGTTATTATCAGAGATTTGTTCCCAACTTAGCTGAGTTAGCTACTCCCCTCATTGAGCTCACAAAGAAATGGTTCCCAAATAATGTGAAATGGACACCAGAGTATGACGAAGCTTTTCGTGCCATTAAGGTTGCATTATGTTCAGCCCGTTTTAAGAAGCCCAGACTTTGAGAAACCATTTTTGTTACAAGCAGATGCATCAGAGGTAGGCCTAGGTGCAGTCCTGAGTCAAAATATAGATAGGGCAGAACATCATATTCTGTACATAAGTAGGAAACTGCACAACAGAGTGAAAAGGTACTCCACCATTAAAAAGGAATATATTGCAGCAAAGTGAGCAATGGAGTCCCTTGAGTTTTACTTTCTAGGAGCTGACTTTGTACTTGTAACAGGTCACTTCATCGTGATGCCTCTCGGCCTGTTGTGCGCTGAACCCTCGTGTCCCTCCCACGAACAGAGCCTACTACTACTACTACTCCTCCTACATCCTCTGAAGATGATGCCGAAGCTTCGGCTAGAGCCTCTGCAGTTGGTACAGTTACACTCCATCAGGCATGGCTCCGACTCTGAGCTACCACCTGATATTCAACATAAAGTGGCTAATAACCCTTTTTCTGACAAAATGCACCGGCCCATGACCATCCTTAGGATGGCCAGGTGCCTCTTCCTCTCACAAAAAACTTCAAAACTATGCCCCAGGCTCCTCTTCCAGACCTCAGAGAATTTTATTTTGGGGCTTCAATCCAAACACTATACTGATGCCTTTCCCAGGAGATTTTTTTCATCTAGCCACTTTTGAGGTGGTATGGTCACAGACCATTACGGTCACTTCATCGAGATGCCTTTTGGCCTGTTGTGCGCCGGACCCTCATGTCGCTCCCACGAACAGGGCCTGCTACTACACTCATGCAAAGAAACAATCTCTATACCTTGATAATATAATAATATGGATCATACTGTTACTGCTACATGCCGTCTTCACCTAGCCATAGATGATGGCCACAGAAAAATATGGGCAGGTTACAAACCTTCTGAATTTTCTAACTATTAAAATCTCAAAGATGAGATCAAATGACTCATAATCTGTAAGTATCCAGATCATTATTTAAACTTCTGTTCACCCGACAGCATAAATAAAGGGCCCACCATACTAACATTTCAGCCTAACAAGGCTGCAGGCCTTGGCATACTTGGGACCCCCTTGCAAATGAAACTACTAATACATGATGGAACTTGACTACATTACTCTGTTGCATTCCATGTCTTTACCCTAAAATGGGTACAGTGTTGCCACTGACTCTGAGATACCGAACTCCATTATGAAATAGATACATTGTTTAAAAAAAAAACATTGTTTGCTACTTATGTAGCCTATTTATAGCCAAAATGAATATATTTCTATAATGACAACAGACTGAGCAAAAAAAACTGTACTAACTTGTTACATTGTAGCACTATAGAATAATAACATTATATTATTTGGGTTACTGTTCAAAGCTCAGAACCCAGTAGGCTTTGACATACACTGTTTTTTCCAGTGCATGCCACTGAGCTGTACCAATTACTCCATTATATGGCTGAATTTTTTCTGATTCATTACAGTACCTAATATGCCATACCCTGATCGGGTTTGCATCTTCTTAACTCATCTGATGATGCCAAGTAATAGCCAGTCTGGCTTGTCTGTCAGCCATAATCTTATAACGAATAGTATAATGGAGTACTTACGAAATTCTCTTTATATGCTGATATACTGTTCTCAGTATCTATTGGTCCTAAGACCACACTAGATGTACGGCAGAATGTCATATCTGGCCACCCACTGCTATGTAACTGCTTGAGAATCTCCCAGAAGTAATGACTTACTGCAAGAGACCATTCCATGGAAGATAGATCAGTTATGCAAAGACTTTTGCCATAACAGTAGATCTTCTAGGACTGTCTCTTGCAGTAAGTATCTTCCCTTCCTCTGACCCCCTGCCATTCTGTAACAGGGAAAACTATGTAAGGGCAGGACGTTTTGGTACCTTGGTGTCCCTTGCTTTCACGAGCTGAAACCGGCGGGGAACAGAGATTACCAAGGACCACTCACTTTTATAGGCACAGCCCAGGAAGTGAGGTGTGGGTGGTCCCTGATATAGACACTGGGGGAGAAAACTACTGTGAGAGCGCTACCTAAGGGAAACTCCCAGAAGTAAAGACTTACTGCAAGAGACATTCTTAGAAGATCTACTGTTACAGCAAAAGTCTTTGTGTAACTGATCTTTCTAGGAGTGGTATATGTTGTTCATCCACATGGACCCACCCAACCTCCCCTGGCTCAGGCGCGCAACACTGCTTCCAGTGGGCAAGATATGACATCATGGGGCGGAGCAGAGGGATATATCACCCGGGTTGGTGGGAGGAGCCAGCTTGAAGACTTTCTGGAATCACTTAAAGGGGAAAGGACACTGCCAGATTGTGCGGATGAACAACATTACCACTCCTAGAACTACAGTTGCAGGTGAATAACCTGTGTTTTTAGTCACAAGGGTGTGATATGCTTATATAAGAAACCCAGATACAAACAGAAGAGAGAAAGAAAGAAAGAAAGAAAGAAAGAAAGAAAGAAAGAAAGAAAAGAAGTGCCATAGCTGAGATTTGAACTCAGAGTTACTGTAGAGTAAGGTGCTTCTGGAGAGTCCTAGGATTTGAGTTGCTTTGGCGATGCTGCTGGTAGCTCAACAGCATGGTATTTTGAGCAGCCCGGGTTCAACTCCCAGCTATGGCACTTTTTTCTTTCCTCTGTTTTTCTAATATGAAGTCAACCAGCACTTGGCTGGCCAGTCAGTGCCACACCTCTGTGACAGGTTTATTGTTAGCACTCATTGCTTCTATATAGCTTTGTAGCTCTCTGGAGCAGCAATCCACAGTTGCAGGTTTACTGTGATGACACTGCTGCACTTCAGGGAGGGAGTCTGAGACTTAAATGTGGAGAAACATCTGGTCTTCTGAAAGGTTCAGGTCTGTTGTCATCTTAGCCCCCTCTCCCCCCCATATTATTTAGGTACTGTATCCATGTTCCCAACTGGGCCACCAGCACCTATGAAGGCTTGGCTATGGGGAAGTCACAAGTGCAGCTACTGTACAAGGCAGCTGTGTGGGACTATCTGGAGAAACCCAGTGTTGGATGGGGTAGTGCAAAAAGGTTGCTCTAAAAAACGGGCTTTATAGCTCAGGGACCTAACAGGTTATCAAATAAATCAAATCAAAAACAAAAACTAGATCAGTAAAGAGATACATGAAATGTATGTTGAACTATGTCTAAATATTGTATTGTTTAAAGTTTCCCTCAGATGTCACTGGCTCTTGTCCCTCAGTTTAAAGTAGAAAAACAGTGTGATAATCCCAAAAAACATTTGATATGAATCCTTCTACAAGGTTAGCTCTTTTTCACAGGGGGTTGGTCATGTTTTAGTGTGACAGATGTAGCTTTGTAATCTATGGCTGCAGGTTGTGTTCACGTAGCGCAAGTGTGTGGAGTGTGAAATTCCCTAACAGCAGCCGACTGCCAAGGCAGATCCTCAAGCCCTTCAGTGCCTGCACCTCATGGGGGTTACCTCATTTATCAGCAGTTTTCAAACTTGGTCGCAAAAGGGTTTATGATTGAGTGAAGAACTGTCAGAATAATATTAGGTGCAGTCCAAACCACAGGAGAAGGCTCGGCTATTTGCTAGGACTTGTTTATAAATACAGATCTGCATAGCACCAGTAAGAGTCTTGGATGACATTTTCCGTAATTAAGTTTCTTTCAGTACCCAGTAGCTAGATTTGCTGTGAAGAAAATTCAGTTAAAAATGCTGCATTCCTGGGGGGAACCACCATCTCTAATTCAGCAGACCCAAAATCTGCTTTTTTTTCCAGAGTACCCTGAAATCTTCACATTCTGAGTTTTGATACTGTAAATTGTTAAATAACAAGGGAGCATACCTAGGAAAAGAAAGTTGTTACAAACAAGTAGAACCTTTTTTTTTTCTTGTTGGGAGGAGTGCTTCTGATCTATGAGCATGGAGCTTTACTGGACAATAAAAATGTGGTTGAAGTCCCTGCCCAGTGGTGCCGACAGAGCTCACCGCACTCTAGTGTTGGTGATACAGGTTCATGCCTCGGACCCAACCCACTTCCCTGTGTCATCAGAATCTAGGGAGATCTGTGGATGCAGTGCTTTTGGGGTGTAATGGTAACTCAGGGTATTAAATAGCTAGTATAACATAGCAAAACAGGAGACAATGCTAACCATTTCCAGAAATGAGCAGCAGTAGAGTGCTAACCATTTTTTGTGTGGTTCCATGGCACAGACGACAAAATTAATGAAACTAATTTCTTTTTTTTTTAATTTGCTAACCATTCTGTGCCAAGTGTTATGCATTTTGATAGCTGATTAGCATTTTCACACGTCAAATTGCTAATCAGTATTTTCGGCTTATTTAACACCTTGTATCTGCGTTGCTGACCAACACCTGTGGTGGGTTCAGGGGGGACTTGGACACCATGGATGATCACATGGCACTGGCCGTACCATCAAGGCAGTGTACGGTCTGGTGTCAGTTGCATGGGCAGCAGCTGGGCCTCTACAGGGGACAAAACCCTGATTGACAGGTGATCCTATCCCTCCATACCACCAACCCCACTGTGCCTGCCCTGCCTTCTCCTTAATTGCGCTCCAAAGGGAGCATGTCAGCAGTTTCATTCAGCACATTTGGGTGCCCAGGACCCACTCTAGGGACTTACAGTATCTGCAGTGTTGAAGATATTGGTTAGCACTGGGTTGGGGCAGAGGCTTTAGGACTTGAGGCCAGCAGATAGAACCTGGGCCAGCTAAAGAAAAGGAGGTACCAGAGGATAATTGGGGATGGGGATGAAAAGTAATTAAAAAAAAAAAAAATATTGAAGGAGTTTGGTTCTCGTCTTAATATTTGGCAAAGATAACAGTGCTTGTTTCTGATTGAAAACATATTGCTTCAAATGACCCTATCCAGTATAAGCAGAACTAGAAAATTGAAAAGGTGACAGTATGTACCTTTTTGTTCCAGAATTAAAAATGGATGCAGTATAGTCTGTTGCTGGTATGGGTCCGAGCAGAGAAATATGTACAGTTTTTTTTGTTGTTGTTTTTTTTTTTGTTTGAGAAAATAATCATCTTTACTAAATCTAAAAGCAGGACTAAAGATGTGAGAAGATGGCTATAGGGAACTTCAGTTTGGTTTCGAGTTGGGGCCCATAAATTTGGTTTGACTTTGAAAATTCAGCCTACCTTCTTTAACTCCCAGTACAATAATTGGCATCGATGGGTAAAGCAGACTGCAAATTGGGGAGACTAAAAGCCTTGAGGTCAGCAATGAATATTAATTACGGCAGCTCACTTGTGGCAGGTGCTGATGGCATGTATCTGCTGTGAGTTACCATTAATGGTGTTTTGACAGAAATCGCTAAACCCAGTAAGACCATCATGGCCCATTGTGAACTACAGTATTAGTTATATTCATTGCTGACATTCAAGGTGTACTCTCCCCCCGGTAGTCCCTGCTTTACCCCCACACAAGTAACTGTATTCTCTTTGGAGTCTGGCTCCACTGCTTTTCAAATTATTTGATATAACCCCTACTTCCCAAAAAAAAAAGTACTTTTTTTTGTTGTTGTTGACTGTCCTCCCATCACTCTTGCATTGGACCACCTGACACTCATTGCCTTTTGGAGAGGAAGGTGGTGCAGGATGTCATGTGGTCACCTGTGCCCTCCAAATTTGGCACCTGCCCATCCTGAAGCAGGTTAGGTTTATATGTTATTTTATAAATCACTAACGGGATTTCAGCCAATCAGCACGTGGAGCTGTCGTACCTCTTATCTGGTGTACAGTGTGCTCTTGTGCAGGAGTGCTAGGAGGGAGCACTCCATTGTAATGCCGTGGGGAGAATGGCATACTAAAATAAATAAAATGATTACATTTATTATGAATCACTTATACTAAACTGGAGTGATTTATAATAAGTTAACAGGGCCTCTGATGGATGTCTCTTATGGTATAAGAGTCTTCTCTCCTGAGGTTTGGGCAGACAAAACCGCTCAGCATAGTTTTGCAGTCCTCTCGCCCAGACCTCCGTCTCAGTCTCTTATACCATAAGAGACCTCCCTCAGAGGCCCTGTTAACTTATAGTGCTGGATACTGTTTTGAACCTATTTCTTAATACCTAAATGATCTATTAGTATTTATTCAAGCAGTGAATGGGACTTGTAAAATGGTCTGGTTTGCACACCCAGTCAGATTAAAGGAAGACCTATGCAATTTTTCTGGTGTAAACTGCCTGGAATATACACGTGCAAAACTTTCTGCTGTTCATTCAGAATGTCAGAGTTGAGCTGCTGTTTTATTTGATTTAGTAATTTGTTTTCCAGTGGTTAGAAATGTATTCTGTAATTTAGTGACTCGTTTGACAACAGAGCTAAGACCTTCAGAGTTGGCCTACGCTGCCGCATAATTCCTCCTAATCTGTATTATGCATCTTTGGTTTGGAATGCATAACATTAGTTGTGGGCAGTTATGTGGAAGTGCAGATGGCTGTGTCAGACCGTATCTCTAAAATATGACTGGAGGAATCATTGATACTCATGGTAATGGTTTGGAGAAACTTTATAATATGCCTGATAAACCAAAATTTGAAACTTGGTTAGGGTTATTGAGTAGTATTTTTTGGGCTTTCTCACTGCCTTCAGTAGTGTACATTGTAATGGAAAATTATTGAGACCCTCAACTTTACTGATGTAATCATATTTTGTCACATTGTTGATATGTAAGGTTGCTGTGTTGTCAGTAGCGTCTAGCTGATCTTCAGTTATGTATGCTACTATCTTCTTTGGAGTGTCTCAATTTATGAATAATTAATGAATTTATTTATTTAAGCATTTTACCAGGAAGGCATACTGAGCGGAGAACCGCTTGATTCCAGATGCTTCCTGGGGGAAGAGGAGCAAATAGAGCTCGAACAATATAATATTATGCAAGATTTACAGATAGTACAAATGACATAGATCCAGTATATACAGATTGCAAAGCTCCCATGACTGTGAGCAAAGTGGTAAACTAGACATGAGCAACTGTAGGAGGATGTTAACATAAACATGCCTGGAGGGGTAAGTGTTTAAGCACATTTGAAATACATAACAATACACAAAATTGTTACAGACAACAATAGAAGCACATAATTATTAAACTAACTAGTCGCTTGTACTAGGCTAGGCGGTGCTCTGAGTGCACCTTGCAGGGGTTCTGTATAGCGAGAGGCTTTAAATAGTGGAGAGCAGGGGGACACTGGCGCCTTGATGGTACTAGGTGCATGTGGAGGAGAAATGTGTCTATAGGAGGTGGTTGAGATGCTGAGTGGTTGTGGTGACTCTGATGTCTGGCGGCAACGCGTTCCATAGTTTGGGCATGCGATATTTGAAAGCAGCTTGACCTTTAGATGAGCCCATGAGTGGGACATGAAAAAGTCGGGAGTCAGAGCTCCTGAGAGAGTACGCTGGCAGTGATTGGATTGAGAGGGCAGATTCGAGATGGGGGGATGGGACTGTGCCCAGAATTTCGCTGTTGTCCTGGCACAGTGTACCTGTCTGTGATCCTGGCTTGAGGGCAGGTCTAGGGACCAGTAGAGGTCGCAGTGGTGAGTCATGGGGGGGCAGTCCAGGGTGAAGCAACAGAAGGAATGGAAGAGCGTGTCAAGGCTGGCTAGGGAGGACTTGGGAGCAGTGCCGTAGACCACATCGCCATAGTCAAGTAAAGGGAGGATCATCTTGTGAACAGTTGCCTTCCAGGTAGACGTAGGGATACTGCCCTTGTTGCAATATAAGGCTCCTAGTTTTGGATGCAGTTTCTTGTGAGTTGAGTCGATGTGAGCAGAGAAATCAAGGTTCTGGTCTAGCCAGACCGCTAGATATCTGAAGGAGGTGCAAGCCTCCAAGGGAGTCCTATCAATGGTGAGGAAGGTGGAGGAGGAGGAGGAGAGCCGGGAGAGTCTTTGTCGCAAGCCAAAGGTTAGGGAGACAGTTTTCTGGTATTAAGAAAAAGCTGGCTGGCGTGAAACCAGTGCTGAATTGCATTAAAGTCCTGCTGGAGTATAGAGGCCACTTCAGCGGGGGAGGGGCCTGATGCATACAGTACGGTGTCATCAGCGTACATGTGAAGAGATGTGCGTGGGCAGACTGAGGGAAGGTCATTCAGAAAAATGGAGAAAAGTATCGGGCCTAGGACCGAGCCTTGGGGGACACCGGTAGTGACCAGGAGGGGTTAGAGGTGTGTGGGCCAATTCTTACTGATTGAGACCTGCCTGCTAGGTATGAGTGAAACCAACTGGTGGCAGTTCCAGAGAGTTCGGCACTCGTAAGTTTGGATAGTAGCAGGGAGTGGGAGATGGCGTCGAAGGCCTTTGCTAGGTCGACGAAAATGGCTCAGGTGGTGTGCCCTTTATCCATGCCAGTGAGGATGGCGTCTGTGAGCCTTAGTAGGGAGGTAATGGTTGAGTGCGACTTCCCAAATCCAGACTGGTAGGGAGTGTAGAAGGAGGATGAGTTGAGCGAATACCAGGTGCTCCTGTAGTTTGGTCAGGATGGGGAGTAGGGAGATGGGGCAGTAGTTTCCTGGCGAGGAGGGATCTATCTGTGTTGAGCTTCCTGGACAACAACCACAGATGCCCCCCCTCCCCGTGCTGCACTACAGTGTCAGTACTCGTAGTCACCAGTTCCCTTGTTTGGGTCTAGAACCCACAACCTCCTGCTGTGTTGGCCCCAGAAACAAGTGAGCAGCATACTGAGCCATGATATAATAAAATACATATTGTTTTATTTTTGGCATCCATCAGAACACTAAAAGAATGCAGAATCTGAATGGTGCCGAGGATATAACTGGATGCCAGACCAGGGCAGGTGGTTTGAAGGAAGAAAATGTCCTGTAACACCTAAGCTTGTAAAAAAAATTAATTAACTGTGTGTTGTGCAACAGTCATGTTTGTTATATAAAGTCTTTTGCACACTGTTCTGCTGCCACCTATGGAATGGGACTTTTACCAAGAACTGTCTTATCAGACTTTTCTCTGTTACCTTTTATCTGCGTGTACTACCTTCTCACATACCTATCTGGGTATGGCTCACCTGTGTTGAAGTTTCCCAAAGCTGTCCTACAAATTCTTTCTGCTTGTCATACCTGACTGATGTGGGAGACATGTCTTCAAAGGTCGGTTACGACTGCATTGTTTAAAACTCACACTCACAATATATCATTGGAAAATAATACCTTTTTATTGACTGATTTGCCAGCCAGGTGAACTAAGGGGCACAGAGTCTCCTATTTTTTTTTAATGCTCATTTACCTTGTCTGGTGCAGAAAGTGTTTTATCTGATCAGATCTCCCTTCAGTTCCCAGTACAGTTGTACCTCTCCTCCTGCACCACTCTCTCAGCCAATCCTTGAACTCCTCTATCCTTTTCTTCCTGACCATGCTGGCTCTCGGTAATGGCAGCACCTCCAGAAATGCAAGCAATCTGACTATCTTTCTACAGGTCCTCCCCACCTTGAATTTTTCCTGTGCTTACCCCCACCTCCTCCCCAGCTAGGTGATTTTTACCTAGATGTATAACTACAAGTGGTTCTCCCTAGCTCCCTTCACCAATTCCCTAGTTTTTTGGGCACACTCTCTCCACTGTCATCCCAGGCATGGAAAATACCATCTTACTTCGAGAAGGCTCTTGCAGTGAGTGATGCATATGGGACTGATGCCCGACGGTGGCAGGACCTCACGGAAAAAATTTCTAGCTAGCAGTCCCTGGTGGGGACTGCCTCCACGTCAGGTGACCGGCGTCATACGACGTCGGTATAAAGGGGCGGTCCAGGACGCCCGCCTTCCAGTTCTTTCCCACCGTCAGCTCGTGCAGCACCTCGCGGTTAAGTTCATATCTCTCAGTCCTGTTAATTCATCGTCTTTTTCTGAATAGTTTTCAGTATAGAATTTTATTCTTCTTTCGTCAGGTGAACGTCAGTATATGTCGTCCGATAAAAGAATAAGTGCGGCTTTCGTCGGCACCCAACTGCCTCACAAAGACGGTCACTCCCTCTGCCTTTTCTGCCTAGGCCCCGGCCACGTGGTCAACAAGTGTCCACACTGCCTCCGATTCAACGCGGCCACCCGCAGACAACGCCAGCAGTCCCTCAAAGCCCATCTCCTCAAAAAGAAGATGTCTGCGATGGAGAAAGAGTTGAGAAAACTTCAGCAGGCGTTGACCTCCCCTGAAGGGCATAAGAAGTGGGAGAAGGCCTCCTCTTCCACGACTCCGACCGGAGTCGCGGGCAAGGTAACATCCCCTCTGGGGGATCGCCCGACGGCAGCCTCCAAGGCTTTGGAGGAGGCGTCGGCCCGCCCGACGGGTTCGCGTTCGAGCCTGCCGGGCGTCTCCTGGCAAAAGGAGACTCCAGCCCCCAGTACCGCTGCAGGCCTGCAGCCTACTGGTGCGGGCACCTCCCTTAAGCCGGACGTCGGCTCCTCCGACGTACGCTGGAAGAGAAGGCCGCTAAGACACTTGACCCCTGGGCGGTGCACGGCAGTGTCTCCCTCGGACAGGCCTCTCTCATCCTCGGCCCGCCTCCGGCGAGGGACCCCGAGCGACGCCCGGCTCATCTGGCATCCGCCGGATTGACCCATAAGCCTGCGTCGGCTCCTCCGGCGTGCGCCGGGCCTCGGGCCTATATCGGACCCTGCCGTATCTGTCGATTTCAGGCTCCCCGCAGCCTTCGCTGTCAGGGAAGCCCCAGTCCCCCCTGCCTGACCCCGTGGATTTTTCCCCTCCGTCCCCGGAGGAGACTCGGGACCCTGGGCTACCGTCCGATCCTCTTACTGAAAAACCGGATCTGATGCCGGCTCCGACTCCAGCTCCTGCGACACCTACCCCACCGACGCCAGTTCCGACACCGGCCCCTCAGACGCCGGCGGGGGATTTTCCTCTCCCTTCGGGCCCTCCACCCCACGGGCCTATCCCGGCTGATCCGCCCATGGAGTACCCGGCTGGGCCGTCTGCTCTGGCAGCTCCTCCAGTGCCTGGGTATCCGCCGTCATATCCGACGCCGGTCTTCCCAGGTCCGCAGTATCCTGCGCCGCCGTACCCGGTGCCGACTCTTTCGACGCCGCATGAACCCGACGCCACAGTACCCGACTCTGGTATACCCGCAGCCGGGTTACGGATACTCTCCCTACGGATTTCCTCCATACAACTATCCCCCTCCTCCACCGCCCCCTAGGCCGGCGGTGGATCTTCAGGAGACTCTTGCCTCCTGGTGGGCTGAGGCCAAGACTCAGCTCACCAAGGAAGTCGAGAGCCGTCTTATGGCGATGGTGCCACCCCTGGCTCCGTACACCCTAGACGGCACTTTCCTCTCCTCCTCCAGTTCCGGGTTTTGCATCCGGGATCCAGAGAGGGCAAGATCGCGTTCTGGATCCTCCCAAGGAACCCGTTCCTCCCTAGGCGAGTTAGGAGTCTTACTCTGCTTAAGATTCTTCCTCCCCTTCTCTCTCGGACTCCTCGGATGCTTCCGATGGATGTTCCGAGAAAGACGACGAGCCACGCTCTCCGTCCAAGCCCCGGCCGAGGACTCCTCTGAAGTCCCCTCCGGAGGATCCTTCCTTCACGGAGTTGCTCAGGAAGATCCAGGAAGTCCATCAGTGGCATTCCTTAGAACCAGATCCTCAACGGGTAAAACTCGCCGAACATCTGGACCTGCCCCTTACGGCTCCTACCTTAGTGCCACCCTGGATCGAGCGTCACGCCCACCTTGTTTCCACTATTTGGAAGCAACCGTCAGCTTTAGCCCCACTTCCCAGGAAGTTGAACAGGCTATACCAGGCTCCGGAGGGTGTAGACTTTTTAGACTCTCACCCCCTTGCAGACTCAGTTGTGATTAGCACCGCTCACGGCCGGTCAGCACACCCGAAACACTTGAGCTCGTCTCCCCCGGATAAGGAATCTCGTCTTCTGGATCAGTATGGAAGGAAGATCTACGCTTCTTCCACACTGGGGATTAGGGCCCTGAACTATGTAGCACATATGGGGGATTACCAGAAGACCGTCCTTACCCAGGCGGAATCCAAGATCGACTCTTTGCCTGACTCTCAAGTCAAGCAGGAGTTGGCCGACCTGGTCAGTTCTGCTCATTCGGCCAGTCGTCACATTCTGAGGACGACCTATGACGCAGTGGACACTGCAGGACGGAGCTCTGCGTTCGCCGTAAGTCTTCGACGTCACACATGGCTCCGTGTGTCAGGTCTGGTCCCGGAGGTGCAGTCAGCCATCCAAGAAGCACCTTTCAGGGGTTCTGTGCTTTTCGGTGGTGATGTCAAGGACATCATCACTGATTTGCAGGAGAAGGGGACGGCCCTTAAATCCTTTGATTCAATGTACCGTCCCCATTCCCCACAGCGCCGTCCCTTTCGCAGATGCAGCCGGCCTCAAGCGAAACCTCAGGGAAGGCGGGCCACTAAACGTCAGACCCCCACAGCTGCCAGGCCCCCGCCACCCAAAAAAGCAATGGGTGCCCCAGCTGCGGCGCTGCCTTACACCACCTGACTCCTTTCCTCTCCTACCACCTCCAGATGCCCCGGAGGAACCGGTAGGAGGGAGGTTCTCCCTCCACCTTCTGGGTTGGGAGAGGATAACTTCAGATTCATGGGTGCTTCAGATCATAGCAGAGGGGCACTCCATAGAGTTTCTACAGAAACCTCCATGTCACCCTGCTCTGAACTCTGCTTACTCAAGGGACCATCTTCCTTTGGTCAGGGAAGAAATCTCGGCGCTCCTTGCGAAACAGGCTATAGAGCCCGTCCCCTCTCACCTCTACGGGACGGGGTACTATTCCCACTTCTTCCTTGTACCAAAGAAGGCGGAGATCTCAGACCTATTCTCAATCTCAGCTCCCTGAACATATGTGGAATACAAGAGGTTCAGGATGCTCTCCTTCAAACCCTTTTTGCCCCTCTGGCGGGCCAATGGCTTTGTGCACTGGATATGCGGGATCGTGCCTGCACATCCCCATTAATCTCGCCGACGAAAGTACCTCAGGTTTGCATTCCAGGGGGTCCACTACCAATTCTGGGCGCTCCCATTTGGTCTTTCCTCGGCCCCCCGAGTCTTTACCAAATGCCTGGCGGTGGTAGCGGCCCACCTGCGTTCTTTGGGAGCTCAGGTGTTTCCCTACCTGGACGACTGGCTCCTGGCGGCCCCGCCCAGGAGGAACTCCTGCATTTTCTCTCCCTCACCCAGCAGGTTTTCACTGGCCTGGGAATTACCATCAACCATTCCAAGTCTCACCTGGATCCTTCACAGAGGCTCCAGTTCATCGGGGCAATTCTCAACACAACTTTGTGCAAGGCCTTTCTGCCTCCGGACAGGGGGGCTTCCCTCCAGTCACAGATTTCCCTCCTATCGGAACACAGGAGGGTCCCGGAGAGGTCGGTGCTCCGTCTACTGGGGCTTATGGCGGCGGCCATCCTGACAGTTCCGCGCATACGCCTCCACATGAGAATCTCTCAGTGGATTCTTCGATCTCAGTGGGATCAACGAGTAGACGACCTAGATCATCTGGTTCTGATCTCCTCGCCGATGGTAAGAGACTTGCAGTGGTGGATGGATCGAGAGAACCTCTTCCGGGGGTCCCCTTTTTTCATCCTCCCCCCGATCAGACTCTGACCACGGACGCTTCAGGCAAAGGTTGGGGAGCCCATCTGGGTCCTCACCGAACACAAGGCCTTTGGTCAAAGTTGGAGATAGTTCTCCACATCAACGTGCTCGAGCTTCGAACAGTGCTGTATGCGATCCAGGCCCTTCACCAATACATCCTTCCTGGTCACCTAGCTGTCCAAATGGACAACATGTGCGTGGTGTAGTACATCAACAAGCAGGGAGGAACTCGGTCCTACCCGCTGTGCAGGGAAGCGATGAGGGTCTGGGATTGGGCAACCCTCCACAACCTTCACCTCACGGCGATCCATGTTCCGGGAGTCGACAATGTCCTGGCAGACAGACTAAGTCGCTCATTGGCTCTTCCACACGAGTGGAAATTGGACGAAAAAGTTCTAAAAAGCATCTTCCAGATTTGGGGGACTCCTCAGATAGACCTGTTCGCTTCCTCCCAAAACGCAAAGCTTCCAATCTTTTGCTCGCTCGCTCCAGAGCAAGGCGCTTTCTGGAGCGACACTCTATCTCTAAGCTGGAAGGAACAGATTCGTCTATGCTTTTCTCCCAATTCCTCTGGTCCCTCGTGTGCTGCAGAAGCTTGCTTTAGAAGGAGCGAGAATGATTCTGATCGCTCCTTTCTGGCCCAGGCAAATCTGGTTCTGTCTTCTACAACAACACTCAGAGGTTCCTCCTCTTCCTTTATCTCCAGGATTGTTGACCCAGGATCAGGGGACCCTGGTCCAGGCGGGACTCAAGTCCCTTCAACTTCACGCATGGCTCCTGCAGACCTAGCTCAAGCTCGTTTTGGCATTTCTCCTAAGGTGGCCGAGATTTTGGTGGAGGCTAGAAAGCCCTCCACTAGGTCCACCTATGCCATGAAATGGAAAAGGTTTTCTATCTGGGCTGCGTCCAGGAATGTGGAGCCCTTTTCCTGCCCTGTGACCATTCTGCTTGAGTACATGCATCATCTTTTCGACCTGGGTCTCGGTCATTCCTCTTTGAAAGTCCATATGTTGGCTATTTCAGCCTACCATGTCCCTTTCACTGATAAGGCATTTGCCCAGATGGAGGTATCCAAAACTTTCCTCAGAGGGGTCCTTCATCTCAGGCCCCCTATATGGACTCCAGCTCCACCTTGGGACTTAAACTTTGTCCTCGAGAAACTCACCCTTCCTCCTTTTGAGCCTGCGGCTTCCGCAGACTTGAAGTTTTTATCGTGGAAGACGACTTCTGCTCGCAGAATTTCCGAGCCCCAGGCCCTCATGTGCAAAATCCCTTATTTGATTTTTCACAAAGAACGAGTAGCTCTTCGCATGAATCCTAAGTTTCTTCCGAAGGTGGTAGCGGAATCTACCTTGAATCAGTCTATTGAATTACCTGCTTTCTTCACGCAGTACTCCAATCAAGGCGAATACCTGCTCCATACCATGGATGTTCACAGGATTCTGAGATACTACACCGATAGGACGAAGGATCTCAGAAAGACTGATCAGTTGTTTGTCTCTTTCACTCACAAAGAGAAGGCAATGCTGTCTAAGCAATGCCTATCAAAATGTTTAGCCCATTGCATCACTTTCTGTTATGACAAGTACAACAAGACCCTCCCAGGTCAAGTCAGAGGTCACTCCACTCGTGGAGTTGCCACCTCTGCGGCTTGTTTTAAGAATGTGTCTGCGGCAGACATCTGTGCTGCCGCCACTTGGACTTCTGTCCATACATTTACTAAACATTACAGTTTGGACATTGCCTCTCGCCGTAGAGCAGGCTTCGGGTTAGTGGTCTTGCAGGGCCTCCTTTCTTGAGGTTTGCAAGTTTTCTTACTACTTATTGGAGTAGTTCCTCCTCCCGGTGCCTTTTTATTTGTTCCAGACTGCTTGGGATTCTGTCCTATATGTGATTACCTACTGCAAGAGCCCTCTCGAGTAAGATAGTACAGTTACATAAGAACTTACCGTAACAGTAGATCTTCGAGAGGCTCTGGCGTAAATACTCCCCCCTCCATCCCCTAGGCTTTCTCAGCTCCTTTTCCATTGAGGAAATATCTGCTTCTCTCTCATCCGCCTGTGGCGGGAAGAACTGAAGGCGGGTGTCCGGACCGCCTTTATACCGACGTCAGAGGACGCCAGTCACCTGATCGGGGCGGTCCGCCAGGGACTGCTAGCCAGAAATTTTTCTGTGGGGTCCTGCCGCTGGACGGCATCAGTCCTATATGTAATTACCTACTGCAAGAGCCTCTCTCGAAGATCTACTTTTATGGTAAGTTCTTACGTAACTGTACTTTCCTACCTATATTTGGGACCCACTTCTTCCCCCAATAAATACCCTTAATTATGGAGTTCCCTAGTATTACCACCCTTCTGCCCCCCATTCCTGACTCCTTCTTTTCCATCTTTGACTGCGTTACAAGCTTCTCTCCTACCTCATTCCCCTCCATCATAGTTGCCACCCCTCCTTATTCTCTCCAAGCCCTACTTACTTGACACCCCCATAGCCTTTACTTGCCCCTCTGTCAGTCTCCACCCCCCAATACTTTCCTTTCTGACACACACACACACACACACACACACACTCTCCTCCCCGTCAACTTGCCCTCCCTCTCCCCACCTCCTATTCCATTCTCCATGTTCTCTCTTCCCTACCCACCATGACTGCTTTGTACTGTCCTGCCCCATTACTCCTGTCCTACTACTCCCAACCTTTTTGTCTTAACACGACCTTTCTCCCCACCTCTGTTCCCCCCTCCTTCTCCACTTCAATACAGTGGGTGAAATCTATTCTTTAAAGGCACCCCTTTGAATGTTCCCACTCCTGTTGCATCTCTTATGGTCCCACCCCTTCTCCCCTAAGCACTTACCTTCCCCCTCCCTTGCAAAGGGTCACTTGGGATTCTGGGATTTACAGTATATAAGAGCTACAGTTGTCCTGTTGACTGGCTTGTAGCATGTGGGGTAAGGCATCTGGTGAGTCCCTCCCTCACCATCTCCCTAGTGGCCTCCTCCCTTTCGCACACACAGTCTCCACAGTAGCACAGTTCCATACATTTCACTTGTTTAAATCCCCCCAAAAAAGAAAAATAGCACTTCTATCTGGTGGCTCCAATTCTCCTGCTCCACTTGGCGGTATCTTCAGCTAAAAGAGAATAAACTACAGATCTTTGCATCCTTATGCCCATGAACTTCAGCCACCCTATTGGCTGGTTAATAGCATGTGGGGTATGGCGTCTGGCGAGTCCCTCCCTCATCCTCCTTTTAGTGGCCTCCTCCCTTTCCTACACAATCCCCACAGTAGAACAGTTCAGCACATTCCACTTGGTTAAACCCCCAAGAAAGAAAAATAGCACTTACCTCTGGCGGGTTTGACTCTCCTCCTCTGCTCAATGGCAGATTCAGCTAAGAGAGAACGGACTACAGATCTTGGTGTCTTTATACCCAAGAACTACAGGCACCCTATTGGCTGGCTTGTAACATGTGAGGTATGGCATTTGGTGATTCCCTACCTCACCTTCCTTGTAGTGTCCTCCTCCCTTTTCCACACACAATCCCCACAGTAACACAGTTCAGCACATTTTACTTGTTTGAAACCCCCAAGAAAGAAAAATAGCACTTCCGTTTGGTGGCTCCAATTCTCCTGCTCCACTAAGCAGTGTCTTCAGCTAAAAGAATAAACAACAGATCTTGACATCCTTATACCCATGAACTGCAGCTACCCTATTGGCTGGTTTATAGCATGTGGGATATGGTGTCTGGCGAGTCCTTCCTTCATCCTCCTTTTAGAGGCCTTCTCCCTTTCCCACACACAGTCCCCACAATAGACCAATTCAGCACATTTCTCTTGTTTAAAACTCCCCAAGAAAGAAAAATAGCACTTCCCTCTGGCGGGTTTGATTCTCCTGCTCTGCTCGATGGCAGCTTCAGTGGAGAGAGAACAGACTACATATCTTGGTGTTTTTATACCCAAGAACTACAGGCACCCTATTGGCTGGCTTATAGCACGTGAGGTATGGCCTCTAATGATGTCCTCCCTCACCTTCCCTCTAGTGGTCTCCACCCTTTCCCACACACAATCCCCAAAGTAACACAATTCAGCCCACTTCACTGGTTTAAAACCCCCAAGAAAGAGAACTAGCACTTGCCTCTGGCAGCTTCGAGTGTCCCACTCCGCTCTGCAGCAACTTCAGCAAAGAGACAACAGATTACAGATCAGCATCGTTATATCCACAAACTACAGCCATGCTACTGGCTGACTTTTAGTATGTGAACTCCTTTCTGGCCTCTGCCAACATGCTGCTGTTTGCTCTGGAGCTCAGCCGAGGTCCTCCCTCCTCAGGTATCAGCCATCAGCTGCAGTTCCCGCATGTGTAGACAGCTGATGACATGCCTGCTGGGAATAGACCAGTCACGTTCATTTTTCCATGGTCTTTGCAATCAATGAGAAAATGAAAGGAGTAAACCACCTGTAGCTGCTGGCTGCCCAACCTATCTCCTTAACAACCCAGGAAAGTTAACAAAAAAGAAAAAAAGCCGGCCCCTATTTAAAACCTTAAAAAAAAAAAATGCCATCAGCTTTTTGAGATCCCTGCTACATTATGGATCCGCCTCCCCAGACCCTAGCCCAACTCACAATCCAGACTGACACCATTTATTAAAATAACCCAATCTCCACACGCCCACTAGCCCCCAACTCCCTCCCTCCTCCACGGTGCAGCGGCATTTGCTTTTCTTACTACGTGTTAGAAAAAAGCCCCCCCACAAAAAAAAAACAAATTATAGTCAACCTCTTCGCCAAGCCTCAGTTCTCCTCCCTATTATTCCAAGCATAGAAGAATCCCCCTCTCCACACACCCACTAGTCCCCACATCCCCTCCCCAACACCCAAAGTAGAAAAAGAAGTGGAACATGAAACTAAACACTACTGGATCCCATGATAAGTTAATGGAACGGTGCCGTCCTGTAGTAGTAACACCTGATTGGCTAACAGTCAGCCAATCAGGCTTTACTACTACAGACACATGCCTTTTCATTCATATTTACCAGAATAAAGAAGAGCGTAAGCTGGTCCATCGTGGGACCCACTAAGCATTAACTTAAATAATCACCATCTTTGGGTGTTTGGGGGGGTGTGAGGAATAGTGGATGTATGTGGTGGTGGGAGGTCTTTTATTGAATCATGTGAACAAGAATTGAGACTTGGGCCAAGGTTTGGTGTGATGTCTGAGCAATAGGCTGGAAGACCAATCATGCATTATGACATTCGGCTCTATTAATCAAATAAACAAAGGAAAATTGGCTCACATTTTCCTTTTTCGTGGCCTACTTTATAAAAAGTTCTAGATAATTATGAAAAAATGTTTCCGTCACACCCTTGGAGTCATATAAATATGGATTTTATTTTTCCCTGTACACTATAACTAATCACTAATAACTGTTTGCATAAATATAGAATTTTGTAAACACTGTAAAAAGCAGCATACATATAAAACAACAAAGTTTTCAGAAAATAAAAATTCTAAAGCAAATGAATAAAAGTAACTAGACATCACATCCTGTGTTAATATGCTTTTGTAAACAACACCATTATTCATGTATAAGCACTTGCATGTTTCTGTGCATTAGTATCTTAGATTTTTTCTTTGTGTAAAACTTATTCAAATATTTTTTCACATGCAGAATGTTTATATATCTTTGTATAGATTTGAATAACTTCCTATATACCCAAGTTCCAGATATTTCCCATGCAACCCCCAGTTAAGTCCAATTAGAATATTATAAAAATATCAAAAATAATACTCAAGACATCTAGTTAGTGGCAAGGTTTGGGTTTTCCTCTCAATTTCAGAATGTTGGTGAGCATTCTTCTTCTTTCCCTTGTTGGCAAAAGTCCTTTTAGTGACTGGATCTTGTTGTTATTCCTGTCTTTACTCTATCCATGCTCGAACCCCAGACCCTAGGTCCCATATGGCATCAGCACAGCAATGCAGGCTCTCTTCTTGGCAGGTACAGACATCAAAAGTCAGGATTAGTCTTTTGTTCAGGTTTTGGCAGGAATTTAAAAACAGTACTAAATAGCAGGAAAAATGTCCATTCCACAAGCACAGATCTTCACAGCATCACAGAAGACTTCTGGCATGGCTTTCACGGTGGTTAGCTTTATCACCTCTGGGCCAGAGCATCATCATGACATAATTTCCTGCCAATTTTACCAAATTTGATTGGCTCTTGCAAATGATGTAGGGGTGGCTAGTCCCTCTCTCTTATGACCACATCTTCTGGTACATGTTAATTTCTAAGTCCAAAGTTAATTTTCTCCTAACACTTGACTACAAGATGCAGTCTCAAAACAAACATTTTTGAGTTTAGTTAATCAAAAGCAATGTTTTGAAGTCACATTTTTCTGAGGCAGATATTTTCTGAGATAAGCTAATAATGATTATAACATTACTTTTAAGTAAAGCATCTCAACAAGAATTTAATTAGCTTACTGTTCATGTCCTTGGCTACAAAATGAAGTTTCTTCCATCCAAATCTGTCTTTAGAATGTCCATTAAATGTCCCAGATTCCTTTAGCGAGAGTTTTTCTTGTCTGAGAAAACTCACTCATCAAGGTTGTCAAGCTATTTACTACCAACTTTTTAAGATGATGTCTCTCAGTCTTGCAGTAACCTACAAACTCAAAAGTCATATTTTTTTGACTTTTCATGAGCTGACCTCTCAGAAGAGATCAAAGATATGCTTGTTCTTAGACATTTAGCACAGGTCATTTCTTGTAAATAATATTGTTCCTATGGTTACTGCAGTCATAAAACCTGGTCCTCTGATAGACTAAGATGTCCTTTACCAGATGATGTGGTATTTGTGCCTGCAGATTCTTTAGTTCTTTGGCAACAAACAGAAGTTTTTTCTTTACATTACAGTGTATACGAGTTTTAATTTCTTGCACTTTGCAGAACTTGTATGAAAGACATCTGTGTTCCATCACTTGTCAAGTTGCTAGGCAATTATCTTGTCTCTCTTTGGCTAGCTGGAGACAAATACGAAGCTCAAGTCTATAAGGGGCCCAATTAAGCAGACCACTGTTTTAAAACAAGAATTTAAGAGACCATTTTTTTCTTAAGTGCCATTCAAGCTGATTTCAAACCCTCTTGGAAACTGTTTTTTTTTTTTTCCCCCTTGCTTGCTCAGAGAGTTCATGTAGGCAGGTTTAAAAGTCAAACCCTTTAGGAGGGTAAATCAGCTGTCTTTGTGTCACATCCCAGTTACATTCCCAGCCTAATACTGTAATTAGATACTAATAACTAGGTATTATAAAGAATATAGAATAATAATAAATAATGCAGAATAATATAAAATATTTTTGCAATTTGAGATTTGTTCCCACAGTGGGACAACAGGAGTCGAAATTTACATACCCAGCCTGTTCCAAATGCAAGTAGGAAAAGGCTGGTGCAAGTAGTTTTATTTTTTGCCTGCACCGTAGTGCATGTGGTGTTATTTAGTGCTTCAGGCTGTAATTCCAAGAGGCACCACAGGGGGCACAGCACTGATTGCACAGGCAGACTGGATGACGTGATCGCGCACGCACGAGTGCGCGCTATCTGAGGACAACTCTGGAGTGAGCAGGTGGCATCTTAAGAGAGCCTGCCTCCTGAACAGCAGGAGGAACAGAAGCCGGAACCTGGAGGAGTGCCATGAAGGAGGCGGGACACGGCGCGGCAGGAGGACTTGATCAGATACCGCATTTAAAGTAGGCTAGGCTGGCAGGGCCAGGGCAGTGTTAATATTTGAGTTTGGTGTTGGTGATTGGGTAAGGGTTTAGGGGTGGGGTGTGCACTGCACTGGGGTGGGCTGTACTGCCTGCAGCATCAGAGTGGAGGTGGAGGAGTTGTTGTGCCAATGGGGCGGGGGTGGGACGGTCACTCAGGGAGCTAGCTACGCTACTGTGACAAAACAGGTGGATCATCCATCATCCAAATCTGAATTGACTGGCATCTGGCAGCATGCTATGTGAACTATATTGTACCGTGTCTCTTTCTGTCACACCAGTGGTACAATAAAATCACATAGGCATCTTGCACCCATTGTAACTACGCAGTTGTGATAGACTTTGATAGAGTGCAGTCGCTAGGCTGGAAGCTCCGTGAAGGAAGTGAATTTTTTTCTGGGCCAACAAAGCGGCATTTCTAGCTATCTGTAGGCAGGAAGAGGTGTTTAGCAAACTAAAGATTGCATATGAAGGGAAAATATATATACTTTTATCTGGAGATTGTCAGAGAGAGAACAAAAGTAAATTGGGGCTTCACCCGACCCCAAGCAAGGAAGGGGATTTTCAGTACTGTGGTTTAATTACACAGAGAGCAGTACCACAGTTGCTTTTGTTGAATACAGTATCTAAAAGGTAAAGAAACTGAGGATTTATCTGTCTCAGAGTCGGATTATCTGTACTAGTGAAATTTGTACTTAGCTTTTACCACAACCTTGCCACATTTTGATCCCTGATTTTTTTTTTTTTTGTGGAACAAAAATTACTTCAGAGTGGACCTGGTGTTTCTTTGCTTTTGTTTGTGGGGGCAGTTAATATATTAGCAGCAGGAGCTGCAGCAGTCAAATCCCTCAGTCTGTGTATGGGTCAGTCAGTCAATCCCAGGTCAGCAGACATTTAACAAAAAGCAATTAATCAAAGGAAGCACTGTTGTCTCCAGTCCAGCAGCAGTACCAGTCCAGTTTGCCTAGATGTGTGTGGGGGGGAAAAAGCCTGGAAATCATTAAACAAATACTGGTAGTGTCTGTGTTATAAATAAAGTGTGAGATTGCAGTTCGCTCACAGGCTTATCTGTGTGTGTGTGTGTAGTTGCAGTAATATACTGCATATGGAAACACTGATTTTTACAGCAGATAGGACTACCTGGCTAAGGCTTACCTAGTCTACTGTATATGTGTACTGTACTATTGTGTATGTCTTAATTTGTTTATGACCTAACCATCGTCCTGACCTAGTGTCCACTCTCTCTGTCTGTAGCTTGAGTGTAAAGTTACAAATCTTTTGTGTGAGACACTGACAGAAATAAATATACAGTAACAGTACATTATTTACTACCGGTCACAGTGCCACCACTGCACTGGCTACCTAACCTGGCCCTGGTTCAGCCTAAGAAAGAGCCTTGTTGTGTTGTGGACTAAGGTCAGGTCAGGAAGGACAGACTTACTGTATTCTAAGAAATTTGTCTTCTACCATAATTGTTGCAGAGCAGAATTTCTGCTGTGCAGTGAGTGTGACTGTGAGCGTCCACTGTGCTTTGTGTGCTACGTAGAGTGAGTACCATCCTCATTGTCCACTACCTATGCCAGCCTACTAGTCTAAAAGGGATTTTCTACTAACTTTGTAAGAAAACTTAAAAAATCCTGCCTGATCTGGCTAAGCCTTGTAGACTTAGTGTGTGTGCAGTCAGTCAGTGGTGCAAAGAATTTAACCTACAAAGTAATAAAAAAATACATGACCTACGCCAGCCTAGTCTAAAAGGGATTTTCTACTAATTTTGTGAGAAAACTTAAAAATCCTGCCTGATCCAGCTAAGCCTTGTAGACTTAGTGTGTGCAGTCAGGCAGTGGTGCAAAGAATTTAACCTACAAAGTAATAAAAAAATACACGACACACTTTCCATTCTGACGGACAACAATTTTTATTGACATTTAAATTAAAACATAAAGGACGTCAAATTGTAAAAAGCTCAGTTTATTAGAAAACATTATTAAAATTACACCATGCCACCCAAGAAAGTTTTACCCAAACTAGTGAATACTCTCTTTCTCTACAAGTTTAGCAAAACAAACGTTGAAACTGCAGCAGATGCTGCAGCAGCTCCTGCAGCTGACCAAAATCAAAGCCAGATCCATTCCGAGTCTTGTGTGACAGTAACAGTTTCTCAGTCTTCTGGCACTGACAAGTCTCTGGTGTATGAATCCGACTCGATTCTGGCACCTCCAGCCTGTCTATAGCAGAATCTAACTCATGTGGTTGGGGTACTGATGCTGGTGTTCTCCTCCCACCTTCTCATGTTCCAGTGCCCGTGCCTAGTCCTAGCCCCATTGTTGTCTCTCTGTGCTCCTCAGTGCCTCCTCTGCAGCCTCCTAGTCCTACTACTAATGAGACAACTGATGGAGAGCCCCCCTTAAAAAAAAAAAAAAAAACATGTAAATTTGTGGACTCATGGAAACAGAATCATAAGTGGCTAAAGTATGGCAGTGAATTGAACATCATGAAATGTGAGTGGTGTGAACTATTTGATAAATCTGGAAAAAATAATTCCTTCCGGGATGGGTGTTAATCATTTAGAAAGGCAAATGTAGAGTTTCATGAGTCATCTGATTTACATGAGGCATCCAGAAAAGCATTTTGCTCACTCTATAACCCTGAGCAGCCATTAATGAAACTTGTCCAAAAATGGAAGAAAAGAATTTGAACAAATGAAGGTTCTCTTCAGAACAACTTTTTCTTGCTAAAAAGCACGACCTTTACTGATTTAAAGATGAGAGTAAACTTATTACATGCGAATGGGGTCTCGGTCAGTGACACCTACTGCAATGACAAACAAGCGAGATATTCACGAATATATTTACAAAGATAAGATGGAAGATCTTATCACATTGGTGAAATCATAAGATTTCTTTTCTATTTTGTCAGATGGCTCAACAGACAAAAGTATTACAGAAGAGGAGGTAGTTTATCTCCTGATCTTGGAGAAGGGCATCCCTGTTACTAAATTTGTAGCGCTTAAGCCTCTTGAAAAGGCAGACGAGAAAGTATAACGCTCAACATTACAAAATACCATGGAAATTGACCTCCAAATACCAGACTGGAGAAATAAGTTAGTTGCTGCTTGTTTTGATGGGGCATCAGTCATGATGGGCAGCAAAAGCGGGAGTATGCCATAAGGCTGAAAAGAGGCCAGACTTTTAAAAGTGGTGCACTGCTGTGCACATAGACTTGTGCTGGTCACTAAATACGTGATCAAGGGGACACCCCTGTACTCTGCAGTGGAGGATTTGCTTTCCTCATTGCACAGTTTCTATAAGCACTCTGCTTTAAACTGGTCAGGCTTACAGGCTGCGGGGGAGGCACTGGGCATCAGGGTTCTGCGCCCTGTAAATACTGGGGGAACAAGGTGGCTGCCACACCACCAGCGTGCTGTTAAAGTGATGCAGACAAATTATCCGGCTACTGTTACACATCTGGAGGACCTATCGGTAAATGGTACAGGGGATAAAAGAGAAAAGGCCACTGCAATTCTAAAGCAGATAAAATCACCGAAGGTTTTATATTTCGTCAACTTCCTGGGAGATTCAGAAACTATTGATTGCCTTGAAACAGGAATCAGTATTGTGGATGGTAAGCTGCATTACAAAGGTGTGGAGCTTAGTTCCTCTGGTTCAGCAAGACGCAGCAGCAGATCAGATCCTGACGAAGATGCAAACAGTGCCAAGAGCAGCGTAGTGTCTATTGTAAAGAAGGTGCTGGATTCCACATTAAATCAAATGGAAATTCATTTTTCTGAATTTGTCAGTGATCCTGTCATTGCTGAAATGAGAATTTTCAACTTGTCTAACTGGCCTAACTCTGAAGATTCCTTGGCAGAGTATGGAGACGCAGAAGTCAAGTGATTATTTTCTTACTACAGTGACATTCTGGAACCAGAGTGTTTCAGCACTCTTGCAGTGGTCGGAACTGAAAGCATATATCCACAACCTAAATGCAGCTTACCATCCCCCTTTGGATTCCACTGCTATGTGGGGTAGAGTTCTCTTGGAAGAAAGAGATGACCTCAAAGATATTCTAGCTTTGCTGAAAATATTTCTTATAATTCCATCTTCAACTGCGGAATGTGAACGAGGTTTCTCATTAATGTCACAAATAAAAAATGACTGGAGGGCAAACCTGAGACCAGAAACTGTGTCAGCTTTAATGGCCATTAATCTGAGCAGTGAGACAGTGTCCACATACTCACCAGATAGTGCCATAGCCAGGTGGTGGACATCAGGAAAGAGAACAAGGAGACCTCAGATTGCTCCTTATGGTTCAAGAAAAGAGGAAGAAAAAGGCTGGGAAAGTGAAGAAGACACTGAAATGTAGAACAGTATATAAATATACTGCAGTTGTTCATATACTACTATTTCAAAATTCGTATCTTTTTTATCAAGTTTTATCATTTTTGTCTACCAGGTGCAGGTAACCTGACTGTGGTGCATGTAACTTTTGTTGCCACATGCACCGTAGTGCAGGTACCGAAAAAAGTTAATTTCTATCCCTGTGGGACAACTACAGTTTTGTGGGTGCCAGGGTTTTTTTTAACATGTATTAGATGCACTGTACCGTGGATCTGGTTACAGTCATTTTTATAATCCTTTTTTTTTTTTTAATTCAACTGTAGGTGTTGCGGAGGGATGTGGCTAGTTGGTGTGCTGGACAGGGGGTTCTGTATTACACTGCATAGTCAGGACTTCTGGCAGAGGTGGGCATCAAACATTAATGGTTTGGGGACCAGACATCTTATTTATAAAGACTTTTTTGGGGGGGGTCATTGTGTTTAAAGTTTTTTTATATGGCACATCAGAGTTTGCTGTGATTGTGCTTTCTTGGAGTCAGGTAAACTAGTGCGAGTTTTTTTTGGTATGTTGGCCTTTATAGAAAACCGACTAAAACAAGAAAGGAACAACAGTTAAAAAAGACAAACAACTGGATAGACACACTGGGACAAAGACATCACTCATGAACCGGGTTACTCAGATAGCCCCTTATAAAAACAGATATTGCAGATTTCAGCAAAAATTTATGATTTCGAATTTTTGGATAAAGCTGCTGAAAATACAACATCCTGAAGTTTAAGTGGCCTAGTGGCACTGAGGTGCTGTGTGCCATACCCCTTGCCACCCTGGCAACATGAGTGCAGGAACGAGCTTGGGTTGCCGGCAGTCTGGGGGCTTAAGAGAGGATTGAGCGATTGACTGTCTGGCAGCTCTTCTTTCCTGGATTGGGGTGGTGTGCCATCTCGGTGCTTGGCTGTCACCAGATGGAGGCCTGATGACTGCCCATGGGATGCATGAGTGGCAAACGTAGGTCAGGGGAGGGAGTCGCTGTCTCGGGATGCATGCATGCCTCAATGTGCATGCACCAACCTGAGTTACAACATTACTGGGGGAAAGGACTCTGAGAAAACTGGTGTAAAAAGGTTTGTCAAGGCAGGCGTAAATGATGCCCTGAATACTGCTTCTTCACTCATCCCATCACCAGGGACCTGTCTGCAGGTTGGGGGGGGGTGGTCCTGCCCTCCTAATCCAACTATGGGTGACAATCCATAGTGTACTTGCTGGAGAGATGGTGAACAGTGGGGGAGGGGCAAGTCTGCCTCAGCCAAGCACACAGAGTATGGAAAAAAAAGAAATCCTAAAGCTTAGGATGCTCAGTTGGATACAAGCAAGAAGATCCAATCCTGTTCGGCATCCAGGACTTTCCCCAACTTTGCAGAGGCCCTCTACACACACCCTGCAATTGATATTCCCTCCACCTAAACCACCCTCTAATTCCTGACCTGCTGTCAGGCAGTCAGGTATCACTATAGGAGGACAACATCAGTCGTTCCTACCTTAGTCAAAAGATGAGGGTGCAAGCTGCTCCACCCCTGGGTCCAGTCTTTGTTGACCAGCACCCAGCCCGACTCTACTTTAGGTATTTTTGGGTGCTGTGGGAGGAGGAAGGAAGTGGGGGCTAGTGGATGTGTTGGGGGGTGTATTATTTAGCTGTGGGATCATGGTTGTGCCAGGGAATGGGGAAGTGTAGTTGCATACCTATTTACCGTAGGTGGGGGTGTTGTGAATTTTTTTAATTTAAGGACGGAGCCAGTATAATGAATTAAACCCAGTGTGCATGCGTAAAAGTTTTTATATCGCTTCTGGGGGGATGGGGGAACTGAGGGAGGTTAGGGATTATAGGGTGGTTTGAATGGGAGTAATCGACTGTAGGATGAGGTACTGGAGGGGAGGTCATACACATTTTCAAAATCAGTGCAAAGAAGAGAACTGGACAACCTGATATTTTAAAATATTCTTATTTCAAGTAGATAAAGAAAACCTATAATTCATGAAACATTCCTTTGTGTCAGTTTTTATTTTTAATTAACAATTACTAATTGGAAATTAATGTATTCGGTTTAAAAATTGCATTTTTAACTCCTACTGCCCGTCCGTTATAAACACTGAACTCTTATTCATAAGTTTGAAATACTTCAGAAGTTATATTAGCTTAGTTTTTGTTCTTGCAGAACTTTAACATAGGAAAAAAGTCTCTATGTAGTTTTAGCTATTTTTCTCTGTGTTTTTTTTAATGTGCATGCCTGACCAATTAATTACAGTTAACTTAAAAACTTATTAATATTTTTTAACAAGAACCCCAAAAGGATCTACAGTATTGGTTATTGAAAATAATCAGAAACAACCATTGAGCATAAATTGCTCTTTTGCAAAGGTTCCACATCATATGAGAAGCAATACAGGGTACAAATTCATATTAATTAGCTCAAATGGAGCTTCATTGCAGGGCTACTCGTGGTTACATAAGGTATTCATGATAAGTATGGTATACTATAATACATATAAAATAATGCATGGGGAAGCATGCATAATGAGAATGTTATGCACACCAGAGGTGTGGAATGCTAAATAAACCCAGAGCGCAAAGCCCGAGGGGTTTATAAAAGCATCCCACACCAAGGGTATGCATATTATTCAAGTTTTACTCTGCTCTCCATGCATTGTTTTATGTAATTGCTGGAGCCTTTTTTTTTTTTTTTTTGCCCAGCTATTGTATTGGAAACAAAAAAAGTAAAAAAAATAAAATGTGTGTCTGAGTTTGATTTTTCTACTTACTTTTACAGGCAAACACTGTCATTGTAAGGCAGACACTGTGATACAATTGTATTTCACGTGAAGAGCTGTATTTGATTTGTATTTAGAAAAATTAAGTGCAATATGGACTGACCTCCACATTTGGCAACAGAATCAACAGCATGAAAATAGTAACAGTCAGAATAGCAATTGCATGCAAAACATTAAGTAAGCTACTCAGAGTTGCAGGATATTGACAGAAACCATGTTTTAATGCTGATTAAAATATCCAGAACTTAGAAAATCTTGTGTTTAGTAGAAGATTGGTGCCACTCTGAAGTAAGGTTGTCATAGGGATATTTAAATGAGGCGTACAGTTCAGAGGTCACCATGAATTCCATTCAACCTGAAATCACACTGCCATTTCGCAGTTTTGAATTCCCTGTAGGATAGCAGCTTCTGAGGTGTGTTCACACAGAAATAAGAGAATGCACAGTAGTTCAGAATGGCTTCTCTTTGTTTTGAAGGAAGATTCTCTGCACATAAGGAGTTTGCCGCACAGCTGTGGGAGCACGAGCTGAGCAGTGGAGAAACTGGCATGCACGTGCCATTTTAACTTGCGTCTTCAGTGCAAAAAAAGTACCCAGTTATTACAAATCAGTAATCCATATGCAGTAAATTAAGGTAGTTATGTGACATAATGTAGATAACATAGCATAACTGACTCATTTGAGTGAAGATCAGGTAATAGCATATTATAAAGTATGCCATTACCACCGCTGTTCAGGTCAGGTCAAGGCGGTGACAAGCTAGTTTCTGAGCAATATTAGCCCCAAGGGCCCATTTGAATTGTGAGATCTTGGGTAGACTGGTTATCCTCCAGCATCCAAATCACCTGCACTCCAAGGAAGAGAATGGGGGTGCTCAGTAAAGGTTGCTCACCCAAACAATTGGAACAGTTCAAGAAACTGGTGCCTTCAAACCCAAAATGCACAAGTACCCCAGTCGCTTTTTGTAAATTAATTGAATTTATTCCAAGTGAAATGAGAGTAAATACAAATTCACCCAGCGAATACACATTGCCTGAGTGCTTCGGCTACAAACTTTCCTAAGGGGGTGTAGACTGGTTATGCTGGCAGGGAGTTCATTTAGCCAAATGGCTGCCCGGTTAGTAAAGGAGCGCTGATCCAGACCGGTTACAAAGTGGCATGCTTTGAGCAGCATCCTGACTCTGTCTAATGCCATGTCAGTGTGCTGACCTATTGATTTAAAGATTGTAGTTGATGAATGAGAGCACAGAGCTGGATACTGCCAAGCACTTTGCTTCCTCAGATTCAGCCTTCGTATGAAGTGCTTCCAGCTTCCTATTTCCAATCTGTACGATGTTGTCCACATGTTCTTTGAATGACAGGGTGTCATCTAGGATGACACCCAGGAATCTGAAGGTTTTTACTTGCTCCAGTGGGGTGCCCAGTGCATTGTGGTAGTTGAGCAGAGTTGACCTATTCTTACTGTGTGTCCCTGTGACGAGCATAGGTTTAGTTTTTTTTGTAGGTAAGAACTAGTTTATTGTACTTAAACCAAGATTCTAGGGCCTCAAAGCTGTGCTGCAGTTCTTGAGTTAAGTTGGTGTGTAGGGGACTGCTATAGTATATCACCACATCATCCTCATATAGAAGCATCTTTGCCCTAGTACTCACTTTCGGTAGGCCATTGATAGACTGAATAGTAGAGGGCCAGAGACTGAACCCTGTGGGACCCCTACCGTGACACTCCTATCACTTGAGAGGACCCCATTTATCTTCACTCTCTGTGATTGATCAGTGAGGTAACTCCTGAACCATGATACAGCTTCTTTAGAGAGGCCACCAAGAGATTGAGCTTCGTGATTAGCAATGAGTGGACCACAAGATCAAATTCTTTTGTTAGGTCTCTGTATATAGCACCAACTACTTGTCCTTTGTCCAGAGCCTCATGGAGAGAGTTGGTGTACTCAGTAAGAGCAGTGACTGTACATGATATTCCTGTATGATACCTACAAAACCTGTAAGTTTCATACTACAACTCTTTCCATTTTTTAACTGAGGGCGAACATTTAGGTAGCAAATTAAGCAAAAATATTTATTTTTGACCCTTAATAACTCCACAAGCACAAAAGAAATCATCATGAAACTTCAGGGGTTGAGAGATCCTAGGACTAAGGTGCATACCAAATTTCACAGTCCTAGGGTCTTAACCGGCTGAGATATAAGGTTCTGAAAATTGCCATTTTTAATGAAATACAAATGAACCCCAAATCTAAAGTCACTACCGACAGACAGAGATATTTTTGATATGACAGTATCTTATGAATGGCAAAGTCACAAGTGAGATATAAGGGCTGTGACGTGGGCTGACTCAATATGATTTGTATCTTCTGTCATCAAGGCACAGGTCAGGAAGCACAGGAAAATCAGAAGCTGCTTCAAAATTCGAAAATAGCATTTTATTTTTCTCAGTAACAGCAAAATAAAAAATATTCAGTATAACTATTTACAAAGGCAGTACAAACAGAGAAAACTAAGTTCTTCTTCTGAGGGTATCTCTTAATTCCAAGTTTCGGTCTGTTACTCACTCACCTTATCTCTCTAGTAAAAGCATTGTTGCTCTGTAAGTCTGTCTGCGAACTCAGTAAGAGAGCCTGCTTCGCACAGAATGTTCCTTAAGTTTACAGAATGCTCTTGTCAGTTTCGTTCCTTGCAGGTGCAGCAAAACAGTACATGGTGTCCCAGAACTGACTTTTTGTTCATAGCTCTGCAAATGGCTTAAAAACTGCACCTCAGGTTAACCCTTGAGTTCCAAATAGCTTTTTGCAATCATTTCAACAGTATAAATACAGTATATATAGTTTTAAACAAAGGGATCCCAGTATCAGTGACATTTCCACATAAAGATTCACATATATTTGTATACCTGCAGATATGCAAGGGGGGAGAAAGGACAGAAATAGCAAGGGAAGGCCGAGGGATGGTGAGAGGCGCGGAGAACTGCGAAACCATTGGAGTGATCAGTTCCTAGGTTTCACAAGAAAATTTGGTTGCGCAATCAGACAGAGAAGAGACAGAAAAGGAGAGGATAGAACAGATCCTTGTGTTTAAACTCTTTCTGCATAACAAATGGAGCAGGGCCTTATTCAGCCCTGTCACATCTTCATGAGAGAGGGTATCAGTCTGCTGATACCTTACGAGTGGCGAAGCCACAAGTGAGATAGCAATAGACCAGTAACCTCAACTGAAGAAAAAAATAAATATCTTGAGTCAACCTGTGTTATATTTAATGTATACAACAGGTGTTTGGGTGGCTTTATGATAAAGATGGTAAAAAGCTACAACAGAAAAAAAAGTAATATATACTACATAGACTACTGTATATTCACTCAAAAGTTAAGTGACCTCTCAGTCTCACATTTTATTTACTTATTGAAAGAGTTGTACCAGAAAGGCCTACTGAGTCATAAAACTCATTTCCAGTGGTGTCCTGGTGAAACGTTAATGAGGTTGGTCATTGACCATGCTCAGAAATTGATCTTCACATGTGAGAACAAATTTCTGAGCATGTTCAGTGGGGCCTCAGTGAGTAAGATAAATTTCTGAGCATGCTCAGTGACCAGCTTCGTTTATCTTGCTTATGTTGCCCAACATAACATTTATCTTGGAAGCTTTATTTTCACACCTGTTGTGCAAATAGTGAATAGTCCATGAGGTAGCTTCAGATATGCATGTTATCTGATTTGGAATGTTGGTGTAATTGCATACTTGCACGAGTGGCACAGCCACAAGTGCACTGTGGCAATAATACCAACATTTCAGACCAAATAATATGCATATTTGAAGCTACTTCATGGAATATCCGATGTATACCATGGGAGTTCTAAATACTTTATTAGCACATTAAGAAGTCGGAGTCAAGTATAAGACATGAGGGGATGATCTTAGAGCATGCAGATTTTTCTTGGAGAATATAGCTGCTCACAGCGACATTCCTGTGGAGTTCATTTTAGAGAGCTTAGATTTTGTACTAAAACACAATATTTTTAGAATTTGAAGGGGATTTCTACTTACAACTGTGTGGAAATGCTGTGGGGGCCAGCATGGCCCCTAGATATGCGAATTTGTTAATAGGGTGGTAGGAAATCGTTAATATCTACAACCAAGAAGTTAATCCTTTTGTCAATAACATCCATACCTGGTTTAGATACACAGATGATTGTCTATGTATCTGGAAAGGTGTTACTGAGCTTATACCTGAATTCATCCAGTGGGTGAACAGTAATAATTTCAATCTCAAATTTACCCACATGAGCAGTAAAACTGACTTAGTATTTCTGGATTTAGAAATACAGCGGTGGGAGAAAAACTCATTACAGAATGCCACAGGAAGCATACGGCAGCAAATTCAGTGTTGCATGCAGACAGTTCCCACCCCCCACATTTGAAGAATTCTGTCCCGTTCAGTCAGCTTATCAGACTGAGACGTAACAGTACTGAAACTGAGGATTTTTTTACAACAAGCTTCAGAGTTAGAAACCAGATTCATAGCTACGGGGTATGATAAAAATATGTTACAGGATCTGAAAATAAAAATACTTAACTTAGAAAGAAACGCACTGCTACAACATAAACAAGTTGAACAAAGAAATAAGTTTGGATCTATTTCATTCACCACAGAATATAATGCATTAGCAGGTGCTATTGGTAATGTGATCCACAAACATTGGCAAATATTGACAAGTGACAATGGGGTGTCTATGGTAGTAGGGGAAAAACCTAGGGTTATGTTCAGTAGGGCAACCAACTTTAAAGAGAGGCTAGTTCATAGCAGGTTGCCTAAATGACTAGGACATGGCTACCCAACAGACCATCTGGCTTTTAAAAATGTAAACATTGTATCAGTTGTAGATTTGCACAATCATAAAAAGCATTCACACATCCCATCGATACACATATTGCTGTACACATAAAGGAATGCATTACGTATGACACACCATTTGTGGTGTATGCTCTATGGTCCTCATGCAACCTGTTCTACATTGGTTGCACTGTTAGACCCCTGAAAAATCATATTCAGGAACATGTACACTCAATAGAGAACAAAAGAGAGGATATACCAGTGGGTGTTCACTTTGCCTCCAAACATACAGTAACTCAGACTCAAAAGACTTGAAATTTGTAGGATTGGAATATGTTGCACCACTGACAAAGGGAGGGACTAGGTCGAACTTTATATTACAAAGAGAATCGTACTGGATTTTTACACTGAACAGTGTAAAACCAAGAGGTCTCAATTATGAATGGGACATTAAACCGTATTTGCGTAAATAACTACCTTGGTTAAGTAATCTCTTTGTTTAGAGACAAGACTGGGGACTTCACAATAAGAAAAAACAATTTAAAATTTAGATTTTATGTAAACTGTTGAAATACTACCCTCTGGTACAAATAATGTACCTTGATGATCAATCACCCTAGTTTTTGAAAAACATGGTCTAAAGAATGCATGTGAAAATATATTTTGGTGACATTCTTTGACAATGAGTTTAAATTTGTAAGAATTGTTATAATCAAGTTGAACATTTGATAATATATTATACAAATGTATGATTTAAAATAAGTGCCTTTTTTCTTATCTCATATAGGTGTTAGAGATGGAAGATCTTGCATCCTTTCTTTTATTCATGCAGTGACTGCAGCCTTTGAATGCTACCTCTTTCCATTATGATCTGGCTATAAAGATACATTGTTATATTCAAGCTAGATTATTATTATTTTTCTAACTCAAACTCTTTTTTCTATTTTTTTGCAAGATGTAATGGGTAGTCCGTATGTCTAGTTTTTGCAATAAGCAACTAAATTAATTAAGGAAAGGTTCTATACTTAGTAGCTAAATGTAACTACTCAGATTTAATACTTGCTAATATACACTATTTTTTACATTTTGTATAAAAATTCATTAGTTTAGGTACCATTAATGTAAGAATGTTTTCTTTGTTAATATACTTGAAAGAGTTAAATTACCTGCTGATGAGCCCATGTTTAATTAATGTAAATGATAGCTCAAAAAGTTGTCAGAGATCCCGTGACTTTACCATGCCCTCTGACAAAGGGTTTTGTTTACCCAAAGCACTGGAGCTTGAGTAGATGTCTTTTCAGTCCATGCAGAGACGCTGACTTCTTAATGTGCTAATAAAGCATTTAAAACTCTATTTTTGCCAGTGTCTTTTGCTCTCAGCAGATTGCAGGTCTTTGGGTCTTTTTCTTGTTTTGTTTGGCTTAGCAAGCGCTTCCTGCACCTTGCCATTCCTGGTGTTCACGGTTTGGTCTGTTTGGAAATTTACCATGGGAATTCCTATTTTTTTTTTTGTATATTTGTCTCTTGCAGGTAAATTAATAGGCCCACTGTACCCTGCAGCCAGTCCTGTGATGACGTGAGTGAGGGACTAAGCCACGGGGGACATTTATGTGCCAGCACTTACTAATGTATTCTAATACTCCGTAACAATGCATTTTCATGCTTAGTGTACGGTACCGATCATGCAGACTCAGCCCAGTCAGTACCGGTACACTAAGCATAAAAATGCGCTGTTACAGAGTATTACAATACATTAGTACGTGCCGGCACACAGATGTCCCCCACAGCTTAGTCCTCACTGACGTCATGACAGGACTGCGCACAGGGGATACTGGGACTATTAGTTCGACAATATGTCAGGCGGAGGGTCGCAGGATCAACCAGATATAAAGTAAGCTATCTAACATGTCGGCTACTTAAAAAAAATTATTCCTTTAGATTATTTTGCTTAATCAGGATCCTTGGGTACCACAGTAGCCAGGGGAGCTGAGGATTCTCCTTGGAAGCGATTGGCAGGAGTTAGCATGAGGGAATTGCAGGTGCACATAACAATAGAACATGTATAATAAGGTTTTTAGAATGTGCGCAATAACTTAGAACATGCACAGTAAGGTTTTTAGAACATGCACAATAAGGTTTTTGACCTGTGTGAATTCCATGCACAATAAGCCCTAACCATGCACTACATAAGGAATAATGTGTGGATGGCCATACACAACGAGCCTGTGTTTCCATCAAGGGGTTGAGGTAACAGCATATGGACCTTGAGAGCAAAACTGTCAAGGGCCATAACACTGTTATCTCAACCCCTCAGTGGAAACACAGGCTCATTGTGTATGGTGACCCATATTTTATTTATTATAGTGTTTGGTCTTTTAAAAATTAAGATTAATTAGGCTTTCCCTTGCAGAACTATTAGCTCCTTTACTTCTCGCCTCATATTCACTCTCTCCACATGCAGTACAGTAGCAGCTGAAGGGGCACACTCTTCACCCAGCAAGAACCAACCATACGGTCACCCACTCCTCCACAGCACAGCAACAGCTTGTTGCTGATGGAACCCTGGTCACACTGCATGGCACTTCAGTGAGAGAAGGAAGAGAGAGTGAGCAAGAGAGATGGAGTGTGTTCTGTAAGCTGCTGCCCTAGTCCCACTTGGTCTGTCCATCACCCACCCCTACCAACAACACAGTCAGCCCAGGAGTTATGCTTCAGTCCATTCCCAGTGCCAACATTTTTTTGTTTCAGCCTTTTTGTTTCAACTGTGTTTTTACTGAGGAGGAGCCACAGTAAGAAAGCAAAAGTCAAAGACTTGGCGGGGCAACATTGATGTTGATACCGTGCTGAATAACTGAAACCAGCTGGAGACAGCACAAGGAGAACATAGCTGAATCGGGTAACTTTAGAAAATGGGCTTAGAAATCCCTGGGCTGTGATTGGCTGATACCCTTGGCAAGCTGGGCATGTATCAGGCAACAGAGCCCAGGTTACAACAAGTGCCAATGCCAACCGACTGCATAACGACAATCAAGGGGCCAGTTTGAATTTTCAGTCTGCTGCCATATTTCCCTCTCACTTACCGAGCGAGTTGGCGGCCACAAAACCCCCTATCTTCCCGAGTCTGGCTTAGGGAGTGAGACAGGAAGATCACTGCCTCTGGTAGCACTGCTGTCTGTGAGAGCAGCAGGGGCATTTATTTTGTTTCGCGTACCACAGCGAATGAGTGCAAATGCAGCACCGTGGGTTACCTTACTTCCGCCTACAAACTGACGGGGAGACAGTGTGAAAGCACAAACTGCCTTTTTTCCCCCCTTATAAATGCTCCTCTCACCACACCACCACAAACGATTAATTTTCATACCTCAGCACTGGATCAGTCTACACTTCAAAGCAAGCAGCAGTACTTTTACGATCATGCTCGCAATCCATGTAACAGGTAACAACAACAAAAAAATGCTGACAGCAACTCCGGGGAGGGAGAGGGAGAGGGTTACTGACACTATGCTGTGTTGTCACCACTTACTATTCACGCCAAACTCCAGGTCCACTATCCCCAGGCATACATCTTTTTTTTTCCACTGTCAGGTAGTTCGTGCTCCTGTCTGTTAAGCCCCATAACACGGCCACTTGCCCGCTACCTCTCCCGCCACAACAGTTTGTAAAAAACAAACACAGAGACCCATCGCTAAAGGGAGATGGAGCACAACTTGGGGTGACTTGCAGCAAAACAAAATTGATGGTCTGTGCTTGTGTGTTTCTGTTGGGGCATTATGGATGACAAGCGTAGTTTAAAAAATGAAGCTCCATCACCAAGGAGGAAAAAGGGGGGAACAGAGCATAGCTTGGGGGTGGGGGTTGGTGCAACAGGAAAAAAAATACAATTGATGGTCTCAAAGGCTGATTTTTTTCTGCTGGGAAGCAAGGAATGACAGCTTACTAAGGGAGGCAGTGGTCCAACGTCAGTATTTAAAACTAGACTTTTCCATCTGCTTTTAAAATAAATCATTCTTATGCAGGTGGAGGAACTGTTTTATCACAAAATTTACTTTAAATTACTTTTTCAATAGTATTTTTTATTAAACTTATTTGTTTTTACAGTGCCCATTTTCTAAGCGCAATAATACCCTCCAAGGTGGGTGGTATTATGATATACCGGACCTTCCAGGGGCTATAAGGCCCTCCGTCTGTGGCATTGGTCCTCATTACGCCCCTGGGCGGTCCAGTATAGCACAATACCACCCACCCTGTCAGGTATTATTGCTTACATAGAACATGCACAACAACTTTGGAATGTGCACAACTTCTGGGAAGAGATCAATTTTCATACATAAGCCCTGACCATGTGTATTCTATTTGTACATTGTTGTGATTGGCTAGTTCTGTATTTTGCTACTTACTGATTGGTTGTCAGTATAATGGTGGTTTTCAAGGTGTGGCGCACATGTGCACTGTTAGTTTGCGGTATTTTAAATGCTGTCACTGAACTACGGCTGTTATGGGGCACCTTATGTGGATAACAAGTGAACGTGCATTTTGGAATGTACAGCAGTTGATGTAGGCGCTATTAGTTATGCACAGCCATGTGATCATTGTTAGAGCCATGCAGCTAGGGGCAGAGGTGCATGGTAGTGCTGAGAGCCATACAGCTCATGAAAAAAAGAAACGACACCACTCTGTAGCTTAACCAATGCACTATGACAAGGTTGTGTTATGAAAACTGCTTTCTTTGGCACAAAATACATCTCTGAAAAGTTTGCCTGATATTCAAAATATTTGTGTAGTAAAGTCCCTGCTGGGTTTTGTATTGTAGTAGTAAATCTTTATTTATACAGGAGTTTGAAAGTACACACCATTAGGGCTTTAAATGCTCTGTTTACAAGGTGTTCCTGTTCAGATGTTAAATTTTGTTATCAAGTTACACATAAAAAACATACAGATACAAACATTATTAACACTAAATTACTATAAACAGAATAACCATGACAAGATAAGCTATGCAGAGATACTGCAGTGCTCATGAGTTCCTTTCAGATGCAGCTTACCTACTACATTGACATCTAAAGCACAGTTCTTGTTTCATTGCAGTTTTAAAAACAGTATTGCACTGTTCCTAGTTTGAACAGATCTAGCCAGAGCCGATTGGGCTGTGAAGAGCTACCAAGTGAACAAAGCTTCACATGTGCGTAGGAATTATTCAACACCCATGTGTAACGTGGCCATTTTTACCAAGTGACCAAAGTTACACATGTGCATAGCAATTATTCAATGCCCATGTGTAACATGGGCGTTTTGTGGCAGTGTTGCACTAAATTGTCAGCATGGCCTTTTTGGGACCCCTCCTCATGAAGAGTGCTGGTGTCATTTTGTTCACTTGTCCCAAAAGGTGATTCTGTAGAGCAAATGTGCTATTCTGTGCCACAGGTACGAAAACATATTTTGAGTAGTTGTGGAAAATAACAGCTGTACTGTTTTGAAGGAGGTGTGTAAAAATGGCAATGTTGAAAATGTGGAGTGAAAATATAAAAAAATTGGCAAAGTTAGGAGTGTGCAAAGAAACTGTGCAACACACGTTCGTAACTCAGTAATTTCTTGAACTTTTTCATGAAATTTGCAACATGGGCTTTTTGGGACCCCACCTGAGGAACAGTGGCACTGTCATTTCGTGAATCAGTCCCGAAAGGTGATTCCACGCAGCAACCGCGAAATCACCTTTCGTGACCGAGTAACAAAATGACAGTGACAATTTTCACGAGGTGGGGTCCCAAGAACCCCATGTTGAAAATTTGGGTCAAAAATTCAAAAAATGGGTAATTTATCAGCATAAATTGAAAACCTCATTAAATGGCATTATAGCATGCTTACCTTCGATTCTTCAGTTCGCGGTTCGGCTATGAAGAGTGCAGATGTGTCCCGGTCCAGAGAAGAAGACTGTGCCGACCTCGGAGGTAAGTATGGGGCAAGGGGGGTGGTGTGGGAAGGTGGCTGCTCAGTGGGAGGGTGGGGATGGGGAGGGGACTGGAGTGACGACGAGGGAAAAAACAGGGAAAAAAAAGAGTGAGCAACGACGAGGGACCATTTTCTTGTTTACAGGAAACAGAAAACATTTGGGCACTCCCAGTGTGTGCCACATGACTGGGGGTTATGCAGGATGCTGACACGGAGATTGGGCACCCTGCTGTCGGTGGTGGGGGGGAGGTTGGCACACTAGGATAGGCTCCCAGTGTGCCACATGGGGGAAGCACAGACAAATCTTTAAGCACACTGGGGTGGGCTCCCACTGTGCTGCTTGAGTTGGTGGTGGTGGGGGCACAGAATGCTGCGGAGCTGGCGGTGGTGAATCTTTCAGCACACTGGGGTGGGCTCCCAGTGTGCCACTTGAGTTGATGGAGGTTGAGGGCACAGGTGCAACTGCGCATGTGTGGCACTCATGCATGCACACTTGCAGTGAATGGAATTTTGCCAATCACATGACGGCATTAGCTGAACTGTGCATGCGCAGTTCATGTACCAGAATGCAGAAGTAACGGCCGAAATAGTGCAGCTGTTATTCTGTAGCAGCTGATCATGGTGGAGGGGTTCAAGCTCGATTGGATTTTCGGAAGGATGCTTCCAAAAGTCCAGTGGAAGGTTCCACGATCGGCCATTTTTAGAGCTGCGATCTGATCCCAATAGGGCTATAGGCTCCAGCCACAGCCCTAAAAAATTTTGGGGGTGGCATTGCAACTCTGGAGAACCTGTTAATTGTTAAGGTTTTCAAGTTCATTGCTGGTCTTTGTACTGCAAGGGTCTTGCTGTATTTGTAAAAGGACTGGGGAGGGTTTAAAACATTTTTCATGTGAGTGATTTAGAACCGTTTTTGTAAAAGTGTGGCTTTGAGATTAAGGAGAAAATGAAGTGTTATTAACATGTTAATAAGGTTTTCAGGTTAAGATAAGTAATAAGGCATTATAGTCACTTGATGGTGGGCATTTTGAATTAGGTTGAGCATTGAACGTTTCAACTCATATACTCTCCCGTAGGAAATGAGTTAGTACTTAACGAATACCCTTGTATTGCTATATCTGTACTCAGTCGCTAGACTGGGCTGACTTAGCACAGACATAGGCAAGCCCCTCTCCACTACTTACACTCTGAAATATCCATCTCCCAAAAGAACCCTGTGTAGTGAGTTTAAATTTGTGTGCCAGGCATGCCACTTCCCCGTTGTGTTGTGTCAGAGGTCACCATGGCCTGTCTCTTGTCATGATGTAATGCTTAAGTGAAAGAAGGTTATGATGAAGAAATGAAATGACTATATTTAACAATTTTTATACAAACATTGCTCACCTACCTACCAGAAGAGAGTACCTGTTTGCTTATCTTTTTAGATTTCTGACAATGCTTGAATTGTGATTTTTCAACAAGGATGAATATAGCCCTGCACTGTTGCTAGTTTTATTAATGAGTTTGCTATAAAGGGTTCTTATAATGGACAAGGACACCAGTGGGCATACCATTTGTTCATAAGGTGGGATAATTTTAGTTATCTAAAATTGGCTGTGGATTCGCATCAC
This sequence comes from Neoceratodus forsteri, assembly GCA_016271365.2. Lineage (NCBI taxonomy): Eukaryota > Metazoa > Chordata > Ceratodontiformes > Ceratodontidae > Neoceratodus > Neoceratodus forsteri. The sequence continues at coordinate 688,632,301 of CM028131.1, forward strand.
ATGCAGGCAACCAAAGTCATCTGGGTATTAGACCATACTAAAACTCAGAGAGAAACCTTATGTGAGTCCAGTTCTGCTTCAGCTGTAAGACCTAGTATCTGGCTTTGGTATCTTCCTGTCTAATGCAGTTTTCATTATAATAGGTTCTGGGGATAAGTGTCTTTCTGCATCCTTTGGGTTTGAAAGATTAAGTGAAAAATCACATTAAAAAAAATTTAATTGTAAACAAATAATATATTTTTTTTTTTTTTTATTTCTAGAACTGTGAATTTCGACTTGATCAGGTACTTATATGATTTCTTGTGAAAACCAGCTGTAAAGCCATATGGACACTCTGGCGATGATTAAGCTGAGCCGCATTCATCCATCTACTTGATTGGCTGGGGAGAAAGGTATTTTGGCTCCATTGGATGTGTCCAAACAGGTGTCGGCCCAGCATGGAATCTGATACAGTTGCTGTGATTGGTTCAGGCAGATTTGAGTAGAAGACGGTTTACCAGGGACCCTGGAGCATTTGGAAGCAGTGTGTTAATTATAAACAGCAGGAAATGAATGCAATCTGTTCTCATCTTAATGATGTTACCTTAACACAAAGTGCCTGACTCCCATTTACTTGGACTTTGTTATGCTTTACGAACGCTCCTTCATTCTGAACAAACACGAGCAATGGCATTTGTTCATGTGGACCAGTCTTTTTACTTGTTCCCCGGAGGAGATTTCACAAACGCTGTCTGAAGCAACTTGTCCTGCAGCCACCATTTTAGAATACAGTATAATAAACATAATTAGGCATGCAAATCATGCTTGTACTTGGCTTTTATTTTCAGTAAGTTTTTTTGACAAAATTGAGTGTGTGGCACAATGTTTCTTTTTTCCTTAGCCAATGTGAGCTCTGCTGTTGAAAATCTGAAGGAAGCTGGTGTAAAATAAATATTATGCTGCCACTCTTTGAACTGAGCTTGTATAGTAAAAAAACATAATCTCTGCAACATTTAATAGTTCACTACTGTGCTTCCTGTACCAACAAAATGAGACAGGGAGCAGATTGCTCCTTTGCAGACACAGAACCCAAAAATGAATGCATTCAAAGACAGAAACGAGGCTGATTTGCAAAAATATTTTAAGGTGCAACTCTCCCTTCTGGTCTCCCACAAGTACATGTTCACAGCCTTATAGGTCCTGCCCTGTTGACCCTGAATCATTTTCTTCATCCTGCACTGCACCATCTCCAGCCTGCCCCATTTATTCCTGAGGTAAGGACTCCAGAACTGGGGGCAGTACTCCAGATGTGGCCTCGCTAAGGGTCTACAGTATATAGGGGAAGTATTATCTCTTCCCTTCTGCTATCATCACCTCTCGCGATACAACCCAGCATCCTGCTTGCTTTGCTATGTACCTTCTTGCACTGACTTGATTGTTTAAGGGAGTCAGTGATCATAACTCCAAGGCCCTGTTCCTCAGCTGTAGTGCTAAGTCTCACCCCATCCATCCGTTACTCAGTCCTGGGATTCTTGTTCCCTAGGTGCATTACCTTGCACTTCTGGTGCTGAATTTCAAATGCCAAACCTTAGACTACCCCTCTGGCTTTTGTAAGTCCCTATGCATTTCCCTGATTCCCTTATCACTGTCCACGCTCCCACATAGCTTAGTGTCATCCACAGAGAGACACAACCTGCCCTGGATTCCTTCACCAATGTCGCTGATGAATATACTGAGGAGTACCATACCCGGGACGGATCCCTGTGGTACCCCACTCGCACCTCCTTCTCTTCTTATTTGACCCCTCTGACCACAAACCTCTGCTGCCTCCCCTTTAGCCAGTTACCTACCCAGTTTACTATGACCTTAGCTGCATCCAGATACTCAGTCTTCTTCAGCACGCGTCTATGAGGCACTGAGTCAAAAGCCTTGCTGAAGTCGAAGTAGAGCAAATCCACAGCATGGCCCCTATCCATCTCCCTCATCACCCAGTCAAACAAAACCATCAGGTTAGTCTGACAAGACCTCCCTGCCACAAATCCATGCTGTGTACTATCCTGGAGCCTGTTGCTGTCCAAGTAGTCCATGAGGTCGTCTTTGATCATTGACTCGATCAGCTTCTCTACAATTTAGAGGTAAAACTGACAGGTCTGTAGTTCCCTGCTTGTTTCTTGTCCCCCCCTTATAGAGTGGAACCATGTCTACCACTCTCCAGTCCTTTGGAACCACCCCCCATCCCCAGTGAGCTGTTGAATCAGACCTACAGTACGAGGGGTTCAGCCACATCCACTGCCAGTTCCCTGAGTAACCTTGGATGAAACCATTTTGGTCCTGGAGCCTTATTTATGTTTAGGGCTACCAGTCCTTTCTGGACACTTTCACTTGTAAATATTAGCTGTCTCTTCTCCTGGACATCCTTCGTGGCCGCCTTGATGCCACTCTCTGGCAAGGATCTACTGTCATCCGTAGTGAAACCTGAACAGTAGTAATCATTGAGGACGGCGGCCTTTTGCCCGTCCTTTATCACCCTGCACCCCTCAACTAGCCTTACGATTCCCCCTCCTCTCTCCTTTTTCTCCCTAATAAACTGGAAGAGCTGTTTCTAGGGACATGGATATGTTGTTCATCCACACTTATTGGCAGGTTCCTTGCCACTTTAAATCTTGCCGGAAGGTCTTCAAGCTGGCTCCTTCCACCCACCCGGGTGGTAAAACTCTCGGCTCCGCCCCATGATGCCAGATCTTCCTTACCGCTTGGAAGCTCAGGTTCCCTCCTTAGCGCTCTGCGTTTCGACTGGTTCCTGGAATTTTCGGTCTTGAAATCAATTGGAAGTTTTTCTGAAACTTGATCTTTTCTTCTCGCTGCGGCGATGGCTCATTCTTTTCGGCCAGGCGCCGGTTAATTCCTTCAAGAGAAACCCGCACTCCACGTGCGTTTACTGCCTTGACCTGGATCATGATCCTCAGCTGCGATTTTTGTTGTGCTCCTTCGGCCAGCTCTCTTGAGGGACCGCGCGTTGCGGCTGGACATCGACGTATTTTTCCGCTCCGAAATCCTCAAATCATCGGGCGCTCCGCCTGGCTGCTTCTGAGCAGCCCGATCCTGCCGGGAGGGGCGGCTCCACCTCCCTCTTCCTCGCTGCGCGCTTATCCTGCTGTCCTTGGGCTCTACTCCATGCAGCTCGTTCAAGGAGCCGTCAGTCCCTTTCCTCGAAGGGAGGGACCCTGGGACCTGCCCTCGGCTCAACTCCAAGGTGCCGCAGGCGGGGTCCTCGTCGGCCCCGGCGGAGCGGAAAGTCCCCTTCCCCGCCCGCCGACGCCCGCCTGGCCGAGGATGCGGTCAGCCACTGGCCCCACGGTGTCCCCGCCAGGTCAGCCGGGCCAGGACCCCGTCGGCGTGGCCGAGCCTCTCCAGCACGTCATCTGGGCTGTCTCCTGCTAGTGCCGCAATCCCTTCGGCGGTTCCCAGCGGTGCTGAGGTTCTGCCGGTACCTTCGGGTCGACAGTCCTCGGCCAACTTCTCCGAGCCGAAGGAGGAGCGGGCATGCTCCGCTCCCTCCCAAGCCCGCCCTCGGTTCCCCTGAGGATTCGGGTCTCGGTCCTCCTCTCGGTCTAGCCGCTCATGCCGACCTCGGCGTTCTCGGTCGGGGCACCGAGTCAAGTGGCTCTGCCGTTCTTCCTTGTCCCCCTCCTCGGATGAGGAGTGGCTTCAATGCAGTTGGCGTCGACGTTACGAGGAACTTATGTGGCGGCAGCTGTTGTTGTCCGGGAATCAATCGACCCCGATTCATTCTCCGGCTAGTAAACAGCCGCTGCCCGGTTGGCTGACGCAGCCGCTCGAGGCAGTCGAGGAGCCCTCTTCAGGGCCGGTCGCTCGTCCGATCCTCGCTGCTCCTCCACCCTCGGCGGAGCCCGGGCCGGGCCATGACCTGTTCCGCAGGTTTCTTGGTCCCCTCACTCCCGCCTGCCCTCAGCAGACGAAGAGTGGCTCAGGCCTGCAGCAGCTTTTTGCAGACCCCTCGGAGCCTGAAGTCTGCTCCATTATGTTTCCTAGCAGGGAGGACCCATGGTCTTCCCCGGAACATTCCGTGGATGTCAGCCCATCGTCCTTTATGGGTCTGCTCCAGCTCATCTCGGAATTCACCAGGATGCAGCTCGAGCCCGTTTCCAAACGGGTACCTTACCCCCTTACGGAGATTCTGGACCAAGGGGCTCTCCCTCGGAGGCCTTCCCGGTGGCTGAGGCTATCGTGGGCCCAGCCTTGGAGCTCTGGCGGCGGCCTACTTCCTGCCCTGCGCCTTCGGCCAGGGTGGCCAGGAAGTACCCTGTCTCTGTCGGTTCTCTGTCCGGTTTCTCAGAGCACCCCTCGGCTGAAGGGGTAGTCACCGACAATGTTTTCCAATGTTTTGGAAACGCTAGGGATGTGGATAGGCCCCCTAACAAAGAGTCCAAAAGGATGGACTACATCGGGCGCAAGGTTTACGCCGCATCCTCCCTAGGCCTCCGTCAGGCCAGCTCGACGGCACTGATGGCACACTGTTCCCACGTCCTTTTGGGCTCCCTGGACGAGGTCCTCCCTCATCTACCAGCTGACCTGCGGACCACGGTCCAGCGGGTGCGGGACCAGGGTAGGGCGGTGGCAAAACAACAGCTCCAGACGGCTCTGGATCTGGGCGACTCCTGTGCCTGATCGGTGGTGGCCGTAGTGGCCATGCGCTGCAGGGCGTGGCTGAGGTTATCCTCCTTCTCCTTGGAAACCCAGCACGAGTTGGCAGACATCCCCTTTTTGGGGACTGACCTCTTCGGCCCTGGAGTGGAGGGACATATCCAGGGGCCCGAGAAGTCCGATGCCACTCCGGACGCTGTCACTCCCGCCCGGAGGGACAAGGGCAACCATCAGCCTTTGCGTAAGCCCCCCAACCCCTGCAGCTCGACCGGCCCAGCTCGAGGGCCAGCAGGCATGCGCTGGGCGGCCTGTCGCCAGACCAGCGTCTTCCTCCAAAAGGAAGCAGGGAGGTAGGAATCCAAGAGCCCCCTCGGCCTCTTCCTCCGCCAAGCCTGCTCAGTGACGGGCTAGGGGCGCTGTCCCCAGCCCCTGCCTGGGTTTCCCTTTGGGGGGACGGCTCCGCACCTCTTCCTCTTGGGTGGTGCTAGGGGTAAGCCCTGTCGCAGGTTGCGAACAGGTTCCCCCTTTTGAGCCTTGCCCCATGGGGATCTTGGGTCCACAGACTCTTGATCGGACTGCTGAGCCGACTTGCCTGGCCCTCTAATTAGAGGTGTTCAGGAAGGTGGTGGGCCCTCCTTCTGACCCTGGGTTCATGTCCAGGTATTCCTGGCTTCAAACAGACGGGGGGCTTGCGCCCATCCTTCTGCATGCCGGACGGTCCCTCTGCAGATCTCCCATCCTCAGATCGAGGAGTGCGGCTTCCTCCTGGGCCTCCAGGACGTACTTACTCCTTGTTCCGTCCGTTTCTTGGGAGACCCCTCCCTTTCCTAGGCGAGAGATCTGCTTACGAGTTCCTGGCCAGGCCCTTCGTTCTCTGCTCCGCAGTTTCTGCGGCATCGAAGGGTCCGGGCATAACCCTACCCGGATGGCAGCCTGATTAAACCCTTCCAGGCTCAGACTGGTCTCCCTTCACCGGAGCCATGTTGGAACTCGTGCCTTAGCGGGTGAGGTTTCTCCAGGACTAGGCTCGACTCTTGAGTCCGAGCTCGGCTCTGGGCGGACAGGGCTGAGGTTGTTCCTCCTTTACCCAGTCAGGTTTGGCCGGGTAATTGTGCCCTGCCGGGACCTCCTGGGCCTCATGGCAGCCCTCCCCTGTGGGATGGGCCAGCTAGCGGTCATAGCGCTGCGTTCCTCGGACCAGTTCATGACTACAGCCCAGGAGTTAAGGGAACGCTCCCCTTCGGACCGTTCCAACTCCTGCAGGAGAACATCCTGTTCGTCCCCCGAGTCGGCAGTCTTCTCCGACCGATGCTTCTCAGATGGGTGGGGGTGCCCATCTAGGGGAATACAGAGTGCTTCACCTCTGGTCCTCTCGGGAGTCCCAATGTCCTCCCTACCCACTGGAGCTCCAGGCGGTCCGCTTAGCTTGCACCGCTCGCTCCATTTGTGCGGGGTCTAGTGGTTTTAGTCCATGCGGACAGCACCACAACCATGTGCTACATACCCTGCCAGGTTCGGTCGAACCCCTTGCCTCGGCATAAGGAGGTTCTCCGCATTGAGTTTCGGCGCGGTGGGCGGGTCCCAGCCATTTTGATGGCAGGAGCCTCCAATTCCTAGCTGGCTGCCCTAAGCCGGACATAGGCTGCGCCTCACGGTGGTCTCCTGCTGGAGGTAGCTCAGGATCTTCTCCCTCTTCCTCCAGGGAGAATCACGAGGCCAAGACTGTTTTATGCCGCCCCTCAGCAAGGTCTGCTGTGAGGATGCTGTCGGGGCCACGGACCCCGGGCCCTTCCGCGCCTCTCCCCCATTTCCCTTGACCTACGGGCAAGGCGAGGAGGGACTTGGCGCAGGTGATGCTGGTAGCCCCAGACTGGATTGCCAGCTCTGGTATCCAGCTCTCCTCAGTCTCAGCCACAGGCTCCCAAGGCGGCTTCTAGTCCGCCCGGTCCTGATCTCTTTTTCAGGGGAAGGTTTTCCATCTGGACCTTCAATCCCTACACCTGTAGGCCCGGTCCCTGTGCGGCTAGGGGCCAGGCCTAGGGTCCTTCGGCAAGGTCCTCGACGTTTCGAGGCGTCCTGCTAGAAGTCGGCCAAAATGCTCGCCCTCATTGGAAGAGTTCTCCATTTGATGATGGGATAGGGCCTGGCCCTCTCCCATCCCTGGGCGAGCGTCTCGGACCATCTGCGTCCGTTCTTTGAATTAGGGCTTCGGCCGACGACCCTCTAGGTGCTTCTGTGGGTCACCCCTGTCTTCCGGGTGCGGGCCGGAAGGCAGTCGGTGGCGCAGAAAAGGTGGTCTGGCACTTCTAGGCCTCGATCACGCCTCCCCTTTTGGGGAGAGTATCCCCATTTCTGTGGGATCCTTGCTGGTATGGGCTTAGCTCACGGGCAAGCCGTTCGAACCTTTACACAGGTGCGAGTTCCCCCACCTGTTGTGGAAGAACACCTTCTTGGGGCTACTCTGCCATCCAGAAGGAGGGGAGAGTTCCAGGCTCCTTTGAATATCCCTATCTGGTCTTCCACAGGGACAAGGTTGTCCTGCCGCCACGAAGTCCTTCTGAGGCGGTGGCAGAGTCTTCCCTATGGGGTATTGCCTCTGGGGTTCATCCCATTCACACCTCAGAGGCAGTATATAGGTTCCCACGGGACCCTATTTAATCTTCTGCCACTCTAGGGAGCATAGGGCTGAAGTTCGGGAGAGGTTCGCCAGCTGTTTGTCATCTACGCTGAAGCCGCATCTGGCAAACCTGCAGCCAAGCGGACGACGAGCGGGTGGGTCACCTCCTGCATAGGTCTCCGCTATAGGTGGGTGGGCATGGAGCCTCCCAGAGGGATAAGTGCTCATTTTTGCCCGTCCTTCCGCTGCATCGGTGGCTGCTTCCGAGGATACTCCGGTCCAGGATATCCACAGGGCTTCCGCCCAGAAGCAGGCTTTACCGTTCCCCTTCCACATCGACCTTGGGTCACGCGGGGTGCTGGTCGGGCCCCTGCTCCTCCAGTCTTTCTATCTAAGTAGGGGTGTGCTGCTTGCCTCCCTCCTCCCAGAGAACTGCTAGGAGTCTGCCAATAATTGTGGATGAACAACATATCCATGTCCCTAGAAATACAGGTTACTCACCTGTAACAGGAGTTCTAGGAATGGTATGTATTGTTCATCCTACATTCCACCTGCCTCCCGGCTCGCGCACAACCTGGCTTCCAGCGGGCTAGATCTGGCGTCATGGGGCGGGCCGAGGTTTACCACCGGTGGGTGGGAGGAGCCAGCTTGAAGACCTTCCGGCAAGATTTAAAGCGGCTAGGAACCTGCCAATAAGTGTGGATGAACAACATATACCATTCCTAGAACTACTGTTACAGGTGAGTAACCTGTATTTTTCTCCATTCTTGACCCCTCCACAGTACGCAGCTCTGTGTCTGCTTTTGCTTCCCTAGCCACCTTCTCTGCATCCTTATTTTTCAGGAAATATTCTTCCTCCCCCTGCATTTCTTGATACTTATAGAAGGCCTTTTTATGTTGGCTTGCATGTACGTAAGCAACATCTTGCAGTAGTAGCACATTGCAGAGGTGTGTCAGTGTTGTGGCCAATGCAGGGGACGCTTTAGTGAGTGCGTCCCTCAGTTGCCAATCAGTGAGCATGCTGGCGATGACAGCAGTTTCAGAGAGAGCCAAAACCTGAAAGAAATCTGTCAACAGTGAGGTGCAGTGCTTCCTTACTGCAGCTTAATAGATGACAAGACCCGCCATGCTTACAGTGCATAGTAATGCACATGGCCGAAGTTACCAGCGGAGTTTGTTTGCCTTTCCTGGTGAAACATTTCAATAAGTAAAATAGCCACAGCGCGGTTTTCAAAATGATGACTCCTGTCACCTGACACACACTTCTTGGAAAGCAAACATTGGGGTGCACAATCCCCATGCCGGCATGTCACCCCCCCCATTATGTGGTACACAGGGAGCCCACCCCCAGTGTGCTGAAATAATTGTTTCCAACACCGGGATGCCCACTCCCGGTGTCAGATGCGCCACCCTGCCCTCCCATCCTGTCTCGTTCTTTACCAACAACGGTGCCCATTCCCATGTCAGCAATGGCATGTGCCCCCACTATTGTGGCACACTGGGAACCCACCTCAGTATGCCTAATTGTTTTTTTTTTATTGTTTTGCCTTGTAAAATAGAAAACTGTCCCCGTAGTCTTTATTTTATTTAACTGCAAAACAGAAAACAGTCCTTCATGGTCTCCCCGTCCACCTACTCCAACCTGCCACCCCCCCACCCCATACTCCTCCGAGGTTGGGAGCAGTAATCTTATGCAGCGTGGGACACATCTGCACTCTTCAAAAGCCAACCGCAAACTGAAGAAATGATGGTAAGCTTTATAATAGGACTCAATGGGAGGTTTCAGCTTTGATTTTTGGAATTTTGGCCCAAAATTTTCAACATGGAGTTCTAGGGACCCCATCTCGAGAACATGTCATTGTCATTTTGTTACCCGGTCCCGAAAGGTGATTTTGCAGTCACTACACAGAATCACCTTTCGGACCGATTAATGAAACGACAGTGTCACTTTTCATAAGGGGAGGTCTCAAAAAGCCCATGTTGCAAATTTGGTGAAAAAATTCCAAGCAATGACTGCGTTACGAACATGCGTTGCGCACTTTCTACGCACGCTCATAACGTCGCCAATTTTTTTTATTTTCACTCCAGATTTTCAACATTGCCATTTTTTTCATACCTCCTTATGAATAGTACAGCTGTTATTTTTCACATCCTGCCAAAAATGTGTTTTTACACCTGTGGCACAGAATGGCACAGCCACTGTGGGAAATCAAGTTTTGGGGCAGAGTAACATAATCACAGTGCCACTGTTCATGAGGAGAGGTCCAAAAATGCCCATGTTGAAAATTTGGTGAACAAATTCCAAAAAATGATTGCTAGGTGTGCGTTGCACAGTGTATATGCATGCTTGTAACTTAGCCAATTTTTCATATTTTCACACCAGATTTTCAACATTGCCATATTTTCACACCACCTCATGAACAGTACAGGTGTCATCTTTCACATCCTGCCCAAAATGTGTTTTCACACCTCTGGCACCAAATGGCGCAGTTGGTATGCAAAATCAGCTTTCAGGTAATGAACTGATAGTGCCACTGTGCATGAGGTGGAGTCACAGAAACCCCATGTTGAAAATTTGGAGTGAAAATATCAACAAACACCCGGGGCATTAGGGTTTCCAACCATAACGCCCCACCCTGTAGAGACTGACAGGCATCAGGAGTGTGACTTGGGATCATCAGCTGTAATACTCGCACCATTCCACCCCCACCCTGCAGCCAGTGACAGGCATCGAGGTGTGCCTTGGAGTCTTCGGCTCAAAGTTCACCCCGGTCTCCTATACTGCACCCTTCTCAGCGTATTTCTTTATGGAATGGGGTGAGCGTAAGACCCCAAGGCACACTGCGACACCTGTCAATTTCTGCAGGGTAGGGTGAGGTGAAATGACATGAGCGTTATGGCCGATGACCCAAAGGCACCCCCCCAATGCCTGTCAGTCTCTGCAGGGTGGGGTTGGGGGTGGCGTCAGTTCAATACTTCACTGCCATTCCTATTATGCATCTCTATAACTCCTGCACTACCAGTGCCAGCAAGACAACATTCGGTACTGACAAATGCTTGTTCTTGGTCCTCACTGCTTCCTAGACCATTGCTGAAAAACCATAACGGTCTCTTGAACATGTTCTTTTTCGATCTCATTCTCATGCATAAGTTAGATGCCTCAAGAGTGGCCCCGTTAATTGCCCCTCATCTCTCTCTCTTCTACCCCACCTATGTTGTCCACCCCTACTAACTTTTCCGTAACCAGCTCCCTCAGACTATCTGCTTTTCTAAAATCAAGGATTTCAGTCCTTGATTGGGGCTTTTTTGGTGAGGTGTGTTGTGTCTTTCTTGGAAAGGGAGGTTTCTGTATGCTTTCCCCATTCCCTCTAACGCAGAGGGTTTTGGTCAAGCTGCGGGCTGAGCATGCGACCCTGATTCTGGTGACTACTACCTAACCCAGACAAATTTGGTTTCCACGTCTCCAGCAATTGGCAGTAGAACCATCTGTCCCACTCCCCCCGCAAGCCTGACTTCTGACATAAGAGCAGGGTGCTTTGCTACACCTGGATCTTTGATCCCTGTGCCGTCACACATGACTCCTGAAGATACAGAGCTCTCCCGCTGATGGGTTTCTGAAGCAGTGGCTGCTGTTCTCTTGATGGCCAGAAAGCTATCAATCCCATACAGTTTTTCATGGAAATATCAACATTTTACTTTGTCAGTGTCAGTGGCTCAGTAGGTAGCACACTCGCCTCTGAGGCCGGGAGATCAGAGGGCTGTGGGTTCAGTTCCCACATCTGGCACTTGGGTTAATATCCCGATACTGACACTGTAGTGCAGCATGAGAGGGGTGCTGCACTTCTGAGGTGCCATCTTTTGGATGAGACGTTAAACCGAGGTCCCATCTGCCTGGATTGGTGGTAGTTCAAGTGGATGTTAAAGATCCCATGGCACTTATCGAAAAGAGTAGGGGAATTTCCCCGGTGTCCTGGCCAAATTTCCCTCATTCACTGAAAATACCACCAACAGCATAATCTGGTTCAAATTCAGTTGCTTACCATCTGTATCCCCCGGTCGCCCCTGAAAAAGGGACTTCTAGGCCCAGTGGGCTTACCGGGTCAACAAAATTCAACAAAAACAAAAAAAAATTTGTGGTGTGCTGGGCATGCCTTGGATACCTTTACTTGTCCAGTTCCAAAGTACTAGGCTACTTGTACCTCAGGGACTCAGGACTGGCGTATTCCTCAATAAAGATCCACATGGCCGCTTTTGCTACAATTAATATTGAGTGCTGTGAGACAGCTGTGTACTGTGTGACAGCTATATACTGTATCTACAAAATCGCAGGGGCTGCTTCAGACTTTTTGAATAAAGGGCACGTCACTTGCCTGGAACCAAGAAACTCCAACAATATTAACTGAAAGCTAAACACCAAGCAAAATAAAACAAACTTGTATCAAGCATAGTAACGCGACCTCGGGGACGTACACCTAGGTCACTGACTACAAAGGGGACGTCCAGGGTGAGCGGGTTATTTGCTTCAATTGATATTGAGCACTGAGAGTCAGCTATATATCTCTAACCTTATTTGTGTGTGCTACCAATTTTTTATTTATTTATTTCTGTTGTGAAAGTACTGGGCTGTAGAAAACAGGAAGTTTGGGCTGTTGACTGCTGCCTAGCAACAACCTAAGAGGAAGCAGGAACAGGTGGATAGTCTGTGGGGAGCGTCCTGCGAATTACAAAATTGCAGGCGCTGCTTCAGACTTTTTGAATTAAGGGCACATCACTTTCCTGGAACCAAGAACACCAGCAATATTAACTAAAAGCTAAACACCAAGCTAAATAAAATAAGCTTGTATCAAGCGTAGTCATGTGACCCCTGGGTCGCACATCCAAGTCACTGACTACAAAGGCGGACGCTCAGAGCGAGTAGGGCGTGCATGCGTAGCCCCGTGCAGAGATGCATGCTGAGACTCACTTGTCTGCATGTGTCTTGTGCGTCCTGCAGGGAGAAGGGCCTGACACTCTACAAATCTGAATAAAATGGTAAGTGGCAATAGCTACATTGAGTCACTGTTTTTCATAGAGACACTAAAGGATACTACCAAAACCTTGCCTCTGCTATCCCGCCTAGCTATATAACCCATATTGCTACTATAGAGAATTTAAAGTTGTTGCTCGCTAAATCAATAAGTCTTCTAACCCCTCAGATGATTTCCCAAACATACTTTGCACTGATGGTTCAATCACAAGATGCTGTAGCTGCCTTGTGTATATCGCCTAATGTCTTGAGCATATTAATGAGAACTTTGTATGTCAAAAATGTACTGAGATGGGGCACCTGTTAAACGAAGTCAAATCCTTAAAGGAACAGGTCAGGAAGAAAAGTATGCACTCAGTAAATACTGAACCTAAAGGAAAAAGGAAATGGGCAATAAGGCCTGAGGATAACAATAGGAATCAGATAATGACACAGATCCTTATAAGACTGACACATCAGGAAATGACAATACGGACTGGACAACATTAACAAGTGCTTAGTAGTGTTTGAGAATCCTTCAGTGATGTGATGTAATGGAGGGAGATATTCTCAAAGAAGATAGAACAGAAGAAGAAGAATCAGCATTTATATAGCGCTTTTCATACACAGTGTATCCCAAAGCGCTTTACAAGCAATTCTAGACTGGTTGTGACGTGACTGAATGTGTAGTGGCGGCCATATCGCACAACACCCACACACAGCCTGGACAATTGCATGATCTGGTTTATGGGCAGGGGAATGTCGACCAGGATACTGGGAATGTCCCCTACTCTTTGCGAAGAGTGCCCTGGGTTCTTTTACTTCCACCTGGACACCCACCAGGACAGCACCAGGATGGGTAGAAGAGACCTCGGTTTAACATCTCATCCAAAGGACGGCACACTCCAGCAGTACAGTACCTCCGAATACTGCACTCAGATGCCAGCGTTTTAGGTACGAGTCCAATCCCGGTGTGGGACGAGAACCCACGACCTTCTGGGCCAGAGGTGGATGTGCTACCAACTAAGCCACACTGACACCTAGTTAACTACCATAACAAGAATATCTTCCATTATACAATGGCAAGAAAGAATCCTGTGCTGTGATTCGTCAGGCTGGCACTGGACCCGTGATGTTATCCTGGCATAACATCACGGCTCTAGTCCCAGCACACACACTGACCGCATGAAATGTAAACGAAGGGGAAAAATCACTGCACAGCTATTACTTTCATCTCCGTTACCACACTGCGGAAAACCGCCTGGCGCTTCTTCATCGTGCTATAAATTCCTCTCTTACACAAAAACAGCCAAAAACCAGCACACAACTGTGACACATATCCAAGCCCACCCCCATCCCCAAAAAGTTCTTATTTTTTAAATCCACCGCCTTGAAATCTGTGTAATTCCGGAAGCGCTTCACAGCCCAGCCCGATCCCCACTCGGCAACCCGATTCCCTCTGAACAATTCGCCTGGTCAGTGAGCGAGCGAGCATGTCATTAACAGACACTGCGTGTCTGTCTTCAAACTGCTCCCTCGCTCGCTTTCAAACCACTCTTCTTGTTTCTTTTTTTTTCAATTACACCATCCACTACAGAAAATAAAAAATTCTCCTTGCCATTTCCTACCTCGCCTCTTCTCGGAGAAATGTTCTACAGAGAGCTAGCCAAGTAACAAAACACGCCTGAGGGAGGGCTTACGATTCCAAGTTACCACCAGCATTTACTCACTACACAGATAAGACACAAAATGAAAACCTGAATTTTAAAAAACGATAGGGCACAGTAACAAATCAAGCACCAGCCTCTAAGGTGCTATGCTGAGAAGAGTTGCTTAGTTACTAGGAGGACTGCAGAAACACAGCTCCACCTGCTGGCTGGAAGTGTAAATCAGCACTATTTTCCAATAAAGTAATCCCACGATATACAAAAATGACCAAAATCAATTTTAAATTAACTTTTCATATCTTTTTTTTAGTATTACATGAGCCATTGTATAATAGGAATAACGCACTCCAGGGTGTGTGTCATGCTGGGATAACGTCACTTCTGGGGTGATTAGTCACACTCGGCCTGCGGCCTCGTGCCTAATCATCCCAGGCGTGACGTTATCCCAGCACGACACACACCCTGTCATGCGTTATTCCTTTATTGAGCCACAGCTCTCCCTCCCGCCTTCACCTCTTGTCTGGTGACTATTTTGCGTGCTCTTGCAAGCGGTTTACTCCTGTGATGCCCCCTATGTCATCCATAATCAGGTTTCCATATCCTCTCCTGTGTGCCTGGTTTGGTCCTGGTTGCTTTGGTCCCTGCCATTTCGATAGTCCTCTGAGCTTGTCTCCAGCAGGGAACTGAGGCAGTATGGGGATGCCCACATTATATAGGCGCTAATGAGGCACGTCGACATGGGCGGCCCCAACCTGCAAAAATTTCCAGGTGGTCCTCACGTCGATAGTTTACAGTTCCATGATGTGGCTCAGTAGAAGAGATTCTCTCGAAGACCTACTGTTACAGTAAGTAACTATTCTTTGTTTGGGGAGAGGACAAACACAAAAAAGGCTCTGGTATACTTGCAGTGGTTCAGTACAACACAGCAACCATTTGAACAAACACATATATACACTTCGTGCCAGCCAGTCAGCGAAGCTACCTTTTGCCACCCTGACAGTTCAGATTTGGGAGCAAGCGCGAGTTGTTAGATGGCCAGCAGGAGGAGGGGGGACTTAGTAGCCCAGAGGACACTTTCTCCGGAGGACGCTGATCAGCAATATCCTTGTGAAAGTTAAGTTAATATGGAATAGAAACCAGAAGAGAAACTGCACACATTGCTGATGAGTAGCAAGCAAAATGTGATGTCATTATCCAACAAAAATAGTGCAGTTCCATAAGAACTTATCGTAACAGTAGATCTTCAAGAGAAGCTCTTGCAGCAGGCCACACCAGTAGGACTAAACCACCAGGCGCTAGGACCACATGGACAACTTCTAGTGAGCAGTCTATCATGGGGGACTGCCCACCATCAACATCAGTCAGCTGATGTCAGCCTAGCCTATATAGGTGAGCAGTCCCCCACACCTACCTCAGTTCTCCCACCGAAGACCCCATATGGGCAGCTGAAGGAGTACCGAAGAGCTTTCCTGAGAGCCAAAAGAAAGGCAGAAGTAGTGCAAGAGAAAAAGATCAGCAGGGGGAAGGAGGGAAGGCAAGCAGTGCCTGCTGCAAGAGCTTCTGTTGATCTACTGTTACAGTAAGTTCTTACATAACTGTACTGTCTTACTTCGAAGAAGGCTCTTGCAGCAGGCCACACTGGTAGAACTGAGTCCCAAGCAGTACCAGGTTACACCAGGGTAACATCACCAGGAGGGGACAGATCAACAGCCAAGCGCTCAGGAGAGAAGGCCCTGAAGTACAGCTAGGCTGAAATTGGCCCTGCGCCTAGAGGCGATTTCCAGACTGTATTGCTTGGTAAAAGTGTGGACACAACTCCAGGTGGCAGCTGCACAGATGTCTGTAGTAGACACATTTCTGAAGCAAGCCATGGAGACAGCCATACTGCTGGTGAAATGGCCTTTGACCACCCCTTGAAGTGGTTTGTTGTACTTGTGGCAGCAATAATAATGTAATTTGATAATCACTTAGACAAACACTGTTTGGAAACAGGAGCACCCTCTCTCTTGGGGGTGAATGAAACAAACAACTGTCCAGATTTTCTGAAAGGTTTTGTGCAGTTTGTGTAGTACCGCAACATCCTATGTACATCCAAAGTATGGAGCAAGGCCTCCCCCTCATTGGGATACTCAGGAAAATAAACTGGAAGGTGGATGGATTGATTCAAAGTAAACTCCGACACCACCTTAGCTAAAAACTTAGGATTAGTACTCAGACACCCTGTCTTTGTGAAAAACAAAGACGACACCTTACACACACGAGCCTGAAACTCTGAAATCCTTCAAGCAGAAATAACAGCAACTAAAAAGGGTGCTTTCCATGACTAAAAGTGCAGCTCGCACATCGCGGCTGGTTCAAAGGGCGGTAAAGTGAAATTTTACTTCAAGAGGGCTTTTGCAGTAGGTAATTAATTTTAGGATTGCGCCCCTGACATCAGGACCGTGTGGAAACTTTTGCTAGCAGTGTCTGACGGGGGACCGCCCATTCGACGTCATGTGACGGACGTCAGCGTGACACTATATAGGGGGCAGTCCCCACGGCTGCCCTCCAGTTCTTACCCACCATTGACCTGTGTACATCAGACCGACTGAAGTTCGTCACAGCAGTTTGAATGCCTAATTTGGTTGAGTATCCGTTTTTTGTTTTCTTGCCAAAAATGTTTTCTTAATTTTTGTGTACATCGTCCTCTCTTTCCACAGAATCGCATAAAAATAAGTGTGGTTCTAGGGACATGTATATGTTGTTCATCCACACATCATGGCAGGTTCCTTGCCGCTTTAAATCTTGCCGGAAGATCTTCAAGCTGGATCCTCCCACCCACCCGGGTGGTAAAACTTTCGGCTCCGCCCCATGACGCCAGATCTTCCTTACCGCTTGGAAGCTCAGGTTCCCTCCTTAGCACTCTGCATTTAGACTGGATCCAAACTCTTCGGTTCACCAAAAAATAATTTTAAAGTTTTCTAGACTTCGGTCTGCTTCTTTCTTCATGGCTGCGATGGACACATTGACTCCCGGTTTTTAGCAGTGCCCATGCAGGCAGAAGATGTCCAGGACCGATCCGCACTCCACGTGCGTCTACTGTCTTGGGCTTGACCACGGTCCGCAGGCCTGCAAGTTATGCAAGTCTTTTTCGGCAAAAGTCCTCCGCCGGTGAAATCCAAGGAGGCCCGTTGGGCGGTTTCCGCGGCGGCTGGCTCGGCTGAGCAACTCGAGCAGATGATCGCCCTCGAGGAGGAGGCGGCCCAGGCCACATCTTCGTCATCCTCGGTCGCAGCATTTATCCCGCTCTCCTTGGGACCCTCCTATATAGCTTCCTTTAAGGAGCTTTGCCAGTCCCTCTCCACTAAAGGTGAGGGACCATCGGGACACTCCTCTTGGTCCAGGAAGAAGGACTCGAAGGGTAGGTCCCACCGTCGACGTTCGTGGGAGCGGGAGAGGTCCCGTTCCCCGGACAGTCAACACCGACTTTATTTCAGCTTGCGCTAAGGCCGCTGGCTTCAAGGGTGTCCCGCCGACGCCGGGTCGAGATTTTTCTCAACCTGTCGGACAGGCTGTCGACTGGAGAAGCCGACAACCCTTCTTCACCGGTCCCCCCCGGAGGAAACCGAGGACTTGCCTGCACCTCCTGTGCCTGAGTCCCTGGTTAAGGCTTCTGAGTCGAGGGAGGAACGGGTTTCCCCTGCTCCCTCCCAGATCCACCCTCGGAAACGCAGACGGTGTCAGTCTCGGACCTCGTCTTGGTCCAGCCGATCCCGCGGGCACCGGTGGTCTCGGTCTCGGCACCGAGGAAAGCGGCAGCACCGCTCATCCTAGTCTTCCTCGGAGGAGGAGGAGAGGCTTCAGCGCAAATTGCGTCAACGCTGTGAGGACTTAATGTGGCAGGAGCTCCTTCTGTCCGGGAACAAGCAGACGCTGTCGCCTTCCCCGGCCATTAAGTGGCTGTCACCCGAAAGGCCGAAACAACCCTTCGTGGTGGTCGAGGTGCCCAAACCTGGGCCGGTTGTTCGGCCGAAACCAGCTGCCCCACTGATTGTGGTGGAACCTCCGCCTCCACAACCGAAATCGGGGGCTCTGACCAAGGATTCTTGGTCGGGTCAGGGACTGCCACACCGGTTGTCGGTCACCCTCACTCCTGACCGTCCTCGGCAGGTGGAGGGTGGCTCAGGCCCTAGGCAGCTCTTCGCTGACTCCTCGGAGTCTGACGACGACTCCTCCCTGTTCTCCAGGCCCCTTGACCTGGAATCCTCCGGGGGACAGTCGATGGACGAGAGCCCATTATCGTTCATGGGTCTGCTTCAGCTCATCTCAGAGTCCACCGGGATGCAGCTCGAGCCCGTATCCAAGCGGGCCAAGTATCCCCTCATGGAGATACTGGACCGAGGGGATTCTCCCACGGAGGCCTTTCTGATGGCTGACGCCATTGTTGGCCCAGCCTTGGAGTTATGGCAGCGGCCAGCTTCCTGTCCTGCTCCTTCGGCCAGGATGGCCAGGAAGTATGCGGTCCCTACCAGGTCTCTGTCCGGTTTCTTGGAACACCCCTCCGCGGAGGGGTTGGTTACCAACAGTGTTTTCAGGCATTCCGGGAACGCTAGGGACGTGGACAAGCACCCCGACAAAGAGTCCAAAAAGCTGGGCTATGCCAGGAACAAATTATATGCTGCGTCCTCCTTTGGCCTCCATCAGGCCAGTTCGACCATACTAATGGCGCACTTCTCCCACGCCCTTATGGGCTGCCTGGATGAGGTGATCCCTCATCTCCCGGCTGATCTGCAGACTACGGTCAAGCAGGTGCGGGATCAGGGGAGGGTAGTGGTGAAACAGCAGCTCCAAATGGCTCTCGATATTGGAGACTCCTGTGCCCAGTCAGTAGCGGCTGCAGTGGCCATGCGCCGCAGAGCTTGGCTGTGGATCTCCACCTTTACGGCGGATACCTAGCACAAGTTAGCAGACGTCCCCTTCCTGGGTACCGACTTGTTCGGGCCTGGGGTGGAAGGCCACCTCCAGAGAATTGAAAAGTCCAATGCCACCTTGGACTCTGTCACGTCTGCCCAGAAGGACAAAGGCCACAGACAGCAGCATAAGTCCTTTCGCCCTTCTGCCCCTGCGGCACGTCTGGCCCAGCAACACCAGCATCAGGGCCAGCAGGCTCGCACTTGGCACCCCAAAGCCAAGCCTGCAGTTTCCCCCAACAGGAAGCCGGGAGGAAAAGGCCCAGGAGGTCCCTCGGCCGGTCCTTCCTCCAAGCCTGCCCAGTGACGGGTTGAGGGATGTCGCCCCCAACCGTGTCACTTCCCCCTGGGTTCCCCCCATGGGGGGGGATGGCTCTGCCACTTTCTTTCTGCCTGGTCCGCTATCACCACAGACCGTTGGGTGTTGGAGTTGGTAGGAAAGGGTCTGCCTCTGGAGTTCGAGCAGACCCCACACTTCTGAGCCGTCGCCCCACGGGGGGTTACAGGGTCCGCAACCTCTCTGTCGGCCCGTTGAGCCGACATTGCCCTGCTCCTCCAAAAGGAGGTGATCAGGAAGGTGGCAGATCCTCCACAAGATCCAGGGTTTGTGTCCAGGTACTTCCTGGTTCTGAAACGGACGGGGGGGGCTGCGCCCCATTCTAGACCTGCATGACCTGAACAGGTTTCTAAGGTCTCGAACCTTCAGGATGGTTACTCTGGCTCAGATCATTCCATCCTTGGAATGAGGCATGTGGTTCTGTTCTCTGGACCTCCAGGACGAGTTCTTTAATGTCCCAATCCGTCTGTCCCACCAACGATTCCTCCGCTTCAGAGCAGACGGGTCCCTCTACGAGTTCCGGACCATGCCCTTCAGCTTTTCTGTAGCTCCCAGGGTCTTCACCAAATGCATGGCAGTGGTGACAGCATTCCTGCGGCGCCGAAGGGTCCCGGTGTACCCCTACCTGGACGACTGGCTGATTGCGACCTCCTCCAGACCGGAGGTGGAGCAGTCCAGGGATCTGGCCCTCCAGGTTTGCTCTCAAGTTGGCCACCTCATCAACGAAGCCAAGTCGGAACTCGTGCCAAAGCAGGTGATCCAATTCATTGGGGCAGAGCTCGACTCTCTGCAAGCCAGAGCACGGCTCCTGGTGGACAGGGCCGAGGTTCTTTCCTCCTTTGCCCAGTCATTTCAGGTTGGGCAATTGCACCCTGCCCGGGACTTCCTGCACCTCCTGGACCTCATGGCGGCCTGCACCAGCGTGGTCCATTGGGCCCGATGGCACATGCGTCCCCTACAATGGGGACTGGCCAGCCAGTGGTCACAGCTCCCCGGTACTTTGGATCAGCCAGTGATGGTGACCCAGGAGATGTGGAACGCTGTCCAGTGGTGGATCGTTCCAGCTCATCTGCAGGAGGACATCCCATTTGTCCGCCCGAGCCAACGTCTATCAACCAACGCCTGTCTGATTGGTTGGGGTGCCCATCTGGGGGAGCACAGAGCGCACGGCCTCTGGTCCCCTCGGGAGTCCCGATGCCACATCAACCTGCTGGAGCTTCGAGCGGTTCGTCTAGCCCTCACCGCCTCGCTCCGTTTGTGCGGGGTCAAGTGGTCCAGGTACAGACGGACAATACCACGACCATGTACTACCTAAACTGCCAGGGCGGGACGCGCTGCATGCCTCTGTGCAGGGAAGCTCTTCACACTTGGTCCCTCGTACGCAGCCTGGAGGCGGATCTCCTTGCCATCCATGTGGCAGGAGCCTCCAATATTCTGGCCGATGCCCTAAGCCGGATAGGAGCTGCGTCCCACGAGTGGTCTCTCCTGCCAGAGGTAGTACAAGATCTGTTCTCCCACTGGGGCATGCCTCAGGTGGACCTGTTTGCCTCCAGGGAGAATGCGAAGCTGAGGCTGTTCCATGCCTGCCCCCCCCCTCAGCAGGGCTCGCTGCAGGGGCATGCCTCCTCGAGACCGTGGACCCTGGGCCTCTTCTACGCCTTCCCCCATTTCCCTTGATCCACAAGGTGCTTCTTGAGGTGAGGAGGGACAAGGCGCAGGTGATTCTGGTAGCCCCAGACTGGCCCCACCAGTTCTGGTATCCAGATCTCCTCAGCTCCAGGCTCCTGAGGCAGCTCCCAGCCCACCCGGACCTGACCTCAGTCAATCAGGGGAAGGTATTCCATCTGGACCTTCAATCCCGGCACCTGACGGCCTGGTTCCTGAGCGGCTAGAGTTCCAGGCCTTGGGTCTTTCCGACGAGGTCCTCAACATTGTTGAGGTTTCCCGTAAGGAGTCAACCAGGAAATGCTATGCCTTCAAATGGAAGAGATTCTCCATTTGGTGTCAGGGCAAGGGGTTGGACCCTTCCTCCTGTTCCTTGGCAAGCATTTTGGACTACCTGTGGTCCCTTTCTCAGTTAGGGCTTCAGTCGACGACCCTTAAGGTGCACCTGGCAGATATCTCTGCTTACTAGGCGCGGGCCGGGAAGCAGTCAGTGGTGCAGGAGAAGGTGGTTGGGTGCTTTTTCAAAAGCCTTGATCACATATCCCCTCCGGTGCGAGAACTTCCACCTCCATGGGATCTACTGCTGGTATTGGCTAAGCTCATGGGCAAGCCATTCGAACCCGATGCAGGTGTGACATCTCTCACCTGTCGTGGAAGACTGCCTTCTTGGTGGCTATCAACGTCAGCCAGAAGGATGGGAGAGCTCCAGGCGCTTTCATCGAGTCTCCTTATCTGGTCCTCCACAGGGACAAGGTTGTCCTGCGCCCCCACCCAAAATTCCTTCCGAAAGTGGTGTCGGAGTTTCACCTTAACCAGGTGTTGACTCTGCCGGTGTTCTACCCCAATCACACCTCAGAAGCCGAATATAGGCTCCATACTCTGGACCCTAGAAGAGCACTGGCTTATTATAAGGAGCAGATGGCTGAAATTCGGGGAGAGGTTTGCCAGCTGTTTGTCACCTACGCTGAAGCCGCAGCAGGCAGACCTGCAGCCAAGCAGACGATAGGCAGATGGGTCACCTCTTGCATAGATCTCTGCTATAGGTTGACGGGCATGGAGCCTCCCAGAGGGATAAGAGCTCATTCTACCCGCCATACTGCTGCATCAGTGGCTGCTTCCAGGGACGTCCCTATCCAGGAAATCTGCAGGGCTGCTACCTGGAAATCAGCACACACCTTCATTACCCACTACCACATCGACCTCGGGTCACGCCGGGATGCTGGTTTTGGGACCTTAGTTCTCCAGTCTTTATTCCCTAAGTAGGGGGTGTGTGCCTTGCCTCCCTCCTCCCAGAGAACTGCTAGGAGTCTGCCATGAAGTGTGGATGAACAACATATCCATGTCCCTAGAAATACAGGTTACTCACTTGTAACAGGAGTTCTAGGAATGGTATATGTTGTTCATTCACACGACCTACCCAGCCTCCCCAGATTCAACGTACAACCTGGCTTCCATTGGGCTAGATCTGGCGTCATGGGGCGGAGCCGAGAGTTTTACCACCCGGGTGGGTGGGAGGAGCCAGCTTGAAGACCTTCCGTCAAGATTTAAAGCGGCAAGGAACCTGCCATGAAGTGTGGATGAACAACATATACCATTCCTAGAACTCCTGTTACAGGTGAGTAACCTGTATTTCTTGCAGCGTCCAGCTACCACAAAAAAGACCAGCATACCCCCTGCCTCTTCTTCTTGGGACCAGATCACAACGTCGAGGAGTGTGAAGTCTGTGCCCAGTTCAACCAGGCCACACGGAAAAGGCACCAACAGTCACTCAAAGATCATCTCCTGAAACAAAAAATGGCTTGGATGGAAAAGGAGCTAAAGAAGCTAAAAAGTGCCTCCTCCTCTCCAACTGACCCCCATAAGAAGAAAAAGAGGGACAAGGAAAAACACCGGGACCGGGAGCAGTGCCCCCCCCCCCGAAGCCGCCCACGGGCTCTTCGACGGAGGCTCAGTCCTCTTCCTCTGGGAAGATGAGTGCCGCAGCCAAGCTTGCGCTCCTGCCAAAAGAGCAGGCTTGGGACACCCTGCCTCCACTTGTTACAGTGATGGTGAGTACCTCGGGTCCATCCGAGGCCACGCCGCACTTAGGCCCATCACAACCCCCGGGTTCTTAGTCGGCAGGCGTGGCCGATGAGCCACTCGTCGGACCCTCCAACAAGCTCCTGGCCAGGGTTGGTAAGTCGGGGGGGTCAGTGTCTCTGACTCCAGCATGACCCAGGTCGATCATTAGACCCTCCAACGATCGCACGGCCACTTCACGCCTGTCGGGTTCTGATGACGCACAGTTGGATGTCAACTTCGTCCCGGCTGGAGGGTAAGTGTCACCCCAGGACTCCGTTCATGGAGAACCCTCGTCTCCTCCCCAGTCTCAGATTCCTCCACTGTCACCGGACCCACAGGTCCCGATGGAAGAAGACCTGATGATGGGGTCGCCAAAGACCTTACAGTAGCTCTGCTGCAACCCCGGCAGGGGTGCCAGACCCTACTCCTCCTCAGCGCCCATAGGGACCCTTATTCACTCTGTCAGAACTGCCAGTGGGCCATCCTCCTTCGGGGCCCCCATCAGGTTTTTCACCTTTGGGGCTGCCTTGGGGACGTCTGCCTTCGTGCCCTTCACCGGGGTTCCATCCAGTAGGACCACCAGCAGGCCTTCCTTCAGGCTTCCTGCCTTCAGGACTGCTGTCAGGCTACCCTCCATCAGGGTCATTGTCAAGCTGCCCTCTGCCAGGGCAACCATCAGGTTACCCTCTGTCAGGGCCCCCGTCTGGACCCCCTCCCGTTGGGGGTACCGTCAGGTTTTCCGCTGTCAGGCTAGCCTCCGTCGGGTCCAACGACAGACCCCTTTTCGACTGGTTATTATTACTCCGGTTATCCTGGTTATCATTCCTGTCTTCATCAATCACCAAGTTACCTTCACCATTATCCTTCCATTCCCTGCAACCCTCCACCTCCTCCCACTCCTGCTCAACCACAGGTGGATTTTAGGGAGATTTTGAAGTTTTGGTGATCTGAGACAAAATCTCAGTTGGTCTCAGAGTTGGACAGCAGGTATCCGTGACCTTTAAACACAGGCTGCCCAGATCCTACCCCTAGGGTGCCCTCTCCGGTCACTCCTCAAGTCCCGACATCATGCCAGACAACAGCCTGCATGCAAGCCCTGACATCAGCGGTCACTCCCAGGGAAACAGAACTTGCTATTCCAGACAAGAATTCGGAGGACTCTGACAATTCTGAAGTGGATTCTGATTCCTCCTCCGAGGGTTCGGGATGTGAGACACCTCCTCCTGAGGAACCAGTCCCTAGGGAGTCTCCCAAATCTCCACCCGAAGATCCCTCCTTTGTGGAGCTCCTCAGACAAATAGCGGAGGCACAAGGATGGAAGTCAGATGCTCTAGACCCAAAATGGCAAAGGTTGGCTGAGCATCTAAACTTCCCAGAGACAAGTCCTGTGCTCACACCCCCATGGCTGGAACCACGTGAGGATTTATCTTCTACCATTTGGCAGAGATCCTCCTTTATCCTGACCATGGTCAAGAAAACTGACGGAGTTTACAGGACCCCCTGAAGGTAAGGACCACTTCAGCGTACACCCAAAAGCTGATTCGGTGGTCATCACAGCGGCCCGTGATTGATCCACTAAGCCCAAGAACCTCAGTACCTTCCCCCTGACAAGGAATCCTAACAGCTGGACCAGTTAGGGAGGAAGTTCTATTCTTCTTCTGCACTAGCCATTCGTGCTCTTAACTACATAGCACACATGCTAGTGTACCAGAAATCTCTGTTCCACCATCTCAAGCCTATAGTTGAGGCCCTTCTGGACTCTGAAACAAAATCCACCTTGGCGAATACTCTAAGATCTGCCAAAGTGACGGGATGCCATTCTTTACGAGCCACCTACAATGTGGTGGATTCCTCCGCTAGAGGTATGTGCAGGGTGTGAGCCTTCATGAGATACGGCAGCTAAGAGTATCAGGTCTAGCCCCTGATGTCCAGTCGGGTATCCAAGACTTCTCTTTCAGAGGCTCTGTCCTGTTTGGCCGGGATGCCCAGGGCATTATTACAAGCCTGCAAGATAAAGGCACAGCACTTCATTTGGTTCACACTATGTATCGCCCGAAACGTCCCTTTCTTCGCAAAATAGACACCAGGTGAAATCACAACAGGTACCCAAACATCAGTTTAAATGTAGGGCCCCCAATACATCCACTGCCCTCCAGTCAAGACTCGGAGAGCTTCAGGAGCGGTTCTCCCCAACCCATCCACCCCATTCCTGGCTCGCCGACGCCCTCCCTCCTCCACATCCATCGGAGGAACAGGTAGGAGGAAATGTTCATAAGGATATCTAGGAGTCCATCACGACCGATGTCTGGGTGCTTCTGTTAATAAGGCTTGGTCACACTCAAATTTCAAGAAAAACCACCATCAAATCCTCTGGGTTTTTCCCATTACCCAAGGGCGCACATTCCCCAGTTAATGGAGGAGATCACGGCTCTTCTTCGAAAAGAGGTAATATAGCCAGTGCCAGCAAACCAGATTATGAAGGGATTCTACTCCCACTTCTTTCTGGTACCCAAAAAGATGGGGGATCTATGCCCGATTCTAGACCTCACTACCCTAAACCTCTTCATAGAATACAAGAGGTTTCGGATGGCAATCCTGCAAAGCCTGCTGCCTCTCCTTTCCAAAGGAAAATGGCTTTGTGCCCTGGACATGGAAGATGCGTACCTGCACATTCCAATATTCCGTCCACACTGCAGATTCCTCAGGTTTTCTTTCCAGTGGGAGCATTACCAGTTCAAAGCTCTCCCCTTTGGCCTGTCCTCCGCACTGTGGGTTTTTACCAAGTGCCTAGCGGTTGTGGCAGGAGCCTTGAGGAGCATGGGGCACTATGTCTTCCCTTACCTCGATGATTGGCTTCTTGCAGCACCGTCGAGGGAGGAGTTGGAGGCTTCCATATCAGCTATCCTGCACCTTTTCAAGTGTCTGGGTATTACTGTCAGGTACCCCAAATCCCAGCTTGCTGCTACCCAGCGCCTACAATTTATTAGAGTGGTTCTGGACACAGTACTGGGTATGGCCTTTCTCCCCCTTGATAGACAGGCCAAGCTGGTATTCTCCAACCAACACATTTTGGCCAGTGCGATTCTTCATTTCCTTGGCCTCATGGCAGCAGCTGTCCCCATGGTCCCAATGGCCAGACTCAACATGCGCATCTTGCAGTGGACTCTCGGGTCCCAATGGGATCAGAGGACAGACGACTTGGACAGTCGTGTCCTAATTTCCAGTCCAATATAGAAAGATCTGCAGTGGTGGCAGAGCTCCGCCAACCTAATTCGAGGAGTTCCTTTCCAGGCCCCTCCTTACTCCCAAATACTAACCAAATGCATCGGGAATGGGATGAGATGCCCTTCTGGAATGTCACAGGACCCAGGGCCTGTGGTCACCTGTCAAACTACACTTGCACATAAACATGCTAGAAATGAGGGCAGTTCTATACACTCTTCAGGCTTTCCAGCACATGCTTCAGCAAGATACTCTATTGATCCAATCAGACAACATGTACATAGTGTGGTACATAAATGGGGGCACCTGCTTGTATCCTGTTTGCAGGGAAGCGATTCTGCTCTGGAACTGGGCGGGTCTGCACAAGGTTCATTTCCTTGCGACCCACGTCCCAGGTGTGCAGAACGTTCTCGCAGACAGTCTCAGCTGCACCAGGGTAAGAGCACACAAGTGGGAGCTAAAACAAGAGGTAATAGTCCACATCTTCGACCTCTGGGGTCGTCCAGAATTGGATCTGTTCGCAGCCACATCAAATGCAAAACTTACTAAATTTTGCTCGCTCGATCCAGGGCTTGGTGCTTTTTGACAAGACATGCTGTCTCTTTGTTGGACAGGGAGATAGCTGTACGCATTCCCTCCCTTCCCAGTCTTACAGAGAGTGCTGATCAAGCTCTGAACAAGAGGAGCACAAATGATTCTGATAGCTCCTTTTTGGCCTCGACAGATTTGGTTCTCGCTGCTTCAGCAGTTGGCAGCTGGTTCCTCTACCACTTTCCTACGATCTCCTGACCCAAGAGGGGGGCACGCTGGTACATCCAAGTCTGAAGTACCTTCATCTTCACACATGGCTCCTCAAGACATAGTCGTTTCCAGGTTTGGGATTTCCCCTCAGGTAGCTTACATTTTGGTAGAGGCCAGAAAGCCTTCTACCAGAACTGCCTATGCCATGAAGTGGAAGCGTTTTTCCATCTGAGCCACCTCGAAGAGTTGGGACCCTTTTTTCATCCCGCTCCTCAGGTCTTGGAGTATCTTCTCCATCTATCTGACCTGGGCTTGAGCTATTCATCACTGAAGGTGCATCTAGCAGCCATTTCTGCCTACTGTGTTTTAGTAGGGAGAAAGACTCTGGCTCAGTTAGAGGTCTCAAAAGCCTTCTTAAAATGTATCCTGCATCTGAAACCCCTGGTACATAGCCCTACTCTACTGTGGGACCTTAATTTTCTTTTAGAAAAATTGACCTTACCTCCTTTTGAACCCGCAAGTTCGTGTGACGTGTTTTTTGTCCTGGAAAGCGCTCTTTTTAGTTACAGTCACTTCCGTTCGAAGAATTTCCAAGCTTCAGGCCCTGGTATGTAAGGAGCCTTATTTGATTTTTCCAGAGAGACTGAGTGGCTCTGTGCACAAATCCTAAATTTCTTCCAAAAGTTGTTTCAGAGACTTCCCTGAATCAGTCTCTTCAGCTGCCAGTGTATTACCCTCAGCATTCTAATCAGGGGAGGTCATTATGCATATGTTAGACAGTCACATTTTACGTTATTTCAGAAATGGGACAAAAGATATCCGAAAGACGGATCAGCTTTTTGTTTCTTTCACACCAGAGAGAGAAGGTGCAGCAGTTTCCAAACAGTGCCTTTCCAAATGGTTGGCCAACTGCATTAGTTTTTGTTACCAGAAGTGTGGTAAAGTCCTTTTGCTGCAGGTGAAATGACACACTACCAGAGGAATGGCTGCCTGTACATCCTGTTTCAGAAATGTATCTGCTGCAGAAATCTGCACAGTTGCTACATGGAGTTCTGTCCACCCTTTCACGAAACAGTACAGTTTGGACATTGCCTCTAGGCACAAGGCTGGTTTTGGACTGGCAGTCTTCCAGGGACTCCTGTCCTAAGTATTTGGCTACTTAGTTTTCTTTTCCAGCCTCCCATGTGTTCCTGTCCCTTGGACTCTTGATTGCTTGGGGCTCAGTCCTACAAGTAATTACCTACTGCAAGATCCCTCTCGAAGTAAGATAGTACAGTTACGTAAGATCTTACT
This sequence comes from Neoceratodus forsteri, assembly GCA_016271365.2. Classification (NCBI taxonomy): domain Eukaryota; kingdom Metazoa; phylum Chordata; order Ceratodontiformes; family Ceratodontidae; genus Neoceratodus; species Neoceratodus forsteri. The sequence goes on from CM028131.1 coordinate 688,660,502, forward strand.
GTAATAGATCTTCGAGAGAGGCTCTTGCAGTAGGTAACCTTTTTTCCACCCTCCTTCCCCCTCTTTTTGTTTGTAGCTCTTTTTCCAGGAGCATTTTCTTGGATTCAGGAGCCTCTCCCATTCTCCTGTCATGACTCTTGGAGGTATCCGGCGAGAGAACTGGTGGGCTGACATGGGGTCCGCCCACTATATAGTGTCATGCTGACGTCAGGTTAGTAGTCTCCCATCAGATACTACTAGCAAAGGTTACCGTGTGGTCCTGACACCAGGGAGCACAGTCCTACAAGTAATTATAAACTTCCAAAGTTAGAGAGTGCAATAAAACCTCTAGCACTAAATAAATAAGTAATTATCACTGCGATAGCCTCTCCTGAAGATCTACTAATACGATAAGTTCTTATGTAACTGTACTTTTCTCCAACATTAAGTTAAGGTCCCATGGAGGGACTGGGTCCCGAATGGGAGAATTCAGATGCAAAGTGCCCCGCAGGAATGTGTAGGACACCTCAAGCAGGGTGACAGCTTTACCCGCAGCAGATTCATGGTACAGTATACAGAGACGGCAGAAAAGTGTACCTTAAGTGAGAAGTACCCCAAGCCTGAATCCAAAAGGAAAAGGAGTTACTCCAAAACTTGACTCACCGAGCAGGTGAAAGAATCCAAATGGCCAGCAGCGGCCCAAATGTAGAAGTGCTTCCATTTCATAGCATAAGTGGCCCTGGTGGAGGGTTTCCTGGCAGCCACCAGAAAATCTGTGACCCTAGAGGATAGCCCAAAGTAGGCAATAGCTAGGTCTGCAGGAGCCATGCATGGAGATACAGGGACTTCAGGTCCAGATGGACCAGGGTGCCCAGGTCCTAAGAGAGCAAGTCGGTGCACAGGGGAGAGGGCACTGGAGGTTCCACTGCCAACTGTTGCAGCAAGGGGAACCAAATCTGGTGTGGCCTGAAGGGGACTATAAGGATCATCTCTGCCCCTTCCAACTGGAGCTTGAGCAGAACCCTCTGCAGAAACAGGAAGGGAAGAAAGGCATATAGAAACCTCCCCTTCCAGGAGAGGGACAGTGTGCGTCTCTCCAGAAAAATCCAGGCCCGAGATTGAGTGAGCAAAAAAGCAGCATTTTTGCATTGGGACGCAAAGAGGTCCAAATCTGGGCGGCCCCACCTGTCAAAGAGATCGTCGATAACCAAGGTTAGAAGCTCCCACTCATGAGCCCACCACCTGGAGCGGCTGAGACTATTGGCCAAGACATTTTGCACGTCTGGAACATGAACGGCCAAGAGCTCCAGACCATGCTCGATGTCCCAATACCAGACTCCCATTGCCTCCTGACCAAGGGGGTAAGAATGTGCCCGGCCACACACACTTGCTGATGTAATACACCACCCATGTTGTCCATCTGCACCAGCAGCGGACCAGGGAGAAGATGATTCTGAAAGGTCTGGGAGGCAAAAAGAACCACCCGCACTTCCAGGATGTTGTTATAAAGACCTTGCTTTACATCTGTCCAGGCATCCAGGGTCTGATTGGCCAGATGAGCACCCCATCACAGGCTGTATGCATCTGTCGAGAGATTCTGCCGGGGTGGGTGGTCAAGAGCTGAAAAGAGACCCCCGCAGGAGGTTGGCCGGATCCAGCCACCTCAACAGAGCACTCCATACCCAGTCTGAGACCAGGACCAGTTGGTCCATGTCATCCGTGTGTTGGTCACACTGGACCATCAAGGTCCACTGAGGAACCCACATATGCAAGCGGGCCAGGGGAACCATGGCAATTGCAGTTGCCATATGGGCTAGAAGATGCAGGAAGACCCTGGCAGGGCCCCGCCGGCTGGAGGAAATCAGGCCTGCTCCATTGGTCACTTTGCCCTGTCCTTGGGCAAAAAAGCCTTGCCCTGCCTGGTGTCCAGGACCACCCCTACATATTGAAGGCACTGGCATAAGGAGAGGCAGGACTTCAGCAGATTTGTAGTGATCCCCTGGGCCTGAAAGAGATGGAAGGTTTATTCCGGGGTCTGAATTAGGCAGTACCTGGAGGGGGCTGCTAGCAGCCAGTCTTCCAGGTAGGGAAACACATTAAAGCCCTGCCTCCACAGTGCAGCTGCCACTGCTGCCAGGCATTTGGTAAATACCTGGGGGTGCAAGGAACCGCCAAAAGGGAGGACCCAGAATTGGAAATGGGCCCCCTGAAAGTGGAAGTGGAGGAAGCGATGATGGGCAGAATTGACCTGGATGTGCAGGTAAGCATCCTGCATGCCCAGTGAACAGAGCCAGTCCCCCTGATGCAGAAGGGGTAATAGCCCCTGGCGGGTGACCATCCTGAAGCATGCATTTATATTTGTTATACAGATTCAGATGGCTCAGATCTGTGACAGATTGAAAAAGCCCTGTCCCATTTGTTATGCAGAAAGAGTTGAATGTAAGGATCTGTTCTATCCTTTCCTGACTCTTGTCTCTCTGGTTGCACAACCAAATTTTCATGTGAGACCTAGGATCTGATCACTCTGATGGTCTTGTGGTTCTCCACCTCTCGCTATCTCTCCCTGCCTTCACTTGCTATTTCTGTCTTTTCTTCTCCCTTGCATATCTGCAGTTATAAAAATATATGTGAATCTTTGTGTGAAACTGTAAATGAAACTGGAATCCCTTGGTTTGAAATGTATATAGTTATACTGTTGAAATGATTGCAAAAAGCTATTTGGAATTTAGGAGGTTAACCTGAGATGCAGTTTGAGCACCTTTCAGACTTGTTTGCAAACTCTTTTGCAGAGCTGTCAGCAGGGGGCCAGCTTGGAACATTGTTCTATTTGCAAAGAAATTGGCCAAAACATTTTGTGAGAAATGGAATATCTCTTAACAAGTTCCCAGGCAAAGACTTATAAAAAGAGCAGCAATACTTTTGGTAGAGAGTGAGAGACAGAGACTGAAACTTGGAATTAGAGAAACCCTCAGATGAATGACTTTGTTTTCTGTTTCTGTTGCCTCTGTAAATAGTTCTACTGAACAATTATTTTTTAATTTACTGTTATTGATAAACTACTACTTGCAAATTGTACTACTACTCCTGGTCTTCCTATGCTTCCTGACCTGTGCCTCGATGACAGAAAAGACTGATGGACATAAGGGGTTAATATATGAAAATGCTGACACTAAACTGATAACTGATTATGATTTTGCTTCAGAGCAAATTAACAATATTTCTCTCCAAGGTTATTTTAAGCAGCTGGGGGTGAAACCAAAACTGGGTGAACCAATGTTTAAAAAATGTAATGGGTTACTGTACATAGTTTGGGTTAAACCTCAGACACAGGAACAGATAGAGCAGTTGATTATACCACAGAAGTATAGATCTGAGTTGTTAAGGACAGCACATGATGGTCACTTGGGGAGGGATCGCACCCTTGCCAGATTGCTGTACAGATTTTATTGGCCTGGAATTTATGAAGATGTTGCTACATATTGCAGTTCTTGTGCTGAATGTCAGAAAATAGCTCCAGCTAAGTTTTACACATCATAGAGTGTGCACTGATGTTTTTAAGACAACTTTACTGGTAATTTCTTGTCTATAATTCATGCATTGAAACTTCTTTGAGTCCTAAGACAATATCAGTATGTCTTTAATCTGGGTGGGGTTGCATTTCAGTAATCACATCCTTATACATGCTGTGACACTCATAGCTTGATTTAGGAGTCATTTGCTCCAGCAGTGTTATCTTATGTCAATTAAATTTATATGCAGTAAGATTCTTTGTATGTGTGTTCCACCAAGCACCTTTGACCCTGGGACACTCCTGGCTGAAGGTAGTATGGTGCTGTTAAATTACTCTGACATCATGTTCTGTATTTTTTAAATGAGTATTTTAAACCAATGGAGATTTTTCTGCATGATCTAGCGGTTAAAAGTATTGTTTTTTCTAAACTGCCATTAGGCTTCTGACAAAGGACTGGTTGGTCTGAAAGCTAGAGTACTTTGTTCTTGTTGTTACATCTATGTTGGTCCATTAAAAGGTATCAAATCATTTGCTTCTGGATCTGTTCAGAGCAGTTAAGAGCAGACGTGGTTAAGGAAATACAAAAAGTGAAAGAATTGGGTATCATAGAAGTCGAGACGTGCTTGGTTATCACCAGTGGTGACTGTAAATAAACAAGCTTTGGTCATAGACAATATGGCTGTGGAGAGTTGTTAGAAGTGGCACGAGTGTGGAAAAGACTATGCAGTGGTTTCTCTACACCGCAGTCAGCCGTAAGTAGTAATAAACAGAATCACTGGAAACTGTGTTGAAGCACTGTGGCAGCACATCAGACAGTGGTCCAGTTATGTGCTTCCACAGTGCTGTTATACAGATCTGATGGTGGTATAACATCCATGGAGCTTGGCCTATGCAGTCATACACATCAGACTCAGGAGGAGTCTATTAACAAACTAGAGATCTGGTCTGGGACTTGCTTGTCATCACAGTTACTTTCTCATTCTTTTCTAAGCATTAATTTCTGGCAAATGTGCCTTAAGCATATTGATCTCAGTGCTGGTAGACTACTTCTGGTTTTCCCCTGATTGTATTAGGCGGGGTAGAAGCAGTCTTGAAGTGGTAGCTGCCGGTGGTGGCATGCTCTGGAAAAAAGTAGTCCCCATGCCCGTCTGCACATTTTAGAACTGTTGCCTTTCCTCTGAACCAGTGGAGCTTACTGCTGAACAGTTCCTTATTGGGGTTTATCTGGACCATGCTCCCCCCCTGGGAAAAATCCATACTCCCGATATGCTTTATAGCTGCTAAGAAGGTAATCACGAGGTGTTGGATGAAGCCCCAGATTCCTACTCTCCAAAACTGGAGACAAATAATGTCTGAAATCTATAAAAATGAGACCTTTAATGTCGAGCTACGGGGGGAGGGATCCCTTTCACAAATACAGAAGTGGAATCAGTGGATCCAATATGTAACCTCAAAATGCTTAGATTTTAGTATATGAAACCTAATTGGGTAAATAATTAAAGGGGGAAAAATTATAAAGTCATGTTTTTCCCGTCTACCCCTAGACCTGTGGTTTCACCTATAAGATAATTCAGTATCTTTTTCTATATGAGATTTAATAGAAAAAGTATTTTATAAATGTTAAGCACTGTATTTCATTCAAAAAGACTGCTTTGGAATTCAGATTTGTCCATTGTGTAACCAGGTGGAAAAATATTTAATAAAAAGAAAAAAAAAAAAAAAAATGTTGCCTTTCCTTGTTTTTGCCGCAAAGAAACTGACCACAAAAACAAGGAGTCAGTTATGGCCTCCACCCCACCCCCCACCCTTTTTGCTTCAAGTGAGGAATGTCATTATGGGTTTGTATCAGATGTACAGTGGCAGCCATAGATGCAAAAGATTGTTTAACAGTGATCAACTGTATATAAAAGCTTTTTTTTTTAACGTGTGCTTTCTTAATGTTGTCAATACCACTCCACCCGGGTGTACTCTGCCCCTGGATTTCTGTACTCCCAAGTGCATTATTTTACATTTTTGTGTTCAGGACAAAAATGCCTTTCAAATTAGGGTAGTCAGTAATCTAAATTCTTTATAGTTTTTTGTTTCCTTGCACGTGTGCAAGAAGCATCTTGTGGTTGAACAACATTTCAGAGTTGTGTCAGGGACATGTCCAGTACACAGCAATCTACAGTGGGCTCATTCCTGACAGACCAATAAACATGCAACCAGACTGTGACATTGGTCACAGTTTCACAGCTGGAATCCATTCTCTAGTTGAAAGAAATAAAAGTGCTCAAATGAGAGTGTGTCATTCCTTTCATTCATGCCCTTACTGATCTTACTGCTGGTCTCCCCATCAGTCCTGAAGATGTCCAGGTACCCAGCCATATCCAGCAGAAAAAAACAAATAAATATAATTTATCCTTCCCCAGATGTCTGCGTTGAACTTGTTTGTGTCTGTGAATGACAGTTCGTGTTCTTGTCCCTGAGCTCCTCTATCTCCAGTGCTTCATGTGTGCTACAATGCCCAGCCTGAGCATTGGTCTCTGTGATCATACCCACTGACCAGCCCTGTGGATCTGCTAGTGTCCATGCTGCCTTAGTGTGCCCCCCCACCCCACCACACAATACAAGGAGCAAGACTGCTGAGAGGTGAGGCAGCATTGGCTGCAGAGCTGTAGCTTAAACTTGGATGGCAGGAAGAGAGAGAGCGAGAGAGAGAGACAGGCTGCAGGGACAGAAACTGAGAAGGAGAGGCAGCAGCACCCTCCACCCCACCCCCCAAAAGAGATTGCAGGATCGAAAGGGGTGGTGAGTGGCACCAGTAGGGTCAGGGACAGAGCGGAGAGAGAGCCCCCAAACAGTGACAGCAACATGCTGAGATGTGGCGAGTAAGTGGAATGAGAGTGATCACCAGGTGACAGGCTGTCACTGTTGCAGCTCCACCTTGGCAGTGTGAAACTGGGGGCAGTACAATGTAGTGACCATAACCATGACAACCGGTGGCTTCCAGAGCTGCACCGGAACAAACATTTAAGTGGGTGGCCTGTCCCCTAGTAGTGTCTACTCCCTCCCACCCCCCAAGAGAGGCACAGCAACAGTGAGAACTGCTTCCAGTGTGGGTCCAATCTGTTACAGTCAGAGATGATGTCAACACCACCAAACAGAGAAG